>CM070822.1:32927232-33646085 GCA_036326025.1 Chrosomus eos
GGCCTGCTCTGTGTGGCTTAAGGTGGCCTAGCCCAAGGTGGCTCTGTTCCGTGTGGTCCATCGCGGCCTTGTCTCTGTGTGGCCCAAGGTGGCCTCGCCCAAGGTGGCTCTGTTCCGTGTGGTCCATCGCGGCCTTGTCTCTGCGTGGCCCAAGGTGGCCTAGCCCAAGGTGGCTCTGTTCTGTGTGGTCCTCGAGGCCTTGTCTCCGTGCGGTCTGTTACGGCCTTGTCCCATGTGGCCGGTTCTGCGTGGCCAAGGTGGCTCTGTTCTGTGTGGTCCATCGAGGCCTTGTCTCTGCGTGGCCCAAGGTGTCCTGGCCCAAGGTGGCTCTGTTCTGTGTGGTCCATCGCGGCCTCGTCTCTGTGCGGCCCAAGGTGGCCTGGCCCAAGGTGGCTCTGTTCTGTGTGGTCCATCGCGGCCTTGTCTCTGTGTGGCCCAAGGTGGCTCTGTTCTGTGTGGTCCATCGCTGCCTTGTCTCTGTGTGGCCAAGGTGGCCTGGCCCAAGGTGGCTCTGTTATGTGTGGTCCATCGTGGCCTTGTTTCGTGTGGCCTTGCGGCCTTGTCCAGTCTATCTCGTTCTATGTGCGGCATTAGAGGCTGTTGTGGCTGATTGCGGCCTTGTCTCTGTGGTCTAGCAAGGCCATGTGGCCGGGCGGCCTTGTCTCTGTGGTCTATCATGGCCGTGTGGTCCAATGTGGCCAGTTTGCGGTCTAAGGAGGCCTGCTCTGTGTATGGCCCTAGGTGGCCTGCTCTGTGTGGTCCATCGTGGCCTTGCCTCTGTGTGGCCCAAGGTGGCTCTGTTCTGTGTGGTCCTTTGAGGCCTTGTCTGTGCGTGGCCCAAGGTGGCCTGGCCCAAGGTGGCTCTGTTCTGTGTGGTCCATCGTGGCCTTGTCTCTGTGTGGCCAAAGAGGCCTGGCTCTGTGTGGTCCATCGAGGCCTTGTCTCTGTGCAGTCTGTTACGGCCTTGTCCCATGTGGCCGGTTCTGCGTTGCCAAGGTGGCCTTGTCTCTGTGATCCTATAACGGCTCTTGTCTCTGTGCAGTCTGTTACGGCCTTGTCCCATGTGGCCGGTTCTGCGTTGCCAAGGTGGCCTTGTCTCTGTGATCCTATAACGGCTCTTGTTCCAATGACATGTCCCCATGCACTAAGTTTGCATCATTCTCAGTTCATGTCACTATTCTACTACACTTGCTTACCTCCAACTCATTCACAGGGAAACTGGTTTAGATCAGACGTAAGTGCGTCTCAAAATATAAGTAGCTCCAGATGAAAGCGTCAGCATGGATAAATGCTAATGTACATACAGCAGCAGAACACAAACGCACAAAGGCATTATTCACATTCTTTTCGTAGTACCCTACAGGCTCACTATGAAGTCGCCTATTATTAATTAGTTATTGGCTACGAGGCATTCCACATTTCATGTTCATGCTCATTAACTCTCTTTTATTTCTATTTTAGGCTCTACAGGATACACGACTGGTGGGTATACTTTTCTTTACTGTTCTTTGTGGGTGGGCTCCGTCCTGGTGGAATCATCTTCCACCTATTTTTGGGGGTCGGCTGCGCCCCCGCCTTCGTCTTCAGGCGGGAAATGCAGAGTCCGGACCCTCGGATTGCGAGCTATGGACGGGGCCTACGCCAAAGAACTTTATTGCTTGCTGGGCTATCAATAAATGTATTTATTGTTACAGTACTTATTCTCCCGAGTCTTTCTGGTAGAAATGGAAGCTTTAATGTTAAGTTCTGCCAGGAAGACTCAATTGTTACGTCACTTATTACCTTCTCATCTATCCAATCGCGTCTAATACTTGTGGTATAAAAGAACGGTACTTACACATGTTTGAGTTCGCAGATGCTGACGCTTTCATTCACCTCCATCCTCCCCACCACCACCAAGACAGTTCCTTACCCTCCATCCTCCCCACCACCACCAGGATGGTCCCTTCCTATACCTCCCAGGGGGTCGGCTGCGCCCCGCCTTCGACCTTCAGGCGGGAAATGCAGAGTCCGGACCCTCGGATTGCGAGCTATGGACGGGGCCTACACCAAAGAACTTTATTGCTTGCTGGGCTATCAATAAATGTATTTATTGTTACAGTACTTATTCTCCCGAGTCTTTCTGGTAGAACTATACAAATACCTAGGTCTCCTCATGTACACATCATTGGTGTCACTGCCAAGTCTCCAGGACTACTGGAGAAAAAAACACTTCATGTCTGTGCCGTTTCCAGCCACTGTCATGACAAGAGACAGATTCAGGGCGTTATCGTGGAACATTCAATTCAATTCAAGTTTATTTGTATAGCGCTTTTCACAATACACATTGTCTCAAAGCAGCTTTACAGAAAGTGCATTTCAGAAATGTACAAAGAAAAATACAGTTAGTTAATCATGTATAAGTTTAGGCATAACATATTGCCGGTGTTTAGTCGTCTCTTCACAGGCGTCGAGTCAACATCCATATCAGTGATCCAAAGGAGGATGTCAGAAATGACCATAAGAAGGGAACACCACAGCATGACAAGCTGTTCAGAATCCAACCTCTGATGGATGACATTCGGAATGCCTGCAAGGCTCATTACCACCCAAGGAAGGAACTGGCAGTTGATGAGAGAATGGTGGCAACCAAAGCAAAAACTGGCATGACCCAATACATGAAGGACAAACCAACAAAATGGGGGATCAAGCTGTTTGTGTTGGCAGAGTCAAGTAATGGCTACACACTCAACTTCAACCTGTATGTGGGCAAGTCACACACACCAAGTGTGCATGGACTGTCGTATGATGCTTTCATGGACCTCATTCAGCCATCACATCTTGGGACAGGATACCATATTTATATGGACAACTTCTACACAAGCCCCAAACTGTTCCTTGGTTTGGCTAATGTAAAGAAAGAGTCCTAATCTGACGGCAGTTTGGCGCTAGATCTGACACACACACACACACACACACACATACACACACACATTCAAATTTGCCGCTCCTCTGTTACCGCTATGGTCCGGGTGCACACGAGACACATAGCACTTGTTCATTCAAACGCAAAATACCCATCGTCCTGATACAATAAACTCACATCGCACACACACACGCATACATATATATATATGTTTAAATAGATTTACCTGTTCATGATGAGTTGATTCCGGGTGTGAGAGAGACAGATTAAAGGTGATTGTTGGTATCGAGGGCTATTTATAGCGCACTGTCACGTCTCCGACAATAATGGCGTCACCCGGAACGGAGGATTCTATGTGTCATGTGATGTGGGAAATGTTTTTGTGTCTATAGTTAATTTATGTCTTAAAAGTATATAACGTGATGTTGGTATGTATTTTATGGCTGTATATTTATGTTTAATGTTTATTAGTGCGAGTTTATGTAGTACTTAAGCACTGTGAAGTTTCATATTCCCCCTGGTATTTAGTAAATGGTTGGCTCCAATAGGGGAGGAGCCAACAGTATAAAAGAGTGGCTGAATAGTCATTCAGTGTCTCTTGGTAGGCTGACGCGTAAGTGTGCAGTTGTGGTGCCACGAACAAATCAAATATTGTTTTGCTGTGTGAAACCGTGTAATGTGGATACGTGTTTACAGTTTTTGTTTATTTTGTTTATTTTTTTTAGTCAAGATATTTTTGCCAGTGGAAGAGTTGATTATTTTTGTACAGTTTGGAACTCGCTTGTAAATAAGGTTCACCTCTTTATAAATAAACCATCATTTTGCACCATAGTGCATTTGCGAGTTGGACCATCATTTTTATTTTTTCCATCTTGGACCATACCACGTCCAGGAAGTGGGCCGTCAAAACCCACTTCCCTACAGCTAACATTAACTTTGGAGCCTGTGGTACCTACAGGGACAACAGGAAAGGGTGTCCAAGTAAAAGAGCAAATGCCCCCACTCGACCCATCGCAGAACTGCTCCCTGGTACCGTTTCCTGCTTCTGCACCCTGTTTCTGCACTTTGTGGACATTGCTACAACAAAAGCCTACATCCTACACTGTGAGATAAGCCACACACAACAGGTTCAGCACATGACACACAAGAACTTCCTGGAAGAACTGGTGTCCCAGCTGTGTGGAGTGTACAAGACAGGAGTTGCCATCCTGAGGAGCACCGACCATGTTCCTGTTGCCATTGGCGTGGCTACAGATGTCAAAGAGAAAGCCACACAAGGCCGCAGGATCTGCCATCGTTGCCAGCAAGTGGATAAGAAAAGGAACCTCACACCATGGAAATGCAAGGCCTGTGATGTAGCCCTCTGTCTCATTGTTGACAGAAACTGTTTTGAGGAGTGGCACAGATAAAAAAAAAAAAAAAAACACCTGATATTTGTTGTAAATATGTATAGTTTGATTTTGTGTTCATTCACCTTTTTTATAGTATATTTGCACTATTTAGGAACACCTCTTACTCAATGAATGAAAGCCCTGTGATCTAGCTGTCTGTGTAATTGTACATGAATTGTTTTGAGTTTCTAAGCAAAAAAGAAAAGAAAAAAAAAAACACGCCTATTGCCACACCTGCTTTTTGCTGTATATAGTTTGATTTTATCTCAATTTAACCTTTTTTATGTTGTATTTGCACTATTTGGGAACCCTCATACTCTGGGAATGCAAGGCCTTAAATATAGCTCTCTGTATAATTGTGTGCATAAATTGTTTTAAAAAGTGGCAAAGCTAAAAAGAAAAAAAAAGAGCCTATGGCTACACCCGCTTTATTTTGTAAATCTTTTTTTTTTTTGTATATAGCTTGATTATATCTGAATTGTACCTGTATATGTTGACATGTACAACTTGTGTTTACATTTTAAACCTTTAAAATGCTTCATTGAGTATGTTTGTGTTTTTTTGTAGTAAAAAAGCTATACTTTTTCTATTCGGATTTTGTGTTTTTTTGTGTGATTTTGGGTCCAGTATGTTGATACAGTACATCAAAGTGAAAAACTAATTGTCTGGTCATATAGATGACGTTGTGCTGAAAAAATGATACCAAACATTGGTATGGTTAACATTTGTTTATGTCGCTAAATAAAAAAAATAAAAAGTACTCAAAAACAGCTAAAATATCCCAATGTCAGGTTTGTGCAGGTAGTTGAAGACGAGGACACGGAATTTCAAAGATAATAGATTTAATAAACAAAATGAAACTTCCAAAATGAAACAAGAACAAAACTCCAGGACTTCAAGGTTTACACACAACCATACATAGACGACGATCGACAAACACTGGGAGAAAACACAGGGCTAAAATACACAAGGAATAATGGGATAATGAACAGAACACAGGTGACGGGAATGACTAATTAGGCAGAGCGGGAAAACTAACAGGACTGAACCAAAATAACAAAGACAGGGGGAAACAAGATCTCAAAACATAACTAAATACACAGAAACGTGACACTACCTCCCCCCTCCCCGAAGGCGCGTCCTCGCGCCGTATAACATCCAAAGGGGTGGGAGGGTGGGCGCCCTGGAGGCTGACGAGGGCATGGTGCAGGTCCAGGAAGCCTCCAGGGCGGAGCAGGCTGTGGGCGTGGCCACGGCGGAGCAGGCTGTGGGCGTGGCCACGACGGTGCAGGCTGTGGGCGTGGCCATGATGGTGCAGGCTGTGGGCGTGGCCAGGGCGGTGCAGGCTGTGGGCGTGGCCAGGGCGGTGCAGGCTGTGGGCGTGGCCACGACGGTGCAGGCTGTGGGCGTGGCCACGATGGTGCAGGCTGTGGGCGTGGCCAGGGCGGTGCAGGCTGTGGGCGTGGCCAGGGCGGTGCAGGCTGTGGGCGTGGCCAGGGCGGAGCAGGCTGTGGGCGTGGCCACAGCGGAGCTGTGAGACCCTCGGGCGTCCATGGCGGAGCTGTGAGACCCTCGGGCGTCCAGGGCGGAGCTGTGGGACCCTCGGGCGTCCAGGGCGGAGCTGTGGGACCCTCGGGCGTCCAGGGCGGAGCTGTGGGACCCTCGGGCGTCCAGGGCGGAGCTGTGGGACCCTCGGGCGTCCAGGGCGGAGCTGTGGGACCCTCGGGCGTCCGGGGCGGAGCTGTGGGACCCTCGGGCGTCCAGGGCGGTGCTGTGGGACCCTCGGGCGTCCATGGCGGTGCAGGCTCTTCAGGTGACCACGGCGGTGAAGACCCTTCAGGTGGCCGTGGTGGTGAAGACCCTTCAGGTGGCCATGGCGGTGAGGACCCTTCGGGTGGCCATGGCGGTGAGGACCCTTCGGGTGGCCATGGCGGTGAGGACCCTTCGGGTGGCCACGGAGGTGTTATTTTTTCGGGCCTCCGTGGATCTTTGGCCGGCCTCCGTGGATCTTTGGCCGGCCACGGCGAAGGCGTATAGCCCCCCCCCAAAATTTTCTTGGGGAGAAGGACAGGTTCAGGAACGGGAACAGACTTGACATCAACGGGCGCTGGGTCAACGGGCTCTGGCTCTGGGTCAACGGGCTCTGGCTCTGGGTCAACGGGCTCTGGCGCTGGGTCAACGGGCTCTGGCGCTGGGTCAACGGGCTCTGGCGCTGGGTCAACGGGCTCTGGCGCTGGGTCAACGGGCTCTGGCGCTGGGTCAACGGGCTCTGGCGCTGGGTCAACGGGCTCTGGCGCTGGGTCAACGGGCTCTGGCTCTGGCGCTGGGTCAACGGGCTCTGGCTCTGGCGCTGGGTCAACGGGCTCTGGCTCTGGGTCAACGGGCTCTGGCTCTGGGTCAACGGGCTCTGGCTCTGGCTCTGGCGCTGGGTCAACGGGCTCTGGCTCTGGCGCTGGGTCAACGGGCTCTGGCTCTGGGTCAACGGGCTCTGGCTCTGGCGCTGGGTCAACGGGCTCTGGCTCTGGCGCTGGGTCAACGGGCTCTGGCTCTGGCGCTGGGTCAACGGGCTCTGGCTCTGGCGCTGGGTCAACGGGCTCTGGCTCTGGCGCTGGGTCAACGGGCTCTGGCTCTGCCGCTGGGTCAACGGGCTCTGGCTCTGGCGCTGGGTCAACGGGCTCTGGCGCTGGGTCAACGGGCTCTGGCTCTGCCGCTGGGTCAACGGGCTCTGGCTCTGCCGCTGGGTCAACGGGCTCTGGCTCTGCCGCTGGGTCAACGGGCTCTGGCTCTGCCGCTGGGTCAACGGGCTCTGGCTCTGGCGCTGGGTCAACGGGCTCTGGCTCTTCATGGGACTCGGAACTGGACGGGGCCAGCACATCATGGGACTCGGAACTGGACGGGGCCAGCACATCATGGGACTCGGAACTGGACGGGGCCAGCACATCAGGGGATTCGGAACTGGACGGGGCCAGCACATCAGGGGACTCGGAACTGGACGGGGCCAGCACATCAGGGGATTCGGAACTGGACGGGGCCAGCACATCAGGGGACTCGGAACTGGACGGGGCCAGCACATCAGGGAGCTTGGGGCTAGATTCATGCTCTGGCGGGCAGGCAACGGTCTCTGGCTGGACGGTCTCTGGCTGGACGGTCTCTGGCTGGACGGTCTCTGGCGTTGGACGGTCTCTGGCTGGACGGTCTCTGGCTGGACGGTCTCTGGCTGGACGGTCTCTGGCTGGACGGTCTCTGGCTGGACGGTCTCTGGCTGGACGGTCTCTGGCTGGACGGTCTCTGGCTGGACGGTCTCTGGCTGGACGGTCTCTGGCTGGCAGGCGATGGGCTCAGGGGCCGGCGTGCAGGTGATGGGCTCAGGCGTTGGCGTGCAGGTGATGGGCTCAGGCGTTGGCGTGCAGGTGATGGGCTCAGGCGTTGGCGTGCAGGTGATGGGCTCCTGCTCTGGCTGGCCGTGGAGATCGGGCTGGATGTCTCCCACGGTGAGTGAGGAACCACACACCCACAGCGTACGGTCAATGAATTTCACTAAAGGGAGGTGGAGATCTCCCAACAACAGTATCTGGGCGAGGGTATCGTCCATCCCACTCCAGAACTCATGGGTAAGAGACTCCTCATTCCAATTAGAGTCCTGGAAAAGATGGAGATATATCTCTGCATAGTCTTCCAGAGACCGGCCATCTTGTGGTACACAGAGTTCATAATTCATCCTTTGTTTGTTGTAGGTCGATCGTTCTGTCAGGGTTTGTGCAGGTAGCTGAAGACGAGGACACGGAATTTCAAAGATAATAGATTTAATAAACAAAATGAAACTTCCAAAATGAAACAAGAACAAAACTCCAGGACTTCAAGGTTTACACACAACCATACATAGACGACGATCGACAAACACTGGGAGAAAACACAGGGCTAAAATACACAAGGAATAATGGGATAATGAACAGAACACAGGTGACGGGAATGACTAATTAGGCAGAGCGGGAAAACTAACAGGACTGAACCAAAATAACAAAGACAGGGGGAAACAAGATCTCAAAACATAACTAAATACACAGAAACGTGACACCAAGACTCTGAAGGGTTAAATAAAGAAAGAAAATTGGTTAATGTTGTTTAAACAAACAATACATAAATATATACTATTATTTGAACGAAAAGTGAACTGTAATATATCTCTGTTTGTGGGCTATATTTTTTAGTTTTTTTTAAACAGCACAAGATCTTGTTAAAAAAACTTTTTCATTATTTTAACAAGAATGAGACCATTTTTAAAAAAAAATATGCATATTAGGCTACAACAGAATTGGTTAAATTTAACGAAAGCAGAAATTAAATATGTAAAAGTAAAAATTTTTAGAAATAGAACAAACTTTTAGAACAGAAAAATAGAATCAAAAGTTAAAAATGGAGATTACAACAATTATAGCCTATTTGGTTGTTAAGTCTGACGCTCTTCCGGGTCCAAGTGCTCCGCTCGTCCAGATCCAATAACAATGGTGAAACCTGTTAACTTATTTACGATCACGTCCTACTTTAGTGAGGCACCCTTGGCGGTCAAAAAGGGATTAAACTCTTTTAACTCCAACAAAGTGGTTAGTGTAGCTCATTTTTTACAGGACTTCTATAACTGTGGATGTAACTGAACGAAGATGAAAAAGTAAATGTGTGACAGACAGGGTTTATAGGGTTTAGTGAACTTAGGCTAGTCAATTTAGTAGTATGATCTGACCGCCCTGGGCTAGCTACAGAAGTATTGTTATGATAAACAGCGCTGTCAGCAATGTGTTTTAGAAGTGTTTAGGAGGTGCATGTTGAGGGTCAGGCAGTCAGGTACAGCACATGCGAGTGCCCAATCGGCAGAGACAAGTGCCATCATATGGCAGCTTTGTTGATTTGGGCAGAGAAAAATGTGTCCCGCACCGACGTGGAAGAAGGCCAACAATCCGACGGGGGGCGACATTGCAGCCAAGAGAGTGTCTGAGATGACACCATCCACAACACGAGGTTTGTAATAAGTTTGTTGATGTTGCGGGGTTTTAATTATTTTCTTAACTACGTAATGTGGTTTAAAGCTTAAAGCTAATAATATTAATCGTATTTATGAAACTCTTCTAACATACACTCACGGTGTGTTGTAGTGCATCTAAGATGTACGCTGTGATTTTTTTAAAAGCTTAGATTGTGTGCTATAAATAAATGATGATCATAATAAAAGGCTATTAAATTGAGATAAATATCATTACTCAATCAAGATCAGCCCAGGTTTTGTCCAAGCTGACCGGAGCTAACAGCTGTCACCTGCTTGTGTGGACTCCTCTTGACCTTTTCCTTCTGCCAGTGCTCACAAACCCTACATGGGCTGTGAACATTGACACACTGGAAATATTTTATAAAGATTGTTTCCTACCATACATTCTCTCACAGTTGTAAGTACTGTAAAACTTGAAAATAAATGAAAATTTGACATTTCACACAAGCCAGGTAATTTATTTACTATACATATTTATTATTATAGTTTGTTGGCCATTCATAATACACACAGAACTTATAAAGGTAACACTTTATTTTACAGTGTCTGTTATAGGGCTGTGCCATATCATCCCATCCACGATAATACCGGTATAAAATTTTACATGATAAAAAAGTGTCATATCGCGATATTGATGATATAGCGGTGCGAGGACGCGATATTGATGATATAGTGGTGTGATGACATAGGCGTATTTACGTTACCTAGCGCGCGCACAACAACAAAAACTCTGATAGTAATAGCACAGCAGCATGCCAGCCTCCGAATCCGATCAAGATTTAGTTCCTAAAAAGGGAGCTACTTCAATAGTATGGAAGTGGTTTGCGTACAAGAGGTCAGATCTCCAACAAAACACATTTTTTTTCTAAAATATGCATGAAAACTGTTAATGCTAAAGGTGGAGACACAACAAACTTGTTTCACCACT
The DNA here is from genome assembly GCA_036326025.1 of Chrosomus eos. Classification (NCBI taxonomy): domain Eukaryota; kingdom Metazoa; phylum Chordata; class Actinopteri; order Cypriniformes; family Leuciscidae; genus Chrosomus; species Chrosomus eos. Next base: position 32,937,495 of record CM070822.1, read on the forward strand.
TAAAGCAAAAACACACCGTCGAGTATAACCAGGCTATGAAGATATGCGACGAGACATTAGCAGGTAGTAATGTGCGGCCCAAAAGTAAACAAATGACTCAACCGAGCATCGCTGGAGCACTCGCTGATTGCACTCCACAATGACAAGAAGATTAAACGGTGGATGGAAAATACTGATGCGGTTACATATTGTTTGGCCAAGGATATGATGCCAATCCAAACGGTGGATAAGGAGGGATTTAAGCAACTGGTTAAAAAGCTCGACCCAAGATACAGCATCCCAGGTAGAAAATATTTTTCAAAGACATCCCTGCCTGCGATGTATGAAACATGCCGCGACAAACTAGCAGCTATGCTATCGTCGGTGGAGTTTTTTGCCTCAACTACGGACATGTGGTCGAGCCGAACAGCAGAACCATTTATCAGCCTGACCGTGCACTACATCGACAACGACTGGAAGCTACACAACTCCTGCCTTGAGACAAGTTACTTTCCCGAGGATCACACAGGTGTAAATATTGCGAGTGGTTTAAGGGAATTTCTTAACTCATGGCACCTAGAAGAGGACAAACAAGTGTGTGTGACAACAGACAGCGGGGCCAATGTTGTTAAAGCCATCGCTCTCAATAACTGGACCAGACTGTCATGCTTTGGGCATCGTCTGCACATTGTTATTGGTAAGTTTCATTTACCAAACAAAAACTGTGTGTGTGCTTTGCCTGCTTACCTTGAAAATATGGTTTATGAGGGCACAAATGTGTATAATGACATGGTTATTACACCATAAACGTGCAGGTGCATTTATGAGGGACATTGGCTGTGTGCTCGTAAATCAAATGGCTTAAAACACACTATGGGCCCTATTTTATTGATCTGAAACGCAAGTATCAAGTGCGAAGCGCAAGTAACTTTGTGTTTGGGTCTGAAATAGCTTCATTATTCATAGGTGTGGTTTGGGCATAACGTGAAATAAACCAATCAGAGCGTCATCCAACATACCCTTTAAAGGAGAACTCCGGTCAATTTTAACATTGAGCTCATTTTTTTGTAAAATTGGAGTGCTGTCAGTACAGAGAACAACGACAAAAATCGGTGTTGCCTATACCGTGTTATCCTCTTTTTAAAATTTGCATCCTGTTGACTTAAACGGGGCAAGTTTTAAACCTGCTTTTTGCCTCTTAACATCCTTGATGTGTCATTACAAGTGCACAGCCACGTGAGTGACTTTATTAAGAGTGAACACGGTGAATCTGACTGCAGTAGATGTGAAAGATATGAAAAAAAATTATGTTTATTCAGCCAGCTCACATACATGTATTTACTTCCTGTTTTCGGTCGAAGTCCACAGTAGTCGATTGTCGAGTTCGCGCGCGCGCGATCATTGGTAACTATATAACTAAGGATCGCGCACGCAAACTCGACAATCGACTATAATAATGTTAAACCATTTGTCTGTGATGCAATTTTGCTATTCGCAGTCCAGAAGAGAGAGAGCCATCTCACGCGGATCCAAAGCGCACACGACAGCCCTGCGAGTGACAATGAGGACAGAACTAAACATTCAAATGTGGTTACACTTTAGATCTGGGATATTATTCTAATTTTATTTTAGATTTCGGCTTTCAAAGATTAGAAAAAGATGATATTTGAGACGAAACCATTACAAACTAGACGCATTCTGTCTAGCGCAACTTCCTTCCCATCACAGCGGTGCGCTGTCACTTCTTCCTAAAACCAAACGTACCGTCAAAATCAGCACGATCAGTAATTGTTGTAAAATGCAGTCTGTACTGTTGCTAAATTGCAGACGCGTTTAATCATTAAAAAAGCACAAAAATCTGCGCAAGAGACGCGACGCGCGCTCCGAAATGGACTGCAACGAGACAAGAAAAGTCTTAATTTTGGGCTTCATGTGCGCATCTAAACTATCAAATATACATAAAATACAAAAATGACCAGCTCTGAGATTCACTGAAACACAGTTTATGTCTTAAATGGACGTAAATAGTTGGGAGAAAATGATGGTCATCTATAGATCTGCACTCGGTCTTAAAGGGGCAGCGTCTAATAAACCTGCTGACGATTTAGCCATTAATGCGAATCAAACAACAAAAGGCAGAGAAAATCACTCACAGCGCTTGAATGAATAACTTAAATTTTAATATCTATCTATGATGAACTATGCAGTGTTATTTTACATTTGATTACTTTATTTAATTTCTTTTCAGACAGAAACACTTACCTGAAAAGTAATTTTAGACCTTCCTGAAATTAAAGTACTGTGTATTGTAACGAAGCTACATAATAATAATATACATAAAATGTATTAAAGGGGGCCGGAAGGCCAATTTAGCTCAAAGGGAAATGATTCATCGGTTTGCAATGAATCATTGACCGAATCACTATGGAACCGAGCTAATGACTCGTTTAGAGTTCATTTGAACGGGCCGTAATTTTAACCTTGGCAACAGATATCAATATCCAATCTATAGTGAAACACTATGTATTAGCAAGGTAACTTTAGATCGACAGTACAAGACATTAAATGTGTAAGCACACACAAGACAAATATCTTTTCAAATATAAACAAGACTTTATTGATTATTCTAAACACATAAAACTAAGGTCTAAACACAATCACACACACACATTCATACGAGGCGCAGAGGAAGAGAGAGAAAGAGAGAGAAAGAGTGAGTTTTCAGAGTGAGATGCACTTTGCAAGACATAAACCTGAACGAACCACCAAGCATTAATTTAAACCTTCGTTTCTTAGACAGGTTATTCAATTTAAATTAAAAAAACACCAGTTCAGCTAGAGTCTGGAGGTTACTTGCTTGTCCTTTGCGTTGCTTAGGCCAGGGAATTCCCTATTTGAGGTGCTTCGTCAGAGGGGTTTCCCGGCTGGGTCCGCGTGGCTGGTTGTCTTTGGAGTGCCTGGCTGGAGTTTCTGAACCGCCGGTCACGTGATGTGTTGGCGGATGGATGAACAAGAGTCTTTACAGTTCGAAGTGCGTTGCAGGAGAGACGTGTAAACGAACTTTACAGCAAAACTTAACTTAGAACGAGACTTTTAACGAGAAAATAAAATAAAGGAAGAAATGAAAGTAAGAGATGAGATGGCTTGAATGAAGCTGTTTAAACTCCGATCTTGATGGGTTTGTCTGCTGGTCTACTTTGGGTCTGATCGATGTAGAAGCGTACGAACATGAACACTCTCTTGCTGTTTGTAGAGAGAGGCACAAACTTAATTCAACACCGAACCGAACCGAAACTGAACTGCTTTCTGAACTGAACTGAACGGGTCTTTAACTTAAAGTTAGTCCAACCTCTTTTGGAGAATTCTGGCCAATTGGACAATGGCATCATCTTAGGAGGTGGACCTCGTTTCTTCTTATCGTAAATCAGGCGTTATCTATGATCTGCTTGCTCTCCAACACTAGCAGAGAACAAGAGACCACAGTTTAACATTATAGATTATTATAATCATACAAAGCATTTTACACAGATTTCACTCAAGCCATCTTAAGAATTAAGAATATATGATCTCACTGATATCAAACAAGACACACTTTCATTCATCCATATAAAGTAACAACATTTGCATGACTTGTATGCTATCTAGTATAATAGACACATACATAGCTACAATATAGGATTAGGTAGTGGAACAATGTTTGATTATAAGTTCGTCAAGAATTGTTCTGGGATGAGTTTATGCATTTTTATATGAGAAGTCTCTTGACTCTGTGGGTTTTAAGAGGTCTCAACAATGAGGTCATTCAAAAGTCTTCAAGCAGAGGGAAGTCTGTTTTACATCTCGGTGTCATGTTCAGCAGTGGTAATGCTGAGGGAGGTCAAAGGTGTCAAGCCCCTTGGTCCCTGGGGGCCATAAAAGTCTTCTCTGGAGGGGGTTTAGACAATTTGGAGCCAGTGTTGTGACTTAGGAATGTGGTGTTAAAATCCGGAATGCTGAATCACATTTGAATGAAGCCCATGAGAGATTAGAAAGATTCATTTGTGTTTGGTTCATCCGTAAATTCTCTACAGTATATAATTTGTATCTTTGTTTAATTGTATTCTTTTTTTGAACATGTGTTTGTACTTGTTTTTGCTTATCATATCCTATATCATGTATATAAAACAAAAAAGCCTGCACACTGCTGCATAACAAATAGATATTTTATTTGTTTCGTTAAAGCATTGATTTTTCTATTTGCTATAGATATTTTACATTTCAAAATATAAAGCAAATGTTAATTATTACCCGAATGTAAAAAAAAAAAAAAAAAGAACCGATAAGAATACCGCCGCTAAAGTACCGGATCGATAAGTAGTATCGGTAAGAGTAGTAATCAGGGTTCTAAATTAACACCCGCCAACCCGCCAAATGCGGGTAAAAATTCGTTTTGGCGGGTGTTAATAAAAACTCACTAGCCAGTTTGGCCGGTGATGCATAAGGTTCTGTTCTCGGTCATTTATCCCCCTGGCAGTACTTCCTACATTTCCCATGAACACTGTGCCGTAATGCTACGTGATGACGTTTCATACGCCCATTGGCTGCGCGCAGTTTGCAGTGAAACCAGCGCGAAAAATGATCATGGAAACGAACGGAGCATCCACCAGAAAACACAAGGAAGACGAAGAACGAACGGAGCCAGAGCAGGGAGCATAGACTGAAAGAGGAGGGACCAAGTAAAGTAAAGTAAAAAAGTTAAGATTAAACTAAATGCGGCAGTGGTTGGGACAGACTTCTGGGTTTAAATTTAAATGTTGTTTAACAAGAGATAGGATATGTTATTTTTTTTAAGTTTAAGGTTTTTGTCATTATTTCTGAACAAGCTTATACATTAGGCAATATACACAACAAGCTTACTATATATCTTAAGGTTTTCTTTTAGTTGAAAACATTAAACAATATGTGTAAACAAAAAATATAAACAAAAGCATTTAAGCTCAAGCCACGTGGACGGGGAAAAAACGCAACAAAAAAAAAAGCAGACGCGCAATTATCGTACAGAACGTACATACTCGAGTCAGTATATGATTATCGTGTTTATATTGTTTCACGTTCAAGTTGAGAAAAAAATATATCATGCTTGAGTGAGAAAATGCGCTGCGCTGACAGACGTTGCAGAGACGCGCGCGTGTGTTTGTGTGCAAAGTGACAGCACTTTGCGTTTTCTGTGCTTAAACCTGTCTCCCTCAAAATCATTTTGCTACCAGAAGGTATCATCTCGTATCACGATTCCATCGGGGTACAGCTGCTTACCTGCAGTCGTTAATGCAGTGATGGATAGCTGCTTAATCAATCGACTGCTGTTTCTTTGGATTTCATGTGATTTCTCATTGTGGTGGTGATATTATAACTCAGTTTAATTAATAATTGATTAAAAGTAATTCCATTTTTTAATAGGCTATCATTTTCATCTAAGCAAACTTCGCAAGGCAGACAACAACATTATGTGATCAAATACAAATAATCCACTTGTTAAACACAGCTCCACCAAGTGCACTTAATTATAACTGTGAATTTTTTTTTTAAATTCGAATAGTATTTTATCTTTTTGAATAATAATTACAGATCGAAAATTTGAATATTCGTGCACATCCCTAATAGATAGATAGATCCCAAACTTGAAATGAAATGTTTGCACTTTCTGTGTTGTATTGTATTTTATATGTTTTTTCCATGCCAACAATGTTAATAAAATGATCAAATGCATTCAGTGGCACTCATAATTTCTCTTTTTTTCACCGGAAAAAAATTTGGCTAGTGGAAATTTTGATTGGCTGGTAACTTTAGAAAGTTACCAGCCACATTGGCTGGTGATCAAAAAAGTTAATTTAGAACCCTGGTAGTAATACTGTTAAAACCTTAATGATACCCATCCCTAGTAATGATGCAGTAAATAAAATGTTCGCAGTCACCGTTCAAAGTCATACGGGTTTGGGCACCATAGTACATCTAAAAAATGCAATAAAACATCTCGACACCGCTTTAACTTGGCACGAAGTTTTGGAAAAAACTGTGCCCAGATCTTCCGCTCCCTTCTCACCCGTCTAACGGTGATCGTGTCGACTGACCTGATGGAAACCACTCAAATGTTGGTGTAGGAAACTCAAACTATTGAGGACGTGCTATAATTTGATCCTAAAATAAAAGTGGTTTCTTTTAAATTGAAATTTCAAAGTGAGCCACCACCACCGGCCTTTTTTTTTTTTTTTTACCAAAAATGTGTTTTAGGTGGACAGATCAATACAGTACACAGAACATGTAGAATATGTTGGAAAATAACAATGTATTTTCTGTTAACCAAATGCTTTTTAATATTCGCTATTACTTCAGTGCAAGTGAACAAGCGCGCCGTTATTTGTTGCTTAGTGACGTGTGTGTTCAAGTAAGCCAGAAATGCACAGATTCTGCCCAATACGCTGTATTTAATATATCATTAAGGGACTCACGAGTTGTGTATTTGCGCTAAATCCGCGGAGAAATTGCACTCCTGTCATGAAACTTCATGCCAATAAATTATCAGAAATATTGCTGACTTGTGGGTGTCTCAAGCGCCCTCTTTATGTTAGCCCTAATCCCTGTTAGTTGTCTGTGGATTTGCCTATACTTGGCGAAAATGGAAACGTCTTTAGACATGGAAAATCGATTTTACAATCGATTCAATGAACACTTAGTATGTCTCAAAAATCGAACAGGATTTTTTCACAAAAGTGACAGCCCTAAAACGTAACCGGTCTCTGATTTGTAGGTTGCGTTGACACCTAGCGGTGGATGCATGGTTTGAAGACCCAGTCAGTGACGTCACAATATGCACATTTTTTTTAAATTCATACCTACATACATACATCACCTTGACCAAAATTAAATTCTTTTTTTTTTTACATTGAATCTTGAAAAAAAAAATAGACCTACCTACCGACCCTTTTTTTTTTTTGCTGTTACTGCAAACCAAAATATTTTTAAGGATGGCCCCATTAAAGCCAGATAACTTTTTGCGTACAAAGAAGATGGATGAGATTTACACAGGAGTTGTAAACAAAATAAAGAAACTGCTGTCAGTTGAAAATGCAGGAAACCGCATTTCTTTTACCACCGACTGTTGGTCAGGGTCAAATGAGGCACTCATGAGCCTGACTGTTCATTTCATTGGCAAGAATTGGAAAAAGGTCCAACTTGTCTTGAACGTGAAATCCTTGTCACAGTCCCACACAGGACAGTACATTGGAGAGACATTTCTGTCCATGCTTGAAGAATGGGAAATTGATGAGGAGCGGGTCATGCTTGCACTCAGGGACAGTGGGGCAAATATGGTGAAAGGCATGCGCCTTGTTGAGATGCCAGACCTGAGCTGCAGTGCTCACATACTGCACCTAGCTATCAATGATGGCCTCAGTTCCCAGAGAGTGGTGGTGGACATTCTGGCAAAGCTGAAGAAAATTGCAACTCACTTCAACCACTTTGTTACGGCACAGCAACGCCTATCTAAAATTCAGGAGGAGCTAGGTGTCCCACAGCATTCGATCATACAGGCAGTACAGACAAGGTGGAACTCGACACTACACATGTTGTTGGTGATGATTGAACAGAAAAGAGCCATCACTGCGTATGCTAGCGACCATGGACATTTCTCATGTCTGTCAGCAGAGGAATGGTCCATTGCGTCAAACCTGGCAGAGACCCTTGGACCACTGGAGGAGGTGACACTGGAATTCAGCAGAGAGGACTCATCCACATCCTGCATTATACCATGTTTAGCAGTGTTACAACGTTTACTGGAGTCAGAGGGACCAACAACCAGGGGTATTTAAACCACAAGAAAATTCATGCTGGACAGTTTGCAAAAAAGATTTGCAAAAGTTAAAGACACTAAAGAGATGGTGCTTGCGATACAAAGAGCAGCCTTTGGTACCAGAAATTCTGGTAAAAGTGAAAACCTGACTAAAAGAGGCTATGGAGACCAGTCCACCAGATTATGCTACACAAACTCCATCTGAGGAGACCGATCCCAAAAGGCAGAGAACAGAGGACCAAGTACCCAGTCTCTTAGACTCGCTGTATGACACTGTGCTCCTTCCATCCACCAGTGAGGCAGTGGAACCAGAGGGGATCATCAAAGAGCTAGAACGGTACTTCAGAGAGCCTGTCATTGACAGAAAGAGTGGGAATCCATATGATTGGTGGAAACACAACACCAACCGTTTCACCAGACTGTCAGTTTTGGCAAGGCAGTACCTCTCCTGTCCACCCTCCTCTGTAGCGAGCAAAAGAGTGTTCAGCACCATAGGGAATATAGCCTGGTTAAAACCCAGACCCTTCTCAGTTTAAACTGAGTTAGGGTCTGGCAAAGCTTCATAGACAAATCATTTCCAAAGGGGCGTCACCAACGGACGTCGCTCAAATGCCTCTGGGCGCAATTGGATAGAGCTAAAACCAATCAGAGCGACGCTCGTCTTAGTTTGAATAAACGAGCAGACACTGATTAGCTACTTTCTCTACATTTATTTAAAATTAACAGGAAGACAACTGGAAGTGAATGTGCTTTCCATTAAATAAATCACACACAATAAATAAATCACACACAATAAACAAAACCTAATGAACTTTGCAATTTAGACGCGCAAACTGCGTCAGTGCGGTGAGAGACGTAGCCTACGGCTCAGACAGATTCGGCTTGAAGTCGTTCATCCTCGGATGCTGCGCCGCGCGTGCTGTTACAAAAAACCCGTGCAACCGAACGCATCATTCTTGCCCAGCGCACCATCGCGCTCGTGCAGACGCGTCGAGTATAAACAAGGCTTTACTCCGTGTCAGCGCGCGCTCTCACGAATCATCTCCAGCAGTATCAGAAGCACCACTAACTCCGCCTCCGTTTCCCTTGTAAGCTGATATTAGCATTTAAACATTCTCTATGATAAATGTTTGTGAAAAAATATTTTAATAACATGGTTTTGGCGGTTATAGAGTTCTAATGACGGTGTTCAACTATAACCGTCACACCTCTAATCCATCTTTGTAAATGTACAAAATCTGCTTCACCGTCGCCATCGTGTAAAGCCCGCCCCAACGTTTCTGATTGGTGCCGCGATTTCGGCGGATTGGAAATGGACTTCAATGAGCTCTTTGCCAGACTAACTTTCAGAGCAAATCTAAATTTGCCAGAAGTTGTCTGGGTTTTCCCAGGCTATAGGGAATATTTATGAGGATAGGCGAAGCTCTTTGAAAGGAGATAATGCAGAGAAACTTTGCTTCTTGTACTACAACCTGCCTCTGCTGGACTGGAGCTATTGAGGATTGACTGATTCAGTACACTACCTCATATATACTGTTAGCAATTTATAAGTAGTTCATATGGGCTAGCTTATGTCAGAAAATGATTTATGCCCCCCTCGATTGATGGATGGGGAGGGGTTTATGACAGAATATGAGCATGGGGAAGGGTTTTATGTCAACAGGTGGTTTGTGTACCCTTTTGGCCGTGCTTGGTTCCGGTGTGTTTATGATGTGTGTATATGACGCCCCAATATGCTTTGTGTGACTGTTAGGAATGTTTTCAGGGGGAGTTTTCATTATATCTGGATAATGTTCACAGAACGCTGAAATTATGAACAGAGGATCCGTGGATATGATTTTCAGCCGGCACTGTATCATCCATATTGTCTGTGGGAGAGAATGAAACAAAATGAGTTTAAAGAAATAGCATTGATGACACTCATATTAGATAAATAAATGAATTTAGATGTTAAGTGTATTAAACATTTAAAACATGTGTTGAACTTAATGATGCGGGTGGTATGCGTCTATCTGGTTAGTCACAGCCTCTTAAATCTTCCTGATCAGATGAAATGTCACAAATGAGTTTTAAAAATAAAAAGCATTACGTTTAAATAAAACATATAAATTAGTGAATAATAGTTCATATTATATGAAATAAGATGTTAAATTAACAAGTATACATATTTTAATCTATTACATCGGCGATATAGGAACATCATGATATACTGACTTACATAGATAAATAAAACATATAAAATAATTGAAACAAGTGTTAAATTACCAAGTATACAAATTTTAATCTAATACACAGCGAAATACTGCCTTACACAGATAAATAAAACATATAATAGAGTGAATAATAGTACGTATTATTGAAATAAGATGTTAAATGATCAAGTATAATCATTTTAATCTAGCACCCAACAATATACTGTCTTACCCTAATAAATAAAACATAAAATAATTGAAACAAGCTGTTAAATTACCAAGTATTCAAAATTTAATCTAATACAGCGCGAAATACTGCCTTACACAGATAAATAAAACATAAAATAGTGAATAATACTTAATTTTATTTGAAATAAGATGCTAAATTATCAAGTAAACATATTTTATTCTAATACACAACGGAATAATGCCTTACAGATAAATACATCATAAAATGAATATTATATAAAATAATCTGGTAAATGATCAAGTATTTGAATCTAATACATAGGGGATATAGGAACATCATGTGGATACCACAATATACTGGCTTACAGATAAATAACCATATAAAATAGTAAATAATAGTTGATATTATATTAAATAAGTTGTTAAATTACCAAGCATACACATTTTAATCTAATACATCAGGGATATAGGTTCACACAGCGATATACTGACTTACTTACATAGATAAATAAAACATATAAAATAATTGAAACAAGCTGTTAAATTACCAAGTATGCAAACTTTAATCTAATGCACCACGAAATACAGTCTTACATAGATAAATAAAACATAAAATAGTGAATAATAGTTGGTATTATATTAAATAAGTTGTTAAATTGTATACACATTTTAATCTAATACACCGGGATTATAGGTTCACACTGCAATATACAGCCTTTACAGAGATAAATAAAACATATAATATAGTGAATAATAGTACGTATTATTGAAATAAGATGTTAAATTATCAAGTATAAGCATTTTAATCTAATGCACAACAACATACTGTTTTACACCAATAAATAAAACAGTGAATAATAGGTGATATGACATCATGTGATACCGCAATATACTGCAGGGCTCCAGACTAACTTTTCCACTAATCGCACTGGTGCTACCAACTTTCTCAGTTGGTCACACCAGCATACGATTTGGTCGCACCTTTTTTTTTTTTTTTTTGCTACATGCCATGGGATTAATCAATGCATGCTTATGAATGGTGGTCTTAATGGACAAAGGCTTTCTGGGTTGCAGAATAAATACCTGTAATATATTATATAAAAACTAGGGGTGTAACGATACCCTCATGTCACGATTTGATACATATCACGATACTGAACTCACGATACAATATTATTGCGATACTCCAAGACATTTGATAAAAGGTTCTCAAAAAATGTACTGTTGATTAAAATGTTACATTTTGATATTACATTGTGGGTTTAAATGAATAGGCTTGGACTCTGTGCTTTTAACCCAAGGACAATAGAGACACCAGAATAAAAATATTCATGAATCTGAAGCTGAAAATACAGAATTATTTTAGACGAATATTCTGGCACTTTTTCACTGACTAGATATATTTAAAATAATATTGGACACTTTTTACTGGTCAGGTAACATAAGACATTTGGTATTATCAGGACAAATATTCCCCCATTGCATTATTGTAATGTAGTACTGACACTAAAACTCTGAAAACTTGAATTTTTTTCTCACACAGTAATTTTTTGGGGGCGGAGGAAACTATCCACGATACGTAATGTTGCATTTTTGTATTGCGATATATTGTGGCGCGATATATTGTTACACCCTAATAAAAGCACAAATTTCAGGATTTTCATGGATTTTGGACAGTAATTTTATTCTGTAATTTTAAGCATTCTACATTTGATTTATATACAATCTATTTATTTACATTTGAATCATATTCTATCTATCTGTCTGTCTATTATCATCTTTCTATCAGCATCATCTTTCTATCTTTTAAAAATCATTAAACATTCACATGTATGCATTGTATTTTAAAAGATTAGAGTATTATAATATGCTGATACTGTATCAGCATATTATAATACTCTAATCTTTTAAAATACAGTGATACAGATTTTTCGTTATCAAAGTTTATAGTTGAATCAGAAATCTCACACTCCTCCTTACCTTCTGGATTTTATAATCTTTCCTTTTCCTCTGTCGAGCGATTACTCTCATCTAACCGCTGAAAGACGTAGGAATGGGCACGGTGTTTCGTGAGACCTTTTCATTTTTATATGCCTTTAATTCGTTAATGTCTATGACGAGTCACGCAGGCACTGGGAAACTCCGCAACCGAGCCGAGCCCAGGATAAAATAGTCCGAATATAAACACTTATTATAAGCGTACCGTAGTGATTCAGGATAAGTCAAAAACACGGTTTGGAAAATGGATTCATGATGTATGTATTGTATTGTATCAATCATGATGATTGAACATAAGTTACGTTATGGACTGCAGCAGCTGCTGATCAGTGTTGCCAGATTGGGCGGTTTTGAATTTGATTGTGCGGGTAAAAAAGGGTTTGGGCGGGTGGACAAAATTTGGGCTGGTTTGGGGTCAGTTCGGCGGTTTTCAAACATCTACTTATTAAAGTCTAATTGGTTAAAAAACTAAGCTAAAGTGTGCATGTGCTGTCATCATGACAAACACACACGCCCATGCAGAATCAGCTGGTGTTGGTGTTGACGTCACCGACGAGCAAGCACGCACTTATAGCCAATCAGCGATCAGCAGGCAGACGCGATTTAGCGCGATAACTTGTAGGCAGCTGTATATTCTAGTGATCGATAATGCCAAAGTGACCTACATATACAGTAAGTTGTATCTACAGCAAAGAGTAAGATAGTGATCAACTCTAAAAACGTACACATGTGGTGGGAGATGACTCGATGGTTAACTCTGAGAGGAGAGCAAAGTTCAGTTGAAATACTTGAATGGGAATCGAATATGGGACGACTCCTGTCCATGATCCATGTGCACTAGCCTAACCAGACATCTGCAACGTTTACACCGTCCAGACTGCTTGAACTCTCCTGTCCCTGACAGCTGCTGAAAAAGGTTTGATCGACAATGAATCAGTTTTGACTGCTAAATTCTGCATTATGTTCTACAATGTGTAACAGCTACTTCTGAGGGTTAAAGTCATCGGTACATTTCTTGATTGCCGTTTTGACAGTGTCCACCTGGACATTTGAGTCATATTTGCTAATTCTCCATAATTATTGCCCTGTTTTGATCCGTTTTCCTGGGAAATTTATTTATTTTTTATTGTATTTTATCATCGTTATTATGTTTTAAGGAGATAAAAATGGTGCTTATCAACCTTGAATGACATGGCAATACAATTATATCACATTATTTTGGCAGTAAAATTTTGGGTGGTTTTTTCTCCGAGTGGGCGGTTTTTGGTGAGCTTTTGGGCTGGAAATCACCGTCCCAATCTGGCAACACTGCTGCTGATACAACGGCGTTCTGTTGCGCGAGCGTCCACTCGCACGAATGCGACCACATACATTTTTAACTCGCACATTCTCAAAAAATGGTCGCATATGCGACCAATTTGGTCGCAATCTGGAACCCTGTACTGGCTTACAGATAAATGATCACATCAAATAGTAAATAATAGTTGATATTATATTAAATAAGTTGCTTAATTACAAGTATACCCATTTTAATCTATTAATCAGGGATATAGCAGGGTATCTGCACATTTTTTAACAGCAAATTTAATGACTTTTAAGACCTTTTTAAGTCCTCTAAAAGGCAAATTTAAGACTATACCACGACAAAAAAAAACAGGAAAATGTTCAACACGACAGTGTTAATTTTGGCAGCCATTTTTGTTTTAGTTTTAGTCTTCAGATGAAAATGCTTATTGGTCTTATTGGTCACATTTTAGTAATTTTATCTTTCATAGTTTTAGTTGACAAAGTCAAACTTCAGTTACCGACATTAATTTTGGTAGCTATTTTATATGTAGTCTTTAGACAAAAAATGACATTATTATTTTTCGCTTTAGGCCAATTCAGTTAAGCTTATGAGACATTTGAATCAAGGTAACAGGCTGTATTGACAATGCACTCTTTAGCAGTAGCACTTGTGCAATTCTACATATCCCTGTTCCTTAGTTCAGTGGTTCTCCAATCTTTTAGAGAGCCGTAACCCCTCTTACACTTAGACTACAGTCATACCTTTTTCATTAAGGGACAATATCTGCCCCTTTTAATAGATTTTTTCCAGTTCATTTTTTACCTTTATAAATACTTGTATAAAATAAATAATGCTTTAAATAAAACAATGTGCAATAAATATGCAATGATGGTAAAAACGAGGTGATACTTTTAAACATTAAATTAAAATCGCCAGTAGGAGGTGGTAAGTCACTGTCTTTATGAGCAAGTCATCTGTCATCGAGTCATTCATTCATTCAGTAACAAACACTATGACAAACACCACCTATGGTAACAAAGCAAGTGGCTGTATTTGAACGGGTCATTGAATCTCACGATTCGTTCAAAGCCACAGATTCGTTCTCGAATAACCGCTGTGTGCTGCAGTTCTGCCGTGGCTTTCGTTGCAAAATAGCAAGAATATGATCAACATTAAAAACAATGCTAGATATCAGCCTGTATTGATCACAGATTTAGTCGCACAAACAGCGCAAGCGGCTCGTGACAGAATAATGACCAACTGAATGAGACTTTAATTAATTTAAGTAGAAAATATCAAATGAAGATCACTGAACTCCAGCTTACTTGTCTGTGTTTTCAGATCATCCGCGTTTATTCAGCAGTGTAGAGAGCGCGCGTGCGAGCATGGTTGCCAGGTACTTTTGACAAGACCGGCTTGAAAACGTGTTATTTTAACAGAAAAGCTCTGACTGGGGATTTAATTATTTAAATCTGGCAACCGTAAGCATGAACGCTCGTAAACACAGTCTGTAATGTGTTGTTGTCTCCTTTATTCGACAAAAAAAGTGGTTTTAGTCAAGTTTGTATTTTTTTAATCACACTTTCGTCTTTTTTCGTCAACGATATTGACAAGAAATTTAAGGCCCGTACGTGAAATTTAAGACCTCCTTATCTGAAATTTCAGATTTTAAGACATTTTCAGGCCTTAAAAAGCGAAAATTTTATTTAAGACTTTTTAAGGACCCGCGGAGACCCTGTATAGGTTCACACTGCAATATACTGACTTACATAGATAAATAAAACATATAAATTAGTGAATAATAGTTCATATTATTTAAAAATTAGATGCTAAATTATCAAGATACATCTAATACACCACGGAATACTGCCTTACACAGATAAATAAACATATGAAACAGAGTTTATACGAAATAAGATGACATTTTATTAAAGTAACACTAAGTAAATTTTCCTCTTCGGTCGCCCTACTGGTTGGAAACAAAATTCTCCATTGCCGCTGTCGTAAATAATCTAGCCTACCGTCGCACGCACACTCGCTGTTTATCCTGCACCGGCTTCAGAATGAACGATGTCCACAGACAAGGTAGAGTATGTTACATGATTTCATGAAAGGATGATGTATTGCGACATCAGAAACGAAGAAAAACGAAATAATGACTATTGTAGCGCTTGACGTAAAGCAGTCGAGTTTGTAGTTCTTTTTTGTGCACGGGTTCCTACCCGAAACCCGAAGTTACATAGTGCCAGTAAAAGCGATACAGACCCCATCAGGCTAATAAACAAATTTCCTCCATTGAGGACAATAAAGAATGAATATGAATATGAATATGTTAGACGAGTCATTTAACTTATTTTAAGTCGATGTACCATCACAAGGGTCTTGGAAATATATTGTGAAGGTTGAAAAACTACTTAGTGTTACTTTAAGTATTTAAAACTAGTTTTAAACGTATGTTGTAGTGTACCTACCATTGGTGAAATTAGGAGGTCTTTTTGGCTGTGGTTAAAATCACAGATCCTTGAATTTCTGAGGTGAAGAGATGTTTGCTCTCCGTTTGCTAAATTGAAAATGAAGATTGTTTCCAGCATGTCCGGGGCCCCGGGGTCCGCCCCTTCCTCTTTGTGTAGCTGCTATGTATTAGCATTAGCAGTTTGTTTCAGAAAACAGCAAGCAATTAAAAGATAGTGAGGCCACATGGTGTTTTATAATAAAAGACCACAACTGTCTCCAACCATAAAATCTTCTGATCTGAAGCATTCCTGTCTGGCGGGGAGACCCCAAAATGGGGCCATTTTGACACTTCACACAGACCAGGCTATAAGATCAATATAATTAGATGTTTATACCGGTGTCTTCAGGAAAAAGTCAAAACAAAATGGTCGCAAAGTTACATATTATATAGCATACTCTTATCCATTGATTGTAATGATAAGATAAATTGTCCTTATTTCCTGGGGAGTTGTCCCCCATCCTGTTTTTCTTGACACCTCAATGACTCCTTTTGAAGAGCAGATTTATTTTTCTAACATTTAAACTTAACACATTAGAACATCCTCTGACTTTATGAATACACATAAATGACAGCTTAATGATTTTTTTATATATATATATTTGTGCATTTATTTAAAGTCTGCATGTGGGCCTACCATTCTGACACTAGTGATACCTTACTTCTTTGATAATATTAAAGGTTTTTTTACGAAATATTATTTCTAATTTTTTCAGCACGTGTAGTCAGAGTCACAGAAAATAATAGTAGTGCAACAAATAAGGAGATTATGTTTTATTTATTTTAATCAGGTTTGTTAAAAGTATGCCTGAATGATGTTAGTGAATCTGCACTGACATGTATTTGGTATAACAATGATAACAATATCCTTTAGATCTTAACTTTGAGTGCAACAGAATTAAATGGATGTAAAATTATCAGGTCACATTAACATGACAGAAAAGACAGTAACACCAATGCCACACATAAGATCATAATTAGATGAGACTAAATTGTTACATTTGGCATACAATCTAAATGAATAGCTTTGAATAAAGTTTGTCTTTAAATGGGGTTCACCGGGGTTATCCCATAAGAAAAGTGACATCAGTGACAAGTTTCACGAAATTTCATTTTACAAAATGGATGATACAACAGGTCAAACCACATCTTGTCAATCGTAGTATAATAACCAAATTAAGTAGTTTAATCCATAAGTATTCTAGTTTATTATTTTTAAATATCATTTACATAATATATTTGATAGTTATGTATACATTATTGTATTTTAAATTTGGGATAAACTTGTCATAGGCATTAAATTAAAGCATTTTCCCTGCACGACTGTGGGGCCATGCACTTCTGTGGTGCGTGAAATTCTATATAATTTATTGACGGATCAAGAAGCTGTAATTGGTCAAATAAAATATTGTTTTTATTTTAAAATGTAAAGAAATTATAACCCTAAAGTGTTTTTCAAGTGTGATATGTCTGTAAAGATAGGGACAGAAAATGGACATTTCCATAGAATGACAGAAATGATTTTGCATAAATTTTAACCTAAGGTAATATTTTACTTAACAGCATCTGCTCAAAAACTTTACAATTTTAATGCAAAACTGTGCTTAGTCGTCTTAGATCTAATTTGTACAATGACGCCAGCTTTCTGGCAGAGAGCGGGGTCACGGAAGGATTTGAATGTTGAATGTTTTGATGAAACTTGGGAGGTGGATGGCCGAATACTCTTTCACGTATCTTAGCATGTGGGGTAGTACGTATGCCTACGGTAAAGTTGTATGTAACAAAAGTAAATGAAAACGGTGCAACCCCCGTGTCACACACAAACATACTTGTAGGCTGTATATGCATTATAGTTAATTGTTCAACTTAAAAGTGTTAGCTTTAATTTATTTATTTTTATTTAAAAATTTGTAATTTATTCAAGTTTCTATTATTTGTCTATTTAAATTAAACATGTAAATACATTTACAAACACACCACACCCACTAATGGCCAATAACTGGAATTTATTGAAATTCATCTTTTTCTGAAAAGATAATTCCTACTTGAAGATAGCACAATGGTTTATAATTTTACAGTCAAAACAAAATATGTGAAAATCACCCATTTTAGTTCTACAGGTTCTAAAGGGGTAAGTTGTATCTTTTAGAACTTTGCACACATTTTCAGAGACAAGATGTGTACTTTCACAAAGCTATTGGTTCTTTTTGAACGAGAATAATGATACCAAATACGTCTGACACAATATTTTGAGAAAAGCAGTGTTTAAAATACAGATGATTTTTCTTTTGCCAATGTTTAGCATCAAGAGTATTTTTTATGCAAAGACGAATTAATTAAAAAAACAACAACAATACAAATAGTTTAAGTCGACATAAAACGATAATAAACAAAACACCCCCAGATCCTTCCATATTGTAGTAAACATTTACAAAATGTAAATAGATTCTGACATATTAGTTATCAATCACATTTGAGGACTAACGTTACCCGTCCCTTGTAAAGGCTATGGATAAACATCAAGCCTAATCTTTATGCAATAATCACGAGTGCACAATTTACTACAACAGTGTGTACGGGGTCGGGGTATAAGAAAAGAGGGCTGAAAAGCTCTGTTTATAATAATCACACAAAAGTCTGCAAATTACGGTTTTATTACTACGATAGATTTTGTCATCTTGTTCAGACAGCAGATGATACTGTTTCACATTATGTATGTTGGACTGTATGTGTTTTAGGTGAAGACTCTTCTTAAAGAGCTGTCAACATTCTGCATTTTATAAGAATAAATGACAATTAATTTAAGTAATAGTCTTTCTGTTTGAGAATATTTGACTAAGCTGATACTTTGTTTAGGTCAACTTTCCCTCTATCTATGATGTGGAATCACACAGAGTATTAACACAAAAAGTAAGTGCATGCTGTTTTACACTTAAACTATACAGCACATCTGACTATTGCCCTGAGAGATGGTATGCCCAATGCAGTTATGACTAATGTCCTTATTCATTAAAGCATGAGGTTGGTAAACAAAGTTCCACACTTCGGTAAAACCTGCAGATAAAATTGCACAAAAGCAAATTCTAGAGGTCAAATGGCTAAAAAAGTAAATACAACATGAGCCATTTAAAACAAATACAGAAACCCATTTCTTCCGAGTTACTGCAAAAGTTTGTAACCATGATTGAATATTATTTTTTCCCCACTAGCGGATGACACTGTATACAGTTTGTTTCTTTGTACAGTTTTTGACAAAGACTACTCTTTGAGCAGTGTCAAACATGTTCAGGAATCAATGAACAAATACAGCATAAGAAAATTACAAAAATTTTAACTGATATTATTTTAGGTCTGACTACGAAGAGGTCACAAGACACATAATAGGCCCAGCATGAAAAGTGAGGCTTGATGTTTTTCAGTTACATATATACAACTGTTACACTTAAAACAAACCCATCGACTAGCTATACACATTATGAGTCAAGGTGTCACAGACGCACAATTTATCATGCTAGTCTTTACAATCGGGGATTCTTTAAGTAAAACAGTTTTTGTCCGTCATCAGCGAATACCAAATGTGTTTAACATAGCTCAATCTCACAAATATTCACAATTGTGAAAATTAAGATATGTTTTTCGAAAACAGGACATTTTGAAACTTTTTACCACGGTATCATTCTTAACAGCAGCATTCTTTTTGTAATGCATGGGTGTGATTGTAATGCTTGTGTGGTTTTCTTTACACTTTGCCCATGGATATCTGCTTCCTATGCCATGTTAGTGAACTCCAGGTCTTCTCGCCTTTTATTTGTTCATATACAGCAGTGTTCACATGAATTTGCGTGATTTATTAACTTTGAACGCTGGGTATTATATCCATATCTATGCTACACAACATCTTTTCAACAATAGACAAGCTGTTTAAGCTGAGTGTAAGCATAGGTATGTGTCAACATGTATCGAAAAGACCATTGTGTTACAGCAAAACCACTATTTGTAGAATGATATTGTAACATATAGAGTTCCTGCATCGGTTTTCGTGTTACCCGACATTATCGCAGAGTTTCTTGCTATATGTTTATTTGTTTTTGTTTAACCGTGATCCAATTTTCAAAGAATCTTACAGACGTAATATGTTTATTCAGAATTTAGACTACTTTTTAAAAGTCGACGTGTAGGGTTATACAATTGGTACATTGTGTTTTAATTTCACTATAGAGTATAATAAATGCTTCAGGGACTAAACTTTAGCATTTTAATCTTTGGTAAAAGTTACCTTAAAGTCTGCACAAAAAGAAATTACATCCTAACTATCCTTTCTAAATGCATGCTACGGATCTATTGAGAACAATTAACCCGTGCATATGTTTGACCTTGTAATGTTTAATCAAAATTTTGTTGGAAAATCAAAAATACATGGTGGATTTACTTAACTTTTGTCTTCAACAGTTTTTACAACCTTTAAAAATATTATCTAATAAGATAACCTTTTACAAAATCTTTACTCAGTAAAGCCTCTTATTGTTAGGCTTTTGGTAGAAGATGGTTTTGTTACATCCATTGCATGCCCAAAGCAGTAGTTTTATTATTATTACAGTTTTTTTCAATTGCTAACAAGCGCTTACCCATACTTCAGATACTTTTTCTAAACTCTTAACACAGACTCACACATATAAAACACAATTGGCCAAATGGATAATTTTCTTCTCAAAAACACATTTTGTTAAATATATACTAACTCTTCATTTCAAAACAGAACACATCTTTCTCTGCACACACTAACTTTACCAAAACACTGGAAATCTGACTCAAAATGAAATTATTCTGTCAAAGAATAACACTTGTTTTCACTTCACAAAGTACATGCAGTCAATCAAAGTACACCAGGTTTCAAAATACTGGCTATTGTTGACATTACAAAAACTGCATAGACTTTTATGTTTCGGTTTTATAGGTATTTGCATGCAAAACATGCAATCCACGGTTTTTACACTAAATTTCTTGGTTGGGAATTGTATGTCCACATGTACAGTAATGTTCACATTCAAAAGCAATCTTTTAAAGCAAAAGCAATCTCACCTCCTTTACTGTTTACTACAGGAGGTGCAGTAGAAACTCGGTATGATAGAACAGAATTTTTTTACAGTATTGCTTACAATGGTATGATAGAACAGAATTTTTTTACAGTATTGCTTACAATGAACAAAATATCCATGAAACACACAAGAGCATTCTGAACAAAAAAGCAAAAGCAAAAAGCCCAGATAAAAAGGGGGGGGGGGGAACTAAAAAAAGCACAAAATTACTGTATCTAATCTCTGTGATTTTCAGGGTTAGGCCACATGTTTTCATCAACATCACATTTGGTATTATCCAAGGCGATGCACCTGTGATAAAACCGCTTGGTATTGTCACCTTCATACACCTCTCACTGCACCTCTCACTGCACCTCTCATCTGCACTCTCACTGCCTCACTGCATCTCTCACTGCACTCTCTCACTGCATCTCTCACTGCATCTCTCACTGCTCCTGCATCTCTCACTGCATCTCTCACTGCTCCTGCATCTCTTACTGCATCTCTCACTGCTCCTGCATCTCTCACTGCTCCTGCATCTCTTACTGCATCTCTCACTGCTCCTGCATCCTTACTGCATCTCTGCATGCTCCTGCATCCTCACTGCATCTCTCTACTGCATCTCTCACTGCTCCTGCATCTCTCACTGCATCTCTCACTGCATCTCTCACTGCATCTCTCACTGCTCCTGCATCTCTCACTGCATCTCTCACTGCATCTCTCACTGCATCTCTCACTGCTCCTGCATCTCTCACTGCTCCTGCATCTCTCACTGCTCCTGCATCTCACTGCATCTCTCTCACTGCATCTCTCACTGCATCTCTCACTGCATCTCTCACTGCATCTCTCACTGCTCCTGCATCTCTCACTGCATCTCTCACTGCATCTCTCACTGCTCCTGCATCTCTCACTGCTCCTGCATCTCTCACTGCTCCTGTATCTCTCACTGCTCCTGCATCTCTCACTGCTCCTGCATCTCTCACTGGATCTCTCACTGGATCTCTCACTGCATCTCTCACTGCTCCTGTATCTCTCACTGCTCCTGCATCTCTCACTGCTCCTGCATCTCTCACTGCTCCTGCATCTCTCACTGGATCTCTCACTGGATCTCTCACTGCATCTCTCACTGGGCCTGCTCTTCTCCCTGGACCCCTTGCTCTTATTCTTCCTCGTACATACATTACAGTGTTTGTCTTTTTCTGTTTCTGTTTCCAAAAACATTGCTCATCAAAGTCCTTCTTTTACTGTATAAGTGTCAATGTAATAGAAAAAATAACCCCTGCCACTGAGACTGAGCCAGACTGGAATCAGTTGTGGTTGGCCCAGTTTACCCAACATAAATCAGCTGTGTGTCAATAATTCAATTGTTTGTTTATTTTCAGCTGAAATATATAAATATATTGTTTTTGAACTGATATCATTGCAGAACAAGAAGTTTTTTATACTGTATCTAAGGTTTGGAATATTGTTTTTGTATTGTGGGATGGTGTGTGTTAACATTTGTAAATACTACAAAAACAATCCATTATTTTGTTGGGAGGTATAGCTTGTCTGTTAAGAAAATGTAAGCATTGTGGAAATGTGTTCACTGACTGCATATTGTGTGAAAACGACATGAAATGTGTGAATGGTATGGTCACAAAAGACCGATGCTGTGCTAACTGTGTTTAGAGTTTTGAAAATGTGTCAACTGATTGGACAAATGCTTGTTAGCGAATGAAAAAAACTGTAAAACCACTTTAATTATTGTTAGCACGTCCTCACCCAAGCACAATGGTCTACACTTTACCACATTGGTAACATCCAAAACACTAACATATCAGAAATTCTTTTAAATATAAACATAAAAGGGCATTAACAAGTCGCCAATTTTTTATCTTGTTGAAAAACATAGATAAATAACGTTTTATTTCAAAATGTACACCCCCTATCCAGCATACATTACAGCCCCTTTTCCCTGTTCCTAGTTTTCTATATTACTATTTTAAGGGATAGCACCCACTGGCGCCAAAGTTTCTTCATTCATTTACAGTTTTTTTCATTCGCTAACAAGCATTTGTCCAATCAGTTGTCACATTTTCAAAACTCTAAACACAGTTAGCACAGCATCGGTCTTTTGTGACCATACCATTCACACATTTCATGTCGTTTTCACACAATATGCAGTCAGTGAACACATTTCCACAATGCTTACATTTTCTTAACAGACAAGCTATACCTCCCAACAAAATAATGGATTGTTTTTGTAGTATTTACAAATGTTAACACACACCATCCCACAATAGCAAAAACAATATTCCAAACCTTAGATACAGTATAAAAACTTCTTGTTCTGCAATGATATCAGTTCAAAAACAATATATTTATATATTTCAGCTGAAAATAAACAAACCATTGAATTATTGACACACAGCTGATTTATGTTGGGTAAACTGGGCCAACCACAACTGATTCCAGTCTGGCTCAGTCTCAGTGGCAGGGGTTATTTTTTCTATTACATTGACACTTATACAGTAAAAGGAGGACTTTGAGGAGCGATGTTTTTGGAAACAGAAACAGAAAAAGACAAACACTGTAATGTATGGACGAGGAAGAATAAGAGCAAGGGGTCCAGGGAGAAGAGCAGGCCCAGTGAGAGATGCAGTGAGAGATCCAGTGAGAGATCCAGTGAGAGATCCAGTGTGAGATCCAGTGAGAGATCCAGTGAGAGATCCAGTGAGAGATGCAGTGAGAGATGCAGTGAGAGATGCAGTGAGAGATCCAGTGAGAGATCCAGTGAGAGATCCAGTGAGAGATCCAGTGAGAGATGCAGGAGCAGTGAGAGATGCAGGAGCAGTGAGAGATGCAGTGAGAGATGCAGTGAGAGATGCAGGAGCAGTGAGAGATGCAGGAGCAGTTAGAGATGCAGTGAGAGATGCAGTGAGAGATGCAGGAGCAGTGAGAGACGAGGAGCAGTGAGAGATGCAGTGAGAGATGCAGGAGCAGTGAGAGATGCAGTGAGAGATGCAGGAGCAGTGAGGATGCAGTGAGAGATGCAGTGAGAGATGCAGTGAGAGATGCAGGAGCAGTGAGAGATGCAGTGAGAGATGCAGGAGGAGTGAGAGATGCAGTGAGAGATGCAGGAGCAGTGAGAGACAAGGAGCAGTGAGAGATGCAGTGAGAGATGCAGTGAGAGTGAGAGAGCAGTGAAGATGCAGAGAGAGATGCAGTGAGAGGTGCAGTGAGAGGTGCAGTGAGAGGTGCAGTGAGAGGTGTAGTGAGGTGCAATACCAAGCGGTTTTATCCCAGGTGCATCGCCTTGGATAATACCAGATGTGATGTTGATGAAAACATGTGGCCTAACCCTGAAAATCACAGAGATTAGATACAGTAATTTTGTGCTTTTTTTAGTCCCCCATCCCCCCCCCCCCCTTTTTTTATCTGGGCTTTTTGCTGTTGCTTTTTTGTTCAGAATGCTCTTGTGTGTTTCATGGATATTTTGTTCATTGTAAGCAATACTGTAAAAAAATTCTGTTCTATCATACCGAGTTTCTACTGCACCTCCTGTAGTAAACAGTAAAGGAGGTGAGATTGCTTTTGCTTTAAAAGATTGCTTTTGAATGTGAACATTACTGTACATGTGGACATACAATTCCCAACCAAGAAATTTAGTGTAAAAACCGTGGATTGCATGTTTTGCATGCAAATACCTATAAAACCGAAACATAAAAGTCTATGCAGTTTTTGTAATGTCAACAATAGCCAGTATTTTGAAACCTGGTGTACTTTGATTGACTGCATGTACTTTGTGAAGTGAAAACAAGTGTTATTCTTTGACAGAATAATTTCATTTTGAGTCAGATTTCCAGTGTTTTGGTAAAGTTAGTGTGTGCAGAGAAAGATGTGTTCTGTTTTGAAATGAAGAGTTAGTATATATTTAACAAAATGTGTTTTTGAGAAGAAAATTATCCATTTGGCCAATTGTGTTTTATATGTGTGAGTCTGTGTTAAGAGTTTAGAAAAAGTATCTGAAGTATGGGTAAGCGCTTGTTAGCAATTGAAAAAAACTGTAAGATTTGTAACTTACCCAGGGGCGGTTTCTTCATTAGGGCGATTGGGCGACGCACCACCAAAGTGTGAAAGGGACTTTTTCAATCTCATTCACAATCTCATTCAACCACAGAGTTGCGCTCATAGACTGTAAAAAATAGGTTACGCTAGCAGTCACTGTGCCTTTGGATATAGTCCAATCAGCATCCTGTCACGTCCTGTGGAGTACCGCCTCTTTTTGGGCGATTTCACTCTGGCTGAGAATCGCCCAGAGTGTTCCCATAGACTTACATTCAAAGATGTTTTTTTTTTTAACTGCAGGCACTGCAATGCATTCTCTATGTGTTCCGGGAGGGCTTGCACTAACGTGCTTACGTCATCATACGTATCCTTAACTTGTGCAGCGATTGGTGGGAACAAACATACACTATTAAAAATCTTTAAGATTAAGTGACAAATAATATTTTAAAACAATTTTGAATTTGAACAACAAGAAAAAATGAAACACTACTTTAATATCTTTATCAAATGTGATTAAAAAATAAAAAAAGAGAATGAGAATGAGAGCGAGAGAGACTGTTGGGACATCTCGCGAGTTGTTGAGGCCAGTTGAACTTGAACGTCATGGTGAACGCAGTTAATTCTATCGTGTCATTAATTAAGGCGTCGTAGTAATCAGGATATTTCAGGGGCAAGTAGCAACAGGAACAACAAGATCTAGGAGGGCCTTGGAGAAGAAGACAAGCAGAGGCTGTCTAAAGAAGTATTTATTGCTGAACATTTAAACACTCGAGTGTTGGAAAATCTCACTTTGTTTTCACAATCCGTTTAGGAAAGGATGGTAGCAGTCTTTTTTACTCCTAGTATTGTACTTTGAAATTTCTACATTCCATTCGAACACCAACACAATCTTTATCCTACACGTCAACAATCAATATGTGTCGCCACCTAGTGGAATCTTTAATAAAAGAAACTATCTGAGTGGATTTAAAATACATTTACTGGTCAAAAACCCTTGTCAAACTCCATTTGAGCTTGAATTTTGGTAAAATGTTAATTAACGTACACACACACACACACACACACACACACACACACACACACACACACACACACACACACACACACACACACACACACACACACACACACACACACACACACACACACACACACACACACACACACACACACACACACACATCATCGCTGTTGGACAGAAGCCTTGTCCAAAACTGTTACTTTTCAGGAAACGAAAGAAAACCTGTTTTTTCCCCAAAATAATTTCCAAGCTCTTTTAATGCTTTTCATTGGTTAAATATTTGTAAAACACCTTGACAGATGTAAAGGGTGACCAATAGCATTCATTTTTGAAAAAATATGGAGATATAAAATATGGATTCTGCCTGATCCATCACTGTCAGGGCATACCCTATGTTAAATAAGGCTCTCATTTATGAGAAGTCCAGAATTCAAGGGCTTCTGTGGTGCACTGGCACTGTACCAGGTTTTGCTGAATTACAAACTCCAGGATACTTTATTTTTCATTAATATTAAAGTAGCCTAGTTAAGTTGCCTTTACATGCTTAAGCTGTTAATTTATCCATTGCACGAGTGGACCTTATCCTTATCAATCATCCAAACATTTGCCCCCCCTGAGAGATTTAGCAGGAGCCGCCACTGAACTTACCTTATGAACTGCAGCCATTTTCTTATCTTTCTCGTCACAGGGAAAGTGGTAGAATGACAGTTGAAAGTGGTAGAATGAGTCTACATCCCTACCAGAAGCCTACGATCAATCAATGAGCGACGGCTCGTGGTACCTTCACAAAGAGCCACAAAATCACTCTCCAGAACTTTCTCATTCACGGTTCCATGCTGGTGGAATGATCTGCCCACCGACATCCGGAATGCTGAATCCCTGACAGCATTCAAAAGACAACTAAAAACTCATCTCTTCCGTGAGCACTTAACATAAAACACACACACACACACACACACAAAAAAAAAAAAAAAAAATAAATAAATAAATAAAAATAAATTCCTCACTTGTCTGGTTTATGCTACTCTGAGCAATGTTTGAACTTGGTATTTTGAGCACTTCTTGGGTTGCTATTGTCTCTTCACGATGACTCGTTTGGCTTAGTCCTCAGATGTAAGTCGCTTTGGATAAAAGCGTCTGCTAAATGCCTAAATGTAAATGTAAATGAATGTCACTTGTTTTTTTAAATTCTGATCTATTTAAACAGCATGGGACACAGCCCTACGGCATGTTAAAACTCGGGCGAAAGCGGTAGGTAGGTAGAGAGGACCTGGCCTTTGGACCCGGAAACAGTATTATCGGAGAGTGGTCACGTCACAACTTAACAACCGGATAGCCGGTGGGCAACAGAAGCCTATTCCTCGGAGGAGAAGCGCAATAACAAACAAAAAAAAATACACAAATACCATCATAGGCCTATCTCGCACTCAGTAAAAATGAATTAGGTGCAATGACGCTGATTATTTTAACTATTCTATTGAGGCATGAGAGACGAAGAGCGCCTCTCTCTTGTGTGCGCGCACACACTGACTGCTGGACAACAGAATTTCTGGGCTTTCTAGAAAATGTGTGGTCGAGTGGTAGAACTTAAGTTTCAATCATTTAGATGATACGGGTTCAAATCCCAAACAAACATGGGCTACTGCAATTTTTTTATTATTATTAATGGAGAGAGATTTGTCTAGTTCGAAAACTCTTTTACACCATATTTACACTAAGGAACAAATATTATCCAACAGAATGACTGAATTTACATTTGTATAATAATTCCAATCATAATTTCAAAAGCAGTTCTGTTAACTGAGCTCGAAAGAGAGCTCAGTTCAGTACTCGCACGCTGTATAGGTGTCTATTGTGCATGGCTGGATGCTTGGGTCGGGTGTGTGCGCACAGAAAACCATACCGAATAAAGCTCTTTTTTGCATCGTCACTCTTATTCAGATCTATATGTCTGCTCTACTCATTCTCCCAGACGTTTACATTTGTTAACGTTTTATGAGACCGCTGGGTAGAGCAGCACGTTACAGTATAAATGTGCGCATCTACCACACACGCAGGACATCAGTTATGACTGGATCGCTTCCCAAATCGTCACTATCTAACATTTTCGTCTAGTTTTTATTCTTTGACGAAAATGTCATAGATTTTCGTCATAGTTTTTGTCATTCAAAACTAGGTTTTATTTAGTTATTGTCTCGTTTTCGTCTGTGAAAAAATTTCGTTGACGAATAATTTTCGTTATTATTTACATCAACAACATTTTTTCACAGACTTTAACACTGTAACAATGCCAAATGTGCTTTACCAAGAAAATAAACATAATAATATTAGCACCTACACTTACTTAATGCAAAACAATAGTAATTTTATGATTAAATTGCTTTTACGATGAACAAATCAAATGCTCACACCACTTAGTTGCACTGCTCTCAAATGTTAGTTTAGAGCCCTGGCCTCCAGGAACAGCACTAGTCAAAGCGAAAAATAGATTTGAATTTAGCAATTGATAACATCATGCATTGAATGTTCTAATCATATTGGTGTGATTTTACACTCCAGGGAGCAGCCTAGAGTGATTATACCTGTGCGGAAACAAAAGGGCCGACAGCTACTCACAGAACAAATGTCCCAGGCCTGGGGCCCGTTTCAATAAGGAGGTTCAACCAAGTTAAAACTTGAACTCTGAGTTGAATTACCCTGAGATGGGAAACTCTGAGTTTTCGGTTACAGAACAGCTGAAATGAGTAAGTTCAATCAACTCTAAGTTGACTGACTCCAAGTTAAGCGCGTGCACCACAACTATAAAAAGCCATTATCAATGGAGCGCAGATATTATGAGTCACCATGGCAACAGCGTCAGACAAAAAGAGGTCTGCATATTTCTCCCCAGCAGAACTGGATGTGCTTAAGCAAGCGTATGCAGAATTTGAAACACGCATTTAAAAAAAAAAAGCAACACGGCTGCAGTGGCGAAGGACAGAGAGTTAGCTTGGGAGAAAATAACTGCTCGAGTCAATGCGTAAGTTTACATTTTAATTACTTCTATACAGTGTTGGTGTAATGAATTACTAAGTCATCTAAATACTGTAATTAAAATAAAGACTATAAAACAATTCTGTATAAAACAATAGTGGATTTAATATCAAATTTTAAAAGGTATATTTTTAATGTAACTTTCTCCCTCTAGTTACACACTTGGGTCAATTCAAGAATAATTCATGCAATTGTATATTGTTTATTTGAAAGCATTAGAAGTGCAGTTTCTTGTCTCTCCTTGTATTGTTCAAGAGGTTGAGGTTGATTTGGGATTTTGAAAGTAATTAAAGGTGGGGTATGTGATTTTCTTTTTTGACCAATTTTTTACTGGCTGTAAATTAGAAGCACTGAAATGAAAATGAAGCAATTTAATCATCTGTGGAACGGGCAGGACTCGAAAAACTCCAGCCAATCATTTTCAAGACCATCTAGAATCATTGGACAGAAAATGCGTCAATCAAACGGTTGTACCATGCCCCCCTCGCGCGCATGTCCGTTCGTGCGCATACTCAAAGCTCGTGACCCAGTCACAGGAAGTGCAAGTCGCCCCGGTACAGAGAGAGAGAGAGAGAGAGAGAGAGAGAGAGAAGGAGAAGAAGGGGAAGGTATAGTTGCTTCCGTTTGGAGAATGGCAGACAAGACACCATCACAGAAAAGGAAATCTATTTTCGAGAGAGCAATTGCGAACAAAACGTCCGAAAGAGAAAGGTCTCAAACAAGGGTCATTCTAGGCAATGCTTTTCAACGTTGGTGGCAACTGAAGGAGCAGGAAGGACTACCAACGGATGCGGCTGTGGCATTTTTTCTGCTTGACAGGTGAGAAGCCGATTAAGTAGTAGTATTTACTACTAATCAGGGAACTGTCTTTACTTACGATATGCGCATGAGAATTGTAGCTATTCTAACGTTATAGCCCAGCCATATGTAGAACTAGCTAGCTAAACAACCTGTTTGGGGAGGAAGCTGATGTGAGCGATTGTATTTATGAATGGAGAATAGAGCTTTTATAGTGCTAGTGGGGTTGTTCCACATTGCTATGCATCTGAGTTTTCGCTCGTGCTTGCGCGTCCATGTTTTTCGAATGGGTGGAGTCAGGGCCAGCGTTGGAGGAGAGAAGGTAGGACCTTATGAGTACTTTCTAGAGATAGTAATTATTACATTAATCTAATTAGACTTGTTAAAGATGTAATTTGTAGTTAGTAATTAAGAACTATTTTAGAGTAAATTACCCAACTGTTATAATATCAGAGGTGAAACTGGAAGAACAGTATTTTATTAAACCTAATTTAATTTTCATGTATAGGTGCAATCCTGCAGGCATTAAAAGAATGTGGCAGCAGCTGAAAATGAAATACAAAAACATACTTCAAGCAGGTAAGCCTTGTAGGCCGCTGTACGTGAGCTGTATCGTTCACTTTCGTTCCGACAAACGGGGCACTACATTTTCTTTTGCTCAAAATGTTCAACGTTATTAAAAGGTATCCAAGCAAAAAGTTCTCCACGCATTATCCTGCAGTTAATGAGAAAAGTGTATTTTATTGGCGCACTATATTGACTGCGTATTGAGACATATAAAACTGTTTAGCTAGATTTTCAACCAATCAGCATCGAAAATGTAAGTAGGTCACCGCCAAAATCAAGCTAATATCACTACGCACATGTAAACATGGAGGAGGATAAGCAGCGCATCTTCATCTGATAGCGGCGGTCAAGCTCGATTAACACCCGTAAAGTGTATTCTTCATGTCGGAAAAGATGGTGGAAAAGGTCCGCAGCCATTTACTGAACTCCGATGGGAACAAATCAAGCAATGTGCGAAGGAATGGCTCAAAACGTCGGACACTACGGAGCTAGCTATTGATCCCATGCTGCAGGTAAGTTACTTTCATAACATATCAATATTTGTTCATTATTTTTGGCTGTTGCTAATTTACAAACTTCCCGATCAGAATACCGATAAAAACATCGACACGATGAGAGACGTTGTCCTCCGTTGCTTGATCTGTTATCTGGGTGAAAAATAGGTTAACCTCATCCAAGAGCACAATGTAAGTGACTAGAATTATTCTATATATTTATGGTGTTTTGAGAAATGTATTTGTACATTGTTTTTATTTATAAAAATAGAAATGCAGCTTAAACAATAATATTTTTTCTAATTAATTTATATAAAGCTAATGTGAAAATATTTAACACAAAATAGATTTTTGGCAGCTACTATATTAAAAAAGGTAACACTTTATTTTGATGGTCCACTTTAGACATTCTATTGACTATAAGTAACTGCAACTACATGTTAACTTACTCTATTAACCCTAACCTAGCAGTCTACTAATACTCTGAGTTAGTTGACATGTAGTTATACAGTTAGTTAAATGTATATAGAGGACCAGCGAAATTTAATTTCCCCCTCTACAATTGTCACGTTTTGATGTGTTCTGTTAATGTTTTGAGATCTTGTTTTCCCCCTGTCTTTGTGGTTTTTGGTTTAGTCCTGTTAAGTTTTCCCGCTCCTCGTTTGTGTCCAATTTTATGCACCTGTTTTCAGTTAATTATCTTGTTTGGTTCAGTGTATTTAAGCCCTGTGTTTTCCCTCAGTGTTGGTCGATCGTCGTCCTCGTATGGTTGTGTGTCTTCTGATTTCCTGGAGTTTTGTTTCTGTTTAAGTTTGGAAAGTTTTCATTTTGTTATTAAAACATTTATATTGAAGCTTTCGTGTCCTCGTCTTCAGCACCTGCACAAACCCTGACAGAACGATCGACCTTTAAAAAGCAAAAATGGGTAGAAGGAGGAAAAAAGAGGTGAGCCCCTTCAAAAACCCAATCCTTTTCCAAGAGGAGCGCTCACTCGAGGAATACGCTGGTCTATACCTTGAGCTGTATGATGATGTGAGATGGGATGAGGAGGAGTTGAAAAAGAGTTTCTGGGGTGGACTAAGAGACCCTCTCGCCCAGATAATTTTGGTAAGGGACCTCAATCTATCCTTCCTGGAGTTTTTGGATCACACGCTGTGGGCCTGTGGATCCAGCTACCACTTGGAGGATCTCCCACTCCAGCCAGAGACCATCCAACCAGAGCCTGTCGCCAGCCCGCCAACGCCTGAGCCCATCACCTGCACGCTCACACCTGAGCCCATCGTCTGCCCACCAGAGCCTGCACACCGCATCAGCCCTGCCGCCAGATCGGTCCCTGGACTTCCCCGGCTGATATCCGGTATGACTGATCCCCCACTGATGTCAGTGCGATTAGCCAGGAGGATGGCTGCCGAGGCTGGGGTTCACGTTAACCACATCCAGCCAGATCCCGAGCCCGTCGCCTGCCCGCCAGAGCCTGAGCCCGTCGCCTGCCCGCCAGAGCCTGAGCCTGTCGCCTGCCCGCCAGAACCTGAGCCCAGCCCCAAGCTCCCCGAAATGCTGGTTCCGTCCAGTTCCGAGTCCCCTGATGTGCTGGTCCCGTCCAGTTCCGAGTCCCCTGATGTGCTGGCCCCGTCCAGTTCCGAGTCCCATGAAGCGGCAGAGCCAGAGCCCGTTGACCCAGAGCCAGAGCCAGAGCCCGTTGACCCAGAGCCAGAGCCAGAGCCCATTGACCCAGAGCCAGAGCCAGAGCCCATTGACCCAGCGCCAGAGCCAGAGCCCGTTGACCCAGCGCCAGACCCAGAGCCCGTTGACCCAGACCCAGAGCCCGTTGACCCAGACCCAGAGCCCGTTGACCCAGAACCCGTTGACCCAGCGCCCGTTGATGTCAAGTCAGTTCCCGATCATGAGCCTGTCCTCCCCAAGAAAATTTTGGGGGGGCGCCATACGCCTTCGCCGTGGCCGGCCAAAGATCCACGGAGGCCCGAAAAGATAACACCGCCATGGCCACCTGAAGGGTCTGCACCGCCATGGCCACCCGAAGGGTCTTCACCACCACGGCCACCTGAAGGGTCTTCACCACCACGGCCACCTGAAGGGTCTGCACCGCCCTGGCCACCTAAAGGGTCCTCACCGCCATGGCCACCCGAAGGGTCCTCACCGCCATGGCCACCCGAGGGTCCCACAGCACCGCCCTGGACGCCCGAGGGTCCCACAGCTCCGCCCTGGACGCCCGAGGGTCCCACAGCTCCGCCCTGGACGCCCGAGGGTCCCACAGCTCCGCCCTGGACGCCCGAGGTACAGCCTGCACCGTCGTGGCCACGCCCACAGCCTGCTCCGCCTTGGCCACGCCCACAGCCTGCTCCGCCTTGGCCACGCCCACAGCCTGCTCC
Source organism: Chrosomus eos (assembly GCA_036326025.1). Lineage (NCBI taxonomy): Eukaryota > Metazoa > Chordata > Actinopteri > Cypriniformes > Leuciscidae > Chrosomus > Chrosomus eos. Next base: position 32,970,906 of record CM070822.1, read on the forward strand.
GCCTTGGCCACGCCCACAGCCTGCACCGTCGTGGCCACGCCCACAGCCTGCACCGCCGTGGCCACGCCCACAGCCTGCTCCGCCCTGGAGGCTTCCTGGACCTACACCATGCCCTCGTCAGCCTCCAGGGCGCCCACCCTCCCACCCCTTTGGATGTTATACGGCGCGAGGACGCGCCTTCGGGGAGGGGGGAGGTACTGTCACGTTTTGATGTGTTCTGTTAATGTTTTGAGATCTTGTTTTCCCCCTGTCTTTGTGGTTTTTGGTTTAGTCCTGTTAAGTTTTCCCGCTCCTCGTTTGTGTCCAATTTTATGCACCTGTTTTCAGTTAATTATCTTGTTTGGTTCAGTGTATTTAAGCCCTGTGTTTTCCCTCAGTGTTGGTCGATCGTCGTCCTCGTATGGTTGTGTGTCTTCTGATTTCCTGGAGTTTTGTTTCTGTTTAAGTTTGGAAAGTTTTCATTTTGTTATTAAAACATTTATATTGAAGCTTTCGTGTCCTCGTCTTCAGCACCTGCACAAACCCTGACAGAAATAGTGTCACCAAATGTAATTTTACATTTATTTAATTTTTTCTTCCTGAATACACCCTCTGTCATTGTTGAAACTGTACTTAAGTTATTGTGACAGTCTTTGTGGTCCACTGAAACATAATGTTTTTAAGTTTCAGTGATTACAAAGAAAATAAACTATAATGGTTTACTTGTAGTTGTCTTAGCATTTTAAGCTGTTATAAAAAAATACAACCGTAAACAAATCAAGTTTATAATTATGGACAGACTTATGAGACAGACATAAAAAATAAAAATACTTATTTAATGTTTGTTTTACATGTGACAATGGAGATATCCTGCAGCACATAATGAAAATTGCCATCTGCAAGAGGGATTCTCAGGAGGATTTCAGCATCATCTTGGAGGGGATGCAAGTCATGGCTGGCTTGGAAACTCTGGCAAGAGCCTGTGCTGGTCTTCTTGGACTCACGTATGCACTAAACCTCACCTACCCGAAAGAACTGAGGCACACTTTTGAGGCCTTTCAGAAGCTCTTCTTGGAACTGGATGTTTGCAAGTTTTCCCCGAAATTACTAACACTTAAAAACAAACTCATGACTTAGATTGAGACAATGCATTATGGTCAGTGGTGGAAAGTAACTAATTACAAATACTTTCGTTACAGTACTTGAGTAGATTTTTTGATTTTTTCTACTTTCTTGAGTATAATTAAATTGTGGTACTTTTACTCTTACTTGAGTAAAATAAAAATAAAGTATTCAACTTCTCTACATTTATTTTTCATAAAAAGTACAAAGTACTTTGACAAAGGTGCCGACGGAGCAACAGGGCAAGCTGACATTTGACATACACTTTTCATACTACTGCGGTGGAGCTCTGCGCTTCAGCCAATAACAGACAGAACTGAAGCAGTTCAGCCAATAACAGACAGGTCTGACTCGGGTGCAAAACCAATCAAAACTTTCAGTTCGGCTGGGGGGCGGGGCGTTCAAACCGCGCTTTGACATTCAATCACTGGCTCTCGTGTTTTGAATCAGTAGCGCTAACGTTTCAATATTTCAGTGAATGTAAGTGAGTATTCTGCTCATATTTAATTATGGCAACTACTGAAATGGGTCATCCGATTGATAATACCAGAGCACTGAGCAGTTGAAGTGAATAAAAAAGCTCGGCTCATAACATGGACGCAGTTATTGCATGGACGGAGCAAGATCAATGTAAGTTTCTAAAATACATGCACACAGTTCAATTAATAGTAAAGCTGGCCCTCTTTAACAATACAGTTAAACTAAATATACGAAGCAAACTTTGTACAAAGCTGAAAAAAACAGTGAAATAAGATTGCATGATTTATCAGTCAATCAGATGTATGTAAAAGTGTAGTTCGTTCCTATAGCAACAGTGGGCTCCCGGCACATTTTCGGTAGGCTACAACGAAAAAATATATTTTAATTTAACATGTTAACCATAGTCCACTTAATTTTTTTTTTTTACTGGGAATTTTTTATTCATACTGTTTTATTGTTTTTCATACCTTTTTTATCGGACCTCTCACTTAACCTTCTTTGCTTTCAATTATAAAATGATTCAAATCAAAACATTCAAATGATCTTACTTGGACTTACTTTTCAAAATTAGTAATAAAAATTTTGCTCTTGACAACAGAGAAAGCTAGTAGTCTATATGTGGAGCACTTTTATCATGGATGGATGCACTTTTTTGGGCTTCAAATTTTCTCCAGTCATTCACTACCATTATAAAGCTTGGAAGAGCCAGGCCATTTTCTAATATAACTCTGATTGTATTCGACTGAAAGCAGAAAGTCATATCTTCTAGGATGTCTTGAGGGAGAGTAAATCATGGGCTAATTTTCATTTTTGGGTGAACTATCCCTTTAAAGACATACATCATTCTTTTGAAAATACCTGATAGTTTGATGAACACAGATATATTATAGCTATAATGTGTTTGTCTTTGTTTCATCAGTCAAAACATCACTATTTGCATGTTATTATATCAATATAAGGCATTTCCTGAAATGTGTAAGTTTAATACTTCTATGCATCAGTACTGGGCCTTCAGTATGAATGAAACAGATGACATGAGAGTGTTTAGCGCTCCATTTCGCTATCATCTCCCCATTTTGGGTAAAAATAGAAAAATACTAAAGTACTTTGTAACGTAATTACTTGAGTAGTTTTTAAGCAAACTACTTATTTACTCTTACTTGAGTCATATTATATTTCAGTACTTCTACTTGTACTCAAGTAAATTATTACTTAAGTAGCAATACTTTTACTTAAGTACAATTTGTCAGTACTCTTTCCACCACTGATTATGGTGAAAAAAAAACTGCATTGATTGATGAACGTTTAATATTGTTCTACATACAAGCTTTCAGCAAGTACAAATTATTTAACTTGTTTTGCTACAAGTTATTCTCAAGTTTTAGTCAAGAATGTGACTTTTCCAACAGAAATTTGTATGCACATGTTTTTGTGTAACAAAATGATTTTTCTCATTGACATGGAAAATGTTAGCATTTTTTTTGCTTTTATTTTTCATATCTTAAAACTGCTGTCTTACATTTTATCAGTGGTGGGCCGTCAGGGCCAGCAAGGCCTTCTCTGCTGGCCTAAACACTATCAGAATCACTGACTTGCACTTTAATATATTTTTTCCATGAATGAGTATTAAATTATTCCTAATAGTTCATTCTCTTAATTTCATAGCTTTGCTCTTGGTCGCGCTGCTTCCAGTAGTGTGTTTTTATGTTAGAGCTTTTATCCAATCATATTTCAGCCATCATGCGTTGCCATGGCCAAATAAATCTGCCGGGAGGCCTTCAGAATCGACACTGCAGGCGCCTGTAACTTAAAATGAATGGCAATGAAACTGTTGCTTTAACCAATCAGATAAGCAGTCAGATTTAATCAGCCAATCAGATTTCGCTTTGACTGCAGCGGGGCCATCTAGCAGGCATTCAATAACGTCTGCATTTTCTCGTTCTCTGATTGGATGCTCAGAGCGCATACTATTACTGGTAGTATCCGCATCTGTAGCGAACTGCGTAAACTAAAATATATTCCTGTAGATTTAATAGTTTTTCAACCCACAAATTAATGTTTCTTTCCCTCCTCGACCCCCAACAGGTTCAAACTTACCGGAAAAAAAGTCCCTTATTCAGCCTCAGCTAAACGCAGAGTCACGGAGCTCTATTCGATCTCTCCGGTTAAAAACAGAACTGAGTAATGTAAGTTAACGTTAGCCTATGCCACGAATGATTTTGAAGGCAAAAGTCCCGCTGATCTCATTGATTTCGTTCAAAACTCTGTGTGAGAGCATGGGTCAGCTGTACACATCGTCATGTTTTGCGGTGACTGTGTCCACTGCTTCTGTCGAGCAGACACTCTCAGCCCTAAAGCGAAGTAAAACTTATGCTAGAAATATGACGAGACAGACACGAACTGAAACGCAGTTAGAACCTGTACAACAGAGTAGTTAATTGAAGTCTTCTTGAGGAAAGAAACAAGGATGGATTTTGTGTAAAAACTAATCAGTAGTTTTGGTGAGTATGCTTTTTTCCCCGTTGTGAATATGAATTTCTTCTTAATTTTTCTTTTAGATTTATGATCGAAACGTATTTTTTTTCAAACATTCATACTATTGTAACGTCTGAAAATGGACTATTGTAACCCCTGAACGACAAGATAAAGGGAGGCTCCGTTTCTGAACTTATAATCGGATTCTGAACGCAAGAACTGTACACAAACGCACCAGCCGAACTCACGCGCTCGTTTCTCTCTACGGCCTTTCCCGAACTTACCGCATTAACCCTATAACTGCCGGTGCAAAATAAAAACAACAATTATACAGAGTCTTTGCGCTGCTACACTATTAAAAGTTATTAATTCAGATAGGACAGAAGGCCTAGGTGTGAAATGCACGGCCCGCCACTGCATTTTATATATATATTTTATTCGTGCAAAAAATACAGAATAAAAGCATGTTTGATAACAAAAAGTGCATTATGTATTCATTATCTTAACCTGAAAAAGGCAGTAAATGTTATAAAGTAAATTTTATTGATACAAACGAGTAAATTCTGCTTGATTTATTTGTGAGACAACTTAAATTAAAAAAGCACATTCCACACTAATAATATAAAATTCTTCATGTGCCATAGACTAAATAATTTAGGAAATTTTACTTAATTTATTCGGGTAGATTTCACACACACAAAAAAACTTAAAATCTACTCAAATATAATACATGTAATATTGTTACCATCATTTTTTTAAGTAGATGGCATGTAATATTTTTTCAGTGCATAGAGTGCATTTACTGCTCGTGTATGGGAATTGACAATTCACCATTAAATGTGTTATTTTGAAAAGTGTTTTTTTTATATATATTATATTTTGGCTGAATTCTATTTGTTATTCAGATTTTACCTCAAATATTACCCTTGAATTGGAACAGCATAATGAGAAGTAATTGGGATGTTAATGCTACAGTAGAAGTTTTCTTGATAATCTTATCATGTTTACTGTGCCTAGATAGCAACTTCAGGTATATCACACATTTCAAACTGGTTTATTTTGTACCTCAAGTGGTAATTCGCCATTTTTGGGTTTATATGATAAACAGGTTTGAAAGTGCAAAATGGGCACCTTTAGCATAATTTTTCTCAAGAACTGCAAGGTTGTGTGCGGAGAACTTTTTCCTAAGGAATCTCTATATATTTCTGATGTTAAATATAAAAAAATTAGGTAGTGCCCCACGTGGTGGAACGAAACCCTATTTCTAGGCCTCTTTTAGGCTACCGACAGCGGCCTATTGGGCATATCATAGGTGTAGAGTAGCTACCTGGCTTTACAAACATTTGACATATTAAATGACTAAATAGCATTCAGTGTCTAGCAGTGCAGCAGCATTTTTGACAGGTCTAAATGTTCATTCTCATTTGACTTCTACTCAGCCAACAGAAAGAAGGCAGAGGCTCGTAAAACAGGGGGAGGACCTGCATCGCCACCTCTGACAAATGCAGAAGAGATGGCCCTGAGCCTAAATGCTGGAAGGCCAATGGCTGAGGGAATTCCTGGAGGGACTTCATCAGAGCCAGTCACTCCAGAAGATTTAACTGCCTTCATAAAATGTAAGAGGTCTACCTACACTATGTGTTATTTTTTTTAAAATAGACTAAATGTGATATTTCCATTTATATTACTTTGGGTTGGGTTTTTTGTTGGTCCCGAAAGATTCGGATGGTAATATCTGTCTTTTGGAGCCTCCTGTCCCAACAGAACCCCAGACAGTTGTAAGTAGCCTACTCAATACACCATCAATTGTGACAAATAGTATTATAAAGTGTACTCTATGAAATGCTCATCTTCACAGGATGATGGGGATGAAGAAACCATTTCTGCTGCCACAGACATGCCTAAAGAGGTAATTTTAATATTATATGTCTACACATCAAACAATCTACACATTCACATTTATATGTGGAGTAGCCTATAGAATCTAAGTTTATATCTATAAATAGTAATTCTTATCTCTACCCCCCAGAGTGTGGATGAACAGCAGGAGGAAGGTTCATCAACTTCTGATTCACAGATGAACACAGTTCAGTGATTTACAGTAAATGCCACAGTTTAATTCTGAATTTTAGAACTACATGATGTAACATGATGAAATTAATGCGATTAATTTCAATTAATTAATTGCAAAGCCTCTAATTAATTAGGTTAATTTTTTTTATCGAGTCCCGGCCCTAACATTTACATTACATCCAGTCTGTTGCTCAGGGTTGACTCCCGATACATTCTTGAGTCATGAACAGAGCCGGGCCACTTGGCCTCCACATTTGTGATTATATGTGCAGCATCGCATATGTGTCACGGTGTACAAATCCATTGCTTCCTTCTCGTCTCGTGTTTATGTTGTTGTATGAAAGCACGCGTGTAGTGGGCGTGAATGAGTGTCATTCCTTGATCCGCTCCAGCTGATCATCATTCATCACCAGCTGCAGCCGATCTCATCTCACTATATATACTCACCGTTTTCTCATCCCCCTTGTCAGATCGTTGGTTGATGTCTCGTGTTCCAGTCCTGTCTTCCTGCCCTTCTCGTCTTGTGTTCCTGTGGATTCGTCGTCGTCTCGGTGTGGGTTCGTGGTTCGTGTCTCACGTCACTTCACGGATACTTCACCTCAACTCACGGATTCTTCACTTCTCTTCACGGACTCTTCACGCTGGCCATCTCGTCCCTGTGTCACCTGACCACGCCCGTGTCTGATCGCCACGCTTCTAAATAAAGACCTGAGTTTGCTAAGGCAACGCAAAGAATCTGCTTGGATGTAAGAGCACGGCCGCGATGGTTGATGTTTCTGATGTAAGGATGGATGAGATTATGAATTTATCTTATTGACTGTAAAGAAAAACGGTACTGCTCAAATAAAAATGGATAGGGATATGACAAAAAATCCACTCTGGGCCTCAAAATCCTCTCCCGACGTAAATGTAACTCCCTACGAAGTAATACAGCCTCTTCATCAACAGGATCATCCATAAAAGGATATGCCATTTCATTCCCTTTGATGCGCTCTGCGTGACTGAAATGTACGCAATGAATAAATGTCCCCAAAGAATATAAACACCGCTTCCTCTTTAAAAAAGAGGAGGAGAGCAAAATAAACTCTGGGTTTACCAAAGAAAACCTGCTCCCGACCAGGTTAGAGAGTAAGTTGCCATGGTAACTGACTCTGAGTATAAGTTACCTCTCTTTCAGAAACGGGCTTGACTTACCCTGCTTTCTCAGGTTTGACTTACCCCTCATTCTGAAACAGAAAACCCAGAGTTTCCCCCATTTCAGGGTTAACCTACTCAGAGTTTTCACTTAACCACCTTTCTGAAAAAGGCCCCTGGTCCTCCCTGTCCCTCCACTGTTTCTCGTTATCATTTGCTTCACCCACCCTGCTTGCCACTCTAATAAGGTGAAGAACCTTATTCAATAAAATTTGGAAGATTATTTGTTATTAACTGACATCAACTATACAACATGACATGCTGTATTTGCTGTTGTCTTTCTGGACGAAGTCTCAGAGCATAGATGTGTCTGTTAATGTCTCTTTCCTCACAGGCTGGAGACTCAGAACATGGTCGTATCTGTTGTTGCCCCCTCTAAAAAGAATGGAGACTCACAACTGTTGAGATAGAAACACAGAATGTGGTGTATCTTTTAAAGGGCACCTATTATGCAAATGGACATACATTTGGACATAACTGTGTGTTGGCAGTGTGTGAACACAATTTCCCTACAATGATAAAAATCCACCCTCATTTTTTTAATCCCCAATAAATCAAAGCATCCTCATTAGACTCTGATTCTCTGAGCACTGTGGCACAGGTGGAGGAATACTTTGCCTTGATGCTCTTTCTTTTCCTTTGGCGTGTACGTATGAATGCCTGTGGACACGCCTGACGTGGACAGTTTTTTTCCTATTGTTTCAAATATTGAGCAGTTGCGTTAGACGTCCTCTAATTTCGGTTGTATAGCAGCCTCACTTCATATATTGATTTATTTTAATACCTCAGAATCGTACCACTGCAGACTGGGCATTTTTGTTGCCCCCTATGAAGGATCTATGGTGTCATTTTACTTTTTAAATGGCAACCTGAACCTGAGCTGTGTCCTTTTATCTTTCATATTTTATTATAATAATATGTTTTGTTGGTTATATTTTGACATAATCATCATCTGAAGTTAAAGAGTCAAAGGCAAACACTATTCACCATAATGGTGACCTAAAATGGTGACTCTTTCCTTCAGTGATTCTGCTAGTTGACACTGATGGTCAATCATTACTCAATTAATCACTTAATTATCTCATTAATTGTCAACACTGCTTCAGTATTAATTTTAACACTCTTGAGTATGGACTCAAATAAACTCTGGCCATGTCCACACGAACACAAGTATTTTCAAAACCGCAACTTTTTCTAAGCGGTTTGGCTGGTCACTGAAACCAAACTTTTTTGAAAACTCAGGCCAGGGTGAAGATTTATTTAAAATAAACTATGGTTGCAGTGTTGTCGTGTAGCCGGTGAAACTGGAGATTTTGGCTTGTGATGTCGGAAGTGCGCAAGTCTGTGCAATGGCGGACGTAGCCAAAATATTGCAAATAAAATATTTGAATATTTAAATATCACTATGAAATTATTGTGGGACAAATTAATTGTAATATCAATTTAATAATGAAAGTAGGCCTACCCATATAATAATAATAACAAATTTGAAACGCTAAATGACTATCTATGGATACACGATATCATTGTCTATCGGCGCAAGCAGGCACCGGGGTTCATCACACAACGCTGATTTGACGCTGCTGCTTTGTCTACATAAAGATTATTTTGATAATAAACTCTCTTCCCCACACATGTGTGTGTGTGCACAGCCTAGGCGTCTTGTGAGGCTTGCTCGCTCTCCAGTACACGCCACCGTGATTGCCGGATGTCACCGTGATTGCCGGGTGTCTTCCACACTTCCCAAGTGTTTGTGTTTTGTTTTTGGTATTTATTTTTGTCCAGTATATTCATTTATCATTGGTTGTGCTACTGACTGTTCTGATTGGTTTACTTTTGAGTGTTTTACAGTGTTGTATTTTGTGATTTACTTTAAAGGTGCTGGTAGAAGGTCAGTGAGGGTATACCAGCACTGGCACTAAAACTTTGACTTTCATATTTCTCATTTTTTTGTAATATTGTTTTCTAGTTTACTAGTTTAAATGTTTATTATTTGTGCCTGTTTGGAGTGAGTGTGATTATTATATATTGAGACCTGTAATATTTTCTTTGCTCTCGTTGCAGGAGCCGAGGCTTCATGGTAGGCCACTAGTAGGCCCTTACGCGGTGGTGGAGGGCTCGTCACAGAGTGCTGTGTGGTTATTTCTTGACTTTATTGCAGTGTGTGTGCTGAAACTTGTCAATAACATCCGACTGCGGCCACAAATGGGTGTTCTCGTGCTGGTGGGGGTTCCCGTTTTCGCAGGCTGAAACGCCCCCTTCTTCTTCGCCTCTTCTGCTGAACTGCAAACTGCCAACACCGTTAGTTTTTCTCATACAGAAGTTTAATATAACAACATTCTCCGGTTATTCGGGATAATATAACAACATTCTCCAGTTATTATGTCCTAGTGATTCCGCGTGTATGTACACGCCGTCAAATGTCAGAGAAAAACAAAGAAAAAAGTAGATCTACATCTGGCGAGCGATATTTGTTTTCCTAGGATGGTAGGGGAAGACTCATAAATGGTATTAACCCCAGGGACGGGTAGGTTTAGGGACGGGTTTGGGGTAGGTCATATATTTATATATACAGTAATGTACGTTAAGTCAACGGTGTTCATAAACACGCTGAAAAGCGATTATGCGTGTTGATAGCACACCAAAAATGGAAATACGAATTGGCGTGTCATACATACGCCATTTCATGAGATCAGTCCCAGCGTGCCTTGCGAAACTCTTCGTGATTGGACGATGAAACGCTATCAGGAACGCCCGATGGGCTTTCTTGTGTCATTACGGGAACGCCCAAGCCGCAGCTGGACCCTCCTCAAACTTGTACACAGGGTGATGAGAGTGATATAATAAAAGCCTTGTGCTTACTGAGTTCGTGCATCTGCCGTTAAGCCTCGGTCTCCATTATCTTGTGGTCTCTTTTGTATTGTGAATGAGAATGACACAGTTTTATATCTTTTAAAATTATTGTGAGTATTTAAATAAAGCTTTTGTATTATTGGTATCCACGTCTCTAGCCCTTCTTGACAATCATGTTCCTGTGTGTCCTGTGTAAAATCTTAGATCCACAATATTAATATTTCCCTGTAAACAGGGTGGCGTAGTCATGTTTAAGCTAGAGGTAGTGTTCCTATCTTTGCTCCTTGTCTAGAAGAGAGAGCCCCGCTACAGTAAGTTTAGCATGTGTTCGGTATCTGTGAAGATTTTACTCTTTAGAGCATATTGTACACCTCTGTATACTGCCTACCTGTGATGTTGTTATAAGCAAGGCAGCATTAGAAAACTTATAGTGGCTTATAATGACTGCATGAGGCTGCTGCTAAGAGCTCCAAGAAGCTCCAGTGCAAGCAATATGTTTGTCAGTGCCGGGGTGCCTACTTGTTCTGCAGTGCTACGTTATTTAATGTATAGATTTATGTGTAGGGTATCAGAGTCAGAAAATGATATGATCAATGTTTTGACTAACCCTGTACGAAGTTCTGTTTTCTTCCAGACTGTGGAACCACTGGAGAACATGTTTGTATGTTGGACACTGAACATTTTTATGTTTTTACCCTGTGTGTTGTTATTGTGATATGGATCCTCCTGGGTCTGAAATAAAGTTTATATAAAAACTCACTGTGTGCTGTGGCTGGCTGGGAATGGGAGCTTTGGGTGGGAGGAGGAAAAGCAGGATGTGATGGGTGCGTGACAGCAAATATCCATATGTGTTGTTAGTCTACATGCAAAGTCATATATAACAACATTGGGTATGTGCTTCCAAGAAAGCAGGATGTCTGCAAAATCACAAGGTCTTTCCCCTCGGATGTTACACTTTATACTGTATACAATGCCGCACGGGCACATAATCGCAGCCCAAAAGTGCTGGCACGTTCGTCGATACCAGAGGGTTAATGAAGTCAGGTTTCCGTGACAGCATTGACTGCAAGTGGATGCAGTAGTAATACCACTTTGCAACATAACCCACATGTGTGAATGGTACACTTTAAACATAAGAACAGAACTGTAGTAGGGGAGAGTAGGGTAAAGTGAGACATTTTTTACATTTGAGCTAAAATGCTATATTTGTAAAATGTACAAATTTTCCATTAATTCAGGATGTTTCCTATCAATGGAAATTGTCAGAATGTATTCAGGACGAAGGGCAATGAAAATATGATTGTTTTTTAAAAAGTGGTCTTGTGTCTCACTTTAGCTTAAGGGTAAACTGAGACAGACCAGAGAAATCAAGGGGGTAAAGTGAACCAGCTGGGGGTAAACTGATTCACTAACTTTTTTATCAGAGCCCTGGCTCCCTGGAAAGTAGACGACTGGTATCAGTCAGGAGTGAGTATGGGTGTGGTTAGGAGAAAAGTGATCTCGACAAATGCTTCCAACCTAGGTTGGGGGGCCCTTTACGAGGGCAGGCCCTCTGGTCAAGCCTGGAGAAGCGCCTACATATAAACTGTTTAGAGATGAGAGCAGTCGCTCTATCACTGAAAGCCTTTCTCCCATACTCAAAAGGCCACTACGTCCTGGTCCGGACGGACAACATGGCAGTGGTGTCCTATATAAATCGCCAGGGCGTTCTCAGATCAAGCAACCTGCACGCCATGGCCAAAACCTAATTTTATGGGCTCAGCACAACCTGTGCTCCCTAAGGGCGGCGCACGTGCCAGGCATTCTGAACCAGGGTGCGGATCTGTTACCCAGAGACAATGTTCCCCCAGGGGAATGGTCTCTTCACCCACAGACGGTTCAGCTAATAAAGAGCATCTTCGGCAAGGCAGAGGTCGACCTCTTCGCCTCAGAAGACAACGCTCATTGCCGAAGCTTGCCCACGATTGGCCGCAAAAACATACATCTTTTCCTTTTGTTTGTAATTGATTATATGTTAGTTTTGTTCATTATTTTATTTATATTTTGTTTATAATAATTAGAGTAAGTTATTTTATGACATCTTTATTGATAATTTTGGAGTTAATTACTTTATGGTAATTGTGTTAAGTGATGATTGTGGTGTCACCTGTGTGCGTTTAATGGACTAGTCCTCTGTATATATAAGTTCCCCATGTGTGTCATTAGGAAGGTCATGTTGGTTTGGTTAGTTTGATTTGATTTCTGTTAAGTCTGGTTCTGTTCAGTTGAGCCTTTTTCTTTATGGGCCCAAGACCTGAGTTTATTTTCATTCAGTTTTCAATTATGATTGATTTTGTACTTTTTTGGTATATAATAAAATATCCTGTTGGTTGAAATCCTGTGCCTTTGCCCTGAATGCTAGGTCCCTCACATACCCCCCTCGCCAACGTGATGTGGATTTGATCAGGGGCATCGCCAGTTGACTTAACCTGACTCCTTGCTGACGGCCAATAAAGCTTAGTCCACACCATTCTTAAGGGATATACACCGGCGCGAAGCAGCCATGGTTCTTGCGTCGAGGCTCACCATAGGTTCTGTCGTTCACTGGATTTAAATGTTTGGCTCAATACACATTTTAAAACAGGGTCTCCTCCTCCTCATCTGTGAACTTCTCTTCCCATTGCTACGCACCTCAGCTACTGATTTTACTTCCCTTTCTCTTTTTTCGGATGATACGTCATATCTTTCCACTTGACTTGTCAATTTTTCTGTCCCTTCAAGGGGTCATCCCTAGATTACCTTTTGACTCAGCGGCTGCACTCTCCATCCTAAGGGTTTTTGCCCCGGTTGTCTTCCTGGTGTATTGCCATTGGCATGTTCGGCTTGTCTAAATGATTGACATTATGGTAATCATTACTTTACAAGTTTTATTTTTAAAGTATGTTTAAGCAAACTCACTTTGCCCATATCCATTTTAACCCCACCAAATGGACAAAAATAAACTCTTAGTTTCAGGCCAATTTCGTTCAGCAATTCACACTGGCTTTATAGTTCAATTTCACTCAACATGTATGATAGTATTTTCTACCTGATCAATTTTGCTTTGGCAGGCCTCATTTTTCAGCCCATGTTTCCAATCACGGGTTTGGATGCCGATTTCACTGCACACAGGAACCTTGGCGCATCACCTCTGTTTTTACCCTCCTCCGAAACTTAAAAGTTTTCCACCAGATTTGAACTCGGACGCTGGATTCAAAGGCCCAGTGCTAACCATTTACACCAAATCCGACGTAACCGCACTGCACACCTGGCTGGCTGAGAGAGATGCGATGAGGCGGTGAAAGTAACAGAGGTGCGACAGTTTGAACTGGAGTAGCCCCTCGAACCAAAAAGGGCTCCGGTCCCTACACTGGCCGAAACCGGCGTTGAACCAGGGCCTTTAGATCTTCAGTTCTAATCTCCATAACGCTATTTCGACCATGGCCAGCCACGTGGTTTAGCCAGCAGGATTTCTGGGATACCGCCCGTCACGTTCGAGACGAGCAGAGCTGGAGGTCCCAGATAGAAAAAGACTGGCCCGTACGGGGATCGAACCCGCGACCTTGGCGTTATTAGCACCACGCTCTAACCAACTGAGCTAACCGGCCTGGCTCTGCCTGTTTTTATCCCCAATTTCTCAGAAATATCCTGGTTGCCATAATCAGGACGAAGAGATTAAAAGCAAAGCCTAAGAACGGGCTCGTCCGGGATTTGAACCCGGGACCTCTCGCACCCTAAGCGAGAATCATACCCCTAGACCAACGAGCCGACAGACAAGTCTTGTCCTCCTGCTGCCTGGCCGCAAACATTTCCACTTGCATGGCTTAAAGTGCAATATTTTAATACAACTGAACGGTAGCCAGTGCAAAGTTGCCAGCACAGAGGAAATACGGCCTCTTTTCTTTGTTGTCATTGGAAATCACACTGCGGCACCTGCACACAGGCTAGGGATCGCTCCTCGCCCTTGTCCGTGAGAGCGATGGACACCTTCTCTCCATTGTCGAGGGGAATTAGCTCAAATGGTAGAGCGCTCGCTTAGCATGTGAGAGGTAGCGGGATCGATGCCCGCATTCTCCACGTGCTGTCCCACCCTTTTTACGCTCCCTTCAAGGGCACTCCCTAGATGAGCTTTTGAGGCTCACTGCTGCCAAAATGTTTTCACGGACGAGGCCCTGCGCACATTCCAGGGAAAAGCAGGTCCACCCAAGATTTAAAGTCGGATCGCTGGATTCAGAGTCCAGAGTGCTAACCATTACACCATGGAACCTTGGCGCGCGTCACCTTTTCCCACCGAGCAGCAGAGAGTTAAGTCATTCAACCTAGAAGCGCGATAGCAAGGAGCAAGTAAAGCCTTTGCTTTTTAAGCCCATGTTTCCCCAATTCAGACTGTGTTTGAGAGTGCCGATTTCACTGCCACATCAGCAGTTGTGCATCATCTCAGTTTTTTTCCCTCCCTTCCACAAAAAAAAGGTTCCACCGAGATTTGAACTCGGATCGCTGGATTCAGAGTGCTAACCATTACACCATGGAACCTTGGCGTGTCACCTTTTCCCAGCGAGCAGCAGAAAGTTAAGTATTTCAACCTAGAAGCGCGATAGCAAGGAGCAAGTGAGGCCTTTGCTTTTTAAGCCCATGTTTCCCCAATTCCGACTGGGTTTGAGAGTGCCGATTTCACTGCCACATCAGCAGTTGCGCATCACCTCTGTTTTTTACCCTCCCTTCCGAAACCTTAAAAAGGTTCCACCGAGATTTGAACTCGGATCGCTGGATTCAAAGCCCAGAGTGCTAACCATTACACCATGGAACCGACACACCCTGACACCTGGCCGTCTGAGAGGTAGATAGCGATGAGGCTAGGTGGAATCAGGTAGAAAGGAGGTGGCGTTTGGTCACTGGAGCCCCTCGACCAAAAGGCTCCCGGTTACTCTGCCGAAACCCGGGATTGAACCAGGGACCTTTAGATCTTCAGTCTAACGCTCTCCCATCTGAGCTATTTCGGCCAGGTCCACAGCTGGTTTAGCCAGCAGAGATTTCTGGGATACCGCCCGTCACGTTCGAGACGAGCAGAGCTGGAGGTCCCAGATAGAAAAAGACTGGCCCGTACGGGGATCGAACCCGCGACCTTGGCGTTATTAGCACCACGCTCTAACCAACTGAGCTAACCGGCCTGGCTCTGCCTGTTTTTATCCCCAATTTCTCAGAAATATCCTGGTTGCCATAATCAGGACGAAGAGATTAAAAGCAAAGCCTAAGAACGGGCTCGTCCGGGATTTGAACCCGGGACCTCTCGCACCCTAAGCGAGAATCATACCCCTAGACCAACGAGCCGACAGACAAGTCTTGTCCTCCTGCTGCCTGGCCGCAAACATTTCCACTTGCATGGCTTAAAGTGCAATATTTTAATACAACTGAACGGTAGCCAGTGCAAAGTTGCCAGCACAGAGGAAATACGGCCTCTTTTCTTTGTTGTCATTGGAAATCACGCTGCGGCACCTGCACACAGGCTAGGGATCGCTCCTCGCCCTTGTCCGTGAGAGCGATGGACACCTTCTCTCCATTGTCGAGGGGAATTAGCTCAAATGGTAGAGCGCTCGCTTAGCATGTGAGAGGTAGCGGGATCGATGCCCGCATTCTCCACGTGCTGTCCCACCCTTTTTACGCTCCCTTCAAGGGGCACTCCCTAGATGAGCTTTTGAGGCTCACTGCTGCCAAAATGTTTTCACGGACGAGGCCCTGCGCATATTCCAGGGAAAAGCAGGTCCACCCAAGATTTAAAGTCGGATCGCTGGAGTCAGAGTCCAGAGTGCTAACCATTACACCATGGAACCTTGGCGTGCGTCACGTTTTCCCACCGAGCAGCAGAGAGTTAAGTCATTCAACCTAGAAGCGCGATAGCAAGGAGCAAGTGAGGCCTTTGCTTTTTTTTTTTTTTTTTATAAGTATTTTTATTAGGATTTTAAATTTTACAAAAGAACGAAAGAAAACAAAACACATTTAGATGTATACAACTCAATGAATGATAATATCAGCAGAAACAACAATATGAATAATTATGAATATCATCCACCATTAATAACGATAATATATAAATAAAATAGAAAATAAAATAATTAAAAGAAATAATAATAAAATAAAATTAAAAAAGGAATAAAAAAAATAAAAAATAAATAAAACAAATAAGAGCAACCAGGGCATATGCAGTTTCAGAGCACAAGCGAGAATTCAGTAGAGGGCAGAGCAGACGTTACTGATCAGAGTCAGTGTTAAACTGGGAAAGATGATCTAGAAATGGTTGCCATATATTATAAAATTTATCAAGGTTACTCATAATTCCATACCGCACTCTCTCCATGTGGAGTATTCCAGTGAGCTGAGTCAACCAGGTCTTGAACTGAGGAACAGTATCTGATTTCCAGAGACTTAGAATGATGCTCTTCGCAATAATCATTCCATAAATAATAGTGCTCTGTACAGATACATTATGGTCTGACAAAGAAACAGAATATCCAAATAATGCAATCTCCGGATCAGGGTTAAACACAAAACCATACATGTCAGAGAACCACTTAAAAATGTTACACCAAAACTCGTAAAGCTTAGGGCATGTCCAAAAGAGATGGGTAAGAGAGCCCTCTGCAGATTTACACCGGTCACATGTAGGAGAAACGGTGGGGAAAATTCTATGTAATTTAGATTTTGAATAGTGCAATCTATGCATCACCTTAAATTGGATTAACTGATGTCTGGAGTTAATAGAACAAGAATGAACCCTGCTAAGGCTCTCCTCCCACACTTCAACTCCGATCTGTGTACCCAATTCCTCCTCCCAAGCATTTTTTAAAGAATGTGTAGAATAACTCATTTCCTCAGAAAACACAGAAACAAAATTTGAAATCAAATTTTTGGAACCAGGCGATCCCAACAACAGTCTATAAATCTTTCTTTCCTCTGGCATAGATTCAAAATTAGGCACTGCATGGCGTACATAATTTCTAATCTGTAAATGTCGAAAAAAGTGTGTTGTTGGTAGAGAAAACTTCTCTTTTAATTGAGAAAAAGAAGCAAAATGTTTGTTAATGTATAAATCCTCCAAGGTAACAATACCATTCAGCCTCCACATATTGAATGTTGCATCTGAGAGAGAAGGGGGAAATGCGTGATTTCGGTATACTGGGGCGAAAATAGCAGTGTCAGGTAATCTGCATACTTTCTTAATTTGGCGCCATATTTTCAAACAGTTTGAAACAATAAAATTATCAACCTTAATAGATGTAGGCAATACGTGAGTTGAAAAGAGAAGTGCTGGAAGCGAACTATTTTTAACGCCATTTTTTTCAATAGCAACCCAGGGGGGAGTGTCAGTAGAAATTTCTGTTTTATAATCCTCCTGCCAATAAACAAGTGCCCTCGCATTCGCTGCCCAATAATAATGCAAGAAGCAAGGTAACCCTAGCCCACCCTTATCCCTTGGTTTCTGTAAATGTATTTTTGATATTCTGTGGGATTTAAAACCCCAGATAAAAGGCAGGATAATTGAATCTAATGTTTTGAAAAAAGACTTTGTCAAAAAAATAGGAATGTTTTGAAATAGATACAAGAATCTAGGCAGAGAGACCATTTTAACTGCGTTTATACGGCCTATCATAGAGAGAGGAAGAGTTCTCCATTTGCTAATGTCTATCTTTAAATCCTCCAATTTCTGAAGAAAATTCAACTTGAAAATTAATTTAGGGTTTTTGGGCAAAACGACTCCAAGATACTTAAGCCTGTCTGTAATTTTGAAAGGGAGATTTTGTAGGAATTCAGTATCAAGATCACCACATAAAGACATGAATTCACTCTTCTGCCAATTAATTGTATATCCAGAGACTGTACCGAAAGATTCCACAAGATCTAACAGCAAAGGGACTGACTGCTCAGGATTTGACAGAAAGAGAACAACATCATCTGCGTATAAGGAGATGTGATGATCTACATTTCCCAGTCTTACAGGCTCAATAGATGGATGGTTTCTAATACTAATCGCAAGGGGCTCGATCGCAATTGCAAAAAGCAAAGGGCTGAGGGGACATCCTTGACGTGTCCCACGATGTAATAAAAAGGACTTTGACTTTTCTTGATTTGTGAGTACGGAAGAGGTTGGGCGAGCATATAATGTTGTAATCCATGACACAAAACGACTACCAAACCCACATTCCTCCATAACTCTCACCATATAAGGCCATTCCACTTGATCAAAAGCCTTTTCTGCATCTAAGCACAGAGCAGCAACTTTAGAGCCTTTTTTATATTTATGGTACATTACGTTCATTAATCTTCTAACATTAAAAAATGAAAATCTATTAGGAACAAAACCAGTTTGATCCATATGTATAATGGATGAGATGTATTTATTTAACCTATTAGCTAATAATTTTGTAAAAATTTTAATGTCAGAGTTAAGTAATGCAATAGGTCGATAAGATGAGGGCTCAGTCTCATCCCTACCCTCTTTTAATATTAGTGAAATATTAGCATCATATAATGTGTCAGGGAATTTTTGTGTTTCAAGAGAATGAGTGAACATCCTCAGTAAAAGGGGAGCCAGTTTTTCAGAATATTTTTTATATAATTCAATGCCGAAACCGTCTGGCCCCGCCACCTTGCCGTTAGGAAAAGATCTTATAGAATCAACAATCTCTGGGATAGTAATTTCAGAGTTTAAAGCCTCACAGGCAGCGTCACTCAATTTAGGAAGATTCAAATGTCCTAGCCAATTAGAAATGTCCCCTTTTGCTCTTGATGTATATAATTGTTCATAATATTCCCTAAAGCGGTCATTTATACTTTTAGGATCCACAAGCATGTCCCCTGCTTTTGATTTTATTTTGTGTATGGCTTTATTTGCTTGTAAACCCCTCAGCTGTCGCGACAGCAATTTATGGGGCTTATCCCCTAACTCAAAATATTTTTGTCTTATCCTCAACAATTGATCCCATACCTGCCCTGACAAAATAGTATTGTATTCATACTTTAATGTAAGAATATTTTGCAAGGTAGAGGGGCTAGGGGAAATTCTATAGGCGGGTTCCAATTGAGATAATTCCTCTTCTATTTCTGCAACGCGTCTACGTTTGGCTCGTCTGGCCGTAGACTCAAAAGAGATTATATGACCCCTAATCACAGCCTTAAAAGATTCCCATAAAGTGGAGTCAGTGACTTCAGAATTATCATTAATGTCTAGAAAATCAGAGATTTTTTCAGAAATAAATTGGCAAAACGATTCATCAGAAAGTAGAGAAGGATGAAAACGCCAGCAATATGGTTTAGTCTTATGGCCAAGATCAAGAACCACTGAAGTCGGAGAATGGTCAGAGATTAAGATGTTGTGATAGTCTGAGGAGATAACGTTTGATATAAGTTTTGAGTCAAGTAAAAAATAATCTATTCTAGAAAAAGACTTGTGCCTTTGTGAAAAAAAAGAATAGTCTCTACCTGTGGGGTGTATCAGTCTCCATATATCAACTAGATTCATAGAGGACATAAGGTTATTTAAGACTATGGAGGCAGAAGGTAACTGGCTTATTTGGGCTGACCTGTCCAAAACATTATCAAGCACACAGTTAAAATCACCACCTAAAATAACATGCGAATCAGCAGAATCAGACAGTAAATTAAATATTTTAGCAAAAAAAGTGGGGTCATCAAAGTTAGGCCCATATACATTAAGAAGTGTAACATGAAATGAATAAATGTAACCAGTTACCAAAATATATCGACCGTTTTGATCACTCAAAGTAGAAACATGTCTAAAGGGAACTGTCTTACGGATTAAAATTGCAACTCCTCTTGCTTTGCTAGAGAACGTGGACTGAAAGACATGGCCAACCCAGCTGCATTTAAGCATCTTCTCTCTGGTAGGCCTAATATGGGTCTCCTGTAAGTACATCACATCAGCGGACAGAGATTTCAAATGCGAAAATACTTTAGCTCGCTTGATCACATGACCCAGGCCACGCACGTTCCAGCTGGTAAAAGTGATGCCACTGCCCTTTGAAGGTAAACTAGGATTCATACAAAAGTTGAAAATAAACAATGTACAAGCCTGGCACCCTTTTAAAACAATTAATGGTAAAACAAAAAAAATAAATAAAAAAATACAACTTGCGGAAAAAGAACATTACCCCCCTACCCCCGTCCCACCTTCCCAAACAAAGTGAGAACACGCATCCCAAAAACTCACTGAGGGGTTGCTGGACCATCAGAACAACGGAACTACAGCTAGAAAGCCCTAACTCCCTCTCCAATCACTTGAACAAGTTATGAACAAAGGAAACGGTCATATAACTTTACATGTCCCAGTCTGAGTAACTTAACGGTGGCTGTTGAATAAAAGTCACATACCAGGCTGTTAAGCCAGCATCCTTGTAGGCAATAAATGCCTTTCAAGACAGCGTCTCGATGAAGGCCTCCGCTTCCTCAGCCGAGGAAAACACCTTGTCGGTGGTACCATGCGTGACGCGCAGTCTTGCCGGATAAATGAAGCCGCTTCTCACACCGGTTTCTCGGAGACGCTTCCTGACATCATTGAATGCCTGCCGCTGCTTCATTATTTCAGCTGGAAGATCGGGAAAGATGTGTATCGGTCTGCCCTTGTAGCGCAGAGGAAACTGTTGACGAGCCAGCTGAAGTATTTCTTCCTTTATTTGAAAATGATGGATACGCGGCCGCGCGTCTTCTCCAGAAAACTGTCTCCCGAGACGATGTGCTCGATCTACTTCCAACGGCTTCGAGAAGCTGCTAGCGCCCAGCAAATCTGGAATAAACTTCGTCAGAAATTCCGTGGGTCGCCCATTCTCTATCTTCTCAGGTAAGCCTACGATTTTAATGTTTTGCCGTCTGGAGCGAGCCTCTAGATCGATCACTTTCTCGCGAAGTGATTTGTTCTCTGACTGTACTTTTGCGCACTTCTGCTCGATGAGAGAAAGGCGGCGGTCATAATCGGCAGTAGCATTTTCCACCTCCTTAATTCTATCACCGAGGCACACTAAAGATGCTTGAGTGGACGCCAAAGATGCTTCCAGAAGATCAAATCGATCAGTCATTGTTTTGTTCATATTCTGTATTGCCAGAAGTATACTGGTAGATTCCGCGTCAGCTTCGCCACTCGACCTCGGGGATGCCGCGGCCTGTGCTGCCATCTCCGACTGTGATTGAGCAGGGGATTCATTCAATGCTTTTTCCATCTTCTTCCCCCTTTCAGCTTTTGGCTTAGTCATTGTGCTCTTCAATAAAGACACATATAAAGTAATTCCGGTATAGAAAAACCCGAGAAATTTAAACAATGACCGAATAATTGAAAATATGGAGAGGAGCTCAGCAGAACACGTCTACTTCGTGTGGTACTCCATAGCGCCCCCGCCTTTGCTTTTTAAGCCCATGTTTCCCCAATTCCGACTGGGTTTGAGAGTGCCGATTTCACTGCCACATCAGCAGTTGCGCGTCACCTCTGTTTTTTTTCCCTCCCTTCCGAAACCTTAAAAATCTTCCCCCGAGATTTGAACTCGGATCGCTGGATTCAAAGCCCAGAGTGCTAACCATTACACCATGGAACCAACACACCCTGACACCTGGCCGTCTGAGAGGTAGATAGCGATGAGGCTAGGTGGAATGTTGTCCACCTGGTTGTTGTCATTGGAAATCACGCTGCAGCACCTGCACACAGGCTAGGGATCGCTCCTCGCCCTTGGCCGTGAGAGCGATGGACACCTTCTCTCCATTGTCGAGGGGAATTAGCTCAAATGGTAGAGCGCTCGCTTAGCATGTGAGAGGTAGCGGGATCGATGCCCGCATTCTCCACGTGCTGTCCCAACCTTTTTACGCTCCCTTCAAGGGGCACTCCCTAGATGAGCTTTTGAGGCTCACTGCTGCCAAAATGTTTTCACGGACGAGGCCCTGCGCATATTCCAGGGAAAAGCAGGTCCACCCAAGATTTAAAGTCGGATCGCTGGAGTCAGAGTCCAGAGTGCTAACCATTACACCATGGAACCTTGGCGTGCGTCACGTTTTCCCACCGAGCAGCAGAGAGTTAAGTCATTCAACCTAGAAGCGCGATAGCAAGGAGCAAGTGAGGCCTTTGCTTTTTAAGCCCATGTTTCCCCAATTCCGACTGGGTTTGAGAGTGCCGATTTCACTGCCACATCAGCAGTTGCGCATCACCTCTGTTTTTTACCCTCCCTTCCGAAACCTTAGAAAGGTTCCACCGAGATTTGAACTCGGATCGCTGGATTCAAAGCCCAGAGTGCTAACCATTACACCATGGAACCGACACACCCTGACACCTGGCCGTCTGAGAGGTAGATAGCGATGAGGCTAGGTGGAATCAGGTAGACAGGAGGTGGCGTTTGGTCACTGGAGCCCCTCGAGCAAAAGGCTCCCGGTTACTCTGCCGAAACCCGGGATTGAACCAGGGACCTTTAGATCTTCAGTCTAACGCTCTCCCATCTGAGCTATTTCGGCCAGGTCCACAGCTGGTTTAGCCAGCAGAGATTTCTGGGATACCGCCCGTCACGTTCGAGACGAGCAGAGCTGGAGGTCCCAGATAGAAAAAGACTGGCCCGTACGGGGATCGAACCCGCGACCTTGGCGTTATTAGCACCACGCTCTAACCAACTGAGCTAACCGGCCTGGCTCTGCCTGTTTTTATCCCCAATTTCTCAGAAATATCCTGGTTGCCATAATCAGGACGAAGAGATTAAAAGCAAAGCCTAAGAACGGGCTCGTCCGGGATTTGAACCCGGGACCTCTCGCAACCTAAGCGAGAATCATACCCCTAGACCAACGAGCCGACAGACAAGTCTTGTCCTCCTGCTGCCTGGCCGCAAACATTTCCACTTGCATGGCTTAAAGTGCAATATTTTAATACAACTGAACGGTAGCCAGTGCAAAGTTGCCAGCACAGAGGAAATACGGCCTCTTTTCTTTGTTGTCATTGGAAATCACGCTGCGGCACCTGCACACAGGCTAGGGATCGCTCCTCGCCCTTGTCCGTGAGAGCGATGGACACCTTCTCTCCATTGTCGAGGGGAATTAGCTCAAATGGTAGAGCGCTCGCTTAGCATGTGAGAGGTAGCGGGATCGCTGCCCGCATTCTCCACGTGCTGTCCCACCCTTTTTACGCTCCCTTCAAGGGGCACTCCCTAGATGAGCTTTTGAGGCTCACTGCTGCCAAAATGTTTTCACGGACGAGGCCCTGCGCACATTCCAGGGAAAAGCAGGTCCACCCAAGATTTAAAGTCGGATCGCTGGATTCAGAGTCCAGAGTGCTAACCATTACACCATGGAACCTTGGCGCGCGTCACCTTTTCCCACCGAGCAGCAGAGAGTTAAGTCATTCAACCTAGAAGCGCGATAGCAAGGAGCAAGTAAAGCCTTTGCTTTTTAAGCCCATGTTTCCCCAATTCAGACTGTGTTTGAGAGTGCCGATTTCACTGCCACATCAGCAGTTGTGCATCATCTCAGTTTTTTCCCTCCCTTCCACAAAAAAAAGGTTCCACCGAGATTTAAACTCGGATCGCTGGATTCAGTGTCCAGAGTGCTAACCATTACACCATGGAACCATGCCGTGTGTCACCTTTTCCCAGCGAGCAGCAGAAAGTTAAGTATTTCAACCTAGAAGCGCGATAGCATGGATCAAGTGAGGCCTTTGCTTTTTAAGCCCATGTTTCCCCAATTCCGACTGGGTTTGAGAGTGCCGATTTCACTGCCACATGAGCAGTTGCGCGTCACCTCTGTTTTTTTTCCCTCCCTTCCGAAACCTTAAAAATCTTCCCCCGAGATTTGAACTCGGATCGCTGGATTCAAAGCCCAGAGTGCTAACCATTACACCATGGAACCAACACACCCTGCCACCTGGCTGTCTGAGAGGTAGATAGCGATGAGGCTAGGTGGAATGTTGTCCACCTGGTTGTTGTCATTGGAAATCACGCTGCAGCACCTGCACACAGGCTAGGGATCGCTCCTCGCCCTTGGCCGTGAGAGCGATGGACACCTACTCTCCATTGTCGAGGGGAATTAGCTCAAATGGTAGAGCGCTCGCTTAGCATGTGAGAGGTAGCGGGATCGATGCCCGCATTCTCCACGTGCTGTCCCAACCTTTTTACGCTCCCTTCAAGGGGCACTCCCTAGATGAGCTTTTGAGGCTCACTGCTGCCAAAATGTTTTCACGGACGAGGCCCTGCGCATATTCCAGGGAAAAGCAGGTCCACCCAAGATTTAAAGTCGGATCGCTGGAGTCAGAGTCCAGAGTGCTAACCATTACACCATGGAACCTTGGCGTGTGTCACCTTTTCCCAGCGAGCAGCAGAAAGTTAAGTATTTCAACCTAATTTACTTTTACATGCAAAACAATATCTTTTTGTGAAAAAAAAAACATGCTTATCACGGCACCATGAGGTCCTCTCCTTCATGGTCAAAGGGAAATGGGAGGGGCTTGAAAACATAATGGTCACATGACCACAAATGTGTTCCGTTGCCTAGATACAGGGGGTGTCTCACATTACCCCGTTCTCCCCTAGTATTCGAAATCACATTATTTAAAAGTCTGACAGAACTTTTAAATATAAATAGCCAAAATCTGAATTAAGTATCTGGTTACTGTGGAAGAAATGTTATCTTTAACATGCGTATGACCATCATATGACAGTAAAAGAGCACACACAAACCTTATTCTAACATGGAATTGTATTGGAATGGTAAAGAGTGTTGGTATGTGACAGGAGGGCCTCCACTCAAGGATATAATATGATGAACAAGTCTGAAAATATTGTTGTGGCAAAACTTCTGTTAAACATCATCACTGCGTAAGAGACACTCAGAGTCAAATCAATAAAAAGAGAAGTATTTTATTCTTGCAAGAATAGGCCCGGTCGCCATCACAGCAGTTACCCTGTGACGTGAGTGGCGCGCACCAGGAAGACATGAGACAGCCTTTATACTCTTTTCAAGGTTCCTCCTCACAGCAGTTACCCTTTCACCCACTCAGATAAGGTCCCCATTGCTGTTCAGTTTCTACTAAAGACACAAACTGGCACTGAAATAAACTAGCCAAATCTGACCATTCCTAAGGTCAAGACGTCCTGTCCCATATATTCCTGAAACGTCATGCACAAGCACGTACACACATATACTTTTACACATTGCATAGGTTCTCTCTCTTATGATATCTGTTAGGAATAAATGACTATTAAAATTTCTACAACAATATCATCATTGGCCTAGAAAGATAACATTCTGGGAGTCAAGACTATAAATGAGGAAGGATGCCCTCCCTTCACTGTCACACTCTGCAGCAACTCTGTGTGACTGTATGACTGCTGCCATTTTCTTGTAAGAAAATAAACCTCATCAAAGACAATTGGAAATGTTTGTCTCTTATTCAGTGTTATCATTTTGTTTGCCACCCCATTACCAAAAACAAATTAATTGCTAGAATGGAATTGATCTTAACATTCAGGCTGCTTTTAATGCACATTGGGTTTCCAATATTTACTGGTAGAATGTTTGTAAACTTTACCTTCATGGAGAACTGCCCGATTGAAATGGCTCTCTAGAATCTAGATGAGTAAATCAGAGCTGAACTAGAGAATAAGCAGTGTAATTCCTTGCAGCATGTGATAGATTGGTACTTGGATTGTTATATGCATTTCAAAATCATCTCATTCACAGACGTTAGAAATAGAGTGATGCCCAATTTCACAGACAAAGCTTAAGCCTACACTGTAAAAAATGTCCGTAAATGAAACAGTAAAATACCGTATAAAAGTTACAGAATAAAACCGTATTTCAAAAAACATGCGATAACTCTAGAATTTACAGTGAAAAACTGTAATTAGTTTACAGAGTAAGACCGTAAATGTAACGGTTAAAAATATGAAAATACAGCTTATTGCAGTAAAATTAAAAAGGAAAACATTATTTTGTCCTTGGCAATTCCAGCATAATGCATTTGACATTATGTGTTTTTCATGTAACATATAAACTCTCAGAGAATGTATTTGTTACCAATATACTGAACTATCTGTTTAAATTTTACTAAACCCTTGTTGATAGATTTTAAAAATTAGAATAATATCAGTGCATTAGTTTTCTATTTAAAAAAAAAAAGCAAATACACATGTGTAATGGATGTTACATAATTTGTGTGTGATAAAATTATCTTTTTCTGTGTAACGCTTTATAGAATGACTTCTAAAAAATTATAGCTATCGTTAAATTGTCTGCTTATGTCCACCTTGACATTTGTATATTTGATTTTGCTAATTGAAATATTGTTCTGCTGATTACAGTGGTTTTAAAACAGTGGTTTTAAATTTTTTAGGGTGTGTGAAACAAAATTTCTGAAATGCAATGCTCTGTTTTGTCTCTGCCCTCAGGCATTTGTTTTAAGGTTAGTAAATAAGCATCAGCCAATCATGATAAACATTGCGCCTTGGCTCCAGTGGGCAAAGAATTTGATTGGCTGAATACTCATTGGCGCTGACAGCAGCGTTTTGCTTTCCCACATTTCGGCATTTGGCCAGTGGCGAACGATTCTTGTGAAGCACTGACGGAGCAGAACTACAAATTAGTGAAAATATTCTGTAAAATGAATGTGCCTGGCACACTGGTAAATTGGATTAAACCGGTTTAAGCAGTGTGTGGTTTTAAACACGAGTAGCATGTACCCTGTTTTAATAACACATAAAGCATGTAACGTTAAAGTCAGACTTGCAAGCTCTATAAAGTCCAACCCGAGATGTGAAACAGCATTTAGGTGTTTAAAACAGCAGTAGAGTGTGTGTTTTTTCGCGCAGTTACAATATTTAGCTGTTTTTTGTGTGGAATATCAGTGCAAACCCTTAGGGAACACATTTTACATGCCAAACTTCATCATAATGAACCACGATGCGTGTTCAAATGTGGCGCCACAGATTGCCATGAAACGTTTCGTTCATATGGGACATTTATGGCTCATTTTTACCGTAAACATAACATAGATTCACATGTTGACACTACAAATGAGAGGACAGACAAATGGTTGCTCAGAGCAGTGTTTCCCAACCCTGTTTCTCGCATCACACCAACACTGCGTGTATTCTTTGTCTCCCTAATCAAACACACCTGATTCACCTCATCAGCTCATTAACCCATGTGATTATGAGCTAATGAGATGAATCAGGTGTGTTTGATTAGGGAGACAAAGAATACACGCAGTGTTGGGCCGTTTCTCAATATGCGTTCTTGTCTGTACTTGTGTTCTTGTGGACTTGTGAAACATCATCAGTCGCTGCCCAAGTACTGTCCCAATTCAAAGTTCACATCTAGCCAAGAACAGGTCAAATCCCCGGATGTGTTCTTGATCCGCCCCGTTTACCGAGGATGCATTGCATGGTGACTTGTGCGGACTTGAGACAGGCATGTATCCCAGAATGCATCTCGCACCAACCAGCAAGCGTCAATGCCAGAGGAGAAAACCCGCGTAATATCAAAATACTACTGTTATTGTGTCATGAAGTGTACTTTTATGAGTGTTTCAGTCGAGAATGTAGTTGTTTAAAGCTCAAATCTGTGGTTTGTTTATAAAGATAGCGCCTATTTGAAAAATGTATCTGACGCTTTCGGAGTTGTGAGATCCAGGCAATCAGCGGGCGTACATCGCTCATTAACCCAAATGGAACAGCTTTTCCCCGGCTAGTGCTTCCGACGTGTGCCGCTGGCTCTGGTGCCTCTAGTCTAGTGGATAAACATGACGTATATTCGTCTTGTGTCAATCTTTGGTCTCACTCATTAATCTATTTTGTTCCATGGCAAATCGTTTTGGCTGAGGGCAAAGTGAAGTTTCATAACTTTATATATTTAGGCTATTTAACTTTAACTTTGTAGCCTAATTGTTTGCTTAATTTCTCATTGTAAGTTAGCTTCTTATACCTTTTATACTAGATATTATTGATCAGTAAAAATTACATTTAACAAAAAGAGACAGGGTTGTTTTTTTATTTTATATACTTTAAAATAGATATATTTTTTTTATATTTATTTTAACATTCTCTTCACTATATGTAAAATAAAATGACACAACCCTGTCTCTCTTTGACAAATGGCAATAAAAATCAAGAATGTTTCATATTTTTAAAATAAAATAAAAAAAGAAGTAGGGTTGTGTTTTAATATTTCATGTTGTTATAAATATGCAGTAAAGATCATTAATGTACACGTTGACTGAACCACAATTGCGTGGCCATTTAGGCCAATATGTTTAAGATTTTTTTTTTTATGAAAAGAGGCAGAGTGGTGTTTTCTAAAATATTTCGTTTTATTGTTGACGAAAAGAGGCAGAGTTGTAGCATATTTCGTTTGATTGTTGCCTAAAATATACAATTTCGTATGCTATTTCTTCACTCAATTCACTTCTGAGAACATTTGATGCGAGAAATCAACTTTGAAGATTTCAAATATTGCCATTTTTACGAAAATGTATGGCGAGTCGTAAATGTTTGAGTTCTGTGAGGCTATTGCGCAATACCCGCAACTCGCACAGTTCGCTTCGCTTTTGTCCAGTCCGGCGCCTCATACAAGAGCACATCGTCTCAAACTGTCATCAGCGTTCTGTGTGCTCGTCACCTTGCAAGTTCATTCTTCCAAGAACAACTAGCAAGAGCGTTCTCCCCAAGAACACAAGTTCGTTCTTTGCATTCTTGTTTTTGAGAAACACCCTTGGTGTGCCGCGAGGAACAGGGTTGGGAAACACTGGCTCAGAGGATGTAAAAGACTAGCCTCGTGAGACCATCCTGATCTCGCGAGCTTTCAAGGTTTCACTCGCAGATCAGTCTGGATACTTTCCGTTAAAGAAAATTTGGGAGCAGTTCACCAAACGAACGTCCAATCAGCGTTGGCTTTGAGGCGGGTTGAGGTGTGACGCAACGAGAAGCGCGACAGTTCAGTCTAAAGAACATGGCGGCTTCAGCGGATGAAACTAGCATCAGTGTGGCTATCGAGCAAGTTTTATCGGAATTACAGAGTTATTACGGAATTACAGAGCTAACGAGCCTTTACCTGCAGCAGCAAGAGTAGCCTGGCTTGTGGTTGTGTTTTCGTCGTCGCTCTCATATGCTTCGTTGATCTGATTGGTTGATTTGGCCCGTCTATCACCAACATAGGCCAATCAGCTAACCAGTATTTTCGCCCCTTACCAAAACTACTTCAACGGAAGGTTTCCAGATGGATATGCGGAGCAAATCCATCTGGCGGAGTCAGGTTAGTAAAAGACATGATTTTTCTTCTTCTATCCTATTTTGATGAGAAAGAGGAGCTCCTTCTTCATTATGTAGAAGAGACAAGCCTAGCAAAGGATGTTGAGTTGGAAAATCTGCCTGTGACGCCTTGCATTATTGTGTGTGGTAAGTTTACATTTTCTCATACAGTAGCACCCTCAAAGCTTGAATGATTAAATGTTTATCTATAAAGTTGAGTTTATATATTTGATATTCTCCTTGCAGTGTATGTTTTTAATACGTACTGCCCAGAGGTTTTTACATATATTCTACAACACCGACTAATAACTCAGTTTACAAAAATAATCCAGTTCAAAAGTTTAGATACCCTAGATGCTTAATATGTATAATCATTTCTGTGTTTTGTGATTATTGTTCACAAGTGTCTGAAAATTCACACAAAATTCAAGCACATTATTTGCTTTTTGACATGTTCTGCATATTTGGCCTTAAAATAATGTGGACATTTGAAAGAGGTAATAGCTTTGAATGTCCTTATAATTGTCCTTACCTATTAACCATTTGGGGTATCTAAACATTTGAGCTAGGTTATTTCAGTAAATTGAGTTAGTAATCTGTTGTAGAATGTGTAAAAATCTACTATGTGAAATAGTTTAGCAGGACAGTACTAAATAAACTGCAATTTGTATGATAATCATAAAACACAATTACCTTGCTACATGTACATAACTTAATTTCATTGAAATGTATACACAGGACCCTCCTGCTATGCTGCTGTTCGATTCATGCTCAGTGTGGACCGCAAGATTGCGAATGATGACATCACTACATTCATCGCCGCTGTCTGCCTAATGTTCGGCAGTTATTACTGTTTCAACATTCACTACCCATCTGAACTGGCGTCAGTGTTTGATTTTTTGCAACGGTATGTAAAGACACCTAGGAGGGGAGGTTCACTTTATATGTGGCTTCATTTTCAGGTTTTCAATGTTGTTTTTTCTTTTCAAGGTGTTTTTTCATCATCAATCCCGAAAATGGCACAAAGGTTGTGGAAAAGAAGAATAAAATGCGAGTTCCAGTGAACCCAAGAGTCTTCACCTTAATCTCTGACCTTTCTGATCATGAGTGGCAAGAGACTTTGTAAAGGTGGCATGCAAATGGTTTCCAAATTTAAACTATTAAAGGACAACTCCGGCGCAAAATGAACCTAGGGTTTAATATCACATTGGTACCGAGTCGACCGTTCTCTGGGATTTTTTTTCATGATAATCAAATGTAAAGAGTTTTATCTCTAAAAACTGTTTAGCTTATAACGCTAGTATATGGGGCATCAAGTAAAAATAAATCACTAGTTAATTCCACTAACAAGGCTCAAAATAGCCCCACACTAACACGGTAGCTTAATAAGGGTCCCTACCTGTAAACATGCATTTAGAACTTTGTAAGTGTACAAATAGTTTAATAAGAAGATACTTTTTAAAGACAATACACTTCGCGCAATCTTTGGAAAACAGTCAAACCACGAACGCCGTGCTAGGTGAGCGGTTCGACTGATCGAGGCTGTTTTTCAAAGATGGGTCCTGCCTGTATATGTGAGGTGTACTGTCTTTATAAAGCATCTTCTTATTAAACTGTCTGTACACTTACAACCTTCTCAAACGTTCTCAAATCTCCATTCCTGAAACAGTTCCTGTTCAACATTACCTGTAGTTTCAAAGGTGTTTGCTTTTTCTTTTGCCATGAAAACTACAATGTTAATGTAGAATATCAGTCCAGTGTAGCTTGCTGATGTTGATATACCGGTAAAAATTCTCCTCACGATA
Organism: Chrosomus eos; assembly: GCA_036326025.1. Lineage (NCBI taxonomy): Eukaryota > Metazoa > Chordata > Actinopteri > Cypriniformes > Leuciscidae > Chrosomus > Chrosomus eos. The sequence goes on from CM070822.1 coordinate 33,002,173, forward strand.
AGAATTAGTCTTTCTTAGTGTGGCATAAACTACGAGTTGGGTTATACAGTTAACTCCTAATAACTTAATCCGACTACGCCACCCTGGTGGGGCGCCAGGGAAATAACTCCCAAGAAAGACACACAGGTAAGTATTACCAGTTGGACAGGCAGATAACTGGAGACGTGAAGGGCAATACAAAAATACTTTATTATAAAATGATCAACACTCATAAAACTCTCACTCTCCGGACTCTCACACCGGAGTCAAATATTTCCTCCGAGCCCAGGGTTGGCGGGAACAGGGCAGGCCGGCCGCAATTCCAGAGGTGGTCTAAACCCACCTCAACTCACAGCAAATCAGACCAGCACACCCACACCACAAGGACGTTTCGTCAGCACCCGGAAAACACCACCAGCACACGGTGTCTCATACCACTCAAGTGAAGCAGCTAGCCTCCCCCGTTCCACACCAAATCCTCACTGGCTCCTGGAGAGAAAAACACGGAACTCTCATTAACAATCAAACAAAAATCACACCCAATAATCAAAAAAAGAAAACTAGAATACAGCCACTCAATATGGCAGCTATAATACCGCAGCCCCCGACCGGTACCTTCTGCTGCTAGGGCTGACTATCCGCGACTAGTGGCACCAAATAACCAGGACCGGGGATGCAGACAAAAAAAAGACAATTACAAACGGAAATGATGGAATACAAGCATGAGAAATACCCACAAGTAATCACACAAGACAGAATTTCCCACCAAACAAACCCACTATTAGACAAAACCAAAATTCACAAAAACAATAAAGAAAACACAGCAAAACAAAACAAACAAAAAGTAAATAAACTATAATTGCAAACAAAACCAAATAACCCTGGTAGACAACAAGGCATTAATCCAGGGACACAGATACACTGATACAAGTAAACCAATTAAGCAAAGGAGACATTGCCGGGAAGCAAAACAGCAACGGCGTCACATGCAGCACTCCCCACTATGGCTAGAGAAACCCAGATGATCCATTCACCTTCAACAATGCAGACTGATCTCATGAAACTGCGTATGTATGACACGCCAATTCGTATTTCCATTTTTGGCGTGCTATCAACACGCATAATCGCTTTTCAGCGTGTTTATGAACGCCGTTGACTTAACGTTACATTACTGTATATATAAATATATGACCTACCCCAACCCCGTCCCTTAACCTACCCGTCACTGGGGTTAATACCATTTATGAGTCTTTCCCTACCATCCTAGTAAGAAAAATATCACTCCCCAGATGTATATCAAAATTTGGCTTTATTTCGCTCGGATTTTTAACAGCGTGTACATACACGCGGAATCAGTCGGACATAACGTCGTAGATATACACGCATACACGCGGATAGCTCAAAATGCGTATAAATAATACGCCACTTGACTTGAAAGTGGCGTGTATGTTTACGCAAAAGTCATGATGTCATGTTGAACAATGAGACACAATTAAGTCAACCTAAATGTCCTGAACCCCAAATGTAAACAAGGGAGAGGTGACTTACAGTTTAGGTTGAATCCCGATCAAACGCAGCGCTGTATGGCTACTCACAACCCCCGCTGCGGCTCCGTTTACTGGACAGCGTTCACCCGCATCTGCCAGCGCGTTCTTACTGCTAAACGTGACAATGATTACCCCCAACACCAACGACAGAGCAGTAAGTCAACCTGAATGTCCTAAACCCTGAATGGAGAGGAATGATGAAGCTTGATGCTTTGTTTATCGAGGTGATGGGGGGCATCACATGGCTAATGTGGACGATTATCATACATAAAATAGTCATACATACCTGCAAACTAGTCGCTTTTCAGCGAAATTCGCCGTTTTGAATCAAAATATGTCATTTATGTGAATCGTGTAGATTCGATGATCACAATAATAATTGGGAATGTGCTAATTAGACTGGAGTGAGACCATAGTAGAGCTTAGATTCTCTGCCCGAGCCCGACCCGCGGGCCAGGCCGATATTTCCCGCCACTATGCTCGGGTCGGGTCGGGCCCTTGATCAAACACGTCACGTGTCACGCGCAGCGTCTCCTCCACTCGCACGCTGTGCTGTATTGTGTAGCTTAAGTGCAACATGGAGCTTGAAGAAGTAAAGAAAAAAAATTAAATAGGAGAATTAACTTTGAGCAAGTATGAAGGAAAGTCGGAGGTATGGAAATATTTTAAACTAGTCGTGGGCAGTGACAACATTTGTGTCAGCTTTGTTGAGTGAAAGTGCGGCGCGCTGCTCGACTATGATGACAGCAAAAAAACGGGGACTTCGACGATGAACAGACACATGCAGGCTTGTCATGACAGAAAGGATGATAGTCAGCCTTCAATATCCTTCATTCGGATCGGATCCATCGATTCAGGCATGATTTTTACCACTTCATTATGTTTTGTCTTGTAGAAACCTTTCTTTAAAGTGAATTTCGTTTTGTATAAATTGTATCTTAATTTTAATCAACTTTTCATTAACCGATTGCCTGGATTTAATAAATAAGAAGCAAATGCAGACATTAATCATGACATGCGGGCGCCGGCGAGCCGCGGTCACCATAGCACATGAACTGGAGCATCTCATCATAAATTAAACCAATTCTCGGCACGCTTGTCACTGAATTTACAAATGCACATCTTGCTTGTTGCATGCACACATAAGTCGAAATAACACTATTAATAATAATGAATCTTTAAGAATATTTGATTGAATGCTGAATGTCGTGCTTGTTCAATTTAATAAAATTTAAACTTTCATTGTGATAATTAAAATTATTGAATATTAAATATTAAGTGCACAATTTTTGCACATGTATTAATAGTATTATATAATATATATATATATATATATATATAAAATTGCGCAGCTCCCCCTATCTATGGTATACATTCAGCACCTGCGTTAAAAAAATTATCTGGCGTCGCCCCTGGTTATAACGGCCAACGTATTAAAAATGGTCGGGTTTAAATCGGGCTCGGGCTCATAATTACAGTTAATGAGTCGTGTCGGGCCGGGCCGGGCTGGGCTCGGACACAACGTGCACGGGGTCGGGTCGGGCTTGATTTTTTTGGCCCCGATCTAAGCTCTAGACCATAGACGTCTTTCGAGCTGTTGTGTTCTTTTTTGGCACTCTGATGATGCGTGACAGTCACACCGATCACCTGTTCCGCTTTACCGGACAAGCATCTTAACTTTAGTGACAAAAAATAACCAGGGAAGCATCGAACGCAAGAATGATAGTGATTTTATTACATTCTATGTAAACAGCGATTGATAGGCCTAATGGGTATATTTCACAGACAAAATTGTTCCAAAGGAAAGCAACAGCAGCGCCGTTTTGTTACTAATTGATTCAGCATTTTGAACGAATCTTTTGTATGAATGACTCAATGACTCACTAATTAAGACGGTCACTTGCCGCCACCTATTGGCTGTTTAGTTTAATGTTTAAGTATTGCATTTTTTAAATTTGTATATTCAAACATTTATTTAAATGTGCCCTAGAATGTGAAATTGAATTTATCTTGGCATAATTAAATAACAAGTGTTCAGTACATGGACATGACATACAGTGAGTCTCAAACACCATTGTTTTCTCCTCATTAAAATCTCGTTTTTGAAAAACACCCCTGAAAAACAGGCTAAGCTCTACATAACACAGACTGTGACGCAACAGTCGGGATCATTAATATGTACACCTCCAAAAATTTGCATATGCCAGCCCATGTTCAATGCCAGGCGGAACTGCGCAGCCGAACCATCGAAAGTTCTGCAGGTGAAGAAACAAGCGATGATCAGAGGGAAAATGGCAGATAAATGTTATATTCCAGGCTGTGCAGGGGATGTGATCAGAGGGAAAATGGCAGATCATGGAAATAAATGCTATGTTCCAGGCTGTGCAGGGGATGTGAGTACTTTTCATACCCTTCCCACAGAAAAGAAATGTCAACAGGCGTGGTTGATGTTTATCTATAATCGGATACCACAACAGTTTAATTCGAAGTTGTTAGTTTGCTCTGCCCATTTCACCACAGACTTATTTTCTAACCTACAATACACAATATCAAGCAGGCTTCTCTCAGTGAATAAATTATATACAGAAAGTGATCAAAGAACAATCTTTCCACACAGCGCGAGTTTATCTGGACACTTGCCAAACTCGTTAGGAAATCAATGACGCACGTTACACTGCACAGCAAAGCTCTTACTGTATGTACATCATCGTGTTTGCATTGGTGAAAGCATTAGAGAGAGTGCAGAAACTGTGTTGCAATGATAAGATCTTCAGTCTCGCGATCAACAGACTGCCATCTGCTCAATGCTCATCACGGCAACATTTTATGTGATGGAAATAGATTTAAATAATTTATAAACATCTCACGATTCGTTAATCTCGATAGCTGTAATAGTAAAAACGTAAAATAGCTGTAGTAAAAGTATTCGAGAGAGTTTCACATGTAATATGTAGCTATTTCATATGCAAGCATGTCAGCCAATCACAGCAGTGGCCGGTTTCACTGAATCTCACAGCAGACACGCCCCTTCAAACAGAGTGTTCAAATCAGAGGCTAAAATCAGGCTAGGAAAAATGCCTTTTATTTCTAAATTATGACTATTTTTGATCTAAAAAAAAAATACTGACATTATAAGGGCAACCCAGAAAACATTCTAAAATAATAAAATAACCCCATTCTAGGGCACCTTTAAAACATCAATCTCATAACATTATTTATTGAAGTTGTAATTTTGTAGTGCAAATTATGTAATTTGATGGGTAACAGCCCTATAGTGTCTTATTATTATAACTGAATTTATTGATCAAATGTAAGAATTTGAACTGAAAGATGATGCATACATTTAATAAGGTAATAAAAATTCTCTTTATAAAAATAAACACTCTGGAGTAAATATCACAAATATGAAGATTTAAGTAGCCTATGTAAAATCTGAAAATGTTGCTTCAGAATAAAAATATGTACACCACCAAAATAAAAACATTGCTTTTGTGACCCTTTACAGATTCAAATGATTTATAACTTGTTTCTGTATGACAAAGTTCTTTCACCGTTATCAGGGAAAAAATGCAATTGATCGCTGACCCTTTGACACTTTCCACACAAAGAACACACATAGGGTCTCACATCTGCATGACTTTTCAGGTGTATCTAAGTCTGTTGTCAAAATATGTTTTATTACACTGATCAAAATTAAATGATTTCCCTCCAGTGAATGTGTAATGTATTTTGTGAACCTCTTGCTACACTGAGGGACACATCAATTTCTTTCCAGAATGAGTTTGCAAATGTTGTTTTAGGTCTCTTTGATGTGTGAAAAACTTCTCACACTGAAGACATGCGAAAGGCTTCCCTCCAGTGTGAGTTTTCAGGTGGGCATTAAGGGTTGGTCTGTGTGTAAAACTCTTTCCACATTGAGAGCAGGTGTAAGGCTTTTCTCCAGTGTGAGTTCTTATGTGGCTTTTAAGGCTTCCTTTTCGATAGAAACTTTTCCCACACTCTTGACAGGTGTAGTGGCTCTCTCCAGTGTGAATTCTCATGTGGACTGTAAGGTTTCCTTTTCGGCTGAAATGTATTCCACACAGTTTGCAGGTGTAAGGCTTCTCTCCCGTGTGACTTCTCATGTGTGCATTAAGGGTTGGTCTGTGTGAAAAACTCTTTCCACATTGTTGGCAGGTGTAAGGCTTCTCTCCAGTGTGAATTCTCATGTGGCTCCTTAGGCTTCCTTTTCGATTGAAACTCTTTCCACACTCTTGGCAGGCAAAAGGCCTTTCTCCAGTGTGAATTCTCATGTGGACTTTAAGGGTACCTTTTTCAGTGAAACTTATTCCACACTGTTGGCAGGTGTTAGGCTTCTCTCCAGTTTGAGTTCTCATGTGAACTTCAAGATTTCCTTGATGATCAAAACTCTTTCCATACTGAAAGCAGGTGAGATTACTTCTAATTGGCATCTTTTCTGTCTGTGAGCAACTAATAGATTTTTTTTCAGTTTTACAATCATGATGATCATCATAATGATCTTTCACTTCCATCGCAGTCAGTTTTTGACTCTCCTCTTTTAGCTCCATCCGGTCTAAGGTGAACAGAGACAAATACAAGTTAGCCTTAGTTTAATGTCACAAAGCAACAGACATCAAAACATTTAAGGTGTTTTTTCACTGGGCTCGTTTGCTGCGGTCCAAGTCTGAGCGTGATTGTTCCTGCCACCCTCTGCAGTGTTGGTCTGGTTTCACACTCAACTTAATTCTATCGAACCCTGGTGCATTTGCGTTCATCTTACGTCCTCACAAACGTGCACGGCATGATAGAAAACAGAGCGTGGGTCGATATATCGTTTTTTTACCTGGAATCATGTGTGTTTAATTAGGCTTGGAGCTAAAATCTATTGGATGTAGCTCTCCAGGGGCCTATACTATGATGGTAGTTGAACAAACTCAGGGTTGCAGGATTAGTTTCGAGTTGAAAAAACAAACTGATCCAACCAGGCTTTGTTGGTACCATGATGCTGACCATCAACTTTCTCTGTCAACTCAGGCTTTGATCCTGAGTTTAGGAGTGACATCAGTAGCGAACAGCCAATTACATGCTTAGAGTGAAACTCTTTCAAAACTCATTGAAATTAATTTCTCACGAGAGAAGCAGCACAATTCACTTATTAAAGGCACACTATGTAACAATTGCACCTTAATATAACAGCTTCAAAGTAATTTCGGTGGTAAATAAACTCATAGTAGGACGAATCATCCAGGTAGTAAAGCTTAGGGGGGTCGACGCTGGAAAAACGGCTATGTAAGTTTGAGAGGAGCGCCCCCGACAAATCTCGCGAGAATCACGACTTGCTTTACGGCAACGACGTCACACACAGCAACAACAACGGAAGCACGAATACTTGCGCGCAATTCAGACGTGAGACCTATGCGTGATACGCGACGATGGAAAAAGCAAAGAAAACGCGGTCGGAAGAGACTAGGAAAAGGAAAAGAGAATCTGACCACGTGAGGAACCAGACAAGAGTCCCACTCTGTCAGGCTTTTCCATAGATGGGACTGGGTGCAACAGTGATGCTGGCCTGGCGATCTTGTTGATGAACTAGTAAGCAAATCTCTTATTTGTACACTAAACTTGTTTGCGTTCTATGTTGTATTATGTTGTGCTTGCTTATGTCGTTTTTTTTACGATGCTGTTTATTCATCCATTGTTGCGATTATCATGAAGACTGTTTTCAATATCTCACAAAATTATCAGGACATATATAAGCCTAGAGATTGTAAATAGTTTAAACGAGCACAATTTGCAAACTATTATGATAAATTGCAATAATCGTGTCTAATGATATCATAACGGCCAATGTTATGAAATAATGCAACGTACATTTAGCTTTATTGATGTCATCTGGCATTTTGTAATGTTTACATTACAATCAAAAACACAAATGAAATTATACAGTAGGCCTAGACTATAGGCTATTTACTTGTGATTTAGCAGCAATCGTGTAAAACGTTATAAGCCAGCAAACGCGGAACAGTACTTTATTATTATAAAGTAGTCTAACACTTGACATATAGTTATTATTATCCTATTACCATCATCAGTAGTTCAGTAAACTATGCAGTAGCCTAATATTTGTATGAAATCGTGAAACATTACATGGTCAATATCTTCTGAGTCTATCTGTGTCTGTTGCATGGCCGACGCTTCTATAGCCACGGGTATAAGGCTATTTACGACAGTGCAAGTATTCCACAGCGACTCTAGGGGTCGCTGTTTGACAAAAACACAAATGCTGCATAGTGTGCCTTTAAATAAAAGTATTAAAATATAAAAAATTTAAACGAATTTACATGGCAAGAAGAAAATAGCTGTCTATGAAAGAGGACAACTAAAAGAAAAAGTCTCTCTACTGTATATCAGTGCAAGTAAAAGTTGTGAAGTTAGTTTATACAGTTGATAAAAGTATAGAGATAATCGAACATTTAAGCTCATATGTAGTCATTTTCTAGCTTCATCTATTGATTCTAAAGCGTATTTAGATTACCTTTATATATTTATTCATTTAAAATCTGCGTAATAATAATCAATGAACTAAAATTGTACATGTGTGATCGATTAAGGGTTTAATAATTAAATAATATCTAAATCATACAAATTTATTATTCTAAATAAGCATTACTAAAAGCCAGGCAATTTTGTCTTTAAAATTCATTTGCTATTTAGTGAACTTTAATCCCATCAGACATCTGTCACTTTGCTCACAGCTGATTGGTCCAAGTTCGTTTTGCAACCTCTTACCTGGAACATAACATGCCCTGGACCAGGTTAGCCATGGAGCGTTAGTTACTATGGCGATGAACACTGCTAAAAGCCAAATCACTTTCATGGTGCCTAAAACCCAGGGTTGGCGCAAACTAAACTGAAACATACCTGGCTAGTAGGGCTTGCACAGACTAGTTGAGAGATCGTAAACAATCGACTACTCGAGCGTGCATTAACCATAAATGGTTTAAAATGGCGAACGTCACCAGCAGACACCACACATCAGTATTTCATCAAGATGACAAAAATATTGTAATTTGCCAACGGCGGTTCACATATTGCGAATAAAAACGCATGGAAAGCGCGCATGGAAACTTTTTCCTTTTCACAAGTCCTTACATGGTGTCTGTCCTTGCTATTAATAAAAGGACGGAGAGAAAACGGCACTTCGTGTTGGAAGATTTTTCATTCTAACAGCTATGTAACCATGAACTGCGCTCTCCATGATGACGAGGAAGTATCAGCAAAGATATTGATATTGATTTCTAGCCTTTGCATTAGCTTTACTACTAGGTATATTTAATAGAGATGAGAAATAAAAAGCCGCCCTGTACAGCTATGATCAGCTTTCGATGCTGTTACGGAAGGGCCGAAGCTGATCGGTTGTTTTTTGTCACATGACCTGCGGCGCACTTGCGGCATTCTGAAAAGCGTGTCCACTGGCACGGAGCGGAGTGAATGACATCAAGCTACCGCGAGAGCGACTCAAAAGCATATGGAGCCGCCAGCTCTCTAATTGCTCTCGCTGTACTTTGATGTCATTCAACGATCTGTCTGTGAAGTGCCGGTTCAAGTCGAACAAGCCTGTTTTCATTTTGCCACGGCATAGGCGCCAAGGTTATTATAGTTTTGCTTTTTTAAATTAGTTTAGTTTTAATATCGTTTTCAATTTTGCTTTAAATTTCAGTTTAGTTTTAGTTAGTTTCATTAATGGTTTTGTTCGTTTTAGTTTAGTTTTTATTTTGCAAACACATTTCTATTTAGTTTTTATTTTATTTAGTTTCAGTTTTAGTTTTAGTAATTATAGTTTAGCAGAGCAAGCAGTACACTTCCAGTGTAGACCAAAGCGAGAAGTTTCATTTAAGTGTAATGTTTGCACAGATTACAGTTAACTCTTGTGCAGACATCTTAATAATAAATATAAAATAAATGTTCTTGTGTACTTTTAAGTTCCATTTATTTGGTGCTTTGTTCAATCTCAAACCAAATCCAATACACCCCCAGCCCCCAACCCGTCAACAACCTTTGAATATAGACTTTGAGAACCCCTGGTCTAGAGGAAGTAATTGTCACTGTTTATTGTGGAGATGTTAATGCACGGGTCTGTTAACAATAGCCTACTTTTGTAGTCTAATATTTTTCTGACTAATAAATTACTGACACAGTAAAGGGTAGATTTAAATAAAGAATAACGAATTTTAAATAAAGAAAAACTAAATTTAAATAAAGAAAAATGAAATTTAAATAAAGAAAAAACGAAATTTAAATAAAGAAAAATGAAATTTAAATAAAAAATAAAGACAATTGAATAAAGAAAAAAAACGAAATTTAAATAAAGAAAAACGAAATTTAAATAAAGAAAAACGAAATTAAGTTAAATTAAAAACGAGATTAATTATTGAAACGGGTAAAAAGGCTATCTGATTATGTATGATTATATGAGTGTATTGATTCATTTTCCCTTCATAGTTTGCAAGATACATTTAATAAACTGAGCGTATTTAATAAACTGAGACGTAGGCTATTTAATAAACTGAGCGTAGCCTTAGTGTTGGGAAAGTTCATTTTCTACATGAACTAGTTCAAAGTTCAGTTCACAAATTTTAAAACGAACTAGTTCAGTTCATAGTTCATACTTCAAAAAATGAACTAGCCTAGTTATTTTTTTTCCCATATGTTGCTGCGAGCTTTTTTTTTTTTTTAATTATTGCCACAGCTCATAGTTCACTACGTAGCCTATTCATCTGTCAATATGAAACGCGACTTGGTCATTCTTTAAAGGGTACCTATCATGGAATTTTGAAAATTACCTTTCATGTAGTGTGTAACATAGATCTAAGTGAACAAAAACATCCTGCAAAGTTTTAAATATGAAAGTTCACCGTATACAAAGTTATTGTCTCTCAAAAGTAAGAGTCGACACTGAGTCGCTGATATGAATCAATAGACGAACGATGCTTTCTCTCTAGCTTTCGTACGTCACTTGTACAAGTTATTTGAATTCGACACGCCCACTCAGTGCGCGCGCCGAGCAGACAGAGAAACCTGACAACATCATGTCGACGAGACGCTGTTCTGAAGTGCGAATCAAAAGCAAACTTTTTTTTTCACTGCCCAGTGACAAGCATGTGAAGACTCAGTGGCTAGAGTTTATATTTACAACTATACCACACAAGTATAGCCACCTTGAGCTGTGTTCGCGTTATTTTAATGACGATGCCTTCACAAACACAAATGCTGTGTGGATTCGCGGGTCGGCTGATACTGAAGGAACGTTCAATACCAAGTTTATTTGGATCAGCTTCCTCCTCCGAATCACAACCTGTAAGTACTATTAATAATTGTTGCTTTTATGTGTGTGTGTGTGTGTGTGTGTGTGTGTGTGTGTTGTGCGCGTGTGCATGTGTGTCTGTGTGTGTGTGCGTGCGTGCGTGCATGTGTGTGAGAGTGAGAGTTACGCTCAGCAGCTTCTAGGTCTCCAATGTCATTTTGTTTTGTTTTTTGAAATATGTGAAATTATGTGAAGCGTATTGTAGTACTGCAGTGCTTTATCAATATGTTTAAGCTTTGGGCTAACGCAAAATATAACTGACTGGGTCATCTGACCAATCACCGCCGATTAGCGTCACGCAAAGGAGGGGTTTGGACAAATGAGTCGTCAAACGAATCATTAGGGAGTCGGTGAGCAAATCAGGTAAAAATAAATGCATATTATAAGACAACAAAAGTGTTTTTTGTCATTGCATGCATGTAAAACTGTTGTTGGGGACTCCCAGAACATTATTAGGAACATTTTAAATGCCATAATAGGTACCCTTTAATTAATGATCGGAAGAACGCGTATCGACCAGTTACTGTAAAATATGCACGTATGTCCATTCAGACGAAAGCTCTTCTCTTTCTTAATTAAATTAAAATCCAAAATACACATAATAGCCTACGTGTGTCAAAATCATTTCCTAAAATATTCATAAGGAATTTATAAATTGTGAAAAATATTTTTTATAAAAAAATTTTTTAAATCTCCCTCTCGCCAATAGGGTTAGCCCCCACTTCCCACGGCCATGTGTGTGTGTGTGTGTGTGTCGTGTCGTGTCGTGTCTTTGGTATTCCATAGCCTACATTGCCTCCACAAGGATAATAATATTATTAGCAGTAAATGTTTTGTAAAAACCAAGATAATAACAGCACCTTTCAGCCTTTCAACCTTCATGAAATCATGACATCTCAAACATACAGTAGCCTAGATAGAACATTAAAGTTTTTTTGTGCTTGACGAACTTGTTTTGGTGTTGCACCCGTGTCTCGCAAATGAAAAGGCATTCTAAAAATGCAGCGCTCAAGATAAAAGAAGTCCAACTTGCGCCTTATTACCTTGTGTTGTTTCCCATTCCACTGCAACAGATGCATCTTTCATGAATAGCCGCTTAGCACTACCGATGTGTTCTAACTTTTATGTTACGGTCCTTCAGATTGAGCTCGTCACAGCGGTTAATAATCGCCTCAGCAACTTCACGCGTATGAAGCGCCAAATCAGGCATTTCCTTAAACAGCCACAGGTCAGATTTTTCCGCTGAAGTAAAGAGCTTATTAATCACGAAAACGATTATTTATTTTTGCTAATTATTATTTTATTTCAGTTAGTTTTTCAGTAACTGTTGTTAGTTTCGTTTCGTTTTAGTTTTTCATTTATTATGAATTTTTAATTTTATTTCAGTTTACGAAAATGTTTTTTGATCAATAGTTTTAGTCTTAGTTTCAGTTTTCGTTTACGAAAATAACCTTGATAGGCGCGCCTGGGCGCCTACATTTGAAATAACGAATTTGCACACGGACAAAGCGCTGAAAAGAGCGTTACATAAAAATTTTAATATGTAATGTCATAATTATAATGTTTTGAGAGTTTACTTATGTAATTGTTCAATTAGGCTATGAATTAATAAACATTTATTGATAAGAACCATTCCATGTCTTTTCATTTATAGAAGCATGAACCACGAGTAGTCGAGTAACTCGAGTATTATTTTGATAAGAAATCGACTAGCAAAAATCAGTAGTCGTGCTACTGGCTAGCCACTTAAACCGGCCCTAATGATATAGGCCCCAGGAGCAGGGTTGGTAAACTGAGCTAGAAAAACTTAACCTGCAACAGCCTACATGTCGGTCTTACGATGGACCACAACAAACTACCAGCTATACAGCATTATAATACAGGATTTCGGGACATGGGTGAGGCACAAAGCTTTATTTATAAAATAAATAATAGGTTAACAACCAAATGTTACATCAGGAAAATAATATTTCATGGGTTTGGTTAATCTTTCCTCACAATCAGTTTTATCTATTTGTGCTTGTTAGACAAGGTAAGACCGAGCGGCAAACCAATAGTGACTTAAACTGAAATTCATCGACTGGCCACTGGAGCTGGATGCAAAAGGGAGCCAAATCTGTATCTCCCCCATGTTAAAATCTCCAACTTTACAGCAGAAAAAAATGTGTTTACAGCCTGGTGTAAAAAGTGGTTTTGGTCTATATAGCTAATTTTGCCCTTCATGACAACTGTGAGAGGGGTAGTTTTTTTATAACTCATCCATTTAAATATTAAGCCTTACATTTTTGCATAATTAAGGGAGTGGCCACTTGAGTGACAGGTGGACTGCCGCTGATGTCACTATTAGCTGTTTGTTAGCAGTCACGTGCTCACGTCACTTCACCTAAGTCCAGCCACTGAACTTGGCATCTATGCCGTGTTTGTGCTTTTTTTGGGATTATTTCTTACAATTTAATACACACATCGGCATTATACCTTCGCTCACGCCCGTTGGATTCAGTCATTGTCGAGTATCGAGAGAACAACCAGCGCTGTTTTTCAGTTGTTTTCCTCTGTGAACATGCACTTCATGGATGTCTGACAATTTTGTTGCTTTTTGGAGTTCAGATTTACATTCGTTCTGCGGTACCGTTGCTCTCATGGAACAGATAGACTATATATATGATTATTTAACCTTTTAGTGTTAAATAAAAAGTACCGTCAGATGAAATCTTGTCAGTGCTTTCTCTCCGTCCATACAATAAATGCACATCCTTGACTGAGCGTGGATTTCTAGTGTGTTTACTTGAACTTCTGGGGTAATATCTTTGGTTTAACCCATTTGAGAGACGGCCAAAGTCAGATTTTAAAATGGACTGAATAAAGCTCTTTACGAACTTGACGTGCGATGCCGCGCTGACTGACATGTATGCGCATGAATCACTGTCACACGCACACGCGTGTCACTTACAGTATTGTAAGTTACAGCATAATACATTTTTAACTAGCAGAATACAGCATCACAATACACACAGCATCACAATACACAGTCTCACTTTTAGCTATGTCTTTAATTATTATAGTATTTTGAAGGGAAAAAATGAACTTAAATAGACCTTTAGACAAGTAGACATTTGGGTTTAATGTTACTCAAAATTATTGTTTTGTTTCTACTTCTGTATTCTTTTACCTAATTAAATGTGTGACATTTTATAATATCAAACGGCCAATGTGGAAGTAGGATCTTCTCATGTGACAGGCATACAACATCTGTCCACTCGCTCCATGTCAAGTAAAACCACTTTAATTAGGACACTCATCTGACATTCTTCAAAAATATGTTTAATTTCTGTAGTTGGACATTTTTATAAGGATTAAATGCTTTGAGATTGAAACAATCAAACAAACCTGTTTGTTCCTCAGTATCTTCTTGTTTCACACTGCATGTTTCTTCAATCTTCATTTCTTCACTCTCCTCTTTAATAAATGCCATCTTTATAATAGTGTCTCGTGAATCTCAGTCGCTTCACCAGGAGTTTTTCTGTGTTTGGACAATCTGTCCTGTTTAAGATGAGAATAATTATCATAAAGAAGAGTAAATACACACTAAATCTCTGTGTGTGCCTCAATCAGCTCTAGTTCAGTGCACTGGTAAGAGAGTCAGTCAGAGTGAGAGTTAATGTCCTAAATCCCCTGATAAGCCAATAAAACAAACAAACAAAAGCAAATGAATAAGTTATATTTAGATTTTATGATTTATAGGCTAGTTGGTATCCAATCATTTGTATATACATTTAATATTACACTTTCAAGAAAACATTTGCAGTTTTTTAAAGTTGTAATCACACATGTTTGTGTTCTCGTTGCATTTACAGTGTTTTGACCAGCATGTGACGTCAGCGTGCGGCGAATCGAATCAATGAATCATTTTGCGAAGCATTGGTTCAATTGACTCGGAGTTTCAAATATTTTTTTCTCCATCACTACTAGCCAGTGACCGAATTACATGTTTATGATAAACTGATTCATGAAATAGGGCGCGAAATGAGACGCACCTTTTCTGTTACTCATCTGTGGATGCGCTTTATTAACAAAATGACCTTTATTAATGTTAGATCAAGTATTACAATTGTATATTTAATAGTAGTTACTTAATTTAACATCGCATGTTAAATATCTAAGATAGACAGAACATTTGCATCCATTAAACGCTTAAAAACACAAACCTGTCTTCAGCCGAATCACAACATATGTGGGAGCACAGCGCAGCTTTATGACGTCACATAGCCACACCAAAATAAAAGTCCTGTTCACATGTTGCTGTCTAAAATCATAAAAGTGCATCGAAATGTACAAAAACACATACAAGTAATACAACATATTTAAGAGGTATTAATATTTCAGTATTTGTGAAATAAATATTTAAAAACATGTTAAATCGTGCTGAAAATAATGTGTACAATCTAATATGTGAGATTCTAAAAAGCACAGTATGTGTCATGTTTGAGTGCAGAAGTCCTGTTTATCAGTAGTTATGATTTTTTTTTTTTAATTAATTGTTTGATTGCATTCTTCCCAAAAGAGCCATATCAAAAACTATTTGACTACAATAAACAAGGGTTGTCAATAAAACTAAATCTTTATTAGAGTCAGAGACTACTTTAAAACATCATGAGCAGCTTAAATGTTTCAGGATTAGTTTAATTCAGAGGTGTTCTTACATGAAGAAACCAAAAAAAACAGACAGACTAAATACTGCATCTGCGTCTCCAAAACGCTTGAAGAAACATAAAGTACGCACACTTTACTGGACAGAGGGGTTTTTAAACAGCAGCTTAAACTTAACTTAATCTCAGCAGCAGAGGAAACAAGCAGTAAAGGAAAAAACATTTTTATAAAAGAACCAAGATGCATCACACACATAGTAATTATATATTTTAGAGACCACTGTTATTGTTGGAGACTTGTAAATGACTCTATAATCCAAAGATTAACCAAATAAATAAATAAAAATAACATTGAAAAGACTGAAAGAGCAATTTTAAGAAGCTGGAGGGTTGTCATTTTCTAGCTTTTCCTCCAGCACAGCCCTCCATTCACCATATGCAGTGTTGGGGAGTAACGGAATACATGTACCGGCGTTACGTATTCAGAATACAAATTATGAGTATCTGTATTCCGTTACAGTTACAATTTAAATAGTGGGTATTTAGAATACAGTTACATTGTTGAAATCAATGGATTACATTAGGATACTTCTCTGTTTCACGAGTTTATTCACTCTCTAGCTAAATAAATTAAGGCAACTCAGCATTTCCCAGAAGCCCCAATGTGAAAACGAAAAAAAAAAATGCGCGGTTTGCGTGATCAGTCACAATGGAGTCGGAAGAGGAGCAGCGGGAGCTAGAGTAGAGATGGAGCCGGAACAACAGAGCCAGGGCAAGAATGCGTTTCTATCTGGGAAATTCAAACAGCATTTCACATTAAAGAAAGAGAAGGGAGAACGAAATATAGCCTAACTGTGCAGTGCAACCTCTGCTTGCCAGCAACCAGCTCCTTTCAGCGTCCAAAGACTTCACCTCCAACCGAAGCATAAGTTATCCTTCCCGTCCAGATCCAATGCTACCACATCTTGAAATTACTTTAAGAATTATTTGAAGTTAACATTATAAAATATGTAGACCTACACCACAAAATAAATGATTTAAAATTGAGCAATTCCAGCGTTATGGACGCGACATTTGCAGTCAAAACTGGAAATAGAAATTCTCTGAAAATGCATTTGATTTAATACGAATAGGCTATATTTAAAAACGTCTGTTTATATATCCATATACTCCCGTAATAAAGGAGTCCAGACATTAGAAAAATATCTGTCTACAGATGCGTTTTCTATTTAATATGAGGGAAATAAACATGCGTGACACAAAAACGTGACTTTAACTTCTGTGAATTACACTCTGCTCAAACCAAAAGTCATACTACCCACGGATGAAGAAGGGTTG
The DNA here is from genome assembly GCA_036326025.1 of Chrosomus eos. Taxonomy (NCBI): domain Eukaryota; kingdom Metazoa; phylum Chordata; class Actinopteri; order Cypriniformes; family Leuciscidae; genus Chrosomus; species Chrosomus eos. Next base: position 33,019,047 of record CM070822.1, read on the forward strand.
GCTCTCCACAGAACATAAAATATAGCCTACATTTTATAAATTTTTTCGCGTTCGCATTTATGAGGAAAAAACAATATTACGAACGTGACCACTCTGAAAGCTGCAAAGACTGCTTTAAAACTTTCACAGACCTCAAACAGAGAGCACAACGCCTTTCTTTAAAGGGAATTTCGTTTTGTATTAATTGTATCTTAATTTTAATAAATGTTTCATCAACCAATTGATTTAATAAATAAGAAGTAGGCTAAATATTTCACGACATCGAGGCGCCGGCGTGTGAACTGGAGCTTGTCTTTTATGAACCGAAACTTAGCGTAAGATTATTCTTGCCTCACAGTCACAGACATGTCTAAATTTAAACAGAACAATTCAAAACGAAACAAAACAGACTGCGTTCTGCTTATGTAATCCGTATGAAATGCGCATTTCTCTCTGGCATGTTCACTTACTGCAAAGATCGCGAGTCAGCATCGTCAACTTCATCTTTGCAAGCGACAGTGACACAGACGGAAAACACTTGTTTATTAATAAACAATTAAAATATCTCCTTGCTATATTTTACATATTCATAATCAATACTTTTGCCGGTTCTTTGTGACAGCTTTTAGCTGCTTTATTGGCAGCGCCATCCCTACATATTACAACGCGTCACCACCGCATCACCATTCTCCATTCCTACACTTATAAAATGCAATTCAATACGGAAGTAATCCAAGTATTCAGAATACAGTACTCAGATTGAGTAACGTAACGGAATACGTTACAAATTACATTTTGGGGCATGTATTCTGTATTCTGTAACGAAATACGTTTTAAAAGTATCCTTCCCAACACTGACCATATGATTGAGTCTCAGACTCTTAGCAGTACCAGTTGCCAAAGTACTGAAGATGTGATGGTGGCTTTTTCTCTTTGTTACACTTTCTGCATGATGTCTTTTTCTCTTTGTTACACTTTCTGCATGATGTCTGTCTTCCTCACATATTTACTTGTGACATTTCCAGTGTGCTCCCTCCCCTGTTTTCTCTTTCTGTATGGCTGAGAGGAGTAAGGAACAGTTTGCCTGGATGTCTGTGTCTGAGCTGATGGTGGCATAGCTGAAGGTAATGGGAGGTTGAAGAACATCACCTGTGAGGGACCAGGCACTGTAGAAACCTGCACAAACTGTACCATGAAAGGTAGAGAGACGGGTAGTGCTGGTGCAATGACAGGAAGTCCTTGATGTGATGTTGGAGCCTGGGAGACGGCCTGGGGTTGCGATCTTTCCTTGGGGGTTTCCTCACCAGTAGTGTTTTGTGGCAGGATAAAAAGGTGAGGCTCAGCCAAATTGCCTGAATAGAGAGTTGGTCCTTTCTGCATAGCCACAGGAAGCTTCTCAGGTCCTACCCTGTGTGTGTCTGGGGCTTGGATACACTGCTTCAAAATCTCTTGTTCCTGTAACTTGCTGAACCTGGGAAAACTTAGATCACATAGCAATAGCCTAAATGCCGCGTGTAGTGATATGTGTAAAAAGTTTGTGATTGATTGTTAGCTGCAGGGTCCAGGGTTGCTGGGCAACAGGGTTATAGAGAGACAGTCATAGACGACTGAGTTTTTTCGACAACTGCGTATGTTAAATAAAAGAGACTCTGAGTTCATCATCAAGTTGTCAGCTCAATATCATGACACCGCGGACTTCTGTTCTGATGCTTCCGGACTCTTCAGCCAGCTTCAGTACTTCCGGTTCAGGTTAACGTTTGCTGTAGCTATGTCGTTTTTTACGCGATCGCTGCAGGACCTGCCGAGGATAACGGCAAACGATGTACTTCAGATCATTCAGGCCACATCGAAGACACCAACGTCAAAAAAAGACAAACGTTTTAAATTGGATGTGTCCAGCTATATATACAACTACGAAGGGAAGTTAACAAGCCTGCAATGATACATGCTAGCTCCTTGGCTCTTTACTAGCCAAAGTTAGCACAGTGAGGAAGCAACGTTAATAACAAAAGCAGATTATTACTTGAATTGACCAAAGAAGTATTTTAAAAAGGTAGCATTCAAAGGCCTAAACTGTAAACAAACAGATTTCAAACAAATATAAACTTAGGAATTAATAAGATTGGGAATTGAAAGAGGTTTCAAAAAAAAGCATTCTAGAACAAAATTAAGATTTTTTGCATGTACAAACAAAAACTGGTTTTAGGCACACTTGGATCCATGCAATTATTTTTAATATCACTAAGCTTTCATAAAGGCACTGCAAATCAGGCTTTCACTAAGACCTCATCAGGGCACTGCACATATCTCACATAGTTTGTATGCATGTTATGTGCAATGCCTTGTTGAAGGTTGTCTGGCTGAAAGTCTGATATGCAGTGCCTTTATGAAAGTGTATAAATATACAGTGTGGTTGCCCTTTACATGTTGGAAATCCTCAGAACTCAGGCTTCTTTGTCCAGGCCTTTACCAGTGTCCCATTTTCATAGTTTGTGAGGAGACAAACCACCGTGTACAGTTGATTTATGCTCCCAAAAACCCATAGGGGAATCATAGAATCAAAAAACCTATGCTTTTTGACCCAGCGAATGGAGCGCTCCACATGCACCCTTAGACGTGCTATGGCCTGGGTATCCCTAACCTCAGATGCAGACATTTGAGGCCTGCCAGAGAGGAAGGCTGGCCTGTAAACCTTACAGGGCACAAAGTCATTAATGAGGAAACCTCTGTCTACCATGAAAGCCATCCCAGGTTTGAGCAGACTGAGGACACCAGATTCACGTGTAATCTGCTTGTCGCTGATAGACCCAGCATACAGCGCAGAGACAAATGTCACTGGCCCATGTGGCACAATCCCAATGATCCCCTTCAGAGTGCAGTGGGACTTGTAGGAGGAAAATACCTCACTCTGGAGGAGAGGGGAAGATGGGCACTGACACCTCAGCTCAGTGCAGTCAAGGATGACTGTGGTGTCAGTGTAGTCCTTAAAGCCTGCAGGCAGTTTTCTCTGTATCTCCTCTTCGGGTATCCAGATCCTCACTGAGCCGAGTACTGTGAACAGGAAGTTGCTCCATGTTGTTATGATTCTGCTGACCGTGGACTGATGGATACCGTACTGGTCAGCAAGGTCCCGTTGCTTGGACCCAAGGGCAAGGTAATTCAAAAATAGGAAAAACTCGTCAATGGGCTGCAGGGAATAGGTTGTAGCATTTGACTCTGTGAGAGCTCCTCTAATACCCCTTTTCCACCAAGGCAGAGCTGGTGCTGGTTCGGAGCCAGAGCCTAGTTTCAAATCGGTTATTTGGTTTTCGACCACCAAAGCACCAGCTCCGAACCAGTAAAAGTGGTTCTTAAGTAGCACCAAATCATTGCTGGTCTAGAAGTAAGAACCGCTTACGTCAGCGGCTGGGGGCGGGGTTACCGTGGCCAACAAGACGAACAGAAACTTGTGACCGCCATTTTTGAATTAGCAGCTAATCGAGCTAATAGCAGCTCGATTGTAATCTTCTCTGTTTATGCAAATTACGACGAGCTGCACGAACACGTTGTATTCGCCGTGTTTGGATGCCGATGTACGTTAGGTTCGCAAAGCCATGAGCATCAATAGTAATGCAACGGCCGCCATTGTTGATAGAAGGCTTGTTCGAGATGCATCGGAGCGGCGCGGACCGATCGGAGCTGCGGGAGTGTTTGGAGATCATACAACTCCTTGTGCTTTTGGATCGCTTTCGCAGTGCTTTGATGTCATGCGGCGATCGATCTGCGAGAAGCCGATGCATCTCGTACAAGCCTGGCGTGTTTGTGTTTGGCGCTACCGCACTAGCGTTGCTGGGCAACATGAGACGTATGCAGTGACGTAAGATCTGACTCTGTTGTGGCTCTCAAGCCGGTGGAAAGGCAAACCGGTTCTTAGTTAGGGCTGTAGTCAAGACCACCTTTGTCGAGTCCAAGACAAGTCCAAGACCAGGACTAGTCGAGTCCAAGTCAAGACCAAGTCCAAAGAGGTTCGAGTCCAAGACAAGACCGAGTCCAAAAAGGTTCGAGTCCGAGTCAAGACCGAGTCCGGGACAGGAAAAAAAAAGTCTTATGCATGACATTAAGACAATAATTTTGGGTTATTATTTGTGGATCTAAAAGCAAAACACAACACCCAAGATTTTTAAGTATAGATCCCCTATAGTATTGATATCATATAATCTTCTAATCTAAAGAAAACTAATTAAAGATATATGGTGATACCTCATAATAACAGTGTTAGAACTGATATACAAACACCAACCCGCTACTATTACCACTGCTATGTACTATTACTGAGCATTTGAGCAACTAAATGACAATATTGCAGATGTACAGTAGTAGTGTAGAAAAGAAGTGACCAGTATTACAGAGTCTATGGTTGGTTTATGCCTTCCCCGAAAAAAAATATTGTATTGTTTTATACTGTTAGTTGGATGTGGGTTAATAGGAAAGACATGTATTTTCAGAAAACATTAAATTTTGTTTAAATTAAACAACAATGAACTCGTTTTTTTTTATTTGAGAAAAAACTGTAGGATTTTAAAATAAATTCATTAGAAAGTTGTGTAAGCAATTCATAAGAACCATTTTTTACAGTATACTTAGTACAAGCATTTGTACAACGTTGTATCCTTCAAATTTCAAAAGCTTTGTTAAAATGAACTATAACAGGAAAAACAAATCTGTAAATTATTGACAAACTTTAAGAGTGTAGCATTCTGTCTGCAGGTGAGGTAAGTAAAACTATTCAGTTTTATAAAAGTGTTTTGTTACACTTCAGAAAAATGAGGGATGAGAGCATTTCCGCTCCTAAACTGGCTCTATGGGGCCTCATAATGAGCCCTCCAGCACTGAACACTCTTTCAACTGGTGCTGAAGAAGCAGGCACAGAAAGCACTTTGACAGCTAGGGCATGCAAATGACGGTATTTGTCCTTGTTTTTCAACCAAAATACAAGGGCATCCTGCTCTGCCGGACAGCTCTGAATGTCCTCCAGGTATGCATTTACCTCACTGTTGACACTTGGATGATATCTATGGGAGGAACTGTTCTTTTTGTGAGTTCTGTATTTTGACAGGAGCCGTGGAATCTTGTGGCGCTTTTCCACTGCATGGTACGCTCGGTTCGGTACGGTTCGATTCGGCGCGGAACGGTTCGGTTCGGCTTCGCTTTTCCACTGCGTGGTACGACTCGGTACGGCACGGTTCGGTTCGCTAGCTCGGTTGCTTTTCCACTGCAGTTAGTACCCATTCAAAGTGGGTGGGACTGATCGTTACACTGTTTGTAGGTCCGGTGATAGCCGTGTGCGGCTAAGAGCTGAGCTAGCTGCTACTTCTTGGAACACTTTTTCATTCTGTTTTGCCCCATCCAGCTCTCGCTGGACCCGCTCCTAGGCAACCAACGAGAGGATTGTCTGCACCTCGACCACGATTCAGCCATTTCCTTTTTAAAGTGTTGATCTCTTCTTTTTTTTCAAGTAAGTAAAACACAGGTGCTACCGTGTTGGCTGTTGTCTACTGGTTATATGACTCTGTATAGCGGTCTCGTGTCACAAATCCAATGACGCTGGTAGTGACGATTCTGTCTGTCTGACCAATCAGTGATCTGCAGTGTTTCACGTCACATTTTAGTACCGGTACGGTACGCTTGGAACCTCAACAGATCAGGTACCATTAAAGCGCGCCGAAGCGCACCGTACCGTACCGTACCATGCAGTGGAAAAGCACCACAAGTGAGCCGTACCGAACCGAACCGAACCGTACCATGCAGTGGAAAAGCGCCAAAGCGTGCCGTACCGAACCGAACCGTACCGTACCATGCAGTGGAAAAGCGCCATTGGTGTTTGGGGGAGAATCCTGAGTTGGTTCTGTGGGTTCCTCACAGATGTCCAGGACCACTTTCTTAGCCTGAGCAATCAAGTTGTCTGGAAAAAAAGAAAACAGAAATAAATTTGACACTTATTCTTCCACTTCAATAACGTTGCAAATACACTACTTTAAAGGAAGGAAGGGATTTTTAAATATATACCTGTTAGTGACTTCTGCAGTTCCTTCTTAGTACTTTGTATGGTGGTAGCACTGCCACTGACATCCATCTCAATCCAGTTCAACCCGAACTGGGGGTCCAGCATTGCTCCCAGCATGTATATATCATGGCCAAATGGCAAATCAAGGCCATGATCTTCTGCCATTCGCAATCCAACAAAGATGCCGGCAAATCTTCTTTTAAGTGAGGCTCTGAGGGCCCTGGTCAGTGGCCTACAGAGTCTCTTTTCACTATCCATTTCTGTTAAATGTGAATGTAGTTCGAGGACTGTAGGGACAACCATACTGATGGTAACAATTTTGTCACCCTCCGTCAATTCAGTGGCCTCAGCAAACGGTCCAAGAATTTGTGTAAGTTCTCTACACTGGGCCCATTCACGTGAGCTGAGGACAACATTCTCAAAGTCCACTGAACACATCTGAGTTAGTGCAGTATCTAATTCGATGACTGCTTGTATTTGTCTGAATTGCGAATTCCACCTTGTGACATTTGAGACTGGAATGCTTTTACCACTTCCAAAAACAGCCTCAAATCGATCCTTAAAGACAGTGCTACTATGCAGCAGACTGGCAAGTTTGGCCATTTTTGAGATTGCCCGAGACATCACTTTTACTTCTTTCATCCCATCCCCGATAACCAGTTGAAGACTGTGGGCAAAGCAGGATAGCCGTTGACGGGAACCAAGAAGAAAGTCCGTATCTAGCTGTTCCCCAACCATGTCCTCCTCATCCTCACTTTCATCCTCACTGTCAGCCATAATGACTTTAAAAGCCTTCTTCATGTTAGCTGCATTATCAGTGATGATAAAATCTACTTTATCACTGATATTGTAGTCATCTAGTATTTCATCAAATGCAGCTGAAATGTTTTCAGAGCTGTGACGCCCTTTGAATCTCCTGCAGTCGAGCAGGTAGGCGTTCAGAGTATACCCACTGGCTGAAGAATTGAGAACATGAGCTGTGACTCCCAGGTAAGATCTCATTGTGCGGTCTGACCATATATCAGCAGTTACAGAGATTGATTTCTGATCTACCAGACTGGACTTGATGCACTCTTTCACTCTCAACACTAGTTGAGGTATCTGTTTGCAGGTTATCGTTGTTCTGGAGATTAGGGTGTACCTTTCATCCATGGTGTGCAGAAAATGTCGGAAATGTTCATTTTCCACGATTGATATAGGTAGAGAGCAGCCAATGATAAGGTCATGGATGATCGCTTGGTTGATAGCCTGCTGCCTTGATGTAGAAGCATTGTAAACTTGAACTTGCAATGGTCGCTGCTGAAATGCATCATCAATCATTGGCTGTGAATCCCCCTTTTGAAGTCCTTGGCGATACTCCTGCAGGCTGGAGATGGAAATACAAAAGCATCTATAAGTGTTGGAACTGAATAACAGGCAGATATTAAGCTTTATTTAAAGAGAAGTGAAATCTGTATTCCCAATCATTCATAATGTCCACTCCATATACTGAGAAAAACTAAATAAAGTTGTTCCTAAAGTGAATGACAACCGTCCCAAAATAAAAATTGTGTTTCTGTACTTTGTTATTATCATCCATAGTTAATAAAATTATATAATAAAAACACCATTAAAATGTTTATGAGATATATTATTATATTTATTTAGCTCAATTCAAAGCAGTCATCTGTAAACAGAAATAAATAAAAAACAGATTTAATAAAAAATTAACAGGAGTTTGCTTTTTTTTGTATTCATGCAGAACAAATAATTTTTTTTTTCCTTTCTCAATGTCAATGTCAATAGTTTTTCGTCATAGTTTTTGTCATTCAAAACTAGTTTTTATTTAGTTATCGTCTCGTTTTCGTCTGTGAAAAAATGTCATTAAGCCATGTGTGATAGTAACGTTAACAGCATGAGAAGACGCGCTCCGTTGTAGTGAGCACTGGTCGGTTAATTTTGGCATTTCTAAGTTAACGTTACCCTAATAGGCTAGTAATAAATTAACACACATACAAAAATATCTTTCGTTCTGTAGGCGTCCTGGAGAATATTTCTGTTCGTCCTAAACACATTTTCTATTGTCAATTTAAGAAATCATCACAGATGTCAGATAACATTAACGCTACCCAAATGAACCACCTTTAACGCAAATATGACACACACACACACACACACACACACACACACACACACACACACAGCTAGCTACTATCACCATACGTAGGCTAACTTATACGAACTTATAACTTTATGACGTTAGGCTGATGCAAAGTTTACTTGACCCTTACGACAACGTGAGCATTTATTCGTAAAAAGCCTGAGCACTACCACAAACGTAATACAAACACGACGATAATCAATCGTGTATACCATCGTTTGATTTTTTTTTACCCCATGAAACCTACCAGACGTAATTTATTTTAACTTTGTCCAAGAACATTACCTTTATCTTCTTCTATGTTAGCTAATTTTAACGTTAACACATAGTCAAGGTTAAGCAGCTCCAGCTCTGCAGTTAACTTACCGCGATGTATGATTCCTCTGCAGGTGTCTCACGAAGTTCGACGTTGTCCCACTGGTCTCCGAAATTGTAGTTTTGCAGAATTTGCAGTCTGCCCTGTGTTTTTTTTTTCAGCGCAGTGCTGAGAAATTCACTGTGATTTTTAAAACCAAATTTGATGATGGCAGAATTGGCCGACATCTTAATTTGTTTGTGAATCAATGAAAATTAACGGGCATGCAGAGGCAGAGCGTGACACGCGAATATAATCTAGTTTGTGATTGGTTATTAGGTGGCCAGTGTTTCACTTTTCCTTCAACATTATTAACATAATAGAAAGACACCTGGACTCGACTCAGTCGGTCGAGACCAAAAGACATATTTGGCAAGACCAGTGGCCAAGACCGAGACAAGTCCAAGTCCGAATACCAGCGAGTCCGAGACAAGTCCGAGACAATAAAAAACGGTCTCGAGTCCGGACTCGAGTCCAAGACCGGACTCGAGTACTACAGCCCTGTTCTTAGTAAGCTTGTCAGTCGAACCAACTCCGAACCAGCTCTGGCTCTGGCTCTGAACCAGCACCCGGTTCTTGTTGGTGGAAAAGGGGTATTTGTGCTTGTCGAACACTGACCATGGATGGTAGAGAGTTCGCAATAAAGCCCCAGAAACGCATCATTAGATCATATGATGCAAACCTAAAGAAATGGAATACAAATACTCTATTAATAACTGTTCATAATTAACTACACAAAATGTACACACATAACTTGAATGTATGTGTGCAAAATTGAAAACACTAAAGAGTTTTGGTACAAAACTAGTGGACTAGCTACCCAAATGGATGTCAAACTCTTGCCAGGACTTGCACCTGGAGTCTTCATCCATGGGTGGCAGTGTTACTATTACACCACAAGAGTTTTTCTGACAGAATACAAATACTGCAATCAAACCTCCTGAAACTCCTCAAATTCAGAATAACCTTAATCCACCTCTATACCAACTTCAGTGGTCTCTGACTCTTTAATGGCCAATTTGTAGTCCTGCAGAACATTAACAGTTTGCTGGTAAAGGTATTCCACTCCAATAAGGCCCCATTTACGCTGCATGGTTCAAGTGACCCAAATCCAATTTTTTTCCTTTCATGTGGCACAGATCGGATATGACACATGAACGTGTAAGCAGGAAAAAAACGCATGGATTCCGATTTTCTCAGATCGCATTCAGGCCTCACTCATATGTGGTAATAAATCGGATATGAATCGGATACGTGCATTTGCGTGTGCCATGTAAGCAGACAAATCGGATATTCCCCAGTAAATGCGAGTCGTCATTGCGTAAATGCGAAATGTACATCATTAAAAAAGTGACGTCAACTCAGGTGGACACCACCAACTGAGATCGACTTATTATAGGCGCGATGGAGGACGAAGGATACACACAGTGGAGCAATGCGGAGGTTTCATGTCTTTTGAGTGTTTGGGGCGAAGAGACAGTGCAGGCTAAAATGCAGAGTTGTTATAGAAATAAATCCGTGTTTGAAGACATTTCACAAGATATGGGGAGGCACGGTTTTTAAGCGCTTGTATGCCAACATAAGATAAAAAGCTTAAAAAACAAATACTAAGCGAAAGCAAAACACTGGATAATTTTATTCACATCTGCATCCATTGCATTTCGTGCTGTTTTACTTCCTTTTCCGGGTCAGAACGTCTACATTTGGAAACAAGATGGCGCCGGTGTTTCTGGCTCGCCGTCTTACCCTGACAGTATTTGTTGTGTTTATGTGGTGTGTGCTGTCTGTCCCAAAGACCATTCATTCTCTATTGGTGTATGATCGTCAGGAGTTATTTAAAATCAGAAGTACGGTGGACTTTATAGCAAACTACTCCCAGGGTGGATCAAAAACACTTCCTCCTCCACTCTTGGCGGATGTCCCAGCTCATCTGATCTGCACCGAGGGTCAATCTCCCCGGAGACGCAGACGCAGAGGAAGGCGTAGTGGCTGGCTAGTCCGGATTAAGGCGTGGCTGGCATCACCTTCTGAGTTTTTGCCGGTGACACTGGAATGTCACCGGTGTTTTCAACGCCTTGTTACTCGTCGCGGCCGTGCTCCAACTAGCAGCTGGTTGATACCCGTTGTTGGCCCGTACGAGGAGCGATATGGTTTGCGCACCTGCGCGTCTCGTTTCCGAAGTTCTGGCGGAAGGAATTACAGCAACCTTCGGCCGCTGTGCCGGTCAGCTCCTGCAGCTGACATTTTGACTTTACCCACCAAATGTGCACTGATAAATGCAAGGTCGGTAATGAACAAAACTTTCATCCTAAAGGACTTTTTCATCACACAGGCTGTGGATGTACTGTTTTTAACGGAAACGTGGATTGCCGCGGGTGAGTCAGATGCTTTCACAGAGCTCTTACCTCCTGACTGTACTTTTTTAAATTGCCCAAGGACCACTGGACGTGGTGGAGGAATAGCGACTGTCTTAAAGAGTAGCTTAAATTGTAAGCTTTTGGCACCATCTGTTTTTTCATCATTTGAACTGAGCTCGTTTGTCTTAGGCCGGTTGGATCCCGTACTGTGTGCGGTGATATATCGCCCGCCGAAATACAACAAACATTTTATAAAAGAGTTTTCCGATTTCTTGGCCAGTATTATGACAGATTATGACAGAGTTTTAATTGTTGGTGATTTTAACGTACATGTCTGTTGTCCTTCTAAACCACTCACTAAAGATTTTTTAGATATGATTGATGCTTTTAACTTGTTACAATATGTCAGTGGACCCACACAGGAGCAGGGGCACACGTTAGATCTTGTGTTATCTTATGGTTTGCCCATTTTAAATATCCTGACACAGGATGCTGTATTTTCCGATCACATGCCGGTGTTATTTGATTTTAACTTGTCTTGTCTTAAATCTAAACTAACCGCACCTGCACGCTTAGGCCGTGTGTTTAAGCCAACCACTGCTGCTCAGTTCTCTTGTGTTTTTCAAATGTCATCTCAGTCTGACACTGGTCTTGTAGTTGACACAGAGAAATTAACTTCTTCCTTTCTCTCCACATGTACCAGCATCCTTGACATTGTTTCTCCTCTAAAAGTTTTGCGCCCCCGACCTAAATCTGATCCATGGTTTAATGACACTACCCGTGCAGCAAGGAGAGTGTGCAGGAGAGCAGAGCGTCGGTGGAAGAAAGATAAGCTTCATGTCTCTTATGAAATTTTAAAGGAAAGCTGGAGGATGTATCAAAAAATAGTAAAAGCTGAGAAAAATAGATATTTAAAAGAAAAAATTGATCAAAATATAAACAAACCACATGTCCTTTTTAAAAGTATTGATTCTATTTTAAATTCACCCAAATCCGCTTGTTTGGAAGCTTCTTCAGAAGTCTGTGAGAATTTTTTACATTATTTTTTAGACAAGATTGCCTCAATTAGAGCTCATATCTCCCCACCTGTATCCGACCCCTTTGAAATGTTGACCTGTTTAACAGTGTTTGATCACTTTGAGCCTATGTCGCTTCCTTGCCTCAGTAAAATAATTTCACAGCTCAAACCCTCAGTATGTCCCACGGACATTGTCCCCCCTCGCCTTTTTAAGGAGGTCTGGACCACTATAGGGCCAAGTGTCCAAAAAATTATTAACAGCAGTCTGTCTTTTGGAATTGTCCCAGCCTATTGCAAAGAAGCAACCGTTGTACCTCTAATTAAAAAGCAAAATTTGGACACTACCATTCTAGCTAACTACAGACCAATATCAAAGCTTCCTTTTATTTCTAAAATCTTAGAAAAAACTGTGTTTGCACAACTACAATCCTTTTTAGATACAAATGGTATTTTAGAAATTTTTCAATCTGGTTTTAAAGCTTTACATAGTACAGAGACTGCACTTTTAAGAGTTTTTAATGATCTTTTACTAACTACAGACTGTGGGGATTCTGCTATTCTTGTGCTTTTAGATCTCACTGCTGCGTTCGACACAATTGATCACGCCATTCTTATTTCTCGCCTAGAGCAATGTGTAGGCATCCGAGGTACTGCCCTGCAGTGGTTCAGATCGTATTTATCTGACCGATTTTTCTCTGTAAAACTTGGTGACTCTACATCATCTACCGCCCCACTTCTTTGTGGAGTTCCTCAAGGCTCAGTTCTTGGACCACTACTGTTCACCTTGTACCTTCTCCCTCTCGGTAACATTTTTAAAAAACATGGTATTTCCTACCATCTTTATGCGGATGATTCGCAAATCTACTTACCCCTGAGAAAAAATGAAAACAGTTCTCTGATTCCTTTACTTGAATGTCTTAAGGATATTAAAGCCTGGATGTCTTTTAATTTTTTACATCTAAACGAAGAAAAAACTGAGGTCATTGTGTTCGGACCCAGCCGGGTTTGTGATTCCACTCCAGTAAACCTCGGTTCCCTGCAGCAATACGTAAAGCCAGTAGTCACCAATTTAGGTTTTAAAATTGACAGTGATTTTAAACTTGACAAGCAGATAAACACGGTGGTTAAAACCAGTTTTTATCATTTGAGGCTTTTATCAAAAATTAAACCTGTTTTATCTTTTGAACTTTTTGAGCACGTGATTCATGCTTTTATTTCGACCCGTTTGGACTACTGTAATGCACTTTACATTGGCGTAAACCAAACCTCCCTTTCACGTCTACAGTTAGTCCAAAATGCAGCTGCTCGCTTGTTAACAGGAACCCGGAAACACGAGCACATTACTCCCATCTTGGCCTCGCTCCACTGGCTCCCTGTACATTTTAGAATAAATTTTAAGATTTTAATGTTTGTTTTTAAGTCACTAAATGGGTTGGCACCTCAGTACATCTCTGAGCTCTTGCACACTTACACCCCTTCAAGGTCACTGAGGTCTGCTGGTCAGCTGCGGCTGAACGTGCCCAGGACCAGGCTAAAGACCAGAGGCAATCGCTCCTTTTCAGCAGTTGCCCCCAAATTGTGGAATGACTTACCTCAGCACATTAAAGCTGCGCCCACCCTCCACACTTTTAAATCGCGTTTAAAAACATATTTTTATTCCCAGGCTTTCAACTCACCATGAGAGCTGTTGTGGTCTTCGTTGTCGCTGTAATTACTGATGCTATTTATTTATTGGTTTTTATGTTTTATCTCTGTAAAGCACTTTGGTAACCTTGTTGTTTTTTAAATTGTGCTATATAAATAAAGTGGATTTGGATTTGGATTTGGACATTTGGTAGTTTCAGCAGAGTATAGTGTAAATGCAAAAATCGGAAATGGGTCACTTTTAAAAGATGATGTAAGCGGGTCGTCATAAAAATCGGATATAGTCAGAAAATCGGATTTGGGCATCAAGACCGGCAGTGTAAATGCAGCCTAAGATCACCTTTAGAACAGTGGTTAATAATTAATAATAATAATTCGTTACATTTATATAGCGCTTTTTCTGGGACCTCAAAGCGCTTTACATGGAAGAGGGGGAAACTCCTCAACCACCACCAATGTGCAGCATCCACCTTATCTGTTACACCATATACACTGTAAAAATAAAAAAAAAATGGTCAAATGACTGGCAGCTACGGCTGCCAAACAAAAAACGTAAAATTAAAGTAAAATATCTTAATTCCAATAAACTATAATTTTACATTAAAAGTTTTTGAAAAAAAAAAAACTAAAAGTGACGGTACTAAAAGTTCTACAGAGAAACACTGTTATTTTACAGGTATTTTCCTAAATTATTACAATCAAACACCTTCAATAAAGTGTAGCATCTGTCCAAGACAAGCACAAGCTATATCATATTTACATCATATTTCGGTGTAGTTAACAGAACAATTTGTAAAAGCAAAAAATATTACTTTTTTAATAACCTGGGTGAGTCTAATTTGCATTGATGGACATGATAATAGCTTGTCAAAATCATGTTGCTCAAAGTTTTATTATCTATTGATAAGTAAATAAATGTTTTATGGAGTCCATTTTAATTCAGCCATCAAAAGTGAATATTTTGAAGCTCAGAGCAGTCAAAGCTTTTTTTACCCAAGATAAATACTAAATTGCATTCTGAATTATTTTGTGGGAATGACACCCCCAGTGTGTTACAAATCCTACGCCAGGACGATGTAAAAGTCATAGAAAATAGCGGTTTATGCTCAGGTTATTTATGCTAACACTTGATATGATTTGGCACCACTGGATTCATTGGGGTTCATTCCTATGTTCCCTGGGTCCTCTGTTTACCACATTTATGTGCCATGAATTGGTGCAAAGTCAGAGTCGGAAACATCTTGAAATTTTTTTGTTTTTTCCCCACAAATTTTGCATGTATGCAAATTGTATAATATCCAAGGTACGGTTTTCTAGTAATTGTGCAGTTAATTCTCATATTGTATTTTCAGAAAATGCTGGAATATTTTCCTTCTTCCCAAATTTGTCACTACCGAAACACAATATATAACACAATAATTTAAATAATTTAAGGCGGCTTACAAAAACAAACAACGCAGAGTGTAACAGTAAGCAACCTTTCTTTGTGGATAAAGGGGTACTGATGCGCCGGTGGGTTTCTCAGGCAGATGATGCAGGTATAGAGCCGGATAACGATTGGCCTATTGACTAGCCTATTGACTGTCGACAGCAGATACTGTCATTTAGGGCCGCAATGACGCGTCGACATCATCGATTACGTCGACTATGAAAATACGTCGACACGCATGAAATGCGTCGACGCGTCACATTCATTATTTACGTTTAAATGTCGAGTAATGGCGGCTTCTGCTCCAGCTCATGGTGAAAACGACAATCTGGCTTTATCACATTTATCACATAAAGCCAGACCACGATCATCAAAAGTATGGGAATACTTTAAACAACAGCCAAACAGAAAGGTGCTTTGTTCACTATGCAAAGCAGAAATGTCATACCATGGCAGCACAACTGCTATGAACGAACATCTTAAGAGGAAACATCCTGTGACTCTGCGAACTCAAAACGACGAGCCAGCTGGGTAAGTAGTAGGCTTTATTACAGTGAGTTTTTAGAGTTGTTGTTGCGGTCATACCTTCTTTTTTCGGCTATTACAGCTTGTGTGCTAGGTAATAATGTTAATTGCTAACGGTGCAGAATGCAGATGTAATTTATTGCCCCATTCGGCGACAATAAAATTGTAACGAATCTACATAATAATAATATACATAAAATGTATTTAAGGGGGCCGGAAGGCCAATTTAGCTCAAAGGGAATGATTCATCGATTTGCAATGAATCATTGACCGAATCACTATGGAACCGAGCAAATGACTCGTTTAGAGTTCATTTGAACGGGCCGTAATTTTAACCTTGGCAACAGAAATATCCAATCTATAGTGAAACACTATGTATTAGCAAGGTAACTTTAGATCGACAGTACAAGACATTAAATGTGTAAGCACAACACAAGACATATCTTTTCAAATATATGGACTTTATTGATTATTCTAAACACCTAAAACTAAGGTCTAAACACAATCACACACACACATTCATACGAGGCGCAGAGGAAGAGAGAGAAAGAGAGAGAAAGAGTGAGTTTTCAGAGTGAGATGCACTTTGCAAGACATAAACCTGAACGAACCACCAAGCATTAAATTAAACCTTCGTTTCTTAGACAGGTTATTCAATTTAAATTAAAACACCAGTTCAGCTAAGTCTGGAGGCTACTTGCTTGTCCTTTGCGTTGCTTTTGGGGTTCCCCTTCCTCGGGTCTGAGGGGTTTCCCGGCCGGGTCCGTGTGGTTGTCTTTGAAAAGTGCCTGGCTGGAAGTTTCTGAACCGCCGGTCACGTGATGTGTTGGCGGATGGATGAACAAGAGTCTTACAGTTCGAAGTGCGTTGCAGGAGAGACGTGTAAACGAACTTTACAGCAAACTTAACTTTGAACCGAGACTTTTACGAAAAAGAAAATAAAGGAAGAAATGAAAGTAAGATGAGATGGCTTGAATGAAGCTGTCTTAACTCCGATCTTGATGGGTTTGTCTGCTGGTCTAATTTGGGTCTGGTCGATGTAGAAGCGTACGAACATGAACACTCTCTTGCTGTTTGATCATAGAGAGAGGCACAAACTTAATTTAACACAGAACCGACTCAAAACCGAACTGAACCGAACCGAAAACTGAACTGCTCTCTGAACTGAACTGAACTGCTTTGTTCGGGTCTTTAACTTAAAGTTAGTCCAACCTCTTTTGGAGAATTCCGACCAATGAGACAATGGCATCATTTTAGGAGGTGGACTAGTTACTACTTATCATAAATCGTTATCTGGGATCTCCTTGTTTTCCAGCACTAAGCAGAGAGAACAAGAGATCACAGTTTAAACATTATAGATTATTATAATCATACAAAGCATTTTACACAGATTTCATTCAAGCCACCTTAAGAATTAAGAATATATGATCTTACTGATATCAAACAAGACATACTTTCATTCATCCATCTAAAGTAACAACATTTGCATGACTTGTATGCTATCTAGTATAATAGACACCTACATAGCTAGAATATAGGATTAGGTAGTGGAACAATGTTTGATTATGAGTCCACTGAGCATTTTTCTGTGTGAGTTGTTCTCTGCAGAATGTGCAGAATTAATGTGGTTTGATATGTAAAGTGTGTTGGTGTGTAAAGTTTCTGGGGTTTAAGAAAGACATTCCAATCTGAGGTCACGGCAAGGTCCCTGCTGAAGTCTGCTCTGTTCATCTTCTCATGGGACCTTGCTCCTTAAGAAAGACGAGTCTGTTAAACATCTGTCCTGCTGCAGCAGTGGTGGTGCTTAGGGAGGTCAGAGGTGGTCAGGCCCCTTGGTCCCTGCGGGGCCATAAAATCCTTTCTGAGGGGTTCTTTTATGGCTATTTGGAGCCAGTTTTGTGACGTTGGAATGTGTTCAGATCTGGATTGCTGAATCACATTTGAATGAATCCCATGAGAGATTAGAAAGATTAATTTGTGTTTGGTTCATCCGTAAATTCTCTACAAAATGGACTTTCATTTATAACTTCAACCTAAATCTGTCAATGAATTTTCATTAATGAATCTTCATTAATGAAGACTGGGAGCTTACTTCATTCAACTTGACCACCATGCCACTTGAAGATCGACATACAGCTGAAAATATTGCTACCTGGGTGGAAAAAGCAGCTGAGAAGTTTGAGATATCCATGACCAATGTAATGGCGGTTGTACATGATAATGCTGCAAATGTTGTTGCTGCTCTACGGATTTTGGAAGAAAAGCATGGGATTGCTTCTCTCAGGTGGGCTGGTCATACATTACAGTTGGTTGTCAACCACGCTCTAAAGGATCCCCAGATCAGCAGGGCACTGAGGGCTGCGAAGAGCCTTGTGGAACATTTTAAAAAAAGTGAGCTGGCCAGCACAAGGCTGAAAGCAAAGCAGCAACAAATGGGTACCCCCGAGCATACGTTAATACAAGATGTATCCGTAAGATGGAACAGTACTTTGCACATGATCAGCCGCCTGCTTGAACAGAGGTGGCCTGTGACAGCAACGCTTTCAGATCCTGATGTCACACCACAAGGGAAGCGCTTCCTGGATTTAAAAAATGATCAGTGGAGCCTACTTGAGGAAGTGGAACAAGTCTTGAGGCCTTTTGAGTGTGCTACTGTCTTCCTGAGTGGAGAGTCCTATGTGACTGTTTCCGCTCTACCTCCGCTGGTGAAAGGCTTACAGAAGTCCATACAGAGCACATTATTTGAGAACGCAGCTGTCAAGGCTTTCCAAGGTGTTGCTGCATAGGAGATGACATCAAGATGGGAGTGGGAAACTAAATTCAGAGAGGATGGAGAAAAGCTGGATAATTTTTATTCCAAAATTCCTGGATCATGAGAAATATTTTTGTGGAAATAATAGGACATATTTCAAAAATAAAGGCAAATTTACCCAAGTAAATAGAATGATACATTTGAGTAAACAATTTTTCACACAGCATGACTAAATAAATTCAACTTGCGTATTGCAGGGCTTCCCTGGTGTCCTTCCATTCAGAGAAGCTTGTTGTCCCGAATTCAATGGATAGTCCCACGAGGGGCATTTCTGGGCAGCTTGTTGTTGGTGGTTTTTGGGACGCCCACACGGTTACTCCGGACAGTCTCATAGGCCCAGATGCCCTTCTGGAGGAGGTCTTTGAACAGTGATGGACTAGTGAAGAAACTGTCTTTGAAGAGTTTGTAGCCTGTTCCGAGGTTTTTCTCATCCACCAGTGATCATCACTGATTCATAGCTCAGCCCCTTGCTTTCTCGGCTTGGTGGTACAGGAGATTTTCCTTCATAAATGAAAAAATCCCATGTATAGAAATTGGCGTCCGCTAAAACAAATAGCTTGTACCCCCATTTTGTTGGCTTCTCTTTGTGGTACTGTTTAAGGGAAATCCTGGCCTTGGATGCCACCATCCTCTCATCTATGGCAATGTTTTGATGGGGATGAAAAAAAGTCTTGCATGCATCACGCATCTCCTGATACACTGGCTTCAATTTCCCTAGCCGGTCATAAGCAGGTGTCTCTTTTTTTCTCATATTTTCAGCATCCATCTTTGGATCACTCAGATGAAGTGCTGAGGATATGGCTTTTCCGGCACGAGATAACAGTGGCAGGAAAGCCAAGACTGTACACTCTGGATCCATTCCAATAATCTGTTAGTGCTGGTAACCTTACCAGACCCATGTAAATCAGAACTGACAGATAGGAGTACAAGTCCTTCAGGGACATTTCCTGCCATGGTTTACGTGTGGTGTCCTGATGCTCAACTACATATGCATTTGAGTTCTGAATAATCGTCTGACAAACTGTGGGTGAAAAAACAACTGAAACAGCTCCAGAGCACTGTAGGACTCTGTGGAGATAAGCTGAGGGCCAGGAGTACATGCGGGTCTGAATGTTGTCTGAGATGGTGGCATGTTTGGTTCATCTGTGGTGTGACATCTTGCCTCAGTGTTGCCAGGGGAAACAACAGGTTCTGGTGGTCTCCCTCTTCCTCTGCTTTCCTCTCTCTCTCTCTCTCTCTCTCTCTCTCTCTCTCTCTCTCTCTCTCTCTCTCTCTCTCTCTCTCTTCCTCTGGTTTGTCCTCTCTCCATCACTCTTCCTCTGCTGTCCTCTTTCTCTCGCTCTTCCTCTGGTTTGTCCCCTTTCTCTCTCTGTCTTCCTCTGCTGTCCTCTTTCTCTCCCTCTTCCTCTGGGTGGTCCCCTCTCTCTCTCTCTCTCTCTCTCTCTCTCTCTCTCTCTCTCTCTCTCTCTCTCTCTCTCTCTCTCTCTCTCTCTCTCTCTCTCTCTCTCTCTCTCTTCGAGACTGCCTGGAGGAGGTGGTTTGAGTTCGGTTACTCCCGAACCGTCCCGCGGTTCGCGTGAATGTGAAAGCAACACGGACTCGGTTGCGCACTGTTTCAGGAAGTAAAGTAACCTGCACATGAGTTTTAGCGTATTGTGATGTATTCAGTTAAATAAAACACATGTAAGGGATGAGTGTTGATGATTTACCTTGGATACGAGCGAGAGTGAGCCTGCAGTGTATTCGTGCATTGCGAATACACGGTACCAAAATTTCAGTATTCGGTACCAATACCAGTTAAAATCCACGGTTCTCTGTAGTACCAATTTCGGTACCAAAGCTTAATTTAAATTAAATTTACATATATTATTAAAGTGTATATCACGGTTACAAAGATGGAAACTAGTATTACAGTTTTTTCTGATTGCTTAAGCCCATTTTTTGTAACTATTGGCTATTTTTGCAAAACTCTACACACAAATAAGAAAACCTTTCACCCAATTATCAAAACATTGTAGTTCTCTTGCAAAAGCGAACACAGCTAGATTAACTCTTCACACTTTCGTAAAAATGGTGTTTTCGTATCAAACAGTAAACACAAGCCATCATCTACTAAGCACACAATGTGGCAACTACACACTGATGGTATAAATACAAAACACATCTGGCTTTTGCTTTCTCTGTGTACAGATGTCAATTTGAGGTCATGCTTTTGTCATAGTGTCATGTAAACATACAAGGATCCAAACTTCAAGTATTGGTGTTTCACACTCATCAACACCAAGACAAAGTCAGAACACGAAATAGTAATTTAAAAAAAAAAAAAAAAAAAAAAAATTGCCTACATCATGTCGTCTTTCTGGGTCCGGCCACAAAATTTCGTCCACATCGAATGTGATATCCTCCAGTCCAAGGCACCGGGGGAAATATCTCCTTGAATGCCGTATCCAGGCCTGACATGATGCCTGGTCAATATCTCCACATGCCTCCTCCATTGCCTGTAAAAGGGCTACCTGTTGATGAGGATGACGGTCGTACACTTTCCAGCGCCAGGCAGAGAAGAACTCCTCAATGGGATTTAAGAATGGAGAGTATGGAGGGAGGTTGAGTGCCATGAAGAATGGGTGGTCTGTAAACCAGTTGCGGACCAAAGCAGTCCTATGGAAACTAACACTGTCCCATTTTGTTGACATATCGGGTATGCTCTGGTCTCTGAACAGTGAGCATGTCATGTCAAGGTGTCCAGGAATGCTATGGTTGCATGATGGTGAACAACACCATTTTGGCTTATAGCTTCACACATGGTTATGTTACCACCACGTTGTCCTGGGACATTGATGATGGCACGGTGTCCAATAATGTTCCTGCCACGTCTCCTGGTTTTACTGAGGTTAAAACAGGCCTCATCTACAAAAAGTAGCTCATGTCCCATGGCATCTGCTTCTAGTTCCATCACTCTCTGGACAAGACAAAACAAATGCAACACATCAGGCCCATGCACAGCACTGCAGTATGCACTTCCAAATTCAGAACCAATGACACTATAGCTTACCTGCACAAAGTCATATCGCATTTGCTGTACTCGTTCTGTGTTTCTCTCAAAAGGAACTCTGTAAATTTGCTTCATTCTTATTCTGTGGCGCGCAAGTACACGACTTAGTGTAGAAATGCTTACACTGTGTATATTTTGAAAGATGGTGTCATTATCAATTATGCGCTGCTGTATTTCTGGCAGTCTTATTGCATTATTGGCAATCACAATGTTCAATATATGGGTCTCCCATCAAGGAAAATTGCTTAATAATTGATCTGATCCAAAATCTAATAAATAAAAAAAGACAAATAATTCACATTGCATTAAGTTAACTTATTTCCACACATTCACTTTTCAGTGCTCAAGTGTCATATTTTAACTTCAAGGGCTGGCAAACATTGACCTTATAGAAAACAACAGACTTATCAGCCTTAACCGAGAACAATGCAGTGAATTAGGGAAATGCAACAAGTTCTCAGTTTCAACACTACCAGAAATGCAGCTGTAGTATAAGTATTTCACTATCTCTGCTACAAATGATATCCAACTGTAAAAAAAAAACACATTGTTGAAAAGTCAGAGATTGGAATGAAAGTACAGGAGTTGTTGCTATACAACGCTATAATACTGAATTTCTGGATATATTATAATGTCAGTTTGAATGTCTTAGGATATTCCAGATTGAAGGCATAAAGAAGGCTCAGGAGAATGGCAACAGCATTTATGACAGAGAGCATGCCGCTCAGAACCTCTTGTTCCTCTAGATTAGAATGATGCCAATGTTTGTAGGTACACCTTGTGCATCTGATGACAAAGATTGCCATGGCTTCTTGCTGAAGAAATTGTTCAGCCTCTTCCTTTTCTGACAACTGGAAAAGAATTATGGATGAAAAAAAAGAGAAAGAATAAGGAATCGATACAGGTTGTGTTTCCACCCAGATTAAAGATTAACAACAACTATTAGACGACATTCAGATGCTATTTTTTATGTAGATTACGAAAAATAACTCAAAACTAATTGAATGCAAACACAAATTTGTATCATCTACTTCTAACTAATTATAAAATTATGTTTTTACTCCAATTTGTTTTTGAAATATAAATATAACAGTCGCATAAACTTACCAGCGCATGGGACTCTGGTTTTAGTGGAAAGGTATTGTATCTCTATTTGAACTTTGCTGTTTTCAGACATATCTGAACATAGTCTGATGGCTAATTTTGAAGTTGACAACCTTAGCTAGAATTTTCACATCGCTAAATTAATATGGTCTTACCAGGAAATCCTTGATGAGGTCCTCCACTGCTTCTCCCATGCAGAAAAAAGACATTTTAGTACAATCTCCCTCTTTACAGCAATGTCAGTATCCTGCATCAAGATAGTAAAAAATATAAAATGAAACTGGTTAAGTCGATCCATGTATTTACTGCGAGTCTGTCAAGGTTTGTTAAAGGTGCTCTAAGTGATGTTGGGTGACGTCACTTCTTGTTGACGTTTAAAGTATTGTCAAACAAAACAGAGGCTAGCTAGACCCTCTACTCATACAACGAGGCAGTGGAAAGTTTGTAAGTACATTGAGGGTTTATTTAAATAACACTTGCCTGACGGCGAATGCTACTGCTAATGCGGATGTCGACTTCACTTCTGTGAGCTGAGAAAAGCACGTAAAAGTCTTGACAGAAAGCGATGCATAAGGATGCAGTGTAACAACGCCCAGTTCCAGTAATGCACTAATATTTTGTTGGTATTACCAGTTTGCAACAATTATTATTTAACACTAAGTTGTCAATACTTCGGAAAAAATAATAATTTGTCGTGACTCATTATACTACATCCTTATGCAACGCAAGTGCTTGTGGAAAGGAGATAGCGGCACGGCCGCACTTTCCAGGCGTTTTTAGACGCGATATGTGAACGGCCCCTTACTCAGTACCTGCATTTGTGACAATAAAAAAAATAATAATAATAATAATATACAAACATGTACATTCAGAATAACCCGCGACCATTAAATAGACATACAGTAATGTAAATGAAAACATCGTGTAACATGTTGTAAACAGGCAACAACAGACAATTATGTATGAACCATAAATCAGGTCATATTAATAAGATGATGATAAAATAAAAAATATAAATATTTTCAACATTTACAAAGCAGCGTTTGTATTAATCTATAGGCTAAACAATTTATTTTTACTTCAGATTTGTATAGGCCAACAGTTTACAGTCTACGCTACATAACCACTGAACTTTTGTTTTATTTAACACAAGGGGAAATGTTCATTTATCGTTTTTACGTTTGCTGTGCAAAAAAGAATGGCTTCCACTGTACCGGGGTTTAATCTATTTCGTCTATACTCCAGCACAGAGGATACAGAGAATAATTTTTGCCACCTTGGTAAGCACAGGAAAGGCGATTGACTGCGACTGCCAGAAGCTTAGAATGTCATCTCCATCCCAGAAGAACTGGCCCTCAATGTAGCGCTGAACCTTGTCTCTCTCTGCAATTCTTCACTATCATCATCCTCCCACTCACCAAACTCATCTCTTTTTCTTTTGACTCGCTCGGCTTCGTCAACTAAAAATAAAATATAACAATATTTAACCTTTTAAACATACATTAGACCACTGTAGCTAAAACGCAAAACCCGGGCCTATAGGCCTATCTATTAGCTGGTGCTACTCACCTCGGGGCATCGGCTCTGTCTCCCTCATACTTGCTGGAGGTGTAAGCAGCGCACTGTCAAATTACACGACAAGTCTCTCTCCTCTGCTTTAAATATCTTCAGGGACTTAAAACGGGGACAAAAAAACGTCCCAAGCTTGTGGTTGACACTGATGGACATTTTCTCGTTTAACAGCTGCGTTGCCTATGCCCGAATATGAACCATGTACTCCGGATCACCGTATTGGGGCTCGCAGTGTTTCTTCAGTTTAAAAAACCAAAGCACGACCAGCTGAATAGTTGGATACGTATCACCCTCCATCTCTTCACTTGCAGTTTTAAAAGGCAACAAAAACTCAGAAACTGAGTTTAACACATCCAGCTGAATGCCATCCATTCTGTGGAGCTGATCTTTCCCCTGCAAGACCTGTTGGATTTCACGGTACTGTTTACTGACTGACTGCATCATCGCAACTTTACTGTTCCATCGGGTTTCGCATTCCTGTCACGGTGTGTGGGAGCTGTACTACAGTGCCGTATTTTTTCAGGTATGTCACAAGGCTTTTGCACTTTGCAATGACATCACTCAAGTCGCGCATGTATGTTGCAGTGTTCTCTTTTACTTCAAATGTGTGTTTGAGAACAATGTTAATGACATGGGCTGTGCACGGAATCCACTTGTAGCTGCGAAGGGCAGCTTTTATGTTTGCGCCCTGGTCACTTACAAACATTACTTTTGATATGTGAGCAGGTTCAATGCCAAAGTCATGCAGCTACTTAATAATTTGCTCGTGGATGTTGTGCGCTGTCTTTTTGAGAGTAGAGTCAAATTCAGCTGTGCTTATGACACGGCTCTCCAATTTCCAGTCATCATTAATAAAGTGACCAGTAAACGCCGTGTATGCTCGTTTGTTGAACTCATCAGTCCACATGTCAGTGGTAATAGCTATGCCACAATCCAGAGCTTTATTTATCCTCTTTGAGAGGATTTCTTTTTTTTCTTGTGCGGTCTCTTTGGCTCTGTCGCAAACAGTTTGCCTGTGAGGGAGTACACTGCTGGCATCCACACGTCCATAACGTGAACCAATGTTAATTAGAGACTGGGCTACGGTATGAAATCCATCTCCAGATACTATGTCAAAGGGCCGCAGATCTCAACAGCACAATTCAACACAAGTGTCTTTGACCTCGGACTTGACATGTGCTGGTACTTTACTTTTGAGGAAAGCAGTAATGTTTTGAGACGTGCCACTTTCCTCCTTTTTCTTTGACCCCACGCAAATATGTCTAAACAAGCTGGAAGTGCCCGTTTTGTGGCTCTCGTGTTTGTAAATTTTCTCACAGGAGTTGCACTTAACGTAGCCGATACTGCAGTGTTCTTCTGCTGCAACTATTTCAGAGAACCGGTCCCAAACACTAGATTTAGCAGCCTGACCTTTTTTCCGTTTAGTTATGTAATTTCCCGACCTTAATTTCTCCCGCACCTCGTCTTCCATCTTCACTTTTTTATTTCTACGTTTTTTTTTTGTTGTTGTTGTGTCTGACGGCGGGAGCTGCTTGGCGCGCAGCTTTCATGTGTCACGTGACGCCAAAGGTTTGGGGAAATCACTACGGCCTTCGTATTGTAACCTTATCAAAGAACCTAATAAAATATGAAAATAGATATTCCCAAATATTTAATATAGGCTGGAAATTGCCAAAAAAAGCATACATGGAAAAAAGAAAAAGTATGCCGCCCCAACCCGACCTGCGGGGTCCGTGGGTTACGAGACGACCCGCGCATCACTAGTAGGGATGTAGCGATTCACTCAACTCACGATGCGATTCACAATACTGGTTTCACGATACGATTTTCTCATGATTTTTTAACAAGTGATTAATTTAAGAAATTATAAATGAAAAAGTGTCCCTTTTATTATTTATCAGACAAAATGCTGCACATTTCTTTTTAATTTTTAAATATATTTGTCAAATAAAAAAACTACATTAAAATAAAATATTTTAAAAAATCCCTTCAAGGTTGTTTGAACTCAGTCTTTCTGTCTATCTGGTCAAGCACTGGTACCTTCGCTCACTAAGTAAAAGACTGTAAAATTAGTACCACATTTAGCGGGGTTTTAATTTTGTTATATTTTGTATCATTACACTAGCAAGAGTAAAAAAAAACACATTTAGAACCATCAATAAATTATATATGTATATATATATAAAAAAATATCCATGTACACATTTAGAGAAAGAGATAGTAAAATAAATACAACACCTGGTTGCTCTCGCACTTGTCGTATTAATGCCTTTTACATGAAAACGGAGGTGACTTGTGCTTCTCAAGGTGGTGATTGTTATTAGTCTACGGAAAGTCAAAATGCTACCACACCTCCGAATTGAATGAGTCAACATCTACGCTTGCCGTCGCCAAGTGTTTGACGGTGCGTGCACACCAGTCTAGGCACACACTGGCGCAGCGCGAGCAGAGCAAACAGAGCGTTTTCAGTTCATTCCCAGTGTTGTGGAGTAACGGAATACATGTACCGGCGTTACGTATTCAGAATACAAATTATGAGTATTTGTATTCCGTTACAGTTACAATTTAAATAGTTGGTATTTAGAATACAGTTACATTGTTGAAATCAATGGATTACATTAGGATACTTCTTTTGTTTCACGAGTTTATTCACTCTCTAGCTAAATAAAAACAAAAAAAGCGGGGTTTGCGTGATCAGTCACAATGGAGTCGGAAGAGGAACAGAGGGAGCTATAGAGATGGAGCCGGAACAACAGAGCCAGGGCAAGAATGCTTTCTATCTTGGAAATTCAAACAGCATTTCACATTAAAGAAAGAGAAGGGAGAACGAAATATCTAGCCTAAATGTGCAGTGCAACCTCTGCTTGCCAGCAACCAGCTCCTTTTAGCGTCCAAAGACGCAACCTGAAGAAGCATCTTAAAGTAGGCCTAAGTTATCCTTCCCGTCCAGATCCAATGCTACCACATCTTTAAATTACTATAAGAATTATTTAAAGTTAACATTATAAAATATGTAGACCTACACCAAAAAATAAATAATTTAAAATTGAGCAATTCCAGCGTTATGGACGCAACATTTGCAGTCAAAACTTGAAATAGAAATTCTTAGAAAATGCATTTAATACCAATATATTTAAAAACGTCTGTTTATATATCCATATACTCCCGTAATAAAGGAGTCCAGACATTAGAAAATATCTGTCTACAGATGCGTTTTCTATTTAATATGAGGGAAATAAACATGCGTGACACAAAAACGTGACTTTAACTATACTTCTGTGAATTACACTCTGCTCAAATATACCCACTGGACGAAGAAGGGTTGGCTCTCCACAGAACATAAAATATACATTTTATTAATTTTTTCGCGTTCGCATTTATGAGGAAAAAACAATGTTATGAACGTGACCACTCTGTAAGCGGCACTAAAAGACTGCTTTAAAACTTTCACGCAGAGACATCAAACAGAAGCACAAAGCCTTTCTTTAAAGGGAATTTCGTTTTGTATTAATTGTATCTTAATTTTAATAAATGTTTCATCAACCAATTGATTTAATAAATAAGAAGTAGGCTAAATATTTCACGACACCGAGGCGCCGGCGTGTGAACTTGAGCTTGTCTCTTATGAACCGAAACTTACCGTACGATTATTCTTGCCTCACAGTCACAGACATGTCTACATTTAAACAGAACAATTCAAAACGAAACAAAACACTGCGTTCTGCTTATGTAATCCGTATGAAATGCGCATTTTTCTCTGGTGCGTTCACTAGCTTACTGCAAAGATCGCGAGTCAGCATCGTCAACTTCATCTTTGCAGGCGACAGTGACACAGACAAAAAACACTTGTTTATTAATAAACAATTAAAATATCTCCTTGCTATATTTTACATATTCATAATCAATAGCCTACTTTTGTCGTTCTTTGTGACAGCTGTGCTTTATTGGCAGCGCCATCCCTACATATTACAACGTGTCACCACCGCATCACCTTTCTGCATTCCTACACTTATAAAATGCAATTCAATACGGAAGTAATCCAAGTATTCTGAATACAGTACTCAGATTGAGTAACGTAACGGAATACGTTACAAATTACATTTTGGGGCATGTATCCTGTATTCTGTAACGAAATACGTTTTAAAAGTATCCTTCCCAACACTGTTCATTCCTATGGAAGTTGAGCTTGGCTCACACAAGCTCAAGTTCCATGAATGAAGTGAAAAACTCGCTAGCTTCACGCCAGTGTGTGCTTGCTGCTATTGTGCCTGTAAAGCGAGGTTCACAACTTCACAGTAGGCTACAGTAAACGCCCCTGCTGTTTAAAACGTGTATCGCGATTCGTTTAACATTTCAACCGACTTGAATCGTCACACATTTTTATCGATTTTCAACCGGTTGTGAGTGAATCGTTACATACCTAGTTGAGGGTGAAGAGTCTTTCTATTTGTACAACAAAATTAGTCTTCTGGCAAGAAGTGAACAGAAAGCAATAACATCAGACTGGGATCTGCTTAGATTATAATCTTGACTAAAAACTCCAAATATTGCTGTCTAAAATTGATTAACATCGACATATTGTGTAAACTCAGCTAGCTAACACCAAGTTACAGTTTTTTTCGATTGCTTAAGCACAATTTTGAAATCAGGGCCCGGTTTGTCAAAACACTACACACAATTAACACAACCCAACACCACAGTAGCACAACACTTCAGATCATTTGCAAAAGGGAACACTTTTGTCAAAACTATTCAATGTCTTATAAAAACCTTATTTTATTGTCATAACATAAACACAACCATCATATGGTTTGACTATGTTTGAATCAGTTAAACACTCCTGTGCTCAACCTAAAACACTTTTAGCATTTACAGAGAAAGTGTAAAATAAATTCCCCAACACCACATGACACAAATTTTGCAGACTAATGAAAATATTCATTTCTTTTCATGTACTCAAGTCAGTCAATACTGAACATTTCAACAAAAAAACATTTTCCAGTTTTCATACAGTATTACTGAACGTACCATTGTACTGTAAGCTTACAGTAATACTGTAACAAATTACATATCCAGTTCAGTACTAAACATCTCTCCGCCTAGCTGGTTCTGGCCACAGGGCCTCGTCAACATCACAGGCTATATTTTCATTTGCAAGGCAACGTGGGAATAATCTTTTCGAGTGACGAATCCACCCTTGTATGGATGCTGCTTCAGTTAGGTTGACAATATGGGCTTGAATTTCTCGAAGTCTGATTGCATTATTGGCCAAAACGAGGTTTATGATCTCTCTCTCTTGCTCCTGTGTGAATATGGGGCCCCTCCCTCCTTGGTGCTCACGACGTTCAATCCTATATTGGCCCAACAAAATACATAGCTTACTGTAAAATGATATATCACCTGTGCTCTTGACGAAATGTCCGAACTATTGATGCCACCGTGTACCTGCTTAGGTTAGGCTGTACTCTCAGTCCAGCCTCCCTCAGTGTTAGTCCGTGGTTTATTACATGGTCCACAATTGTTGCACAAATTTCGTTACACAGATTTGGTTGTCTTCTTCTTTGTGCATGTCCTACCACTCCTCCAGGTCTTCCTCTCCCTCTCCCTCTCACTCTTCCTCTTCCACCTCCACCTTCACCTCCACCTTGTTCTCTCCGGATTCCCCCTCTCACTCTTCCTCTTCCACCTCCACCTTCACCTCCACCTTGTTCTCTCCGGATTCCCCCTCTCATCCACACTCTCCCTCTTCCTCTGACACCGTCCATTTTGAAGACAGGTGAACTTACCTGTGGCCTTTTTATAGTACTTAAACCTGATTGGTGTGTCTACAATTAAGCACCAGTGTGTGTGCACGTCTGGTTGCTGTGTTTAACCAATTGGTTCATGGGTGTGTTCATTTGAAAGCCTTTGCTTTGAAATTGCAAGGAAATTACATCATGATAAATTTCTGTGTCAAATGCATACAAGTGTGTTTAGTGTTTTGCAAATCACTGTGTGTAATGTTTTGCTCCTTGAGTGTAAGGTTTTGCTAATTGTGGGAAAGTTCTAATTTTAATGTGTAAGCAATCGAAAAAACCTGTAACATTTTCAAACTAACTTATACTTATCTAACGTTACCAGAGAAAGCCAGAAGAGCGCCATGTCTGGCATAAAATTAACAGGCTACTGAATACAGCAGCACAATTTTAAATGGTTGTTTGTTTCACTTATGGTAAATGGATGGACTGCATTTATATAGCGCTTTCATAGACCCAATGGCCACCAAAGCGCTTTACATTTTGCCTCTCATTCACCCATTCACTCACACATTCATACACCGACGGCGGTGTCAGCCATGCAAGGCGCCATCCAGCTCGTCGGGAGCAGCTGGGGTTAGGTGTCTTGCTCATGGACACCTCGACACTTGGTCAGGTGGAACCGGGGATTGAACCACCAACCTTCCAGTTTGTAGACAATCTACATGAACCACTGAGCCACTGCCGCCCCGCCCGCCTTAGCAGAGTTTTTCTGCGATGTAACTTGATTCTCAGAGTCTGGTCTGGTGCTCCACGGAGCGGCTTGAAGAGCGGTCTGGTGACTGTCACTGGTCGAGATTTGTGTTTAATGCCCATGCACGAGCCTGTGTGTAACCTTGAAATTGTATATTCGTCGAAACAAATTTTTCTTATTTAAGATCTTAATGAAAAATATTTATATTTAACAATGTTTTGAACGAAAAAAATATAACTTAAAAAATAAAACAAATAATAGTAAACTGAATTGAAAGAAAAATTATTAATTGAATGAAGTACTGCTTGAAAAACTAGGTTGCGCCTGGAAAAACAAGCTTGCACGTCGCTTTTATTTTTGCATGCGCAAAAAACGTGCTATGTGAACGGCCCCTTATGGCAACGTGACATTAGCCTAATTCAAAATATTTCCATATGTGGCTCTTTCCTCCTTTCTTGTCAACAAGTGGATTCAGAGTCACCGCATTAGCAGCGCAGCCAGTCGCCATGTCTCAGAGTGTTTTTATGAAGAGGACGCAAATGTGCATCTTTCGGACAGCGCATCAAGAACCGGATTAACCCGGTCCTCAGTACCACCGGTACTTAAGAAAAGCTGGTACCGTACCCATTACTTTTTTTAGTACCGACTTGGTACCAAAGTACCGAGTTATTTGACAACACTTCATCAAAGGTAAAAAAAAACTGTTTAATTTCCTCATAATATACATTTGCACATCATCACATTTTCAATTATTCTCAAACGACTCGTCAAATGAATCAAATCTCTCTAAATCCCTCCTTTCCGCGAGCTACCCTGTTCTGATTGGCCAGACAGCTCAGTCTGTTGTGATTGGTCTACCGTGTAAAGCGCGTCGAAAACAAAAACGCCCATTGCCATAATAACATCAGGGGTGTATTCCAGAAAGCAGGTTATGTGACATACCCGGGTATGTTTAAGAGTAAGTAAGCAGATAACCTCAACTTTCGGTTCCAAAAACGGAGGTAACTTTCAGGGTATGTTAGTAGTCATAGCAACTCACTCTCTGAACATAACCTGCTCCGGAGCAGGTTATGTTGCAGAGTTAGTTTGTTTCAGAGAGGTGACAGAGCATGGCGTGCCCTGACCATTTTAGTTACCACTACTTAATCTATCCCTACTTTATACAGTCACAATAATTTTCAATTATTAAATAATTTTTAAATAATTATGTGCACATTAGACTGACTGCCTACTGAGAATTGTTGCTTGCTAGCAGATTATCTTGTGTCAAACTTGGTTATCTATCATTTTTTAGCCTATGTTGTGTGCTGATGTTGCTCATTACTCATTGTTGTGTGTTGTATCTGTCTTAATACTTTTTTATGCTGTTATTATTTGTGGACTGTAAAAAGTCATTTTTTGTTTTTATATCTTGATTTTAGGTTGCCCTCATAATAACTGGCCAGGGACAACAGATGAAAATTAGCCTGTTGAGCTAACTCTGGCTCGTTTACAGATATTTTACTGTTAATTAATGAGCACTGTCCCTGTGAAATAAACAAATAAATGAAAATGAAAAACATATAATGTTTCTAATGATATAACTCCTCATATAACCTCATTACTGGTCTCCACTAACTAGGTAATATGTGGCCAAGAGGAACCCCCAGTGAACCCAGTAGACCAAAGAGATGGCAGGGTGGTACAAGACATGATTTGCCAAAATCACTTTTATTAAAACCAGTTAACAGTCAAGTGTTGTTCATTGTTTCTTTATTTCCTGTAACAAAAGACATTTGTATTTATTTCTTTAGATTTAATTCAACAACAAATGACAGATTAATGTTCACATACTGTTTCCCACCTTAAGCTAGTGCAGTGCTCCAGCAATTCAATTTCAGGTCTGGCCTTTTTTAGGTTAAGCATTTCCTCCTCCATTTGAAGCTGTATAAGGTCCATCTCCATGTCACTTTTTCTGATTTGCTTTTAAGGGGGACCTTATACAGCTCTTTGGCAGGCAACTAAAAAGACTGAAAAAGCCTGTAATACAAACACAGACCAAATATTTAAATGAGGAAGGAGAACTGCAGAACATTTCTTACACTGCTAAGATTATGTGTGGAAGTAGATGGACCCTCATCTGTATTAAAATCTCCTGCCATATTCTGTAAAATGACAATGGCAATTTATTTATTCTCTTATGTAAAAACAGGGAGTGCATTCTATGCATCTCTATGGGCCTCCCCACATTTTCTGTTTCTGTCACAGCAGAAGGTCTCTTTATCGTCATCCTACAGTGAAAATAATGAAGGATGATTGGTCTAGCAAACAGAAACCTAAAGACAATAATCACTTACAACTGTGACAGAGTGTGGTGTTACAGGAGGATCCAATAATACCATGTGGCCATCAGCAACTGCAAGATAATTAAACCAAGATAATCATGCATATTCAATACTCAATGTATATTCTTAAACAAATACAAATAATAAAGAAGGGCATGAACATGTAAGTACTAGTAATAAGATTACAGTATACAGCATGTGCAGTCAAAGCAGCATAAATACTGCACAAGTGAATCAATGACTGTAAAATGCATTCAAAATACCTTTTTAAAATGGTGACAGTGTTGGTGATTTTCTTTATTAAAACACTGACAAAAACAGTGAAAACATCAATAAATCATAAGTATTAATATGGTACACCATTTACTAAGCCACTTGTCTTGGTAGCTGAGCCTGACAAACTGCCCCCTGGAACCCCATCGCCCACAGGTCACCCTTTATTACGGGACAGTGCCAGCTCCTCCGCTGGGGTGAGGGAAGGTGGAGGTGGACCCCCACCTGTTTTACAGGCCTCGGCCTTCTTTCTATTGGCTACATAAACTAAATTACATTAAATACTAAATTACATGGCGTCAGTAACAAGTTTAGTAAGTTTAGAAAATATTACCTATATTAGCCAATAATGTGCATTACTACTGTAATATTAAGTAATGTATGGAGGCCAACAAGTAGGCTACTTGTCAATTTTTACATGCCCCAAATCATTTTTGCCTAATGAAAGGGGAAAATAGCCCATTTATAATTTTCTAAACTCATGCATTTACTCTGTCCGTTATTTTTTTGCCAAGCCAACTCTCTTTCTTTTGCTGATGCAGCATATTGCTTTTTTTGTTATAACGGGCTTATCTTCATAAAGCAAGCATTAAAACCTCCAACTCAGTTTCACCGAAGTATGTAGCTCGCTTTTTTTCTCCCTTGGTTTCCATGGTGACTCCTGAAATCGGCGATCCATTGAAAATGCCTTTATGTACTTGCCGTGCGCGCGCATTAACTCTGGGTTACCAATAGGAGGTTGATTAAACTAACTCCTCACAGGTGTTTTGGAACCGACATACCCAGAGTAAGCAAGTTTGGGGTTAATCAACCAAGAGTTCAAGGTTTATCTGACGGTAAGTTAACCTTGCTTTCTGGAATACACCCCAGCTCTGCTTGTCCTGAGGCTTCCTACACTGTAAACTAAACACAGTAACGAACAAGGACGTCGATTTGACCATATTAATGCGAGCACGAGTCCGATGATGAAACACTGGAAGAACTAGTCATTCAACCCGAACCTCCATCGCAAGGACGACTTGAGCAGGACTTTTCACAGTGAAGCACTACTCAGTTTGAGGCACATTATAAGATGTTGTAACTGTAATTCCTCACCATCAGTATTAACAAGTGCATGTCCATCAACAAACAGATTATTTAACTTGTACTAATTTATTTAAAGAGTATTTTTCTAATATATTGCGGTGAACATGTGGAAACTGTATCAATAACAGTGCATGTATCAGGGTTTCTGCAGGGTTTTGTCAGTACTAATTTATTTAAAGAGTATTTTTCTAATATATTGCGGTGAACATGTGGAAACTGTATCAATAACAGTGCATGTATCAGGGTTTCTGCAGAGTTTTGTCAGTCAAATTTAATACCTTTTAAGACCTTTTTATGACCAATATGATTTAAATTTATGACCTACACGAATTACTAAAAATAACTTCCTTTCAAAAGTCTTTTTTCTTTATTGACTTTCATTAAAAGTAATACGTTTCATTATTTAAAGGTTCCATTTTCTTAAGAGTAACAAACTAAAGGCTCCCTTTTCCTAAGTTTTAATAACACAGGAACAACACTTAACACTTATCGTGATAATATATCAGTCAATATCGATAATTATGACGATAAATATCAAATCTTTATTTCTTTTAACTTTAAAGGCAGATTTTTGTTCCTAACTGAAAGTTGTAGAAGAGCGTTAATTGTGGTTTTAAACTACTCTTTATTGTCAGAACATATCATGATAAACACTTGCCAAACAGGTGAAAATTTCACAAATCTGAGGTAGAACATTCAAACATTTGTAATATCTTTATTTCAAAATTAATTTCTTAGTTTCTGCATGTGCTAATGGGGGATATTGTTTCAAGTCTTGAAACAGGTTTGTGTTGCCTGACTTTGATGGCACGTATCTTTATGAAATGTATGAAAAACAGTAGGCTATAGCCTAAATACATTAACTACTGTAATTATATTCCATTAGTTTAATACATACATACATTGTATGTATTTGTATGTACATACCTTTAATACATTGTCTACATTAATATATAATACAATTCAATATGTATATCCCGCATTTCATCGTGCAGTTAATATTACTAGGCTAACGTTACAGTTAATCCATGGTAAATGATGGAAATTTGTAGACGGAAAAGCTTTCTGACTGTATAGTTGCGCAGAGTGTTTCTCCTGTTCGTCAGCGCTGTTTCATCTGCTTTTAAAGGGGGGAGTGAAATGCTATTTCATGCATACTGAGTTTTTTACACGGTTAAAGAGTTGGACTCAGTTTCAAAAATTAAGTTGTACGTTTGATTGAGTGCCAAAAATACACCTTCCGGTTTGTCACAAGTTTCGGAAAGTTTTTTTCGAGTATGGGTGTGTGTGACGTCAGGTGGGGCGGAATTTCTTTATACGGGTCCTAAGCGCACTTCTCCCGGAAGGGCGCACGCGCACACGTAGACCAGAGCGAGAGAGCGAAAGCAGTACGCCCATTAAAGCGCTGTGCTCGGCTTTAGGGAAGTTCAGTTCTACGCCGGATTTGCAGATCGTCTAATGCCATTGCTTAAGGATGGAGCAGTCCAACGATAAAGGTTCACGGTCGTGCGCACACGTAGACCAGAGCGAGAGAGCGAAAGCAGTACGCCCATTAAAGCGCTGTGCTCGGCTTTAGGGAAGTTCAGTTCTACGCCGGATTTGCAGATCGTCTAATGCCATTGCTTAATGATGGAGCAGTCCCAACGATAAAGGTTCACGGTCGTGCGTTGGAACCGCAGGCGGTGAGTAAAACTGCTTCAAATGTCTGTGTTGTTAGCTATCGGCGCGTAAGCACCGCCCACACGGCACGCCTCCAGCCGCTCGTTTTTTTTCCGGAAAGACTCGGTACAGCCTATCTTTCTTTTATAAATATAATAAAACTAAAGACTTTTTGGAGATATGAAGGATGCAATACTACTTTATAGGTACTCAAGATTAACATGAGATTGACTGAAACTGAGTGTTTCACCCCCCCTTTAAACTGGTTTAAATCAGAGACATTTGTGTTCTTCGCTGAATTCAAGCGCTTCTCACTGGATCTCGTGAGTGAGACTGATCAGAGTTAACCATAGACAGTAAAAGAACGCGTCTGCTCTAGTGAGCTTGATCGCGCTGCGCTGCCGTTTGGACTTTGAGCCGAGCGGATAAACAGTCCGTGAGGCGCGCGCGGTTCAAATGAGTTTCGTTTCTGCTTTTGGCGCATAAACATGATCTAACATTTATCGAACTCTTGATTTCGTTTTATAGAGAAAAAATTATATCGCGATAATGAATGAATAAGCATATCAATTTAAGACGTGGCTAAATGTAATTTATGACCTTTTATGGCCTAAAATTCTTATTATTAAATTTAAGACGATTTATGACTTTTTATGACCCCGCGGAAACCCTGATTGATGCAAATGTACATTAGCCGAGCTCTAGAGTGAATGATCTGATGTAACATAAACGTTGGTTAAATATTTCCTCAAAGTAGTGAGAAGGACAGATAATCTGCATTAATAGACAGTTTTAGGTAATAGTGGCCCACAGCTGATCAGAAGTATTTCAGTAAAACAGCAATAATTTGAGTCAGCCAGTTAGCAGGAGTACTACACAATATAACACTCAAACCTAAGTTTTTTGAACACCATCTTTCAAGAGCAAGCGGTTTGTGAATCCTGCATTGAACTCTGAGATTTGAAAAGCAGTCGTCAGTAAAATAAAGGGAACACAGCACAAGTTTAGGATTATACTGCTGTGATATCTGGTAAGGATGAATTTTAACCACTGATTCTTCACATGTGGGAGTGAAAAATAACTGTCTTTACCTTTAGATTATAGAGCACAGCGCCGTCTTCTCGACATGATGCTATCCAGTATCCACAGGAATCAGCTCCCGGTTCAAGTTTTCCCTGTCGCATGCAATAGGTGGGCGGGCAATATACTAATATTTCGTCTTGACATCACAACGAAACGACTTATGACTCGTTTGAAAAATTATTCATTTAATTGACTCAGAGTCGACTCTTACTTTTAAAACAATAAATTTATATACGGTGCACTTTCAGATTTAAAACTTTGCAGGATGTTTTCATTCACTTAGGGCTATGTTACACACTACATGAAAGGTAATTAAAAAAAAAATCCATAATAGGGGCCCTTTAAAAATATATGGCATTAGCTCATCAACTGCAGCTCTACTTGGCCATATTGGCAGACTCCCTAACATGAAATACAAATAATTTGCCTACGTAACACAGGTTCAACTAACTGTACTTTTGTGAAACACTGAAACTGTTACGGTGAAGCAGGAATGAAGCGGAGAGAATCCAAGTGCAAGCATAAATTTAATAAACAAACAGATACTCCAGGGAAACAGGAACTCAGAACAGGACCGAGGAGGACAACAAACAACGACAGACAAACCACAACTGAAACACAGAGGTATAAATAGACAGGCAAACAAGATAACAAGGGGGCGTGGCTAATCAGAAACACAGGTGGAAAACATGAACACAAACGAGGAGCGGGAAAACTAGACAGGACTAAACCAAATACACAATAATGGGGGGAACACAAGACATACAGGAACAAGACTTGAACCCACACCGTGACATAGCCCTCCCCCTATGGGCGGCTCCCGACGCACATAAAACAAAACAAAAAAAGAGTTCAGGAGGGTGGTGAAGTGGAGGCGGTCTTGGGGGAGGGAAGGAGGGCCAGGTCTGCGCAGGGGCAAAGCAGTTCAGGGAGCCAGGGTGGACCAGGCGGTGAAGACCCCTCGGCGGCCACGGCGGTGAAGACCCCTCGGGCGGCCATGGCTCAGGAACAGCAGACGCGACGTGAAGCGTCTCTGGCTTTGCGGACGTGACGTGGAAAGTCTCTGGCTGGACGTGGCTGACGTGAAGCTCTGGCTGGACGTGGCTGACGTGAAGCTCTGGCTGGACGTAGCTGACGTGAAGCTCTGGCTGGACGTGGCTGACGTGAAGCCCCGGTGGACGTGGCTGACGTGAAGCTCCGGCTGGACGTGGCTGACGTGAAGCTCCGGCTGGACGTGGCTGACGTGAAGCTCCGGCTGGACGTGGCTGACGTGAAGCTCCGGCTGGACGGCGGTCTCCGGCTGGACGGCGGTCTCTGGCTGGAGATCAGGTGATGACCTGGCGTACCGCGGAAGGAAGCTCTCCAGACATCGGGCGAGTGCCTCTCTCCAGTTCAGACCCGAGAGATCGGGGAACTCCCTCGGGTTGACCTCCTTAGCCCCCAGCCGGTAACATAATTTTATCGCCTCATCCTCTAGGGAGCAGGAGGCAGCAAGTGAAGCAAACCCCCAGGTGAACTGGAACAAATCAGTGCTCTTCAGGGCTAAGGCTGCAGTCTTTCCTGCGAACTCCCGGCTCATGCTGGGAAGATCAGGCGAGATCCATGCTGCTGGATTCATTTTAAGGTCGGTCTTTCTGTTACTGTGATGCAGGAATGAAGCGGAGAGAATCCAAGTGCAAGCATAAATTTAATAAACAAACAGATACTCCAGGGAAACAGGAACTCAGAACAGGACCGAGGAGGACAACAAACAACGACCGACAAACCACAACTTAAACACAGAGGTATAAATAGACAGGCAAACAAGATAACAAGGGGGCGTGGCTAATCAGAAACAAAGGTGGAAAACATGAACACAAATGAGGAGCGGGAAAACTAGACAGGACTAAACCAAATACACAATAATGGGGGGAACACAAGATATACAGGAACAAGACTTGAACCCACACCGTGACAGAAACGCACAGCAAGATCTTGTTCAAAAAGGCCCTGTCTAATATGGCAAAAAAACATGAAAAACTGATTAAACAGTGAGAGATGTTGTGGTTGGAATCCAAGCTTTAGTGCATGTTGGTTGGTTTCTCTAATTCTTTGCACTTGAGTCCATGACGTCATGCTCTCTGCTGTGGGCTATAGAGCCAAGAAAACAGCTTACAAAGTGTCATAGTCAGGGAATCCTGTGTAAAACTGGACGAGTTTTTTATTACGCTGAATATGTTGAATACCAAACTGTTGGTTTTTGAGCATTTCATTCTCAGCAGATAGACGAGAAATTTCCTCCCGTGCCGCCACAAGTTGCTCCTCAGAAGTCATGGGCTCCACAGAGCAGTCGTGATCGGGGTGAGGCATCTCTGTAGCATGACTGTAGATTGTTTTAATTCAGTTTTTTTGAGAGAGGGAGAGAGAGATAAAAGTTAAATCTAATCATCTAGACTATATGTCCAGTTTATTGCTCACTTGATGCATTTATCTACACTTTCATTTTCTAGGATCAATTTGTGCTCACCATTCTTCATTGCTTGGTCCATCATTAGTAGAACTGCAGATAATAGAAGAGAACATCAAGACCCATACATATAATGGCCTGGTTTCACAAACAGGGTTTAGATTATACCAGGATTAGGCCTTAGTTCAATTAGGATATTTAAGTATCCTTTATACACGTGCCTTAGAAAAACACATTACTGCTGTGCATATTGAGACAAAACAATGGCACTGACATATTTTAAGAGATACTTTTATTTAAAACAGTTTAAACATTCTTTTAGTCTGAGACTAGGTTTAAGCCGAAAAACAGTATTACATACATGACTTAATTGTTTGTCTTTATTTGAAATATACTGCTTATATATCACGTTTACTGACACAAAACTGATCAATAGAAATGCATTTACAAGTTCATTTAAAACCAATTAATTGAAACAGTATTCACTCATTTTCCCTATTTCTGCTCACCTTTAATCTTACTCACAGTCTTCCTCTAAATTACATTTTCCTTGTTGAGAGCCGAACAGAAACAAAAGCAGGATTAATTCCTAACAAAATAATAACATCTTGTACATGATTATGAGATTTCAAACAGGGTTTTTACCTCTGACAATGCGTACACAATAAGCTATCACATTGATTATAAATTATGAACCAGCAATACTACCTAGGCCCACAACTTAAACTGTTGTAAATCTTGGATTTCAGACCTAAGTTGGTCCCATGTTTATGTTTATCTAAATTCAATAAAAGGTATGAACGTTGAACGGCATTAACGATTATAGCTAAATCTTTTCACAAACTATTAAACAACTTTTGCTATATAATACATTTGTAAAACATATATTACGGATGTCCGTTCACATGATTGTCAAGCCCAAGTAAACACTGACGGGACTGAACCTTCTTTTAGCTTCCTGATCCCAGTCAATGTTCTTGAAAAACTTTTCGGAGGAACATGTTGGAACACACTCTTGTGTTCTTTGTAATTTATACGTATAGGATATATTAGCACTTAGTTG
This sequence comes from Chrosomus eos, assembly GCA_036326025.1. Classification (NCBI taxonomy): domain Eukaryota; kingdom Metazoa; phylum Chordata; class Actinopteri; order Cypriniformes; family Leuciscidae; genus Chrosomus; species Chrosomus eos. The sequence continues at coordinate 33,059,500 of CM070822.1, forward strand.
TTGTCAATATCATGTTGTAGCAACTAGCAATATATTATTGTTTAAAGGAAGGTAGAAAAGATAGAAATTAGCAATTAGCCAACAGGCTAATATGCAGAACTGATATTATTATAAACAATGCAGCACTTTTACCAGAAAATTAGGTCCAATGTCGCATCTAATTTTAACAATCCATGTTTTCCAAGTTCTTTTTCCTGTATAAATTTGTGAAAGGATGTATTTTCTTTATTTTGACAGCTGAATGACCGACATCCCGGTACACAACAGTACACCATATAAACGCTCTATCCCTCACATCCTCGTACTGGAATCAAAATGGCAGCCGGCTGAATAAGGCGTATTTAGCCAAGATGATGTTATAAAGCGAGTTGATTAAAGAGGTGATTAAAGACCTTGGAGTTTGTTCAGCTGAGGACCTGAAGTATTTGGAGACAGATGACCTCGCAGCACTCCTTAGGCCAATAGAAACGAGAAAAGTCATTGCCCACTTAAAATGTAAGTAAATTAATAATACATGAGCAACTTATAAAGTTTCAGTTTCAGAGACTTAAGAATACATGAATCCATGTCTCTTACTCATTCTATTTGATCCATCTAGTTGTGTAGCGTGGCATTTTATATAAAGTAAAAATTCTCAAATTCTGAGACCATTTAAGGTGTAATTGCAACAAGATTATGATTGTCTCACAAGCCAGAAAAATAAGGCAATTTTATGCAAATCATACTGCCTGACATGAATGTGTCTGTGTTGTTTTGGTTCATCCTCAGGGATGGCAATGTTGAATGATTCCTCCTCACAAGCTACTACTCCAATTGAAGAGTCAAGCACTGGAGAAGATTAACTCATTAGTGACATTGACATCACCAGCAATAACTCCACACTAAAAACCACTGCTGCAAGGAGCTCAGCTTTGGTCATGTCAAAGAGAAGCCCAGCCTCACGCATTATGCCAAGTCAAGCCAGTGCATCAGAGAGTGGGTCCTCTCCTTTAGCCAGGGAAAATAATAGTCACTAAATGTCACATCTTGACATACCCTGGAGTAAGTTGCCCTCAAGTACAAGACAGGTATTAGATAATGAGCAGAGGCCATCTGCAGCAGAAAGAAGAGAGATTGTAAGGATTGTGGTGGCTGAAGTAGTCACTGTGTGCAAGAAACCAGGAAAGAGGCACATTGCTGAAATAGCAAGGAAGAAGGTTATTCGCAACCCAAAATCCTTTCGAGATGAGATCGAGGGCCAGGTTGTCGGCACTGGGTATGACTCCCTTGTGAAATAGTTAATGTCTCGTATCGATAATTTCAGACGACTCCAAGCTCCTCCTCCCAAGAAAAGGTTTTCTGAACTGTTCTCATTTACACTCACCTAAAGGATTATTAGGAACACATAATACATACTGTGTTTGACCCCCTTTCGCCTTCAGAACTGCCTTAATTCTACGTGGCATTGAACCAACAAGGTGCTGAGCATTCTTTAGAAATGTTGGCCCATAATGATAGGATAGCATCTTGCAGTTGATGGAGATTTGTGGGATGCACATCCAGGGCACGAAGCTCCCGTTCCACCACATCCCAAAGATGCTCTATTGGGTTGAGATCTGGTGACTATGGGGGCCATTTTAGTACAGTGAACTCATTGTCATGTTCAAGAAACCAATTTGAAATGATTCGAGCTTTGTGACATGGTGCATTATCCTGCTGGAAGTAGCCATCAGAGGATGGGTACATGGTGGCCATAAAGGGATGGACGGTCAGAAACAATGCTCAGGTAGGCCGTGGCATTTAAATGATGCCCAATTGGCACAAAGGGGCCTAAAGTGTGCCAAGAAAACATCCCCCACACCATTACACCACCACCACCAGCCTGCACAGTGGTGACAAGGCATGATGGATCCATGTTCTCATTCTGTTTACGCCAAATTCTGACTCTACCATCTGAATGTTTCAACAGAAATCGAGACTTTTCCAGTCTTTTCTGGCAACATTTTTCCAGTCTTCAACCGTCCAATTTTGGTGAGCTCTTGCAAATTGTAGCCTCTTTTTCCTATTTGTAGTGGAGATGAGTGGTACCCAATGGGGTCTTCTGCTGTTGTAGCCCATCCGCCTCAAGGTTGTGCGTGTTGTGGCTTCACAAATGCTTTGCTGCATACCTCGGTTATAACGAGTGGTTATTTCAGTTAAAGTGCTCCTTCTATCAGCTTGAATCAGTTGGCCCATTCTCCTCTGACCTCTAGCATCAACAAGGCATTTTTGCAAACAGGATTGCTGCATACTGGATGTTTTTCCCTTTTCACACCATTCCTTGTAAACCCTAGAAATAGTTGTGCGTGAAAATCCCAGTAACACTCAGACCGGCCCGTCTGGCACCAACAACCATACCACGCTCAAAATTGCTTAAATCACCTTTCTTTCCCATTCTGACATTCAGTTTGGAGTTCAGGAGATTGTCTTGACCAGGACTACACCCCTAAATGCATTGAAGCAACTGCCATGTGATTGGTGGATTAGATAATTGCCTTAATGAGAAATTGAACAGGTGTTCCTAATAATCCTTTAGGTGAGTGAATGCGTGGAGTGCATATAAACTCTCAAACTCCGTCTCTGCATATGCTGTGAGTTTGAGTTGCTAATAAGCTTTTTTTTTTTTTGCGGTCCGAGTTGTGGGCGGGTTAGTTGAAAACGTTGGTCGGGTCCGGGTTGTTTATACATTTACCCGTGCATTACTGATCCAGACCCATTTAAGTTCCATTTTTCAAAAAGATTGCGAGCTAGACTTGAGCTGAAAGAGGGGGATTTCATGACCCCTTAACAGCAATCTTTCACGCTCCTCACTTAGTGCTTATACAGATACACATGTGAGTGTTTGAAAGCAGGTGTCTATCAGCGGTCTATCAGAGTGCGTGAACACAATGGCCAATCAGTGCGTTTAAGCTAGTCAGAATCCGTTCAACAGCGCTCAAAATTTTAAAAAATGTTAAAATTTCAGTGCCAACTTTGTACTAAAGAACTGTTACTTTTTACAACCCTACACAAACTATCCACATACCGTACCTGGTTTAGCATACTCAAAATTTCGCTAATTTGCTGTCTAGACAGGAGTGCATCCATGTGTTTGTCCAGGTTTGCCATGAATGTTGTTTCCAGTGTTGTAGAAATTTTAATAGTCATTTATTCCTAATCTATTCAATGTGTAAAAGTATATGTGTGTACGTGCTTGTGCGTGACGTTTCAGGAATATATGGGACAGGACATCTTGACCTTAGGAATGGTCAGGTTTGGCTAGTTTATTCCAGTACCAGTTTGTGTCCTTAAGAAAAACTGAACAGAAGTGGGGGCCTTATCTGGGTGGAAAAGTACAGCGGGTGAGAAGGAACCTTGAAAAGAGTATAAAAGCTGTCTCATGTCTTCCTGGTGCTTGCCACTCACTTCACAGAATGTAACAGCTGTGATGGCGACTGGGCCTTCTTGCAAGAATAAATATTTCTCTTTTTATTAATTTGACTCTGAGTGTCTCTTACGCAGTGATGATGTTTAACAGAAGTTTTTGCCACAACACCAGCTCAACAGCTGTCAACCTCCTGAATTCTTATTTGACCTAAAAAGACAACAATACATTACTCAAAACTCAGACAAATTTAGAGCAGAATAAAGACAAGGAGATATAAATGTAGATACCTGAGAGGTGTCGAACAAAGCAGGCCATCTTACCTTTATGCTCGCTATGGAGGGACTCTTCTCAACAATCTCCTGTCGACGATTAATAATTTTTTTTATTACTATTTTTCCCGTTATCCCGTATCTAACTGAGTTCACAGTTACTTCTGGGCAACCCATACTTCTCAATTTTGACCAATAGTTTCCCATCTTGTATTTTAGTCTTGATTGCCTTCCATAGAATCCGGAGCATGACCCAGGCTCCTTTAAGCAAGGATGCTTTTGGATTGATGCCTCTGCAACTGAGGAAATTTGCTGGCTGGTCGGATAATGCACAAAACTGGAAAATCTTTTTTTGCCAATTTCTCTAGAATATTGGATTTCACACTTGAATCAGAGCGGTTCCATCTGAATGTACCACTAGCAGACTTCAGAACCAGCTCAGTCAGTGTCATAGGAAAACTCTTAAACTCTTTCAAACGGTGATGGCCACGGCTTTGATCTTTGTCCATGACTGTCTGGAGAAGAGAGCAATACAGTGTCATCTGATGCGCCACATGATGAGGGAGCAGAAGAGGCGACTGAACAGCCATCTGAACAAACTGGGCCATCAGAGGTAGAAGGGCCAGCACACTCTAAACTGTCAATTATTTGTTAAATTTATTATCACTGGCTCAACTTGCACTACTTTGATAGTGTCTTTATCTTTAAGCTCAGATGTTGAAGTCAGAGAAAAGAACTCAAAAATCAGCGTCTTTGTAATGTAAAGTAAAGTTCCCTTGTATCTGAAATGTCTCTTTAACTACTGACTCCAACTTTACACATGTATCTGGAATTCCAGAGGGCAGGTGAAGTTTGCGAATTTTCCCAGCTTCCCTTTCTTCTCAGTGCTTCTCATTATGTCGATCGAGTAGAAAAATCCAAAAAGCTCGGAGAAGAATATCATGTTGGAAAATTTGTCTTCTACTGTGACAAGAGCTGTATCTATTATTATTAGAGGCAGAAAAAATCTCTTTTGAAGAGCTCTTCTGCAGTTTTTCTTCTCCGATTCATCTCAGGCCACCTCATCTCAACCTCAAGCTTCGCTGCTATCTCCCTGGCATCTGTTTTCCTAAAGGAATTCTTTCACCGCACTGATTTCTTCCCTCAGTGTCTCTGAAACTTTGGGGCTCTGCAGGATCTTACTTTGTTTATCTGGAACAACACAATTTACCACACTATGGTACTTACCACAAAAGGCCATATCTGCAGCTCCTGGAAGATGCTTTCAACATCTGCATCTCATTTCTCTGCGGCCTACTCCTTTAGAGCAGTCAATGCCTTCATGATTTCAGGCAGCTGGTAGTGAAAATCTTTCGATGGTTTAACTCAGCCCTCCTACCTGGTTGTTGACAATGCCTTAAGTGTAAAATGGCGTGTTCTTGGCATCTTGGCGTGCTCTTTGAGAATGGTTCAACGATGAATTGAGGAGCTTGAAAGAGTGTAAAGTCCCAAAGAAGCTGATAGATATCACAGAAAACTTGGCTCCATCACCAACAACAAGATTCAGTGTGTGACTGCCACAAGGAACATATAACGCTTTGTCATTTTATTCCAGCACTTTCTTTTGGAAAACCTGCTTTTTACCCTGCATGTTGCTCCCGTTATCGTAAAGACTTGCCTCAACAGTTACAAAGATCCAACTAGTGTTTCTAGGTGGCCTAAAAATGTCTCCCATAAGCCTTTTCCTGTTGTATCAAGAGCCTGAAGAAATCCAACTAAGACACTCCATGTATGAAGACACCCTTTGATAATTAACCATTCGTAGCACCACTGAGAGCTGCTCATTGTGACTGAGGTCTGGAGTGCAGTCCTTGATTACTGCATAGTATTTGGCTGTTTCTACAATTGCATCAGTTGTACATTTCGTCACAAGGGAAATCAGTTAATTTTGAATATGCTTGCTTAAATAAGTGTCACTTAGCTCCTTCGCTGACTGAATTCTTCTCAAATGCTCTCGCATCATTGGGTCAAACTGAGCCATGAATTGTACTTGTCCAAAGAAAATTTCCATTACCAGACTCAAATAATCTATCTGAGTGGCCACGAAATGCAGGATTGTGCTCTGCCAGATGGTTTACAATAGTAAGAAGTCTTCTTAAAATCTCTTTCCAGAGGTTAACTTCAAGAGCAATTAGATCTAGGTTTACCTGATCTATAGCTGTGTTTGTTTATATACCGAGCAAAATTATAAATGCAACGCTGTTGTTTTTGCCCTTATTTTTCAAGAGCTGAACTCAAAGATCGAAGACTTTTTCTATGTACACAAGGCCTATTTCTCTCAAATATTGTTCACAAATCTGTCTAAATCTGTGTTAGTGAGCACTTCTCCTTTGCCGAGATAATCCATCCACCTCACAGGTGTGGCATATCAAGATGCTGATTAGACAGCATGATTATTGCACAGGTGTGAAAACCAGTCAGTATCTGGTGTGACCATCACTTGCCTCACGCAGTGCAACACATCTCCTTCGCATAGAGTTGATCAGGTTGTTGATTGTGGCCTGTGGAATGTTGGTCCACTGCTTTTCAATGGCTGTGCGAAGTTGCTGGATATTGGCAGGACTTGGAACATGCTGTCGTATACGTTGATCCATAGCATCCAAAACATGCTCAGTGGGTGACATGTGCGGTGAGTATGCTGGGCATAAAAGAAATGGGATGTTTTCAGCTTCCAGGAATTGTGTACAGATCCTTGCAACATGGGGCCGTGCATTATCATGCTGCAACACAAGGTGATGGTCGTGGATGAATGGCACAAGAATGGGCCTCAGGATCTCGTCACAGTATCTCTGTGCATTCAAAATGCCAGCAATAAAATGCACCTGTGTTCCTTGTCCATAACATATGCCTGCTCATTAAGGGTGTGACGGTTATTATATAACCGTAAGACCAACGGTTATAGTTGAACACCGTCATTAGAACTCTATAACTGCCAAAACCGTTATTAAAATATTTTTTACAAACATTTTTTATCATAGAGAATGTTTAAATACTAATATCAGCTTACGAGGGAAACGGAGTGGTGCTTAGTGGTGTTAGTGGTGCTTCGGAGGCTGCTACTGCTGGAGATGATTCGGGAGAGGTCTGTGGCCATTTACCCATCAGAGCGCACGCTGACACGGATTAAAGCCTTGTTTATACTCGACGCGTCCGCACAAGTGCGAAGGTGCTTGTGGCAAAAATGACGCGTTAGGTGAGCAAGACCGACCCTATTTCGCTTGGCAGTGTGCACGGCTTTTTTTGTAACAGCGCGCACGGCGCCGCATCCGAGGATGAACGACTTCAAGCCGAATTTGCCCGAGCATGAAGGCTACGGCTCACCAGCACCGGCACCCAGTTTGTGCGTCTAAATCGCAAAGTTCATTGCAAAGTTTTTTTTTTTTAAGGTTTTGTTTACTGTGTGATTTATTTAAAACAAAGCATGTTCATTGCAACCTTTTTTTAGTTTAAGTATTTGTTTACTATGTGCAATTCATTTAATGGAAAGCACATTCACTTCTAGTCGTCTTGCTGTTAATTTTAAACAAATGTAGAGCAAGTAGCTAATCAGTGTCTGCTCGTTTATTCAAACGAAGTTGTCCTATAACAGACGAACGTCGCAACGCATTTAGAAATATATAATTTGTGACAAGTACCCTAGGTACCTCGGAGCCCAAGGCTATTGCCGACCTTTGCCTAATGGTGAAGTCCGCCCCTGAGGGTGGGCGATATGGCAAAAATATCATATCACGTTTTTTTCAGAATTATTTCACGATTCTTTTCATGTTGTTTCTACTATTTTGCAAGTGACTGAGCATTACAGCCGAACTAATTTCCTTATTTTAAAAACAGGATGCATTATCCTGCTGAAAGAGGCCACTGCCATCAGGGAACACTATTGCCATTAAAGCAACACAGTAGCCGCGTTTCCATTACCCTTCAAATTGCGCAAATTGAAATTGCGAATTGAAATTACGCTCAATGGAAACACGTCAATTTCGCAAAAACTCCCATTTATCGCAAAAAAGTTTTTACGCTCGCATGAGGAGGTTTTTCAGGCAATTCGAAAAAGGGATATTTCGCAAAACTGCAATGGAAACAGTTTTTGCGCAATAACAGTCACCTGACTTAGAAGACGCGGTGTGTTTGGGGTCCGTGATATACGCAAATAATAATAGGCCTAGGCTAATAAATATCATCATTATTATAACAGTTATTAGGCTACATATTTAGAAGACGCTTTTATCCAAAAAAGGAACAAAGCAATTCGTCAAATGTCATACATAATGGTTAGACAACAATAATACAGGGCTAAGATTATCACAAATAAACACAAGATTTTGATGCATATCCAAGTGTTTGCTGAGCTCGCATGGCACGGAGGCGCGGCCACGAATACTTGCTTTTTCCTATCAACAGTAGAAACAACTTAAAATAGGCATACTCTTCTGGTCATACTGAAAATAATAATACATTATTCGCAACTATGATTTTATTTGTGTAAACTCATAATAACAAGAAATCTGTCACGTTTCAGTGTGTTTAGTTCTGTTTTGTATCTTGTCTTCCCCTGTCTTTTGTGATTTTGGTTTAGTCCTGTTAGTTTTCCCGCTCCTCGTTTGTGTTCAATTCTCTGCACCTGTTTTCAGTTAATTATCTTGTTTGGTTCAGTTCATTTAAGCCCTGTGTTTTCCCTCAGTGTTTGTCGATCGTCGTCAATGTATGGTTGTGTGTTAACCCTGAAGTCCTGGGGCTCGTTCTTTGTACGTTGCTTAAAACATCCGAGATCAAATGAGACATCCAAGATAATATCATCGGGCTAATCATGATCCGGCTAATTGGGTTCTTCGAACACACCTGTTGTTTATGATTAGTATCGCTGGATTGAATTATCTGAGATAACTGCGCGTTCACGCGCTGGGTTAAAGGGGGATATGTATCGATAGTAGAAACATCGATCAGCTACGCTGCTATTGGCTGCTCACCGTGGCCAAAGAGCGCGCTCAGTTTTTTTCTCCACAGAAGAGCAAGAGTTATTGCTTGAAGGATATGCTGAATTTGAAAACTTAATTAAAACGCCAGGGAACACCTTAACCCTCTGAGGTCTGAGCTGTTTTGGGGCTCTTTCGGTGTTTTGGTATGCCCTGACATTTGTGCTTATTTCAGCTACTTAAAACATACCATTTGCCAACATATAAATTTGCTGTATTCAGCACAAACTCTGCTACAATAATATGTGAGCAAAATTGATGTACTTGTTTGCATTTTATAGAAAAAAAATAATATGCGTGGTTAGTACGTTTTGGAAAAAAAAATGTCACTGCAATAAGGCCATTTAACACATAATGAATAGTTGTCCACAATACTTTTGAGTTACTATTCTTGTAGGCTAGAATTTTTACTTCAAAATGAAGTGAAAATCATTCTGACCACTCTTTCACAAACATCAATATAACGATTTGAATTTCTTACATCAGTTTTTGGGTCAGCAGTGCTGTATGCGTGGGAGTGTTAATGCCCATGAATATTAATGTGATTTACACCTGGGAAGACTAAAGACACTCCCCCAATGGCTAATGGGCCATCAAGGTGCTTTGAGGCAGCCTGAACAAAGAATGATTCACTGGTGAACAAAAAGTTAAAAAGAACAGCATTTATTCAAAATAGAATTTACGTTCTTTCCTAAGAATGTAAAGACTTAAAGTCATTACTATCACTTAACACATCCTTTCAAAAAAACAAACATAAAAATACCAAACTTGTTTTTTTTATAAAAAAAATATTTTTATTCAAAGAATACTAAAAAAAAACTACCGCAGGTTTAAAAAACTGTTTGAATAGACTCATGGGCGAATGCGAGTCTACAGAGCTCAGTTGCGGTCCAGTTTCCCGTGCAGGAAGAAATCGCAGTGTCTGTGGAACCATGTCAACATCGGTCTCTGTTTTCCATGACAGCGTGGACTGCATGTTGCTCGTCTGCTTGTTTGCCTTGGCTCTCTTCGGAACTGGTGCTTGGACATTGTCACATCTGTTATAAAAAAAGAAGAAAGAAAAAGTGTGAGCATGCTGATAAGACAATCAAAGAAACTGTATTATTATCATTATCAATCACTAATTACCATGGATTTAAAAAAGACATATTTGTAATTTCACACAAGAATGGGAACTTTTACATTATGACGATGTAAACACAATTAGGCTACATTTCATCTGTAAAATATTACGTCTATGCACTTACTCAGTATTATTCTCGATCGCACTGAGAACTAAACGACACCTGCGTGTCCCTCTGCGAGGTGCTGGAGAAGGAGAACGTGATGCAGCCAATTTCCTAAAAAACAAAACAAAATAACTGTTAGCATACATTATGTATACAACAGAGTTATTGAATATTCTGTACTGAATATGCATCTGTTACTGAATATTCTATATAGGTATTATTGTTTTTTTTTGTATTATGTTTTGTTATTGAGTGTTAAAGCTGCCGTGACAATATAATTTCCTGCAAAGGATCAATAAAGTATCAACAACAACAACAACATCTGTTGATGGCCCATATAGAATGCATGCTGATAACAAAATCAAAGAAACTGTATTATTATTACGCTTATCAATCACTAATTACCATGGATTAATTTCACACAATAATAGGAACTTTTACATTATGACGATGTAAACGATATTACGTCTATGCACTTACTCAGTATTATTCTCGATCGCACTGAGAACTGAACGAGACCTGCGTGTCCCTCTGCGAGGTGCTGGAGAAGGAGAGCATGATGCCACATTCCTAAAAACAAAACAAAATAACTGTTAGCATACATTATGTATACAACAGAGTATCTGTTGATGGCCCATATAGAACGCACGCATTTATTATGTACACTCAATGAACGGATCGTTCGCGATCGACACATCGCTACATTTCAAACATTTACACCTGTATTCACAGTGCATAAGGCAGTAAGCATGATAATTAGTGTCATAGGCTAACTAAAACTGAACATTTGCGAGTATCTATGGCCCATATAGACAGCACGCATTTAGGGATAGGCTACACAATGAACGGATTGTTCGCGAACGAACGACACATCACTAACTTACATTTCAAACATTACACCTGTATTCACAAACAAGTATTTACGCATGATAAAGTGTCATAGGCTAAACAAAACTGAACATTTATATATAACATATTGTATTTAGACAGAATCTATCACGTTTTTACCAGAGTCTGAAATATCACATATAACCTAGCAGTTATTCCCCCAAAAATGCATTACACATAGGCTAAGGCAGTAGGCTATTTTAGCATGATAAGTCATGGGCTAACCAAAACTGAACATTTATATATAAAATATATTGTATTTAGACAGTATCACGTATTTTACCGGAGTCTGAAATATATTTATCTCAATCACATAACCTAGAAGTTATTCTCGAACAAAATGCACTACACATAAGGCAGTAGGCTATTTAGCATGATAATCAGTGTCATAAACTAATCAAAACTGAGTGAAAAATATGTATGCTATATACAAATATGTTCAGAGAATATCACATTTAAAAAGTTTACACGAGCATACAATGTTAGGGATATTGTGAGGTATTTCCTATGTCAAAAGCTAGCCAAAACTAGGCAAAATATAAAATTCATTTGAGCTCTATATGATAAGAAAACGAATTATAACACTAAAAAACTTACTCCGAACTTCTATCCTCGGTTGGATCAATTCGTTCTTGAAAATGCAGCCTTTTCGTCGTCCGAATTGCAATCTCCTCTGAAGAAAATGTGAATTCGTCATCACTGTCCAGAATCATCTGAAGGGCCTATCTGTCGGAGTAGCGTGCTGCTGCCATCCTCCAAACGCGATGAACTAACAGTGAATGATCTGATGAAGAAGCTTCATGTTTTTGTGGCTTGATCGCGGGGCGTACCGCGTGTGCGATGCATAGATCACCTATTTTACCATGTGAAAAGCGCTGGGGGCGTGGCGATCTCAGCTGATTACTGATAATTAGGGGAGAACGAAACAACTGTAACTCTCCTTGGTTTCAAACGGATTACATAAACTGGAAATATAATTTTTTTTAGTAGCTTACTTCATTTAAAAGAAGAGAATCTCAGCTTCATAAAGAGACATCTCTCGTATCTCTGTGACAAGTATTAACAGAGTTACAGTTATTTTTTCGGACGCGTTTCAGAATGGACTTCACTGACGGAGAGAAGGTAAAACGCGCATCATGTTTATTATTCTTTATTTGACGAAAAGCACAACACTTTGTTTTTATTGTGAGTACCCTAAAAAAAATAGAAACTAAACAGGATCTAATGATGTACAACACTTAAATGTAAGATAAAAATCAACAGAGTAATTTGAGTCTCTTTTGCACTGATAAGGAAAAAAGTGAGCTCATCACGCCCCCGTGACGGCCGACCTCAGAGGGTTAACGTGTGCAAAAGCCAGGAGAGAGGGCTGGCAAAAAGTAGCAGACAAATTAAGTTTGTAGTTAGATGTTTTTATCACTTATTACAGTATAGTTTTTATATTTGAATAATTTCTAAATAATTAATAACTTTGTTCATTGTAATGTCAGAGTCACCACCCACTACTAGAACATAGGAACAAGTAACATAGGAACAAGTGCCCATTGTGGAGGGCATCCCTGGGTTCAGCTCTTCCTCAGACCCACAGCCAGGAGCAGCAACACCTTCACTGCTGGTAAATGAGCTTTAAATGATCCTAGTACACTGTAAAATAATTTGTTGCTGCATTAAATTAAGTAAGCCCAATGGCTGTCCAGTCATATCAGCTGTTAAACCTTGTAATGAATTGCTTTGACTTGTGAAAGTCTACATGTGTGACTGTGAAACATAGTTAATGTAAAAAAAAAATGTAGAAATGAGTTATTGATCACATTTCCCCCAGTGTACTTCATTGTAATGTAATTGTGTTTTCCTCTTTTGTGCAGTTTTAAACAATACACCAACACTTTTATGTGTTCCCAAGCAAGTGGCTGAAGCATGTGCAGTAAGACTTTTCATAACTTTACATCAAAAGGGAAGAAAGTACAACACTTTATAATGCCCATTTTCCCCCCAATGCACAGGACAGTGAAGAAACCCTCTCATGTATCTTTAAGTGCATAAATAACTTTACTTAATTTACACTAAAAGACTGGCACTAGAGATATAGTTGCTTCAAATGAACTTCAGAGTAAGTGCTAATATATTATTTCACACAGAGAACTATTGCTGACCTTGCATAGTATCTCTTATTGCAGGCAAAATATGACTTGATCACTGGCTTTTCTTTACAAAGAACAATTGAAATAAAACTCAAAGAACTAAGCAAATTTGTCTCGTCTTTTATTAAACATTTAATGTAATGTTTTATATTTTTTTCTGATGGTGGTTGTGTAATATGACACATGCAATGTCACAGGTCCTGTCAGGTGCAACCCTCAGGCTTTTCAGACACTGAAATGAAATCTCCCCTTTAGTTGGCCAAAGTTCATTGCATTGTGTGCCCTTGTCCTAGAGCTGCATTGTAACTGGAGTGTATGTAATACAGTGAGCTTGATATTAATATTTTCCTTACCACCTTCAAATATGTGCATAAATTTGAATCGCTGTGCTTCCACATTTGTGATATGGAACAGTCACACACCATCTAAGAGATTTTAGTCTGTCAACTGCCTTTTTTTACAATTTGATGTAATATTAGGCTACTAATCTGGAATATTAAGAATCGTAATAGTAACTTGGCAGCACATTTACATTGTGATCCCCTTTCAGTTCACAAAATTGTGGCCTTGATGGGAACACATGTGCAGTCTATGACACTAATCACATTAGGGAAGCCTATAGGAATAGGCCTATATTGTACTGAAAGTCATAATCATCATGCTAACGATTACATGATCGACATTAAAAATTATAATGTAACGTTAGGCCTACCTGCGTTGAAAAAAAAAACTGCTATACAACCAATTGGGTCTAAAGTGGCTTGGAAATGCCCTAAAACCTGCTTAAGAGGCAGGTAAACTTTGCGAATGGCACGACAGACATTACTTATCACCAAGTTCTCCGCATCTCCAATGTAAAGGAAAGAGCCACTCGCAAAGAATCTTTATATGCTGTTTATTTGTGCTGTTATTAAACCCCGACTCCGACGAGTCGAACATTTGTGCATTTCCAACAAATTAATTATGTAACGACATACTCATGAGTCATGAGAAAAAAAAAAATATCTCAAAAAGTACACTATCGCGCTGCGTTAAAAGACTTCCCGTATCAGCTCTGCTTATAAAGCCGCGATCTAATCCTGTTTACATGAAATAAGCCTGCTCGCGAGCAGGTTCAAGCTAGCGCACCTGTTGCTATGACAGCAAGTCTAGGATGAGCTTCGAAGAACCAAACGATCCAAGATCATGCCAAATCGCCAACAATCAAATCCAGCTAACTGAGTTAGCGACGTACGAAGAACGAGCCCCTGGAGTTCTGTTCTTTTGTTCTCGTTTGTTTTTGGACGTTTTAAGTTTGTTTAATAAATATATTATATTGAAGCCCTTGTCCTCGTCTTCAGCTACCTGCAGCAACCCTGACAGAACGATCGACCTTAAAAAAAAGAAGATGGAGAGCTGGAAGCAGGCCTTCGTGGGAACCCGGATGGCCATATTTCGCGGGACCCGTGGAGGTCGTAGTAGGGGATGTGATCGAGTTCTGGTGGTCCCGAGTCCAGTATGGCCTGAGCCCATCGCCTGCCCGCCAGAGCCTGAGCCCATTGCATGCCCGCCAGAGCCTGACCCCTTTGACGACCTTCCTGAGCTTCTTCCGCCAGAGACCGTCCAGCCAGAGACCGTCCAGCCAGAGACCGTCCAGCCAGAGCCCGTCCAGCCAGAGCCCGTCGCCTGCCCGCCAGAGCCTGAGCCCATTGCATGCCCGCCAGAGCCTGAGTCTGACCCTTATGATGACCTTCCTGAGCTTCTTCCCCCGGAGACCGTCCAGCCAGAGACCGTCCAGCCAGAGACCGTTGCCTGCCCGCCAGAGCATGAATCCAGCCCCAAGCTCCCTGATGTGCTGGCCCCGTCCAGTTCCGAGTCCCCTGATGTGCTGGCCCCGTCCAGTTCCGAGTCCCCTGATGTGCTGGCCCCGTCCAGTTCCGAGTCCCCTGATGTGCTGGCCCCGTCCAGTTCCGAGTCCCCTGATGTGCTGGCCCCGTCCAGTTCCGAATCCCATGATGTGCCAGAGCCCGTTGACCCAGCGCCAGAGCCCGTTGACCCAGCGCCAGAGCCCGTTGACCCAGAGCCAGAGCCCGTTGACCCAGCGCCAGAGCCAGAGCCCGTTGACCCAGAGCCAGAACCCGTTGACCCAGCGCCAGAGCCCGTTGACCCAGCGCCAGAGCCCGTTGACCCAGCGCCAGAGCCCGTTGACCCAGACCCCGTTGACCCAGCGCCCGTAGGTGTCAAGTCTATTCCCGTTCCTGAACCTGTCCTTCTCCCCAAGAAAATTTTGGGGGGGGGGCTATACGCCTTCGCCGTGGCCGGCCAAAGATCCACGGAGGCCCGGAAAAATAACACCGCCGTGGCCACCTGATGGGTCTTCACCGCCGTGGCCACCCGAAGGGTCCTCACCGCCATGGCCACTCGAAGGGTCCTCACCGCCATGGCCACCCGAAGGGTCCTCACCACCATGGCCACCCGAAGGGTCTTCACCACCACGGCCGCCTGAAGGGTCTTCACCGCCGTGGCCACCTGAAGAGCCTGCACCGCCATGGCCACCCGAGGGGTCCTCACTGCCATGGCCACCCGAGGGTCCCACAGCACCGCCCTGGACGCCCGAGGGTCCCACAGCTCCGCCCTGGACGCCCGAGGGTCCCACAGCTCCGCCCTGGACGCCCGAGGGTCCCACAGCTCCGCCCTGGACGCCCGAGGGTCCCACAGCTCCGCCCTGGACGCCCGAGGGTCCCACAGCTCCGCCTTGGACGCCCGAGGGTCCCACAGCTCCGCCCTGGACGCCCGAGGGTCCCACAGCTCTGCCCTGGACGCCCCAGGGTCCCACAGCTCCGCCCTGGACGCCCCAGGGTCCCACAGCTCCGCCCTGGACGCCCCAGGGTCCCACAGCTCCACCCTGGACGCCCGAGGTTCAGCCTGCTCCGCCGTGGCCACACCCACAGCCTGCTCCGCCCTGGCCACGCCCACAGCCTGCTCCGCCTTGGCCACGCCCACAGCCTGCTCCGCCCTGGCCACACCCACAGCCTGCTCCGCCCTGGCCACGCCCACAGCCTGCTCTGCCCTGGCCACGCCCACAGCCTACTCCGCCGTGGCCACGCCCACAGCCTGCTCCGCCCTGGAGGCTTCCCGGACCTGCACCATGCGCTCGTCAGCCTCCAGGGCGGCCACCCTCCCACCCCTTTGGATGTTATACGGCGCAAGGACGCGCCTTCGGGGAGGGGGGAGGTACTGTCACGTTTTCCCGCTCCTCGTTTGTGTTCAATTCTCTGCACCTGTTTTCAGTTAATTATCTTGTTTGGTTCAGTTCATTTAAGCCCTGTGCTTTCCCTCAGTGTTTGTCGATCGTCGTCAATGTATGGTTGTGTGTTAACCCTGAAGTCCTGGAGTTCTGTTCTTTTGTTCTCGTTTGTTTTTGGACGTTTTAAGTTTGTTTAATAAATATATTATATTGAAGCCCTTGTCCTCGTCTTCAGCTACCTGCAGCAACCCTGACAAAATCGTTGTGCTTTTGTAAAATAAAACAATCATGCGCTTTCATGATCTCCATGAACAGGAGCGCGAGAACTGAAACAAAGTATAGCCTGGGCTAAAGCTTGAAATGTCGACTTTAAAACGAACAAATTCGAATCGAAAGCTAATACCTTCTGCTTATGTAATCAGTATGAAAGGTGTAGGCCTATTTCTCTCTGGTGCATTCGCGCGGCGCGCCTCAGCGGAGATGGTTTTTAGCCGACACTGATTTAGAAAAAAATAGTTTATTAATAAACAATTAAAATGCCTCGTTATTTTTTCAGAGACATTTATTATCATTAGCCTATAACTTACCTAAATCACCTTTCTGTATTCTGTGGTTCCAGAGACATAAATATGGCTCTTCTCATTCAGTATACTGCGGGAAAAATATAATTTCCAGGTTCTAATTTGGCCTTAGAAAACCATTACAATCGACTTTTTTTTCGTATTAAGTTGGGAATATTATAAATGTTTAATAAAGGGGCAAAAAGTCATAAACAAACATCTGAAATTTAGTCGATATATTATTATTTTTGCGCAGCATTTGTGTAGCCTAAAAAAAAATGGTGTTCAACTTTGCATTTTAAAAAAAACAACCACCGTTAATTTTTCGTTTTGAACACGGGTTAAATAAGGAAAAACGAATGGACACAAATGTACACTGACAGTTTGGACAGAGTTCTTTATTAAATTCATAAAAGAAACAATAATTAGGCTAAAGCAATATTGGATTCTAAACCTCAAAGAAATGCCACAATCAAGACCTCGGAGCAGAAATGAGAGAGAAACACCCAGAAACTCCTTATGCCGTTAGCAGTATAAGGGTCTTTCCCTGCCATTAATGCTTGGATAAATATACACGTCTCCTTCCATTAATAATAATAATGTCTAGTGTGGATGTGTAATGTCCCGTTGTCATGATGTTTAAATGACTTATCGCGAGAGGAAAAAAAGGACGTTGTATCGCATACATCAGTTAACCCTCTGGGGTCTGAGCTGTTTTCGGGCTCTTTCTGTGTTTTGGTATGCCCTGACATTTGTGCTTATTTCAGCTACTTAAAACATACCATTTGCCAACATATAAATTTGCTGTATTCAGCACAAACTCTGCTACAATAATATGTGAGCAAAATGGATGTACATGTTTGCATTTTATAGAAAAAAATAATATATGCGTGGTTAGTACGTTTTGGGAAAAAAAATGTCACCGCAATAAGGCCATTTAACACATACTGAATAGTTGAAAACAATACTGTTGAGTTACTATTCTTGTAGGCTAGAATTTTTACTTCAAAATGAAGTGAAAATCATTCTGACCACTCTTTCAGAAAGATCAATATAACGATTTGAATTTCTTACATCAGTTTTTGGGTCATTACTGCTGTATGCGTGGGAGTGTTAATGCCCATGAATATTAATGTGATTTACACCTGGGGAGACTAAAGACACTCCCCAATGTGCTAATGCCCCATCAAGGTGCTGTGAGGCAGCCTGAACTAAGAATGATTCAATGTATAAAAAGTTAAAAAGAACAGCATTTATTCAAAATAGAAATCTTTCCTAAGAACATAAAGACTTAAAGTCATTCATATCACTTAACACTTCCTTTCAAAAAAAAAAAAACATAAAAAGACCAAACTTGTTTTTTTTTATATAAAAAAATATATAAAATATTGCTTATATAGTGCTTATATAAATAAAAAAAAGTGCATTCAAAGAATCCTAAAAAAACTATCACAGGTTAAAAAAAATTAAGCAGCATAACTGTTTACAACATTGATTTTAAAAAAAAATTATATCAGAATGATTTCTGAAGGCTGATGGTGACGATGTAAACACAACAAAACAAAAGCAAAAAACTGTTAGCACATTATCCAAAGTAAACTGATGGACTATTATGATTATAGATGCACAATGTATCTGTTGATGGACAGAGAAACATCTATTGATTGGTAGACTGCGTAACCGCGAGTATCTGTTTATGGCTCATCGACCGCACGCATTTACTGATACACTCAATGAACGGCTGTACCTAATACAAATAAAACATCTCTAGTTAACTAGTAGATCATTCATTTAGTCCGCTCTTAAATAAGAGATCTAGAGCTAAAATGTTTTGTTTTTGAACTCAAGCTGAGCGCTCGTGTGTCCTGCTATCAGTGTCATGGATACAGTGAGTCTCTTGTGGCGGCGCGCGCACAGAACGTGCTTTTCAATCTATTGCCATTGCGGACACTATTCATTCCGGTGAAATCACAAAATAAAATGCACACAAACGTGTGTCCTATATACGTGTGTGTTTGATATAGACTGTAACCACTGATGAACATATTCGGTTTTGATGAGAGAAAAAAAATATGCTAGTGGTGGATTCGAACCTGTAACCTCTAACACGCTTGGCAATTCATCTAACCACTAGACCACAGGAGAACGCAAACAAAACTTGCAGATCAATATATTTCACTAAATCATTACAAACTAAGCAGTTATTTAAAAAGTTTACACGAGCGTATAGGCCTACACGAACGTTGTGAGTTAATATTTACTATAGTCTGAAAATGCATTTGAGCTCTATGATCAGAAAAGGAATTATAAAACACTAAACTTACTCCGAACTTGTATCCTCGGGGTCAATCCGTTCTTCAAAATGCAACCGCTCGTCTGAGTTTCAAATTCCACTGAGGAAAAGGTTAATTATTCCCAGCTGTCCATAATCCTCTGAAGGAGTAACGTTAGCGTGCTTCCATCCCTAAAACGCGATGAACTATCAGTGAATCTCTGATGAAGAATCTTCATGTTATGCAGTGATCGGGGGCGTGCCGCGTGTGGGATGCATATCGCCTATTTACCATGTCAAAAGCGCTGGGGGTGTGGCGGGCTCACCTAATTATTTTTAATGAAGGGAGAGCGAAAAAACTGTAACTCTCCTTGGTTTCAAACGGATTACATAAACTGGAAATATTAAAAAAAAAAAAAAAAAAAAAAAAAAAAAAATACTTCATTTGAAAGAAGAGAATCTCAGCTTCATAAAGAGACATCTCTCGTATCTCTGTGACAAGTATTGACAGAGTTAAAGTGAATGTTTCGGACGCGTTTCAGAACGGACCTCAAAGACAGAGAGAAGGGAAAACGCGCATCATGTTTATTTTTCTTTGTTTGACGAAAAGCACAACACTTTGTTTTTTATTGTGAGTATCCACAAAAAAAATAGAAACTTAACAGGATCTAATGATGTACAACACTTATATTTAAGATCAAAATTAACAGAGTAATTTGATTCTCTTTTGCACTGATAAGGAAAAAATCCAGCAAAACGCGGGCACGCGGTTTTCGACCCCAGAGGGTTAATGGAAACGCCGTCATTTCGCAATAGTTTTTTATCGACATTTAGAAAAAATCGCAAAAGTTTTGCGCAAATCTGTAATGGAAACGCGCCTAGTGTAACATTGTTTACCTTAAAATAATGTTTCCAAAATCTTATCAGTGGTTCATCAAGTCGTAACAGGGTAAAAGGCACTTCTGCCATAGCCTGATGAGGTCTGTGTCACTTTTACTGGCACTATGTAACTTCGGGGTTCGGGTAGGAACCCGACGACAAAAAGAACTACAAAATTTGACTGCTTTACTTCAAGCGCTACAATAGTTATTATTTCGTTTTTTCTTCGTTTCTGATGTCACAATACATCATCCTTTCATGAAATCATGTAACATACTCTACCTTGTCTGTGGACATCGTTCATTCTAAAGCCGGTGCTGGATAAACAGCGAGCGTGCGTGCGACGGTAGGCTAAATTATTTACGACATCGGCAATGGACAATTTCGTTTCCAACCAGTAGGGCGACCGAAGAGGAAAAAGTTACTTGGTGTTACTTTAAGGGGTGTAACAGGGCCAGGGTAAGACAATACAGTGCTCTGTGCAAAATACGAATATTTAACTTCCTTCGTTCAAATTTTTAAGAGAAAAAAATGGCAATTTATCACATATTGACCACTACTGTTGACTTAAGAAATGTGTAATGAATTAATAAAATTGACATTAAAACATTTAAAAGAGGATCTTTCTTGCTTTGGCTGCTGCAAAATCTTCAAATATCTTGGAGTTATCTAATTTGCAACATATTTGGTGAAAGAAGAATTTTAGAATGACGGGACACTCATTTGTCTCATGTGACACTTTATTCAACAGAAAGAACAGCTTGTTCCGCGTGTCATACGTCATTACGCTATTTGTATGTCATTGTACATGCGCAGTCTTTTCAGACAAGTGTTTACATGTCCTCTCGATCAGATTAGAAAAAGGAATTAACCACTTCTTTCAATCCGATTGAAATTTCATTTAGATTCAAGCTCAATCGGATCGATTAAGGGGTTTATATGAAGGCTTTATAGATTATTTGGTTGCATATAAACGTAGCCATTGTTGATCGTAGATAGTTCTTCACAAGTTTGAGAAGCTCATGTTGAAGCTTGATTGTAACCACTTTCACTTCTGCTTGACTGGTCAGCAGGGCTTGCCCATCTGATGCAGTGAGCTGCTCCTGGTTGGATGGTTGAAATAGTGTACGTCTCGTTCGCCCGCCAGCGGGACTTACCCATGTGTGATGCTGTGAGCCTTTTGCGAACTTGCTTTCAACGTTGATCACTCGTTCTCATGGAGACGTGGTTTGCACGGAGGGGGGAGGGGTGTGTGTGTGCGGCCTGCGCACACGTGCATGTGAGTGATAGGATAGGATAGCATAGGATAACGTGCATGTGAGTGACAGAGAGACTATTCACCTGGGTTTTCCCGTCTTAGAATTTAGAGAACAAATGCTTAATTTGCATTAAAAAAGAGTAAGGGGAGGCTGCAGACCTGGAGCCGGCAGATATACGCCCCTGACAGTTTTACGCCCCTGTTGTTCCTGATGCGTCCAGTAGGGGGAGGCTGTACAGTGACACAAATTGAGTTACGGTATGTTAGTAAATAATCATTTTTTTTATTATTAATACATTTATTTATTTTGTATTGCAAATGAAAGGATACAAGACATTAACAGGGAGAAAAAAATAACAAGGGGGACATCAAAAGAGATTGAATTAGGCTACACAAATCAATGAAATTTTACATTTTGTCAATTTAAAAAATTAAAGGTTCTTTACAACAGACTCAATGATATTATTTATTTTAGAAACCTTTGAGTTTAAAGGTTTTGACATTTTCTTAAAAGAAGAAAAAAGGGACTTTATATCAGAGGAGAATATTCTTAAATCAGGATCATTGAATGGTTCTGTCTTTATGAAGATGAATCTTGAAGACAAAGTAATAATACCGTATAATCAAGATTTTTAGCGTTAGAATGAAAATCTGACATTAAATAATAGATTTTGTCATTTGTATGTTAAATAATCTGCTAAATTTATTGTTGTTTAGCAATGATGCAACATTTATTAATTATAAACAATGGATGGGTCTATAATTTATTTCGAGAGACAAAAAGTTCTTGACGGTCAGGTTTATGTTCTATCTGGCTTAAACTTAGCTAACACGTGTAGGTTTAGCTGCCCCTAGTCTTATACTCACTTTAAAATTCATTTTCTTTTGTTGCCTGTCTTTAGCTTGCATGAGATGGCCTCTTCTGGTAAAACCCTGTCTACTCCTTGCATTAAAAGATACTCCACATGGTTTCATTCTGGGGCAACATTACAGTAGATATTGGAAATATATGAACTTGTTTTTTAGTCTATGGTGTGAACACACAAAAGACACATTTATAGGCATATATGTATACATGTATGTAAATCTCTCGAAGTAAAGAGTTGAACTGCACACTCACTCAAATATTTTGATTATTTCCAACATCATTTCTTAAAATAGCTTACTGGTCTGGACTAGGGTATGTGCACTAAATGTGGGTTTTATCATACTCTGTCTTTACCAAATTCTTTTTAACTTGCATCTCATAAAGGTGTGTGTTTCCTTTAGCTATAAGAAAATGAAAATCTCTCTCTAAACTTATAAACACCCATCTTTTTTTTACGGCTTACAAAATAAACAACTTACGGAGACATACATGGACATGGTTTTAATGTCATTTTCAATTTTCTCTGCACAGTCCATCATTGGTGGCCAAAAGAAATCAAAGTGGCTTGAAGTTGACACTTTTTCCACTATTGTTCCATCAACAAGTGCGTTAGCCGTTGTACTTTGCATCAATTTGCTCCTGATCTTCAATCCCACACACACACACACACACACACACACACACACACACACACACACACACACACACACACACACACACACACACACACACACACACACACACACACACACACACTATCACCATGGATGTCCTTTTAAAAAATAGTTAAAGAAGAGGGGCAAACCATAGGGGAGTCATCATAATTCATAAATGGTGTTAATAAAAAAAAAATTGTGAACAACAATATTGTGTCTTTCTTTTAAATGGCCCTTGGAATTTTAGAAAAGGGATAAATTGTGTTTGTCTTCATAAAATGCTGTATAGGACACTGTTTTGTTGCTGTATGACGACTAATAAAGAATAGTACTACAGCAATTTAAGGATCCATATGATTACACGGTATACTGTATGTCTAATGTGCTAAATGTACCCATCCTCTGATGGCTACTTCCAGCAGGATAATGCACCATGTCACAAAGCTCGAATCATTTCAAATTGGTTTCTTGAACATGACAATGAGTTCACTGTACTAAAATGGCCCCCACAGTCACCAGATCTCAACCCAATAGAGCATCTTTATGATGTGGTGGAACGGGAGCTTCGTGCCCTGGATGTGCATCCCACAAATCTCCATCAACTGCAAGATGCTATCCTATCATTATGGGCCAACATTTCTAAAGAATGCGTTCAGCACCTTGTTGAATCAATGCCACGTAGAATTAAGGCAGTTCTGAAGGTGAAAGGGGGTCAAACACAGTATTAGTATGGTGTTACTAATAATCAGGCCCGCACGGAATCTGCGCCCGCAGACTTCCGCAGAAACCTCCGCAGATTTCACCCGTCATTGACGAGTACTAGGCTACAACCTGCGCATGCGCGATTGTGAGGGGTAGTAGGCTGCGCTGATTGGTGTTTCGTTTCATTCATGACTCATGAATGAAACGAAACACCAATCAGCGCAGCCTACTACCCCTCACAATCGCACCCGAGAGAGTGAATGCTAAAATGTCTAAAATAAAACTGAACGCGGAGGAATTAAAGAAACGTCACTTGTCCACCAAAATCATGGCACAGGACAGAGCAAAAGAATTTACAAACGATTTTTATGAGGATGGGGGAGTCATGTTTTGCAAAGCCTGTCAACACTCCGTTGATTACCTGAGGCGACAGACGGCACTGGAGCATCTCAAATCCGCTCGCCACAAGAATAGAAAGGGGAATTCTCTTGGTAAGTTTTATTTAAAGTTATATTTTCTTTGTGTTGAAAAGTAAAGAAAAGTTTCATTATCCAATATACAACCTAAATTTATCATGATGAGAACAATGCTGGGTGGTGTGTATATTTGCTACTATTTGCTATCGCAAAACCGGCACAAAGCTGAAATAACTAACTTAACGTTAGGCTACTGTCTCACTGCCGATTATAGTATCAAATCGCTATATTGACTAGTGTCTGTGAATATTAAAGACTGCTATTAAAGTCTGCGAGTCTCTTTAAACGAGAGCCGCAGATTTGTGTACGTTTATCCAGCATTTTATTGTCAGATACACTCAGAACCCCTGCAAAATAAAAGTTTGGTTAAACGTGATGAAATTATCAAAGAAATATACTATTGTACAATCGAACGTACTTCTCTCAAAGTAATAATAATAAAAATAGGCTAATAATAATAATATATTTATTTATTATAATTTTTTATACCAAAAATCAAACCATTTCAAATTATTTTATTTAACCAGTAGACCTCTGTCATACAGCACTTGTATTCGTTTATTTGATTACAAACTTTTTGATAATAAATTTGTATATATGCTATGTTTTTATAATATATGTACTCCTGGCATAAAAATAAGCCAATATAAGTAAAAGTAAAAGTAAAGGCTAAGTAAAAAAAGAAAAAGAAAATAACAACTAACACCAGATTCTTAAAAATACCGTAATTCAGTTTTTTGTCATCA
This sequence comes from Chrosomus eos, assembly GCA_036326025.1. Classification (NCBI taxonomy): domain Eukaryota; kingdom Metazoa; phylum Chordata; class Actinopteri; order Cypriniformes; family Leuciscidae; genus Chrosomus; species Chrosomus eos. The sequence goes on from CM070822.1 coordinate 33,084,064, forward strand.
TACAACCCAGCACTACAATTTTAACACGTTGTATAGTGCTTTAATGTAATATATATTGCTATAAACAACAATATATCTAATTGTGTGTGTGTGTATACATATAATAAAAGTTCCCCCCAAAAAACAAATAAGTATTCTGAATTTATATATATATATATATATATATATATATATATATATATATATATATATATATATATATATATATATATATCCCAGGAACATTTTTCCCAGGAACTTTTTTTGCCCCAGACCGGTAGCTTTCTGCGTTTACAGCGCGGTCTAAAGTACCGGGTAAACTGCGCGCGACTGCTCATTGCTTGCTTGTGACAGACAGTAGACTGTAAAAAGACAGTAATCAGTTTTGAGCGCCACATTTATAATAAATATGGAAGAGATTCACACTGTGCTGCAGTTGTTTGAGATTTATTGGTTTACTAACGAGGCCATTAACAAAACAGCAGAAAAGAGACGAGCACTGATATTAAAGCGTGTTCAGAAAGCTCGTAATGCTAACGTTAGATCTCAAATTAGACAGCGTATGTTATCAGCTATTGCGGACATGACCGTGAGACGGCTGGGACGAACGCGCAGAAAATTTGTCTCTCTTCCGCAAATACGCTTAATAAAGCCTGAATCTCGTCGTCGGTCCAGCGGCCTTTTTTATTTTTAAATTCCATATTTGCAGACAGACAACTCTTACTGGATGGAACTTTATTACTGCATGACGCCACGAACTGCAATAGATTCTAAAAATCGCGGAGTTATCCAATCATAATGCGGCAGCGCACAAGCCTCACCCGCGAAAGTTCCTGAACTTTGAAAAAGTACTACCTCGCAAGCAGGGACTTTCGGAGGGGGAAATATCTACCCGGAACTTCATTTAGACCCTCGTTCCTATGCTGTAAACACACCGAGTACCAGCCCAAAGTTCCTAGTTCCTGGGTAAAGTTCCTGCGGTGGAAACGCGGCTTTGGATGACGATGAGCGGTACACTTGTTCAGAGCTGTTTAAAGAAGCAATGGCACAATGTTCTACCAAGCTTCAGGCTGTGATGGAGAGACATCCTTGCACTGAACTATTTAAAGCCCTCCCAATCTTTGATCCAGCCAAGGTATCTGGTTTAAAACCTGATATTAAGAATTATGTCCAAGTTGTCCCTGCTTCGAGCAAGGTATCTGCAGAGGAGTGGCATCGCTACATCTGTATGGACAAGAGCGATGCAGGTGAGGTTAGTGCAGTGGAGTGGTGGGCTGCAAAGGAAGATCGAATGCCAACACTTGCCCCACTGGCTGCTCTGTACCTGCATCTCCCCACAACTTCAGTGGATGTGGAGAGACTTTTTTCCCACTATTCTACACTTCTAACACAGCACAGACGCAGCCTAACCGAGGAAAATGTTAAAATGATGCTGATTGCCAAATTCAACAGCAGAGACTCAAAATAAGCTCAACTCCACACAGTCAGTAGTTTTTCTGATGTCAGATGACTTTTTCTGATGCTAAGTTAGTAGTAAAATAGTATACTACTATTTTATTTAAATATATTTTTATGTATTTATTGAACAGTTCTGTAATTGATTGTCACCAGTATTTATTTATTTATTTAAAAGTAATTTATAGCCATTACATGTAGTTCATTACTTTATTTACTTAGGTAGGTATTTATCTTATTATATTGTTGTCTGAGGTAAACTTATGACGTTCGCTTGGTTTTTGCATTCAAAAACATACAAATGAATAAATAATAGGCTATTTTCTAACCTAGTTTTGAGCCTAGCTGAAAAACGCTCGGTTTTTATGGGCGTCTCGCATTGAAGACTTGGAAGTAAACGCCCACTGCTGTGAGTGGATAACAGCTTTGCATATTATAATGAGTTTCAACTCACCCGTCGATGCACTTGGGGGAAATTGTTTTGAAAACGTCCAATGTTGTAAAATGGCAACTGGAATGATTCGCCCATACATGTTCGACCCAGAGTCCAGGTGTTGTATAATTCCTGTCAGATCCAATACAGACGGCACAGCACCGTTCTTTACTCTTAATCGGTCTGCAAATCCAGTCTTGTTTACTAACCAATCCTCAGTGAAATGAAGCGAACAGACGGACAATGTTTTACCTCATCAGCTGGAACGTCATGAAAAATAAAGTTTATCCATGCACTCCTATTGGAATCCAGAGGAACGACTGTCTTCTTCCACAACCAGGCACTGCACAATATTTTGTATTGCTCGGTAGCGCGATCCGGTTTGTCATCACGAGGTAGGCATCTATGTTATTTGGCCATGGGTGTAATGTGCGAATCGGTGGGTGGGGCTAAACCGGCCGTGTTGGAGTAGGCGTTGATCATCTTCTGCGGGGGTGGTGTTTTATCCTCTTTGACGTCAGAGTTCCCCACTTTGAAAAACGAGTCGTTTGCTGAGCATGGTGTCAATAAAATCATTTATTGGCCTAACAAGGAGGTTTTCAGTTCTGAAACTTACAGGATATTACTTATATCCAGGATATACTTATTACTTATATACAGGAAAAGCTCAAGGAAAATTTGATTTCTCAGTTCATCACCCCTTTTAAGGAACACTCCACCTTTTTTTCATATTAAACTCTGTTATTCCCTTAACAAAGACGATTTGATGCACACCTCTCTCGTCTCAGTGTGTGCGCTCAATCGCTCTGGCGCGCGGCGACACTTTGATAGTCCAGTTCATTCATTAGGATCCAAACAGAGATGAAGTTAGAAGCGACCAAACACCTCACCGTTTTCCCTATTTAAATACAGTTACACGACGGAGTATGGTGACACAAAATAAAACGTGGTGCTTTTCTAAAAGGGTAAAATGGATAACTATAATGTATGGCGGAATAGCACTTCGACTCGGCGCAGTAATATCATCACTCCTGAATGATCCAATGATCCTGGAGTGATGATATTACTGCGCCGAGTCGAAGAGCGATTGAGCACACACACTGAGACGATAGAGGTATGCATCAAATTGTCTTTGTTAAAGCTACACTGTGTAATTTTTACCCCCATCTAGTGGTGAAAAGGTATATGGCCATCCAGTGAATATAAGTTTCTGTTCTTCTCAATTCCGATTTCGGTTTAACTCCTACGGTGGCCAATCTAGTCCAAATTAACATGGCTTCAAGCTCGACCTCATCTATGAGTGTCCCTTCAAGTGATGAGGTTATTTTAGAAAACTATTATAAATAATTTGCAGTAATTTGCAGTCAGGTAACATATAGGATGTGACATCTATGTAAAATGAATAATAGTTTTAAGTTTTCGTTAATTTTTTAACAATTAATTGCTAGCATCAGTTATCAGGTTCCCAGACGAATGCAAGCTAATCTTAGTAAAGTAACTCTTATCAGTGCTATCGTTATTATGTATGTTGTACGACATCAACAGCGTAAGGCAAAATTTGCATTCTAGGCTATATCACTTTCTCCTGAGCAGAGATCAGTTGATTTGACGGAGGTGCGAGGGAGAGGTAGAGGTAGAGGAAAAGGGAAAAATAAAAACAGGGCCAGTGCCGGTGAATTGCGGAGACATCCACCAAGGCAAAGAAAAACAATTTCCCAAGATGATGAGGAGAGAGTGGAAGCCCTTCAAACTGAAAGGAGAGAAGAAACGGAGGTTTGTGTTTATATGTATTTGCGCAGTATGGACAATGTCAATGAAACTAAAATGATCTCTTAATATCAAACGTAACATCTTTTTACACGCCGCTGTTCTGTCCGTAGGCTATTCTAGTCTTTTTACAATTGAATAACGTGAGTTTTCTCTCAGATAAATCACGATCCATTTGATTATTTGATAAACTTTAGTTACACAACCACAATTCTAATTTTCATTGTCTATAGACATATTCTTCATCATTTTGTGTAAACACTTGCTAACTTATTATAGTATTATTAATACTTTGCTTAAATTAAAACATTGTAACCATAAACAAGCCTATCATATTTATCACATTTCTTGTGTTTTATTTCTTTAGAGACTTGTAGCTGAAATGAGTCTGCAAGAGCACAGGGACCTCACCATACAGTTATTACAAAGACAACCAGGGCTGGTGTTTGATGCATTGCTGATGCATCAACGCAGACATGGCCTCCCCCCTCCTGTGCAAGACATACCATGGTGTACCTGTAAACACTGCAGGGACATGCCAACTGATCGTGAAAAAAAATGCTGTGGACAAAACCCAGCCAACTGTGTGAGCCAACTAATACAATTCAATCAGTTCTGCCTTGATGAAGGTGTTCTCCGGATTCATAGACAGTACAGGGAGAACATCACAGCATTAGGCCATGTAAGAGAGCCAGGCGATGACAATCGTGAATTCAGTTATGCTGCGTACAGGCATTTCATCTTCTGGCAGCATGGGTCTTTAGGGGAGGGTAATAGAAGAGTGATCCCTAGTTGCTGTGTGTGTAAGATAAGGGATAAATTCCCTGACCCTCATGGACAGTACACCGGTTTCAACCCTGGAATTTAAATCATCTACCTAAAAAGTGTTATTGTAAATAGTTATTTATTGTTGTTCTTGTATTTAATTGTTTAAATTATATACCTTTTTTTCCACCGTTCATATTGTTATCTAATAAAATTAAACATTTATTTATAATAGATAAAACATTGTTTATGCTGTCTTTCTTATACATTACATAAATTCATAAACGTGTAAAAATAATAAATTTTTGATAATGAAACACAAATTGACATGTGAAAAAGTGTCATGTTCAATGATGTTATTTGAAATATCTTTATTATTTACAGTATTTATAATTAATGCTATTTACACACAAACCACTTTTTTTTTATGCTGATTTTGAAGTAACAGTCTAGATCAGCAATAGGGATCAATCAAAATTTCCAGCCTCCTGGAAAGCTGTTCCTGTGGAAGAAATGCAGTGTCATTTGAAATGCACACTATTTTATTTTTCAAAACACATTACACCTCGACTGAATTACAGACAAAGGTGATGAGGTTCAAATTTATGGCATGCACATGTGCATCACATACCAAGACCTCTGCTGACTTGTGTCTGCACCAGCTCTGATATGGGTGGTGGAGGTACAGGGGGAACGACACCACGTGTTCTTGGGTCATTGGGCCGAAGGCTCCTCCTTCGAGGCATCCCAACTTCACTGCTGAGTCTCTGGTTTAAAATTTTTGACTGCAGTTCCGATATGTATTGGTACGTTTTTTCAGATTTCAGGGCGTACAAGCTGTATCTTCTTGCATGTTTGTTGTATATTCTTCGTAAACTGTAATGGAACAATGGTCAGCTATTAAAACCTAACCCTACAATTGACAAACTTGATAGCACTAATCAATTTCAAACCACTGTGTGGCTGTGTGTTTACAATACTGCATATATTAAACTTACATTTGTTTGCCCTCACACGTAGTACTAGTTGGTCTGTTGCGGTGGAAATTGTAATCAAGAGCTGCCAGCAGAACTCTTGCCTCATAAACTGGTGGAGTGAATGCAAAGCGCTTGCTGGCATACATCAGTATATGATTCTGGAATGACTCCAGGTCTGCTGTTGATCTGGTTGGATATGAAAGAAGTCACATACATTAGTATAAATAAATATATATATATATATATATATATATATATATATATATATATATATATATATATATATATATATATATATATATATATATATATATATATATAAAAACATATACACAAATATATATTTTTCTATATATGCGTGTTTGTTTTACCTAAAACGCAGGTATTTGTGGACATCCTTCAGCCAACGTTTGTTGAAAACGATGTCCACTAATGCTTTGTGCGACTTGGAATCTCTCTGGATCCACTGCTTCCCATGCCCTTCACCCAGATCGCTGTGTTGGCAGCTTCCCATTTCCCATGTGTGGAGGTTGCAAACATGGTGACAAATGCCTATCCAAAGTGCCTGTGACAAAAAATATAATGTGTATATATATATATATATATATATATATATATATATATATATATATATACATACAATAAAAATTAATAAATAAGACTCAAGATATTACAAACACACATATACACACATATATATATATATATATATATATATATATATATATATATTTTTTTTTTTTTTTATTATTATTTTTTTGACTGATAATAGTATAAGCAAAATTCAAAATAATGATTACAAGAAAATGGTCTTTGGTGTCAGCCGTCTTGCAACACCACCAAAAATGATTGACGATGTCCTTCAACCAGTGTAGGAGGATGGACTGTCCCTTCACCTTCGCTGCCTTTTGAAAATAAAAATAAAGTATTGGAGGTATTACTTTTCATACATTGTCCATGTAGAGTTATGAAAATGCTTACTTTATCTAAATAATAGACTACAGCTATTGATTCCTATGTGTCTATGGAAAAGAATTTATCCAATTATTGATTATAAAGATAAAAAATATTATTGAAAAATTAAAGTGTTAACATGACCCCTAATGTATTATCAATTTACAGAAGATATATACACAGCAAAAATGAATCTCTTAAACTTACAGCAGCAATTTTTTTAGCAAGATTCTTGGCACCGTGCCACATGTCCAGACTGTGATGAATCCCAAGATGCTTGTATCGGCCTTTGTCTGGGTCTGTGGAGTTGGAAATCATTACATTTCAAAACATCTCTTGTTTCACTATTTGTATTCATTCATTTTATCAGAGTAGAACTTACTCATAAGGGCTCCAATCTGTATATGAGCATCTGTGCAAATCTCCACCAGCTTTAGATCTTTAGAAAGCTTGTCCACAGTCTGGATAAATGCCTCCCTTTCCATGATGTTGGAGTTCCACGACGTCTGCCTCTTGTCTATTGTAGCTACATGAATTATCTCCTTGGTGTCGAGCTCCATCGTGGTGTAGCTGCAGTACTGGGCACAATGTCCTGGTGAATCATTTCTGCCATCCCCTGTAAAACACATGCATATTTCTTACAATAAAATATGTAATTGCTGCAAATAATTTGTACATGTGCCATGTACAATTTTACAATACAAACCTAGCAAGACAACGTCTTTCCCTTGAAGTCGACTGATGGACTCGGAATTCCTTTCTTCCCAGTATTCCTTTACTGCGTCTACACAGTATGTGTTCTGTATCGTGAAAAATGTGTTTTGGTTCACCATGCCCATGTTCATAAATTTAAATAAGAGTGAAACCTTCCCATAGTTATTCCCCGACAACAAAATGATTGTTGACAGAAGGAAATCCCCAGCTTGCATCCCAAACTTCATTACAGGCTGGGAATTCCATTTCCACAGGATATGTCCGTTTGAACAAATCTAAAAATCACAGAAGATTGATAAATGGATTTGAAATATGCAACACTGGTTGAAAAAATAATTTGCATTGGTATTATGTTGTTCCTTCAAAGACTTACCCATTCAGCACTCATTGCTGTGCCCTTAGAAGTGATGTTAATGTGAAAGGGGGCAACACTGTCACACACCAGACCAGTCCCGAGAACACTTGTACATCTGTCCTGCGGCAGCTTCATTATCGATAGAAGCTGCCTCAAGCAGGTCTCATACAACACTGCTGCTCGGACACTGATGATGTCATCTACACATTGGACCTTCAAAGGGTCTGTGGAATTGGGCAACTCAAGATTGGGCAAGGGCTCTTCAGTGGGGTCTTCATGGGCAGATAGGTCATGGACAGTTTCATCAAGCCCAATGACAGGAAGATGGTCAACAGACTGCTGTGTTTTAAATAATCCACCCATTCTGTCGAGTCATAACACACAGGCACAATATAAAAATGTATGCAAAAAAAAAACAAAAAAAATACAACAAAATAACAACAGATACACACCGTATAGATATTGGTGGTAGATACTCTTCATCCGAGCTGTCATCCCTCTCTCCATCATCTCTTTGATGTAATGCCGATCTTTCATCTATCCAGTCAATTCTGTAAGAAATTAAAATTGAGAAAACAATAACGTACACACAATACAAAAAACTAAGATGTCTGTAGGGTTATAATACTTACACACTGTTCATTGGGTCATTGAACTCTTTTTCATCCACATCCTCCTCACCAATGCTCATATCATGTAGACTGTGTTAAAAATTATATTAATATTTATATCATAAAAACAGACAATACATAACAAGTGTAAGATAACGTTATATACATTATGAACATTGATGAGTTACCTATGTTGAAGGCTTGCTATTTCAGGGGCTTCTGCAATTGTACAAATATACTCATCCCTGAAATGAATAACCAGAGTGTTCCACAACACAATAGACATATGTATATTAAAGCATAAATGCCTTTGTATATATATATATATATTTTTTTTTTTAACTTTTCAAACAATAATATCACATAGAGTACACTAAATATTTATTATGCAGTCAGTTACCTTTCTGTCACACTAGAAATGCTGGACACTGCTGGAGCTGTTAGTACTTGAGAGGGTTTCCCCTTCATTGGAGTTGATGTCACTGCTCTTAGTTCTCTCTCATAGCTGGACAAAGAGCAGTATATGTTACAATGGCAAAAAAAAATATATATATATATATATTTTTGGTAGAATCATGTCCTAGGCAGTATATAATTTACCTATAGTTCAGAACAGTTCGGTCTGTATTTTATAATTATTATTGGTATTTTATAATTATTATTGATATTTACTTATTCATTCTCAATGTACTGGTCTACCGTTCCTCTATAATTAGGTCTACGACCCACAAGTGACCCATTCATACTGAAGTGTAGGCTAGTCATAGTAAGGTGTCATAGCTTGAAAAATAATGTAAATATTTACTATAAAATACAATAATTGTCTGTCTGTCTACAATAACAGACATACAATATACGTTTTCAATGAATAAGATTACAGGGCAGATGTGAAAGTGAAAATCTCGCTTAGAAACAGCTAACTAATGCTGCGTTCTAGGCAACCTGAAACCCGTGTTTTTCAAACCTTATATGCTCCCCGTGAAACTGCACTGGAACGGCAGTCAAACCCTTGACTGTCCCACCCGTGAACTCATACTAGATCGATACTCCCAGTTAGATGTTGTAAAAACACGGGTTACAGCTTGCCTGGAACGCAGCATTCCAACGCCATTATCACACTAGGCTACATTAATTGTGTATAAAGTTTAATTAAATGAAAAATAACTCAAATTTAAAGTGCCTACATATAACTTATAGCCTAAAAAAATAATATAGCGCCATTAAAATATTAATCAAATGTTATCCGTCATAGAACACGGATTTATGTTACAAGGTAAACAATACTTTTCATCATTGACGCGAGGAGGAAACCTATCCTAGATGTCGTTATAGCGTTATGCACAGCACACCATGTTATAATTAGCCAAGCAACAATAAAACTTCCAATATACACAAATAGGCTTAATTAACGTTACCTGTCGAGAAGAAAGCAGGCAAAGTCGGCGTCCTTTTTAAAATCGCTGCTCATCATGAGCTCTTTCCATCTTGTAAACGCCACTCCAATATTCACTGTTGTTTTTTTGATTTGCCTGTTGCGTTGCCGTCTTAACTCTCTTTTTCGCTTCCTTGGCGACTCTGATGCGTATCCTCGAGAATAACTGTGATTCTCCATCTGCAAACGACTTTCAGGTTTTCAAGCAATCCCCCTCTTCACATTCGACACGGTGTCATTGAGTTTTGAAACGCGAAAGGCGAAGCTTTAATTAAAGGATATGGCCCTCTTTGGCTAATGTACTTTCAAGATGGAGGGGCAACATGGCGACCGACATAGGAACCCCTCACCCGTATGTATTTTTAATTGCATATTATACAGTCACGAGATTACTTTATTACTTAAACGAAGCAAATATACATTAAAGAGCACATATATTTTTGAAAGAACTAAGTGTTTTTAGAAAAGAATAAACTAAAAAAGTTACACAGTGTAGCTTTAAGGGAATAACAGAGTTTAATATTAAAAAAGGTGGAGTGTTCCTTTAAATGATATGCAATTGTTTGTTTAATGATTTGTGTACAATACAATTGATAAAGTAATATTTTCTCCATCGTTTAGTGGATGGAGGATAAGAGATCTTTTTGTTGTTCTATTTGTATTGTAAACCTTAAATAAAAATTAAGAAGTGAATATTTTATATTTTATTTTGTAATGTTTTCAGTTCCAATACTCTAAGATCTGTTTAACACATTTAACCCTTTAAGACCGACGGGAGCGTCGGCGCTCCCGTTTGCGTGTGTCTGTATAAAATCTTATAGAAACTGAAACCAAATGGCTAGCTCAATCATTCTTTTTGCATACAAAACCAGAGATGTAACATGTTCAGATCAAGCCTCCAACATGCCCATGTTGCGTTGTTTTCACCCTCTAATCAGTCTGTACAAACTGCGTAATATGCGTTTACAAAAAAAACACAAAAAAGCATTGCACGTTGGTCTTTGCACACATGTTCTGTAGATCTGCGATTGATAGTTTCGTCTTCCGATGACTCATTGACGTTTCACGTTCTGTGCACTATGACCCCCAGGTGTGTCACATGTTGTGACGTCACACACTGCGTCATTTGACCATGCGTTTGTACACGGACGCTAGTAAAAACGCAAGTACACGGACGCGGAGGTTTTGGAAATACTAATTGCGTCCGATGACGATGATCTCTCCGTCTGCTCATCTATTTATTTGATATTTTAACCAATTTAATGTTCAATCAATATTCAAAAGCAAAATGTTATCTGTTTGAACACATTTTCTCCCCTCTTTTTGAGAGTGTAAAAATGAGTGTATCTTAAAAACTAATTTATGTAAACAGTTCAAATCAATTCTGTATAGTTTTAAATAGTTTTATGCACGTTTTTTACATTGACAAGTTTGAGGTTGACATTTATCCATTTTTTGTATTGAGTAAAATATGTAGAAAATATGTTCTTTTTGTTAATTGCACTTTTCAGATATATATCTAGTTACTTTTGATTTATTACAAACATAGCCTTCAAATTGGGAGTGTAAGGATTATTTTGATGTATGGCATTTGAAAATGCTCAAATGAATGACAGCACAGCATGTAAAAATACAAAGATACACTCTGGTGGAATTGTTCTATGGCAGGTCATAAAGGGTTAATAACATTCCGCAGAATTCCGCAGATTTTTCCAAAAATTCAGCACAGAAATCACAAAAAAAGTCCGCAGATTCCGTGTGGCCCTGTTAATAATCCTTTAGGTGAGTGTAGATGCCTGTCTCAAATACAAGCCGGTGCAGTTTGACAATTTGGGAAAATAAAAGCCCGGGCTATTATTTGAAGTTTTACGGTACTTACTGTATTCGATAAACATGTGAAAAGTACAAATGATGGTGTTATTAGTGAAGCCAGATTGTTGTTGTCTATAATAGTGGGTAGGTCACATTTGGAGTAATCAATGAAGATAACTAGATGTTTTCAAAGTGTTCTCAAACTTATTCTTGCCCATGTAGAAAGATAGATGTTTAGCTAATACACAAAACCACAGCTAGAACGAGCTTCCAGATATCATCAGATGAGCCCCAATAGTAGCCATTTTTATATCAAGATTGAAAATATCTGTGCGTTCATTGATGAATCAAATAATATGCCAGTTTATTTATACTTTCATTACGTTGTGCCATTTGGCAGCAAGATGAAAGTTTATGACTATTCAATAAAAAATAAATATCAGATACATATTTTCTGTCATTTTAAGTTGCAGAGCCGAGTAAACAAACTATTCACACAAAAAACACAAATAGGGTCACACCTCTGATTTGTTATCTGTAAGTGTGATGACAAAATATTAGCACAATATCACAAGTGGACTCCCTCTAGATTGAATCTGCAGGTGATTTTTGAAATTGCTCCGTTAAAAAAAAAAAAGTCACACTGAGCAACACTGCAATATTTTTCAAGTATGATTTTGCAAGTGACGTTTCAGCTCTGTGTGATAAGTGAAACTCTTCGCACACTGAAGACATGTGAAAGGCTTCTCTCCAGTGTGAAGCCTCATGTGAGTCTTTAAGTTTGCTTTAACTGTAAAACTCTTTCCACACTGAGGGCAAGTGAAAGGCTTCTCTCCTGTGTGAACTCTCATGTGAGTCTTTAAGTTTCCTTCAACTGTGAAACTCATTCCACACTGAGGGCAGGTGAAAGGCTTTTCTCCAGTGTGAACCCTCATGTGAACCTTGAGGATTGCTTTGCTTGAGCAAGTCTTTCCACAATGATGACACATGACACAAGGCTTCTCTCCAATGTGAGTTATTACATGTCTCTTAAGGTGATTGCTGTCTGTGAAACTCCTTCCACATTCATGACATATAAAACAGTCCTCTTTAGAGTGAATCCTCATGTGACAATCAAGGTTTACTTTACGTCTGAACCTCTTTCCACAATGATCACATGCAAAAGGCTTCTCTCCAGTGTGAATTCTCATGTGGTCATTAAGGGACCCTTGATGTGTAAAATTCGTTCCACACTGAGAGCATACGTAAGGCTTCTCTCCAGTGTGAATTCTCATGTGGATTTTAATTGTTGCTTTATGTGTAAAACTCTTGCCACACTGTTGGCAGGTGTAAGGACTCTCTCCAGTGTGAACTCTCATGTGGATTTTAAGACTTCCTTTTCCAGTGAAACTCTTTTCACACTGAGGGCATGTGTAAGGCTTCTCTCCAGTGTGAATTTGCACATGTTTTTTAAGGTTTCCTTTCTCAGTGAAACCTTTTCCACACTGTTGGCAGGTGAAAGGCTTCTCTCCATTGTGAATTCTCATGTGGACTTTAAGGTTTCCATGATGACTGAAACTCTTTCCACACTGAGTGCAGGTGAATTGACTTCTAGTTCCAGTCATTTGAGCTCTTTTTTGGGTCTTTTCAGTCTGGGAGCAACTAAAAAAATGGTCTCCAGTTATAAAATCATGACGTTTCTCTTCCTTTACATCACTCAGTTCTTGACTCTCCTCTTTCAGTGGCATCAGGTCTAAGGTGGGAAAAAAAGATAAATACAATTTTAAGCACAAGTTAATGCCACAAAGCAGCAGGCATCAAAACATTAAGACCAATTCTTCTTTTTTTTTTTTTTGGGCTGCACCCAAATTTCCCATTATACTTCCCCGAACAAATAAAAGAGTCTAATTCAGTGCTGCTCAAACCTCTCCAGGAGAATCCCCAGCACTGAACATTTTTTATTTCTCACTCATCAGCTCGAGATAAACTCACAAAATAAGATCAATTATACAAAACAAAATAACTTTGTCTGTTTACCCCCAACTGCACCTGTTGGTTTTCTTTATATCATTATTTCTCCCTAAAGGGAGTCTATACGGTCAGAAACACAGGTAGAGTTACATTAATGATTGCTCGTTCAGTGACGCTGACATTAGCATTTGCTATCATATCTGTGCTCTCTGAGCAGTCTGCCCAAAAATGTTAGATATAACAATAAAATAATTTATAATATGTGACCCCGCCTGTGAACCCCCGGCTAAAGTCGCAGAATCTAATAAGTAAAAGAGCGTCGAAGTAGTCATAGCCATAAAAATGACAAAAATAGGTCATGTGTGTTTATTGCTGTAAATGATAATTAATCAACAAGGATTTTGAGATTCAATACTCATTTTTATTTATAACATGATAAATACTATAAATACTAAAAATTAATGATTTTATTGACACTACGTTATACTTTTGCGCAACAAAAAAAAACGGACATTGACATCCTAAACATTGATTTTAATCGTATCCGGGTTTATTTTTCGGCGCAACAACACTTGCTGATTCTTATCATTCAGTTCATGAACTTCTTTTTGACTTATTAAGGTCTGTTTACTCTTTCTAATAGAAAATATCAATCCGCACGAGCGGCAATCAGGTCAACACAATGAAAAAAAATTATGCGACTTCAGCCGGGTTCAGATGTCTGAGGAGATTTTTCGTGTCATCGCCAAACATTTAACTTAAGAACAGCTTATGTGTTTTGTAGCCCAATAATATAACTTGTTTGCCAGAGTAACTGTTAACTGCGCCGTTTTGACATCTGACATGGCAGCACCGAAGCATGAGCAGGAACATAAAATAGCTGATTGCTTAAACAGCTTGTTAGATATTAATCTCGGTGGAATTGCCCAAATAATGATTTTAGCGTTTTTTTAGCGGATTATTTTATTGGTATATGGCACATATGGAGGATAATTATGAATCAAATGTGTTGCAGTTTTAAAAATAAGCTTTTTTTAAAATTGGAATTTCTCCAAAACATGATTTTCTGAGCCCGAAATTCAGCAAATCTTTGACATAGCCTTACTCAGTCAATATTAAAGATATCAAGGTTATATTTTCACAGAATGTTCTTTACATTATGTAGGATGATTTTATGTAGAAAACAGTGAATCACAAAAAAAATGACTTTAGCTGGGTTTTCACAGGGTCACATATTATAAAAATGGGTGAAAGTGCAATGTGCAGTATGGCGGATTAAGTCCCGCCTTCTAAATAAGAGCCAATTGGTAAAGTCATTGTGTTAAAACATACACAGAGCGCTGGCTGACTCTGATCACGGCAGGGTGTTCTCCGATCGACTCGGATATTACACACAATGTTAAACAGACCCGGGACCCCACTTAGACCCGGCTGAGCATTTAAAATATAGACCCTCAACCCGTACGGGTCGCCAGGTCGGTTACTGGGTCCTCTGTGAAAACCTCTAAACTGTACCTTTAAAAGGTCCACAATGTATTAGGTACAATTATGTACCCAAAACAAGTTATAAAGTTACAACATTTTAGGGTAGATATGAAAGTTCCATCTCTGTACCTTTTAAATAACTTGTCTATGCTTTTTGTATATAATTTTATCTCTGTCAGCTCATAATACATCAAGACGCTATACTGAAATTAGGGCTGCGCAATTAATCGCAATGAAACCGCACACAATTTGGCAAAGGCTGTGATATGTGCAGCTTGTCAGTGCATCACAGCCGATTGGTAGTAAATGTTGCTCCATCTTAACGCCAGAGGGCGCTCTCATGCAGACAGGCCAAATATGCTCAGCCACAGTCGATACACAGTACGACACACAAGTACGATAACACACATCATTCCAGGAAATCCATATAGGTGTAGCTAAAAAAACAAAACAGAAGACTGAAACGCTTTGATTAAACATGACTAACAAGCCTCGCAAAATCGCTAGCCCGACGTCCCGGGGCTATTGTGTTTTCAAGTCGGGCTACCAAAATGCATAACCGGCCTGCCCGACGGGCTATCTGAAATAGTGTAATCAAATTCCCCTAAACTTCTGCCTCGCCCCCCTAAAAATGTGTGATTAAGTGTAAGCTACACAAATTCGTGTTCCCTTCAGTCTTGTTATAATCAGATTCAGCGCGTTCATCTTCAATCCGCAGCGGCGCGCGAGTAGTGCACGTCAGAAAAAGAGGACGGTGTGTGTGTGTGTGTTCATCTTAGCCTCATTGGTCTGTCACTGCTCGTAAATGTCAGAATATTTGAGATGACGAATCAAATCAAAGTAGGCGGGCTTTATGTTCACAGAAGCTGCGGAGCGCGAATTTTAGCAGAGTGACTGACGCGTCAGTTTATGGTCAAATGCGAGATAAGATGTAAGTAGCTAAACTAAACATTTCATATTTGACAGTTTTTTTTAGGTCATAAATGTTAAACGAATGACAAAAATAATCAGGCAAACTAATATACTGAAAATAGGCTTATGTAACGTGATTCATGTAATGTAATTAGTTTACTGACAAGAAACATTAACAAAGCCGGTTGCATCATGTTGGGCACAAAATTAATAATGAATGTGTACATGTTGAGAATTAATATAATACAATTTGTAGCCTTCAGTAAATTAAAAAAGTTCATTTTTCGGAGGGGAAGAGACGGGGCAAAATTATAAAGCCCTGTCTACAGCCCTGTGTTAGGAATAAGATCAATAATGAATGTGTATATATTGTGAATGTATTTAATAAACTTAGTTAGGCTACCTAGATTTCCTAGTAGCTTTCAGTAAATGAACGCTTCTGAGAAAATGATTCATAAATCAGTTGACCCTATGTTTACTTTCTTCACTGACATAAGGAAAATAATCAGCTGCATGACATGTTTTTAAAGTTATTGTTATCTAATTTTTTGGGATATGTAGATCAGAGAAATAAACATTTTCTCGAACCCCCCTAACTAGCTACCTCACATCCGGGACCTCAGTAATTATAAAACACTGCCATCTGCATGTTGATGAAACTAGTTAATAGTGAGCATTAGACACAAAACTAAAGTGTTAACTTCTTTAGTCATACCCTCATTGGAGGCTGAGCCACAGACTGATTCATGTTCCACACTGGTCACACACATTTCAGTTCAGTTAGAACCAGATGCATATTTGTATTGATGATTCTAATTTGATTATTTTATATCTAATTGTTAATATTTGTGTTTTGGAAAAGTTTTTGATTGAGGTTTGACTCCTAACCAATTTTCTACTAAAATCTGAAGAGTGTCTGCCTGAAGGGCTACCAGCGATTTTCAAATTTTGCGAGCCCTGACTAATAAACACACAACTGCCTGTATTCTGTATAAGAAGCCACATCTCAAAGAAGGATGCTCAACTGTAGTTATGAAGTGAGTTGAGTCATCAAACAGCCCACAAAGGGTTTTGTGGGTAAACCGAAGCGACAATTAAAAACCCGAATTTGAGAGCATAAATGCGCTATCAGAAAGAATAAATGACAAATCATCAGTCACAAGGCATTTCAATTCTGTGGGACATAATGCCAATATGCTCAAATTTATGGGCCTAGAGTGTGTCGATCGGTCTCCAAAAGGGGGAGACCGTGAGAACCGCCTCCTTCAAAGAGAGGCTTGGTACATTTTTAGTTTAAACACATGTATCCCAAATGGAATGAATGAAGATCTGTCACTAAGCTGTTTCTTGTAAATGTAATACTAGTATGTGTATTCTATGTTGATTTTAAATATGTATAACAGTCTTTGTCTTTTATTAATGGACTGATTGAAACATTGATAACGTGCATCATTTTAAAATGATTGGTTGATGTTAATATGGGTGTGGGTATACTAGTAATGGGCGATATAAACGATATGCGATATAAACGATATAAAATTGGTCTACGATAGAGATTTTAATTCTATTGCACTATCGCGATATTGCATGTTGACGCAATTTTCCCGCAAAAATTTAGAGCCACGAGCTGCGACCGGCAGCAACGCATCGTCATATTCGTCATCTTGAGTAAACATGCGTCTGAAAGCGAAACGGAGGACCTGGTGAAAAAGACCGGTGCAACATCCATATTTTGATTAGGTTCGGATTTAAGCCGTCCGACGAACAGCAGCAAACTATACTCTGTAGGGGCAACAGTTCTGGCTAACACCTGTTTCACACATACTCCGTTTGCAGTTCATATAGCATATGCGGTGTGTATTTTTTCCGTACCCATTTTAACAGGCCTGCACGCGGATGCGGTGCGGCAATGCGTTGAGATCGTTTCAGCACAGAGTCTGAAACTTGTTTATCTCTGAGCTGCATGATCTACTCACATCTATCTGTGCAATAACCCATAATACACTCATTATGGGAGATTTCATCCTTCATTTTGACTCCCCCACAAACCGCCCTGCTGCAGAAGTCCTTGAACTCCTAGACTGCTTACATCTCACACAACATGTCACAGTACCTACACACACAAAAGTCCACACTCTTTTGATTTTGTCAAATAGCCAGTAACAGCCACCGCTGTAGCACCTGTTTTAAAACTACTTGCTTGAGAAAAAAATATAAAAAAAAATAAATGGCTGAATCGTGTTCAGTGGACGAAGTGCAGACGTTCCTTTGGTTGCAGAGGAGCGGATAAACTATAACGATCAGTCTATAATCCCACCCACTTTGAAGCGGTACTAACTGCAGTGGAAAAGCAAACCGAGCTAAAGCGAACCGAGTCGAGCCCTACCACGCAGTGGAAAAGCGAAGCGAGCCGATACATTTCGTGCACATCATCTAAATAAAAGAAAATGCATTTGATCTTGTTGCATGTCCAGAACTTTAAGAAGTGCTACAGTCCCCTGACTTTTTTCAGAAGCCTCAAGACTTTTTAGGTCTCCACACAATCTGAGATGACTGAACGTATACAGTACACATAAAGATACTTAAGTGGCAACAAGACTGGAAGTTACTCTTACATTCCTATTTGAGAGGAAGGGAAATGCTGTTCTCAAGAGGACATTTATGTGTAGCATATTTTTTAAGCCATGTAGCAAACATTTAAAAAATTTCTTGAAAAATTACTTTTTAAACCGTTTAACAGATAGTATTAAAGGGTACCTATTATGGCATTTAAAATGTTCCTAATAATGTTCTGGGAGTCCCCAACAACAGTTTTACATGCATGCAATGACAAAAAACACTTTTGTTGTCTTATAATATGCATTTATTTTTACCTGATTTGCTCACCGACTCCCTAATGATTCGTTTGACGACTCATTTGTCCAAACCCCTCCTTTGCGTGACGCTAATCGGCGGTGATTGGTCAGATGACGCAGTCAGTTATTTTTTGCGTTAGCCAAAAGCTTAAACATATTGATAAAGCACTGCAGTACTACAATACGCTTCACATAATTTCACATATTTCAAAAAACAAAAAAAATGACATTGGAGACCTAGAAGCTGCTGAGCGTAACTCTCACTCTCACACAGACACACGCACGCACGCACACACACACAAACACACACACAAGCAACAATTATTAACAGTACTTACAGGTTGTGATTCGGAGGAGGAAGCTGATCCAAATAAACTTGGTACTGAACCTTCCTATATCAGCCGACTCGCGAATCCACACTTGAAAGCATTTGTGTTTGTGAAGCGATCGTCATTAAAATAACGCGAACACAGCTCAAGGTGGCTATACTTGTGTGGTATAGTTGTAAATATAAACTCTAGCCACTGAGTCTTCACATGCTTGTCCCTGGGCAGTGAAAAAAAAAGTTTGCTTTTGATTCGCACTTCAGAACAGAGTCTCGTCGACATGATGTTGTCAGGTTTCTCTGTCTGCTCGGCGCGCGCACTGAGTGGGCGTGTCGAATTCAAATAACTTGTACAAGTGACGTACTGTAGTTAGAGAAATTGCATCGTTTGTCTATCGATTCATATCAGCGACTCGTTTGTCTATCGATTCATATCAGCGACTCAGAGTCGACTCTTACTTTTGAGAGACAATAACTTTGTATACGGTGAACTTTCATATTTAAAACTTTGCAGGATGTTTTTGTTCACTTAGATCTATGTTACACACTACATGAAAGGTAATTTTCAAAATTCCATGATAGGTACCCTTTAATCCAGGGGTCTCAAACTCGCGGCCCATTTTGTGGCCCCCTACTTGACATTAAAGTTTAATGTTAGTGCGGCCCGTCGTTGCGTGTGCCGCGTTTTAAAAAAAGGATTTTTTTTTTTATCCCTTATGGGCTACCATAGATAGTCTCGTGACAGCTTACAGTAGGTTTGTTGTCAATAGTTGTCATAGACAACCGCGAAGTGCAAACATACTGCGCGCGTCGCTTCAATTATGAGCGCGCTTGCCGCGCGCCTACATTTGAAATAACGAACTTGAGCGCGCAAAATATGTGAGCGCGATATGTGAACAGGCCCCTTGGCGAGCTACCACCAATCAGGCCACGCGCTACTGGCCGCTCGCGAGCGACGTGTTGGAGACCCCTGCTCTAAAACAATGTGAGAATAATCATTTTGAGCTTGTAATATGTGTCCAAGCAGCAGGTTGATAAGAAGGTTTGCTTTGATTTGTGCAAAGTCAGTAATTTGAGACACATACATGTGTAGAAAGAATTCAATAAGACGGGCAGACATGACTGCAAATTCTGGAAATTGGAAAAGACAAAAAAAAATTAGTAAAAATGAACTTTAACTGTCAGAAGGACAGCTCATGAAGAACCAATCATGTACAGAAAGGAATGTTCAAATTCAGAGGAACAGTTCAGAAGAAAAGTTAATAATAAATACTGAGAAGATTGGATCAGTTGTGCTCCTTTTTTATAATACTTGAATACTATTTTTTGTGGAAAACTTGATGCGGCCCAGCCTGACCCAGACTCTACCTCCAGCGGCCCCCAGTTGAGTTGAGTTTGAGACCCCTGCTTTAATCAGTCAAAAGTCTTACTGTCAGTTAACCGGTTAATTATGAGCATCCCTACTGCCAACATGACACAACCTGCTTTACTTAAAAATAAATAAAAAATAAACACTTTTATCAGGACACTCCTATGATATTCTTCAAAATTAAATTATCATTAATTTCTGTAGAGCTGGACATTTTAATAAGGATCCAAAGACTGAATTTAGCTTTAAGAATGAAACCAACCTGTTTGTTCCTCAGTATCTTCTTGTTTCACTCTGAATGTTTCTTCAATCTTCATTTCTTCACTCTCCTCTTTAATAAACGCCATCTTTATAATAGTATGTCTTGTGGATCTCAGTCGCTTCACCAGGAGTTTTTCTGTGTTTTTGGACACTCTGTCATAAATCAAGATTAGAATAGTTAAAAGTAATATTAACAGGATTAACAATTAATTATCTGGGTGCGTCTCTAGTAAGGGAGTCAGTCAGAGTGAAACTTAATCACTCATAAAACACTCAAAACTGGTACTACAAGCAAATCAATTTCACCAATTTTATAGGCTAGATTCACAATTACACATTGAGTGAAATGAAACGCATCTTTTCTGTTACTCATGTGTGGATGCACTTTACTGACAATAAATAACGTTACGTTATGGCATTACAATGTTACATTCGATCATAAATTATTCATTTCAAATGGCTTGTAAAAGCTATAAAGCGGATTCAACCGTTTGTATCGATTAAAACACTTAAATGGCTAAAAACACAAACCTTTCTTCAGCAGAGTCACAGGAGATACAGAAGCACGACGCAACCTTATAGCGTCATATCACAACATCAAAATAAAAGTCCTGTCCAGACGTGAACAATGATGTGCTTAAAATATTATTAGAAACTACTAATTAAGGTTTTAAAATCACACATAAAAGTCAGTGCTTTTATCTAATATTAAAATGTGATAATGAATCTGTCCCTTGTCAAAAAATCCTATTGGAATTCCAATAGGATCTTAATGGATTCTCATAATCCTATTGGACATTCTGATTTATTTTATTGGAATTTCACTTTGTCCTGTAGGATCTTATTGGATTCTTATAGGATCTTATTGGATATTGGAATCCTTCATTCAGATTTATTTTCATGGAATTTCAGTTTGTTTAGTAACATGTTAATTCCTTCAAATTTCCAAATATTCAAGAAACATTACTGAAATGAAATGTAGAACATTCTTTTAATAAAAATAAAATAAAATAAAAATACAAATATAATCTCGGGTCTGTTTTGACTGTAAACCTTAAGTGTGGCTACAATAAATGAACAATATTAAAGGATTAAAAACTTTCTTTACAGCAAAACAAACAATTATATAAATAACAGTGAACATTCTATTAGATGTACAATATTTATGAAAAATAATTTGCATTATTACTATTTTAAATGTAATTAATTATTTCAAATGTATTGAATTTATTGAATCTATACTCAGCTTCAAGCTGTAAAAAAAAAGGTACATTTTGTAAGGGCCTTGTTGTTTTGCATTCATTTCAATGTTGTTTCATTTGTGGTCACTGTTATGGAAAGATTAAATATGTATAACATACTGCATATGTAAATAATAATAATTATAATACAAAATCTTAGCGTTAGAAAGTCAATTGAAAAAACTGAACGGAAAATAATTTGTATATTCATACACAGAACACCGCCCACAACTCACATACGGACTACCGGCACATCCGGGAACTTAACTGTCAATTTTGTAACCGCCCCTTTTTAGGGGAAAACAAACCAGACTTCCCA
This sequence comes from Chrosomus eos, assembly GCA_036326025.1. Lineage (NCBI taxonomy): Eukaryota > Metazoa > Chordata > Actinopteri > Cypriniformes > Leuciscidae > Chrosomus > Chrosomus eos. The sequence goes on from CM070822.1 coordinate 33,106,035, forward strand.
TAGACTTCAATACAAAATAGCGACACAAAACAACGTCCGTACACAGCCGGCAGATGTGTATTACTTCAGAAATCTTTTACTTCGTTTTTTTAAGTAAACATTTTTAAATGTATATATTATGTCTTTATATTTAGAGTACCGAGTGCACTTTTCTGTCCAGCCATACAACTAGCCTGATTTAGCTTTCGATAGCATCATACGTAATTTATGATATTTCCATAACAGCAAGATATGGATGATGATGGCAGGCAGAGAGGGGCATAAATACATGGAAATGTATTTAAAATAAAAATACAAAATACTGTGTGGAAAAATGTATTTAAATACAATCAATCAATCATTTATTTATAGAGCACATTTATGACACAACCAAGGTTGACCAAAGTGCTTTACAAAGATTAAAAGACACACAGACCTAGTGTTTATAAATACAAACAAAAATAAGTAATCACTAAAAATTCATTTTCAAACAGAAGGTAGCTATATAGTGTTAAAGGCCAAAGAGAATAAATAAAAGTGAGAGTTTTAAAAGTGGAGATAGATGGAGCATGCCTAATAGACAGAGGAAGGGTGTTCCATAGCCTCGGTCCAGCGGCGGCAAAGGCGCGGTCACCACGTTTTTTTAATTTTACTTTAGGGACAGTTAGAAAGCCATGGTCATTGGATCTCAGGTTTCTAGATGGGGTATACGGAACCAAGCAATCAGTTATTGCGGTGCCAGATTGTTAAAAGCTTTGTAAACGAATAATACTATTCTATACTTAACTGGAAGCCAGTGCAGGGACATTAAGATAGGAGTTATGTGATCGAACTTAAGCCCCCCTTCAAGCATTCTAGCAGCTGCGTTTTGAACCAACTGCAGACGGGAGATTGGTGCCTGAGAAATGCCATAATACAAAGAATTACAGTAGTCAAGCCTAGAAGTAACGAACGCATGAATAGCTATTTCTAAATTACTTCTTGATAGAATGGACTTTACTTTACTGAGAACTTTAAAAAAAAAATACAAATTACATTTGTTTTTTTCCAAATGCTTTAAAATACATATTTTAAATACATGTATCTGAAATACTGCCCATCCCTGATGGCAGGTAGCCTGGGTTAGTTAATAACGGACATACACTAAGACAGCCCAGCAGTCATCTATTTAATATAACACGATGATCATGATTGTAAAATATTGGAATTGTGGGAAGCTTACATAACGTAAACTGTATGCTTAAGGTTGCTAGTGTCCTGCTTTCTTTCTAATCAAGCTTGATATGTCAATAGATTTTTTTGAGATAACACTGTTCAATAATGTTTAGCCTGTCTGTGCTGTGAAGAATATCATACTTTATTTTAATTATGGTGTTGTTTCATTTATATGAATTTAAACGGCATGCAAAAAAATCATTAGAAGTGCACACATTTTTTCCACCATTTTAAACCTGAAGGATCATCTGACAGTACCATTTTTAAGATCCAAGTCAAGCCATCCTATAGGGTCACAGAGAGGCCTCACAACATCTGGGTTGCTGTCAATAGTGCTGGAAATATCCCGGCAGCCCATTGTGACTTCATGGCAGGGTAAGACCAAACTTTGTTAAGAAACAAAACAAATGTATGCTCCTTGTAACACTGCCGTTCTTCTGCTCTGTCTCATTTGTGTGAACAAGCATCAAGCTAAATATGTGTGAATCATGTACTTGGCCAGTAAACTGTGATTATGTTTTTATTTTTCAGACTTGGTGAAAGCTGTTCACATGTTGGGACAGTACTGTTTAAGCTGGAAGCCTGTGTCTGCCTGGGTTACAACAAAGTCGCATGCACCAGCGTCTCCAGTGCCTGGAATGGTGTTTCAACCAAAACCATTGAGCCAACAATGATTAAAGACATTGAGTTCTACAGTGATCAGTGATCCAGGATGTCCCTAGCAGGTACCCAACTTCCTCCGGACCGTAACCTTCCCAGTCCACCAAATACTGGAATCCGTGTCCCCTCCTTCTCGAGTCCAGAATACGGTTTACCGAATATGTAGGTTCCCCATCTACGAGTTGCAGCGGTGGGGGAACCGGGGCCGGCGGATTAATTTGTGAATGGAACACAGGCTTTAACCCTCTGAGGTCGGCCGTCACGCGGGCGTGATGAGCTCACTTTTTTCCTTATCAGTGCAAAAGAGACTTAAATTACTCTGTTGATTTTTATCTTACATTTAAGTGTTGTACATCATTAGATCCTGTTTAGTTTCTATTTTTTTTGTGGGTACTCACAATAAAAACAAAGTGTTGTGCTTTTCGTCAAATAAAGAAAAATAAACATGATGCGCGTTTTACCTTCTCTCCGTCAGTGAAGTCTATTCTGAAACGCGTCCGAAAAAATAACTGTAACTCTGTCAATACTTGTCACAGAGATACGAGAGATGTCTCTTTATGAAGCTGAGATTCTCTTCTTTAAAGAGAAGTAAGCTACTAAAAAAATAATATTTCCAGTTTATGTAATCCGTTTGAAACCAAGGAGAGTTACAGTTTTTTCTCTCTCCCTTCATTATAGATAATTAGGTGAGCCCGCCACACCCCCAGAGCTTGCATCGCACACGCGGCACGCCCCCGATCACTGCATAACAACATGAAGATTCTTCATCAGAGATTCACTGATAGTTCATCGCGTTTTAGGGATGGAAGCACGCTACTCCTTCAGAGGATTATAGACAGCGGGGAATAATTAACCTTTTCCTCAGTGGAATTTGAAACTCAGATGAGTTGCATTTTGAAGAACGAATGGACCCCGAGGATAAGTTCGGAGTAAGTTGTTTAGTGTTTTGTATTTCCTTTTCTGATCATAGAGCTCAAATGTATTTTCAGACTATATTTTGCCTAGTAAATATTACCTCACAACATTCAGTTTTAAATAGTTGAGTTCTTCTGTGGTCTAGTGGTTAGATCGTTTGCCAAGCGTGTCAGAGGTTACGAGTTTGAATCCGCCCCTCGGCAACTTTTTTTTCTCTCATCAAAACCGAATATGTTCATCAGTGGTTACAGTCTACATCAAACACACACGTATATATGACACACGTTTGTGTGCATTTTATTTTGTGATTTCACCGGAATGAATAGTGTCCGCAATGGCATTAGATTGAAGAGCACGTCCTAAGAGCGAGTGAAGACTGCGCGCGCGCGTCGCCACAAGAGACTGTATCCATGACACTGATAGCAGGACACGAGCGCTCAGCTTGAGTTCAAAAACAAAACATTTTAACGCTAGATCTCTTATTTAAAGTCCCCATGAAATCAAAATTGAACATACTTACTTTGTTTGCCTAAATTGATCGTTTTGTGGTGAACAATTCATCCATGCAAGTCAATCCACACAAAAAAATTTTTTGGCTTCGTAATCTTTAATCAAAATCTGAAAATGCCCCTCCCCTCTGCCTTGGAGGACCTGACCCTGATGACGTATGTTTGACGGTTTAGGTGTCGGCTTAACATCCGTAACTACGCCCCTCCAACTGACAGTCACAGGCTGCCTGTGTGTTGTGTTAGCGAGCATTGACAGCGTGTGAAGGAGAGATGGCGAGGAGGTGCATTTTTGGTTGTGGCAGTCACGGAACACTTTTCCCATTCCCTAAAATTCCCTCGTTACGGTCCAGATGGCTCCATTTTTTACATTTCGAGGAAGGAGGGATAACAGAGAGGTCACGGATGTGCTCGAAGCACTTCACCGCGTGAATGCTTCAAAAATTGGACAGCACTTTAAATGGGGTTTGTGAGATATCTGTCATTAACAGATAACGCGGTCCCGTCAGTGTACACCGTTGGTACCTCACAAACTTTGACGGTAAGTTGAACTAGCTACAACCAAGCTCTTGAGACGTTTAACATCATACAGGGCTGCCATCATATTATGCTTGATAAAGTAAATAAAGTGCGCGTGTTTTTTGAGCGTGCGCGCCAAAAACCAACATCACCACTTGAATCAAGACAGATTAGACATAACGGTCATCTCTTACTCTTTACAAATGGTAACTTATGTTGAAAAATATAGAACAACTTATTGAAATGAATCATGCAATTGCTCAATTGTTTTAAAAATCGACATATAATTGTATACAAGTTGTCAATTTTGATACCAACTGACAGGTTTCCCTGTATAGTTCACAACATTAAAAATTGTATTGTATATACAAATGAATCGATATTGATCAAGATCCGAATCGCAAGCTTATGAATTGAATCGTAATTCTCACTCCAAATTGAACTCAAAAGTTGGCAGTCCTGCACAATATATTTTGCCCTTGTATCCATATCATAACATAATGCAATTCCTGTTATACAGCCCTTAACAAGAGATGTGGCCTGTCAATATCATGCACCATATTTGAAAAATGTGTCAGTTCAAACGGAAACCCACAAGCAGAAAAGACGGAGTAAAGGTAAAGTTATAGGCTACTAGCTATGTTTATCTTCATTGTATTAACTGGTAATAGTCTTCTTGTGTTGTTTCATGTGTTTGATTGTCATGTGTGTGTTGAAAATTTTAGCTGTTCAGGTGAAGCCTTTCGGCCACTGTGTTGGTGTGAGTGTTGGTACAGGTATTGGAGCTCGGTGTCTCACTTCAACACCAATTAAAAGGCCACGAATGGAAGACACTGTGTTCGATGAGAGCTCAACATACATCTCAAATCAGTGTTCAGATGTCACCTATGAGCCTGATGCCACTCAAGAGAGCATTGAAAAGTAAGTCTAAATGTGGTTATTAAAACTTCATACATGTTAAAAAATATCATGGTATATAGGTCAGGTTTGAGATGATCAATCAGGATGCCTTGTTAGAAAGTATTATATGATTTTCTGAGTTATGATTGTCCAGGGTTTGGCAACCACCACACAAAGCCAGGAAATACATGGTGTATGAAGGCAATTCGCTACAGTTGTTTCGGAAGTGTCAAGCATGCCGCCATATCTGCACATTTGAGAAATTTGTAAATGGGACATTTGTATCCATCACGCAGGTGATCATAAATGTAGCACTGACAAATTGTTACAAACATAATTTTATTTATTGTATTCTTGGCATATTGGATATTGTTCATAATATACATTTTATTGCTTCTAAATCACAAAGATCTGTTCACACTGCCTCCAAAAAACAAAGTGGAACAGCCAGCCACACATCCAGAGTACACCAGCTGGGAATTTGCATTTGTCGGCAGCAGTAGCATTCAGTGGGGCTTCATTCATACAGATCCACAAGGTTTTATTTGTGTAAACAATTTTTTTTCAAATAAATTGTTCATTGTTAAACATTTTTTATACTTTTATAAATTTTTATCATTACATTTTATGTAATGTTATATCTTCCAGGTAATGTCAGCACTCTGTCTGGAATGTATATGTCCCCAGACATTTTTTAATCATCAAAAGAACTTTCTCCAGCCAACAATTTTATGGCACTGGAGGACTGAACAAAACACAATGCTGGAGATGTCAAGGCATTCTGGAAAGGCCGTTGTCTTGGGTGGTGACATGAGAGCAGATTCCCCAGGTTTGTTCATTTTGAGAAAAATAACAACAATACACTGTAGAGACATTGGATTAAAATGTTGTTCAATGTGAAAAAAATGGTCAATAAACCAGTAACATCCTAAACTTTTTTCTGTTCTACTCTGATTCCCCCTGAAGGACACTGTGCCAAGTATGGAAGCTACACGATGATGAACCTGGAAGACAACAAGGTGGTGGACATTCAGTTAATCCAGGTAAAAATGCAATTTACTATGGCACTGCAATAATCTATAATGGCATTGTTGTGTATGGCTTTCTCACATTGAGTGTGTATACAAACACAGCAACACTTTGATAACTATCAAAACTTAAAAATATTGTGCATGTAAACATACTCATCGTCTTGGTTTATATGGTATCTATTAACTGTCAAGATAAAAATGTAAATGTCGGGTGGTTTTTAAATCTCAAAACATGTCTTTTGTCTGCTAAATTGAGTTTTTTTTTTTCATCTCTCAGAGTAATGAAGTGGGGGCAAGTCCACGCATGGAACGCGAAGGTTTTTTGAGAAGCCTCCAGTTCCTGGAATCAGCAGGGTTAAGGGTTGGTGCAATCGTCACAGATCGGCATCCTTCGATACAAAAGTATCTGAGGGAGCAGCGACCTGACATCCAGCATTATTTTGATACTTGGCATGTCTCTAAGGGTAACTGTTTGGCAGCATTTCAGATTAATCAGATATATACACAACAGCAACATATCACAACTTGTGACTCAAGTGACAAAAGCACAAATGAACTTTAACTAAGTTTTAAGAACTGATTAAAGTATAATATTTTAATGAATTTTATTTTCTGTAATTGCTACTTAAGGTCTCGCCAAGAAGATCGATGCACTAGGGAAAGAGCGTAGTTGTGGAGAGGTTCTGGCCTGGAGGAGAAGTATCATAAACCACCTTTACTGGTGTGCATCCTCTTCCAAGACAGGTGAAGAAGCCGTGGAAAAGTGGAAGTCTGTAACCAACCACGTGCAAAATGTGCACCATCATAACAGCGACTTATTCCCAGTCTGCGCCCACCCACCTCTTGAGATGCGAGCTTGGCTGACACCAAGTAAGGATTTTGTTGATTCCTAATGCTACATGATTAGCCCAATTAGGTAACAACCATGAAGATAACTATGGCTGGGTTGATAGAGTTTTTATGATTAAATTCCTATTTACAAGCTCTTGACTCAATTCTAATCTTAATTCAATTTGACATTGAAATTTATTCTGAAATATTTCAGATACCTTTAAATTTTCCATTATGGAAAAAAAAATCTCTTAAATAATGCTTTAAAATATAATACTGAAAATACTAAAAACTATAATAATGAAATCTAAAACTAAAATACTGATTCTGCTAAGAGTGAAACCATTGATTTTTTTTAATGACTACAATATTAAAAGTTACGATTGACAACAGTCTGTTGAATTCAAGTGCCATAGTGATATACAGTGATATACATATATTTAATAATCTGTATCGATATTTCCAGCCATAAAAATTACATTACAGTTATATGTTGATAAGGACTCGCTGTCTTTATTAGGCACTAAAGCTTGTGAACGGTTTTGCGACCTGATGATAAACCAGCGACTCCTGAAAGACGTGTCAAAACTGAGCCCTCACCATCAGACCTCCTCAGTTGAAGGCTTCCATAGCCTGATATTGAAATTTGCTCCGAAAAATGTGGCATTCTCTTTTGTGGGAATGTTGAACAGGTGTGACAGTTTAAATTTCTTTTAAGTTCATAAATAATGCTGAATGTGCATCTGTTACACTGTCTTATATTTGTAAATACATAATTTATCCACATAATTAAGCACACTTTAAACAACCCCCCCTTACCAATTTTATCCTTTTCATTTCTTAATTTAACTATGTAGGTTGCAACTTGCTGCTCTTCACTATAATGAAAATTCCAATCGCGAGTATGCATGCAACCAGAGTGGTGAACCGTCTATCAAAGTGAAATGGCCAAAATACAAAAAGGGGGATCATTCACTTCACTACACAAAAACAACACCAACCTACAGTAAGTATAAAAGGATAATGTTACCATACAATAAATATGGAAAATATGTAGATCTTCTGCAAAATAAGTTATTCAATTAACACGTACATTACATTTTACATATTGTTTATGGTAAATGCAGTTTGATTGGCCACAATGTTGTTTTATCCCAATTGTAGAAAAATGTCTACTTAAAAAAAATGCCAGGTTCATTGTATTTTTTGCACTATAGACTACGTGGAGAGTCTGCTAAGACTGTTTTTTGAGGAGAGAGAGAGAGAGAGTGAGTGAGTGTGTGAGAGAGATTTTTAGTGTTAAAATTAATCTTCAAAATGTAATTAATGAAACATCAAGTGTAATTAAAGTCCTTTGTCATTATTTATTACATACAGTTGTACATACATATCACTTGCTATTGTGGATGTAGTGAAGGTAGCTTGAAGCCTGTGTATCTCTCTGATGTGAATGTGGATCTTATTTTAACAACAACACATGATGGGAGGACAACACGTATTTTTCTTCCCAAGTAGCCCCAACACCATCTGACAAAGGTCCTGTAGGCGGTGTGACGGTATCGCCTAAAGACAAAAAAAGGTAACTAGATAATAATGCATTTTGCTGACTGTTGCAGATATGATTATTCACTTACTCTTCGATAGTAAAAACATCTTGGTCATAGTCACCATAATACTGGACCAAGGATGCATATTCAACTTGAAGAACCCATGGGTTCAAGCAGACCGCTTCAAAACCTGGGTGTTCAGTCATGCATCCAGGTTGCAGTTCTGCCTCTGCACATTTATCAACAACCTATATAAAATAAATAATATAACAATTATGTAGTTTTAGTATTATACTATTTTACTGTAGTATATGTTATGTAATGTATTAACACATAGGCACTGTATTACAAATGTTAAGGTTTTTTGAAGTCATAGACTTTGCTATCTTCAGTTCTACTCAGCTGCTGTGTCATGTATAGGGTGATTAATAACATGATACCCATTCTCTGCACTTCTGTCACAAACCTGCCTAACCTCCCTACAACATAGTCTTTCAGGACCAGTGTCCATGTGCTGGCAGTAGCCACAGGAGCACCTGAATGAAAAGCATAGTACAGTTTAAGTTGACAAATTAAAAATGTGGTTTAATCGTGGTAAGCTTAATTATCTGTCAATTTTAGATGTGGGCAACTATTCTAGACAATGTACAACATTCAAAAACTTAAGAAAACATAAAACGCAGGTACCTTACATAACGGTTAATGTTGCAGCAGTAATAGCAAATAAAAATAGTTTTATAATTCCAATTAGTGTTACCATTGGGACACATCGAGATGCTCGCGAGTGTGAACTTGCTCCTGAGCCGCCACGTCCAGGTGACCATTCGAACCCTCCGCATGTAACGGCTCAAACATGTAAGGTCTGATTCCCCCCGTGACGAAACGATCCTCCGTGTGCTCCTGTTCTTCTTCATCTTCCTCCTCCTCCTGCTGCAAGAAGGGGACTGCTGGCGGTGTTTCAGGCGGCGAGTAATCCTCAACAACCGATTGTAAACTTGCGTTAAGATCTGCCTCCATTTCAGAATGAAACACCTACTTTTCTATATCCAATCAGGTGCTAGTTGGAAAAAAAGCCACGCCCACTATTTTGCCTCATTTAGTATTCCGTTTCTCTCGGAAATACGTCACAACACTGGAGAAAAGTCGCTTGCAACTTCCGGTTCACGGGGACTTTAAGAGCGGACTAAATGAATGCTCTACTAGTTAACTGGAGATGTTTTATTTGTATTAGGTACAGCCGTTCATTGAGTGTATCAGTAAATGCGTGCGGTCTATGGCCATAAACAGATACTCGCGGTTACGCGGTCTACACATCAATAGATGTTTCTCTGTCCATCAACAAATACATTGTGCATCTATAATCATAATTAATGATTACTAATTTGCGGGCATCAGGGAGCCGCTATGAATATGCAGGTTTTGTATAGGTAAATTTTTTTCATCAGAAACCTCTGTAGGGCCTATAGGGCCAATCTACCACAGCCTTAACCTTGTCAGGATCCATACGTACTCCCTCAGACGAGACGATGTATCCTAGAAAAGAAACAGACTGTGCATGAAAATCACATTTCTCCGCCTTGACAAAAAGCCCATTCTCTAGCAACCTCTGAAGTACTCGTCGGACGTGCTGCACGTGTTCCTGGAGAGAAGATGAAAAAATCAATATGTCATCCAGGTAGACATATATGAACTGATCTACCATATCTCGCAGTACGTCGTTGACGAGTGCCTGGAAGACCGCTGGGGAGTTGGACAGCCCAAACGGCATGACCAAATATTCAAAGTGCCCCCTGGGGGTGTTAAAAGCTGTCTTCCATTCATCCCCCTTCCTGATGCGAACCGAATGATAGGCATTACGTGAATCCAATTTCGTGAAGACTGATGCTCCCTGCAACCTCTCGAAAGCTGAAGACATCAATGGTAAAGGATAGGTATTCGTTACCGTGATGTTGTTTAGCTCTCTGTAATCAATACAAGGTCGCAGAGAACCATCCTTCTTCCCCACAAAAAAGAACCCCGCCCCCACTGGAGAAGAGGAAGGCCGGATAAGCCCAGTTGCTAGAGAATCAGAAATATATTTCTCCATGGCCTCCCTCTCAGGAACAGAAAAAGAGTATAGCTTGCCCTTAGGTGAAGACTTACCTGGCAGTAAATCTATAGCACAGTCATAGGGACAATGCGGAGGAAGAGAAGCAGCACGGGACTTACTGAACACCTCCATCAGGTCGAGGTACTCCGTGGGCACATTTGATAAATCCACAGCCTTCTCCTGAAACACAGAACCAGACACAGACGAACAAGCAGATACAAGACAGGAGTCATGACATTGTTCACTCCATGTGGAAATTTACTTTGAAGTAAAGTAAAGTTTACTTTTTAGTCATACCTGGAAACAAATCCTGTTCAAATAGGCTATATGGGTCATTCTATAGAATTGGTTCAAAGTTAGAGTTGGAAACATCTTGAAAAGAAATTGTCTTTCCATAAATGTCTTATTAAGTATTATTTTTTTAACCCTCAGAGACCTAAGGGTATTTTTACAATAAATTTTCCGTCTGGTGTTATTAACTTAAAAAGCTTGTAAAACATCAACCCTTTTGTGCACAGACAATTGACACACCTCTTTTTTTTTCAGGACAAATTGAACTTTCAGCATATTTGTGTTACATTGATGTCACCTGAATGTAAAATAAGTTATGGGACCATAAAGACAAATGAAAAACTAAATCAGAAATTGAATCACTCAAATATTTATGGAAATCACACACAAATAAATAAAAGCTAAGCAAATTTCCTCTGGAAAACAGTTTGTTCATGTCTTTGGAGTCCTGGAGCACAGGAATAAACATTATAACTAGGGCCGGGACTTTAACGCGTTAATTAAGATTAATTAATTACAGACTTTAACGCGTTAATTAAGATTAATTAATTACAGACTTTAGACTTTGCACCGCGGAACGTTTCTCACTGGATGAGTTTCGGCGGACCGATTATACTGGAGCACCAACTAGCGTCAGAAGAGCTGACGGGATCGCGCTTCATAGATCGCCTCAGTCGGACTAAATTAAGTTCTTTTGTATTTAGCCCTACAAATGTGACTCACACCTTCACTCTCAAAGAGGTTATTTTTATTATGAAAATCCAAAGTTGCTTTCCCTTGAGTATGTTGTTAACTTCTTTATCTTGTATGCAAAATTCTTCATCCACAAGCAAAAATGGCTTAAATCTCCTTTGAGCTTTCCTCTTTTTCTGGCTGATTTTGACTCTTTTATTTCGTCCCTTAGACTGATAAATAAATAACAAGAAAAGTGAAAATGTTTTGATGCATTATGATGATTTATTCAAAGACATGACTTGACATTATTATGCTTTTCTTTCTTTTTGTATTACATAATTTGATGTATGCAAACCCAGGATATTTATTTTCTGTTAGGTACCTTTGTTTGTTTGTTTGTTTGTACACCTTGCTTAACTTCCCTGAGTTTGTAGTTATGTATAAGTTCTGCAATAAGAAAAATAGATCGCCTCGATCGCTTTGGTTGGCCCCGTGGATGGGAAATGTTGTTATAAAAAACGAACGGATGGAAGCGTCGATAAGAGCATGGTTGTGTGCAAGCTGCAACGAGGAATTCGCTATTGCTATTAGTGTAGTGTTGCAATATGCTATTGCTACACTTAATGGCAAAAATTGCACTGGTCTGTTGGACTTGGTTGAACAAAAATAAACAATATGTTGTTGCTTAAGCTTATGTATTCAGTCATTATTCAATGGTATGCTAAAAATCCATGTGAAAAAAATGACTTCTCACTGTTCTCAGGTCAAATATTTATGCGATTAAAATGCGATTAATTTCGATTAATTAATTACAAAGCCTCTAATTAATTAGATTAATTTTTTTAATCGAGTCCCGGCCCTAATTATAACTTGTACAGAACCAAAACTATTTACATTTTTCCAAAAGAAGTCCAGGCGCTTTCATGAAATTCACTGGTGCCAAGCCTCAAAACAGTTCCTATCAGCAATCACAAAGAGGGCCACATCACAGGCTTTGCATTTATATTTTATTTATTTTATTTATTATTTTATTTATTCTATACTTTTTATACTTTTATACTACATTTATACTTCTATAATACTTTTTTACAGTAAATAAATAAATGGCACTTCAGCTGGGTCTATCCTGGTAATCTAGTTCCTCATCTGTCAAAAACCTCTGTTCTCCTGAAAATCCATCATTCAGCGCTTGATTTAGATCTATTTCTCTGTTTCTCTGTGAAACCTGCGTCTCCCTGCGTCTCTCTCTCTCTCTCTCTCTCTCTCTCTCTCTCTCTCTCTCTCTCTCTCTCTCTCTCTCTCTCTCTCTCTCTCTCTCTCTCTCTCCACTTGGCTCGTGCGACGCACCCAATGTTTACGACGGATCAGCCTGTAATTGGTCAAAAACCATCACGTGGATATCCAAAATGGCAGCTAGCATCGAGCTAGCGGCAAATATGACGGAATATTTACAAATTATGGACTTCAAGTGTATCAAAGTTGGATATAAACGTTTGGATTTATTGCTGAAAAACTCCGAAAGTATGCACAAGTTCCAGGCTGGATAGAAAACCTTCTGTAAAGGCTAGAAAGACACCAAAGACACCCCCGTGATGGCTAGCTCGTTAGCTTTCTTCTGGAAAAAACGGTAAGAAAATCGATAAAACTGTCAGCGAGTTATATCATAATTTCTCGGAGCTGATGTGTGGCGTCGTCGACGATGCCGTCGGGCTGCCAATACATTTTATCATACATATTTCATACATATAAGTTAAGGATTCATTAGTTTGATATAGCTTGAATTGGAACAAACACTATAACAGTTGATTAGTTTATTTATGACAAAACATACTATATATTTAACATATGAGCAGAAATTGTCTAACAAAAGCTTATTTGATGTCTATTTGTCATGTCTATAAAGTATAAACTTTATAATCTATCCAAAACTAGTCAACGCAATGTTGTCTTTCATATTTCGTCTGTAACAGTGTGCATCTCTGCGTTCATTCACACAGAGACCCGATTCATATTTTCGTTCTTGCGTCTTTTTGCGTTTACAAACACTATTCTATATCGCGATTAGAACAAATCTCAGTAGGCTAAAGCAGTATAGTTTAGATGTGTTCATGTGAATGTAGCAGGGTGGACTAACTCCACCTACTGAGAGCGTGCACATGTGAATAGTTGATTGGACGCCGTGGGATGGCGTATAAAGGAAGGGGATTTGGGCGACCGGATGTGTGCCTTGGCGGCGTCGGATGTCACTTTCATCCGCGGCCGCCTAAGGGTTAACCGCGGTCTGGTCTCCCTGTCTGCTGTGCGCGTGCAGCCGATTCGTCTCAGGTAAAATTAGTCTGTTTACGCGTGAGTTATGCCTTGCTGCTCTCAGCGAGATATTCATAGCCTGTCATTCACAGCGGCATGTTTCCGACTAGGCATCTGTATCCCCGCATGGCGCGTGGCCATGAATGGGCCGATTACATCTGCCGGTATGTATAATTATATCTTTCGACCTTAGTTGTATTACTTTCATTAACATATTGTTATGCTCGGCAGGGTTAATGGCATATATGAGGGCTTCCCCCGTTGTATCTAATGGGATCGAGCGACAAATCTAACGTGGGGAACGGTTGAGTGAGACTACGTTGCTGTTTTGCTTCTATGTGTGTTATGGTGAGTTTATTTTGTGTGTTTTAAATGTGCTGATCCATTTTTGTGTGTTTCTTCTTTTGTAGGAGCTGGAGGTTCCTGGAGAGGGGTGGCTAGCTGCCGTTGTGTGTGGGGTGGTTACACCTATGCCGTGTGTCTGTTTGCAGCTAATCTTCACGTGTGTGTGTGTGGGAGCGCGTGTATGGGGATAGGGGCTCATATTAGATTAGCGGCTAGCCTGTACCTCCAGGTACCACCACTCCAGTCGAATGAGTTAATTGTGAGTATGTTGTTGTGTTTGATACAGATGATGCACGTTACTGTGAAGTTGATCCTGAGATTATGTGACCCTTTTAATTATTTATTATGTGACTGCATATGAAAATAAAAATACTTATTTTTGCACATGTGTTTCACCCACGTCTCTTTGCCCACGTTGATAACGAATCTGTGCGCCCTTAGGGCGGTTAGTCCCCAGTATTCTGGGGTGGCGTAGTCGACATTTAGCTCTATTCTTCAATTCGCCCTAGCGCGTGATGCCACATAAAAATAACGTTTACTAATGTAGGAGCGAGAGTGAATGAACGGCACAGATGTACAGCTGTAACATCACCCGCGCGTCTGTGCCGTTCATTAATTAATTCACACACAGACACGCAATTCATATTTAATTACATAAACTGAGAATATTTGTTTTTTTATATAAATTACTTCGTTTAAAATAAGAGAATTTCAGCTTCATAACGAAATATCTCTTGTGAGTTACAGTTCATTTTCGGAAGCGTTTCAAAATGGACTTCACTGACAGAGAGAAGGCAAAATTCGCATCATATTTATTTTTCTTTATTTGACAAAAAGCACAAAACTTTGTTTTTATTGTGAATATCCACAAAAAAATAGACACTTAACAGGATCTAATGATGTACAACACTTAGGCTGCGTTTACACTTTGCATTAACATGCGATCACCGTGATCCGATCAAGAAGATCGGATCATTAGCCAATCAGGACATGATGCGTTTATATTTGTTCACATTAAGTAGCCTCTGTATCTGGATAACTGATCGGATTTCTGTTTTTGCATAATATTTAAATTAGGTCAGTAGCCAAATTAAGAGTAGATGATAAAAATTAAGCAATGTCCCAATGTACACTACTTTACTATGCAATCTCCAGTCTTATATCAAATTACGTTTTTTGAATTAAGGAATATTTCAGTGCTGATCATACAAAAATAACTGATCATGTTAAACAAGTCACATCATCGACCATCGGGTAATGGCTATATAAACATGCTGAAACAATAAAAACATTCAACATTTAAAACATTAAAAAATAAAAAGTGTATTCCCATTATTCCAATGGCAAAACAGCGCACGCTCTTCATTAAGATCTCACGACTCACAGCTGTGATTGTACAGGCGATTGCCTCGTTCAGATAATGTTGCACAATTAAAATGAAAAACAAAATGACACACACAGTGTTTTAAATATTGACGTTTATTTGTAAGGTTCAAATGTGTTTTATTGATTGTCTAAACGGCGTCTGGCCATTATTTTCTGACAGCACGTGGGGAGACTGGGTGGGGATTTAAATGACGCGCACCTGTGAATGCAGACACGACGGCTGGATTGCATTTACATTACACTGAGATCCGATCACAATGCGTCCTCGACTACCTCTGAACCAGGACACGCTGATCGGATAACATTCCGATCAGAAACGCGTTTACACTTGTCTTTTCAATGTGTATGTGGACAACATCCAGATACAGGTCGCATGTTAATGCCAAGTGTAAACGCAGCCTTATATGTAAGATCAAAATCAATAGAGTATTTTGAGTCTCTTTTGCACTGATAAGGAAAAAAGCAAGCTCGTTGCGCCCGCCGCGATAGCCGACCCCAGAGGGTTAAGGCTGGCTTTTACGGTTCGCAAACTTATAAAAATGTATTTCTGGGTTTTTTAGCTTGTTTGCTGTACACCTTGTCACACAGCAGCTTTTAGGCATTTTCTGTCTTTTGTTAAATGTCATAAATGACAAGGAGGCAACCTTTCGCAATGCAAAGTCAATAGGCCTATGTCACACTTCCTGCTTCCGGAACGCGGAGTAGGGATTCAGAACTTCCAGTCAACAGTATTTCTCAATAGGGATTTAGATTATCAGCCATAATGTCTAAACCATCCGAGGTAGACTGACCACGAGCTATGAGGTTGTGAAACGAAGGTTTTTGCTCCTGTAGAAGCTATAAGTTTGTATGAAATCAACCTTGTTTTAAGGAAAACATGTTTTATCCGCGATCTTATGAAAAAAAAAACTACACTACCCACAACGTCTGCTGATTGGTCCAACTCGCTGTTACCATAGAAACGTTTACCTTACTGGCGAATGGCTAGAGCTATAACAACATTGGCAGGCTACACCCGCAGCTGTTGTTGTAGTGTACCGGGTTGCTCTACATCAGGACGTAGACAGCCATATATCAGCTTTCACGCTTTCCCGAAGGACGAAACACTCCGCAAGTCTTGGGTTAGGTTAATAAGGAGGGACGAGGGGCCTTCTTTTAATATTCTCCGGGACAGCACTTTCGTTTGCAGTTTGCATTTTGAAAAGGAGAGCATCTACGTCTAGGAAAGTGAGAATAGCGGAAATAGAAAGTGGAATAGACTTAAAGCCAATACTATACCAACCCAGTTTCTCTGGAATAACTGGGGGGATAATCAGCCCCGTCGTCGGTCAGTTTTTGACCGTGTTAGGCAGGTTGCGGAGAGATTTGGTCCAGCGGTATCTATCGGACCCCGCCATTGTAAAAAGCTAACCGGAAGAGCCGTATCCCTACTAAAAGACGTACTTCCGGTATTTTTTCGTGACATAGGCCTATGGAGAGGGTTGAAATGTTTTCCCCCCGGTGGGCGTGGACTTCAGATTATGACGCGTTGAGCTCTGTCTCAATTGCACATGTACATCCTTGCTCACTGTAGCGCAACGGTCCGAGGAGACGATCATACAACTTTCTTGAAGACGACGAGCTGTGAAACAATTGCTTTAAGGTACTATTCAACCATTTGGTAGACCACACTTTAAGTCACTATATTTCATTGAAAAATGCATCAAGCTTAACTCAACCTGAATGAGCCATCTCTATGGGATCAATATCCCGCCAAATGTATTGCGGCCACGGATTAAAATATAATAGGCGTGAATCAAAAAATAACAAGCATGAATAAAAACTTTAAACACATTAAAAAATATTTTTCATAAAACTTAAACTTGTTCATGTTTTCTTCAAAATTATGTTTTCCTTGGTTTTATTACTCTGTAATTTGCGCTCTTTCATTTTCTGCTCATAAATAATTTTTTTGTATGCTTGTGCTGTTTTTCTCTTCGCTCTTCTTTCCATGTTCTGTGCTTGCTCTTCCAAATCTTGCAGTTCGAGTTTCATGTAAATTAGGGCGGGCTTTAGCGTCACCATTGGTCCACTAGTTCTAGATTGACAGCTCCTCCTCTAGTCAATCAATCGAAGAGGAGAGTTGACGTCACTCCAATGCAACTCATGCTGATGTTGTTTACTCGTAGCTGGTAGCTAGGTGAAGATAACCATCAGCTCAGCTGGCAAAAATCAATATTTGAGGATGGCGTATTTAACTGTAATGGATCGCCAGGTAGGCTGTGCATTTTTTTCTTTTCTTTTACAAAGGCTACATGTTCATTTTAAAATGTAGTTGTTGTTCTTTGTTTTACATACTCTGAACTGTACCACAAATGCCTTATATTTGTCTTGTAGTTTTTGCACCGTAGGCCTTGTCTGTAATGGAACTATATATATATAAATATATATATATATATATATATATATATATATATATATATATATATATATATATATATATATATATATATATATAAAGGTAGGCTGTGTGTAGCGTTGACTGGTCAAAGTCCTAAATTCTTCAGACGGGTAAAATGGCCGTTTTTAACTTAACGTTTAAAATAAACTGTTGTCTTCCCCTGAACGAGTGATCATCAGTAGCGTGAGTCACATTGGAGTGACGTCAACTCTCCTCTTCGATTGATTGGCTAGAGGAGGAGCTGTCAATCTAGAACTAGTGGACCAATGGTGACGCTTAAAGGTGCTCTATGTATTTTTAGCGGCCTCTAGCGGTGATGTTTCAGATTGCAACAAGAGCGCTCGTGTGCGTGCTCGATCTCAAGAGCGAGCATTCACTACCGGCCACACGGAGACTTTCAATGCAACGGCGAAAGCATCACATAACATGCTGGAAACTCATGTAAACTCCCACTGCAACGTTACAATAATAGGCTACTTTTATCAGCTTGACGTTGAACTAATGCTCCATGCTCGTACCATGATAACGTTACATTGACTGCATTTAGCCGACATGTGATGTTATCTAGCATAAGGCATTTCACTAACTATTCGTGTATCTTTCACAATCAGCAATGTCAACATAGGTGAATGTATAATATGATAACGAAAACGGTGAACTAGACTGAACAATGTCAGTGTAACAGTAAGACAGTAGGAAGTAACATTACTGTACTGAACGTGTCTGGAAATGTTTATTATAAACAATATGATAGTAGTGGGATGAGTAACATTAGACAGTAGATCTAGTACATAAAACAAGTATACATCCTAAAGCACCTTTTCTTATCCTGAAACAGTCTTTTTTATTCATTTCATGTCTCATGTAGTTTACCTTGCTATTTCATTTTTCAGAGTTTACTAATAATTCAAAAGCTCTGCCGATGTTGATCCGTGTTTTCGCCCTGAGTCGATCAGATTCACGTTTGGCCTGACGAGCTTCAGCAGATAAAACTTTTTTTTTGTTTTTTATATATTTGTGGAGTGTGTGTTGGAGTGTGTGTTGTGCTGGAGGCAGGTCGTTTTGGGGTGTTATCAGACTCCATGTCGTCAGCTGAAGTTCCGTTGGTCACATAGACTGTATATAAGGAGAGAGGTTTGGGAGCGCGCATGCACGTCACATCCGATGGATTTCGCGGTAAATCCGACCCGGAGACTTTACATATAAATATGAATATTGGCCTTCAGAGGTAATAGCAAAACCCGACAAGTGAATCATTGTAATGTGTGATTACAACCCCTTCACACACAGGCAATAAAAAAAGGATTCATTTTAGAAGAAAAGCTACATAGAGCACCTTTAAGCCCGCCCTAATTTAAAGCCCACCCTAATTTACATGAAACTCAAACTGCAACATTTAAAAAAGTGCAGAACATGGAAAGAAGAGCGAAGAGAAAAACAGCACAAGCGTACGTACAAACAAATAAATTATGAGCAGAAAATGAAAGAGAGCGCAAATTACAGAGTAATAAAACCAAGGAAAATATAATTTTAAAGAAAACATGAACAAGTTTAAGTTTTATGAAAATTATTTTTTAATGTGTTTAAAGTTTTTATTCATGCTTGTTATTTTTTGATTCACGCTTATTATATTTTAATCCGTGGCCGCAATACATTTGGCGGGATATTGATCCCATACATCTCTACCGTTTGGTGTAGTTGTGCAATGCTAAAATAAATCCACTAGATGGCACTGTGTCTGAGAGCAGAATTTTTCAGTGTTCCTTCAAACAGCACATGACACAGCGAAAATGTACTCATCCTTTGATGACGCATATCGGCGGGACTTTTTTTAAGGTAAGACTATTTTGTTGACATTATCGTTTCAGAGGAGTTGTTAAACAGAATTATGTAACTTAATTAAACAAAAATAAGTCTTATAAGGATCAAATATTTTTTTCAAAACATGCTCTACCAAACGGTTGAGTTGTCATTTTATGGTAGAGAAGCTAGCTAATGTTGGTAAAATTAGCTATTTACAATGAACAAAAGGGTTAGTCTTGTTAAAATGATTAATTTAATATTATTCAATTACATATTTAATAAAAAAATATTTGATCAATATATTTTTTTCACCATTTCTGTACTGTATATGGTAAATATCAAGAATAAACTTGAAGAATTAATACCAATTCTGGTGTTACTATTAATTTCATAATTTAAAATTGACTATGTTTGTGTATTACTATATGACTAGCATTGTAAGAGTACATGGTTTGTAATACAATTTGTTTTCTTTATGTTTTAGACATGATAGATGGACATCAAATCATTTTACGTTTCAAGATCACACACTTTTTTGGCCCTTGTGCCAGAAAATCCTGAGGACTCAGATGCGGATCTGAGTGATGATGACCCTGTAGATGATCCAGATTATCTGCCCACTCCAGCAGAAGAGAGTGGGGACACTTCTTTTGATTCAATGGATGAGGAGGAGGTTGCCTCAACAAGTTCATCCTCTAGTCCAGAGGTCTTCACTCCTGCTCCTGGAGAGCCACTGTCCTGCAGAGTTTAGTTCCAACCTGCTTCACCACACCTGCCTTTGAATACTCAAGCGATTCTGAAGTGCTTGATGAGCTGATTCAGGTGTGTTTGATTAGGGTTGGAACTAAACTTTGCAGGACAGTGGCTCTCCAGGAGCAGGAGTGAAGACCTCTGCTCTAGTCTAAAACCAGTGGTACCCAAACCTGTCCTGGTGCCTTCTTCTTCTTCTTCTTTCCAATTTTACGGCGGTTGGCATCCAGCTTTTTGGTGCATTACCCCCCCCCCCTCTGCTCCGGAGTGTGGATCAGATAATAGATTACTATACATATTTGTCTATTCTCTTTCCTTCACTTACATAATACTCACTCCCTCAAATAAACACTCACATACAAACACACTTTATTTATCGATTAAATCCTATTAAAAACTCCCGCTTCCCTTAAAAAAGAAATCAGTATTCTATTCTGTTTCCCATTTACTGCACTTAATAACCCTTTTAATGTAATCTCCTGCACCCCAATCTGCCTCAACTTATTCTTCATTACCTGCCTCTGTATTTCATATCTCTTACATCTCATAATTATGTGCTCCACTGACTCCTCTTCTCGACATCCCTCACACAACCCTGTCTGGTGCTTCCCAATCATCTTTAGTGTTTTGTTCAGCGAACAATGTCCCACCCTTAACCTCGTCATCACAACCTCTTCTCTCCTATTTCCACTTCCAACCCTATCCTCTTTAACACTCCTCTGAATTTGGTATAAGTGCCTCCCTTTCTCCTCTTTATCCCACCTCTCTTGCCACCTTTTATTTATTTTCTCCCAAATTATGCTTTTGACCTCTGCTTTACTTACATTAACCTGCACTTCTACATTCTCTTTTGTTAGCGCCCTTTTAGCCAGCCTATCTGCCATCTCATTACCTGTAATGCCAACATGTGCTGGGACCCACATAAATTTAACCTGACATCCCATATGACTTAATCTTGTGTTCAATTGAAGTACTTCATACAGGATATCTTGCCGAGCTTTTGAATGGAATGACCTTAAACTAGCCAAGACTGATAATGAATCGGAGCATATTAAAACCTTTTCCTGTCTTACCTTTTCCACCCATTGTAAAGCAATTAAAATTGCCATCATCTCTACTGTATATACCCCTAAATTATTAGATGTTTTTTTTACTAATTTCTACTTCTTTCCCTGGAATTGCCACCCCAAACCCTGTTTCTTCGGTCTCTGGTTTTTTAGATCCATCTGTATAAATCTGCATAAATTCACTATAGATTCCCCCTACTCTATTGTTAAATATAGTTTTCAGATCTACTTCTTTTCCTTTCCTTTTTTCCTCATGCACATACCAATCTACCTCAGGCCATGTCATCTTCCAAGGGGCAATCTCTGGCAAAACTACTGTAGGGCTTATTCTAAGATTATATACTTCTAACTCTTTAGCTACATTATTTCCAATTCGACCAAAATTTTCCTTTAACTTTCTTCCATTTTCCCAGCAATCCTGCAATACCGCTTTTGTGGGATGCGAGTCATTATGGCCCTGCAATCCAGCCCAATAATTTACCATCAGTTGAATCCTTCTTAATTCCAGTGGTAGTTCTCCCATTTCCACTTGTATGGCCGGAGCTGAGGAAGTTTTAAAAGCACCACAGCAAATTCTTAAAGCTTGATTCTGAATAACCTCTAACCTCATTAAAAGAGACTTTGCCGCAGACCCAACCACTATACTCCCATATTCCAACACTGATCTTATCAGAGCCACATATATACTTTTAAGCGATGAACGACTGGCTCCCCACTCTCTTCCTGTCAAACATCTAATCACATTAATTACTTTTTTGCACTTGTCTTCCATTTTCTTTATATGTTCTGCAAATGTCAACCTTGCATCTAAAATCACTCCCAAAAACTTAATGGAATTTACCCTCTCTAACTCTCTCCCATACATCATTAGTTTAATTTCTTCCTGAATTCTTTTCCTCGTAAAAAATACTGTCTGAGTCTTTTCTATTGAGAACCTAAATCCCCAGTCATACGCCCATTCTACCACTTTATCTATTGCTTTCTGTACCTTCCCTGTCCTGGTGCCCCCTCAACACTGCACATTTTCTTTGTCTCCCTAATCAAACACACCTGATTCAACTCATTAGCTCATAATCACATGGGTTAATGAGCTAATGAGTTGAATCAGGTGTGTTTGACTCAAAATGCAGGTCTCAATCAGTTGCAAATAGGAACCACTGTGGCAATTTCAATAATACCACCTTGGAAATTTATAAAACCATCTGTGAATACAAGTTTACAACAAATTCTAAAAGAAAACTCAAAAATAATGCCTGAGTGGAAAATAGTTCAAAATTATGTAAAGCAGTATCAAGAAGAATTATTTATATTTACAGATGGATCAAAACAGCCAGAAACAGGCCGCACTGGTGCAGCTTTTTTTATTCCTCGGTATGAAGTTGCAGTTAAAAAGAGAACAACAGATTACCTGTCAGTCTACACGGTGGAGTTAGTAGCAATTTTACTGGCGTTAGGGTGGGTGAAAGGAAATAGTCAGAATCAAGGAGTTGTTATTGCCTCAGACAGTTTATCAGCATTATTAAGCATTCAATCTGGGAGAGCATCATGTAGACAAGACATCATTCATCAAATACTCCACATGCTCAGGGCCTTTGGAAGTAATTGTGACCAGGGGGTGCTGTGAATTATTATTATTATTTTTACCCAAAACCTATGAGCCTATGGATGGATGCGACATTTAAATTTGGACATGTTGTGTGGACCTCTGTCCCTCTAGGGGGGTTCGGGGGCATGCTCCCCCGCAAGAAAATTTTGTACATTTTAAGTTTAAATGCATCAATCTGGTGCACTTTGAGAGCTCAAAATTAAGGGCTTCAACCCATGAACTGTGCACATTGAACAAAGAAAAAGCATTGACTTGTACCTACAGTAAAGAGAGCTCAAGCATCTTGTTAGTTATGCCTATAGAGTCTCAGTAAATAGGCTACATAAAATATTCATTTTATTTTATTTTTCGTGTTCGCATTTGAGGAAAAAACAAACTTACGGACGTGAGCGCTCTGAAAGCGGCACTAAAATATGCTTTAAAACTTTCTCAGAGACGTATATCCATTTGGTGTCAAAGCTGTCAATCACGCCGCGTATCTCCCGCCCTGTGGAGGCATCTCGCAGGTCTAAGCGTCTCTAGAAGCTCAGGATTGTATAGCCGAATAACTCTGTGAGGTAAAGTATAAGCAAATGTTTGTTTTTGACAACACTGTTCAAGTTTATTATATATTCGCAATATATTCACAACTGTTATTTCCCGGTAAATGGTCTAGTCTAGAGGAAGTAATTGTCACTGTTTATTGTGGAGACGCACGGGTCTGTTAACAATAGCCTACTTTTGTAGTCTAATATTATTCTGACTAATAAATTACTGACACAGTAAAGGGTAGATTTAAATAAAGAATAACGATTTTTAAATAAAGAAAAACTAAATTTAAATAAAGAAAAAAAATGTAAATAAAGAAAAATGAAATTTAAATAAAGAAAAAACGAAATTTAAATAAAGAAAAATGAAATTTAAATAAAAAATAAAGAAAATTGAATAAAGAAAAAAACGAAATTTAAATCAAGAAAAACGAAATTTAAATAAAGAAAAACGAAATTAAGTTAAATTAAAAACGAGATTAATTATTGATAACGGGTAAAAAGGCTATCTGATTATGTATGATTATGAGTGTATTGATTCATTTTCCCTTCATAGTTTGCAAGATACATTTAATAAACTGAGCGTATTTAATAAACTGAGACGTAGGCTATTTAATAAACTGAGCGTAGCCTTAGTGTTGGGAAAGTTCATTTTCTACATGAACTAGTTCAAAGTTCAGTTCACAAATTTTAAAACGAACTAGTTCAGTTCATAGTTCACACTTCAAAAAATGAACCAGCCTAGTTTATAGTTTTTTTTTTTCCATATGTTGCTGCGAGCTTTTTTTTTTTTAATTATTGCCACAGCTCATATAGTTCACTACCAGTGACGTGCGGTCTGGGTAGGCAAGCTAGGCACTGCCTACCCTGCCAAAATGCAAAAATAAAATGTTTATTAAATAATAAACTTGTATTTGTATTTTTACTGTTTATTCTTGCGATTTATATATGCAATATGTGTGTTATTCCAATTGTTTAGACGTTACGATGACAAATGTAGCAGTTACGCATACTCAAATAAAAAACAATCGGCTGAATAAGCAGTGCTTATGCGGTCCATTCATTGCAGACGACAAGCAAAAAAAAAAATTTGCGCATGCGCACTTCGATCCTGTATTCTTCAACATGTACGGCAAAAAGCACAACTCTCCTCTGCCTTTGGACGTAAATGTGGTATGCCCGTAATCATCTCCGTTACGTATCAGACATGGACCAATTAAAATCGAGATATTCCTGGACATTTGCGCAGCTGACGTCATTACACCACAGCTAGCCTCCGCCTAATCCCCGCCGAATTCAAAGTCAAAATGACAGCACCGGCCGTGATCACAGAGTTAAGAAATTATTCTAAGCTTGATTTTAATTCAAAATCTGAGTTAATAGCAAGAGGGAGGTCTACTGCAGCAAAAGGGCTCAAAAATTGTTCGGTCGTTTCAAACAGACTGATATGGAAGAAAAGATTGGCTATGTTGTCTTCACGAGGAAAGAGCGGCGGATGGGTTTTATGTACACATAATCTACCGATTGGTGAGTCAAAGACTATTTTGGCCTTATTATTGAATTGATAAATGTGGTTGAATTAATGCAAGCCATTTGCCTTCATATTCGATTGAGCAGTGTGTGTTTTTACTTTTGCTGACTGACAAAATTGGCCGCTGTGCAACAATTAATGATTAAGAATGGTTGAATTCTGATGCTGGTGTGGACATTAACTACCGGTGTGTGCCTGTGCCGCGCTTGTGTGTGTGTGTGTGTGTGTGTGTGTGTGTGTGTGTGTGTGTGTGTGTGTGTGTGTGTGCGTGTGCGTGCGTGTGTGCGTGTGTGCTTGTGTGCATGAGAGAGCAACCAGAGAGAGAGAGAGAGAGAACCTGATTTGTATATTTCTTGATATGCCGCGCTTGTGCGTAACGTTTACTGTTATTACGTATTATTAGCCTAAACAATAAATCAGGTATCTGGCTTTCATAACTCAGTGCCTAGCCTCTTTAAGACATCACCGCACGTCACTGTTCACTACGTAGCCTATTCATCTGTCAATATGAAACGCGACTTGGTCATTCTTTAATTAATGATCGGAAGAACGCGTATCGACCACAGTTACTGTAAAATATGGACGTATGTCTATTCAGACGCGAAAGAGAGCTCTTCTCTTTCTTAATTAAATTAAAATCCAAAATACACATAATAGCCTACGTGTGTCAAAATCATTTCCTAAAATATTCATAAGGAATTTATAAATTGTGAAAAATATTTTCCTCTCGCCAATAGGGGGTGCTGCAGCACCCCCACTTCCCACGGCCATGCACATGCTCCTCATACTTTATAATAAAAGAGTAGATGTCTCCTTCCTTTGGGTTCCTGCTCATGTAGGGGTGGAAGGAAATGAGGTTGTAGATATGCTAGCAAAAAACTCTATAAGGCATGAAACAGTAGATGTACATATACCAATAAGCAGAGCAGAGGTGAAAACCATTATAAAACAACACTCACTTAAAATATGGCAGGAATATTGGAACACAGCGGATACAGGACGTCATCTATATAGTATACAAAATCAAGTAGTCACAAGCATGAGGAAGGGCAGAAGTCCAAGGGAGGAGATGTTAGTTTCACGTCTTAGAATGGGTCACACTGGTTTAAATGCAACACTGTATAAAATAGGAAAACACCCCACTGGATTATGCACTTATTGTAAAGTACAAGAGACAGTGATACATATATTGTTAGACTGCAAAAAATATGATGAAAATAGAATAGAATTAAAGGCACAAATGAGCGAACAAAGCTTTACACTTGAGTGTTTATTGGGGAAAACATCTGGGAAAATACATAAGCTGTAATTTTTGTTTTTAAAAAACACTGGGTTAAGCGAAAGAATTTAATAGGAGTTTCTTTATCTCTTTTTGATGACAGTGTAATGCCTTACACTCCAGTCTAGTAGGTGGCGGTAATGCACCTTTGAGATGAGTTGCCAACCGCCATTAAAACCTGAAAGAAGAAGAAGGTGTGTTTGATTGGTGCCAGGACCACTGAACCACTGCTCTAAACCAGGGGTTCCCAAAGTAGGGGTCGCGACCCCCGGGGGGGCGTGAGACAGCGAGGGGGGGTCGCGAGATGATTTCCAGAAATAGCAAAAATAATAATAATAATAATAATAATAATGATTAGAAATAACATATTATATCCATAATTTAACAAAATACTAAAATAGTTGTTAAATAAAAAATAAAAAACATCAGCCTTTTCATTTTCCTTGACCGTTGGTCCTGAGCGGGTCTTAAGGTGACGACAGATTAACGACAATAACGGTAACTTTACTACAGCACCAAGGTAAACAGTCTTTCTGACACGTAGGTAATTTTTTACGCTTTAAGTATATGATCATATTGTTTTCGAAATGAAACGTTGGTTAATATCGACCAAAGACAACAAAGGAAGGCCAGAGGTACCAGCGGAGGAGAGTGGAGGAGACGTACCATCGTCGGAAATGCCATCGACCTCAGATACGGAACGAGGCCGGCGTGTGCTTAAGGAGCACATCCATCAGCAGTCGGATCAGCCTTCCTCCAAGTGTCGAAAGTATCGAGACGAATTTATCCAGTATGGATTCACATGCATTATCGTCAACGAAGTACAACATCCCCAGTGTGTAGTGTGCACTGAGGTGCTTGCACATGAAAGCCTAAAGCCTGTAAAAATGCTACGACACTTGAAAACCAAGCACTCCTCTCTTGCTGCTAAACCAGTAGATTTTTTCCGACGGAAGGAGGGAGAGTTACAACGCCAAAAGAAAGTTCTGACTAAACAAACAACAATCCCTGCCAAAGCTCAACAGGCATCATATGAGGTGGCATATTTAATTGCACAGGCAAAAAAGCCACACACTATTGGGGAAACCCTTATCAAACCTGCTGCTATAGCAATAAGTCGGGCTATGCATGGGGATAAACTGGCCCGTGAGCTAGAAGCAGTGCCTCTGTCTAACGGGACTATTGCCCGGCGCATCTCCGACATGGCCCAGGACATAAAGTGTCAGCTGGTGGACAGAGTCAAGAACGGGAAATATGCTTTACAATTAGATGAATCTACAGATGTATCAAACTCTCCCCAGCTGCTTGTATTCGTCAGATACAGTTTTGACGGAAAACTTAACGAGGACATTCTGTTTTGCACCGCGCTTGAGGGATTCTGTTTTGCACCGCGCTTGAGGGAACGTGCACAGGCGAGGACATTTTCACAAAACTTGACAACAAACTAAAAGAAGAGGGACTGTCTTGGGGTGAGTGCATCGGTGTGTGTACAGATGGTGCTGGAGCAATGCTGGGGAAAAAGAAAGGTCTTAAAGCAAGAGTCTTGCAAGTGGCGCCTCACATAAATTTCACGCATTGTATAATACACAGAGAAGCTCTTGCGAGCAAAACACTTGGCCCAGAACTTAAACGTGTTCTTGAGACTGCGATAAAAATTGTCAACTACATAAAAGCGCGTCCACTCAATGTCAGGCTGTTTGCCACTCTCTGTCATGAACTGGGATCGGAGCATGAGTGCTTGCTGTTCCACACTGAAGTCAGGTGGCTTTCGCGAGGGAATGTGCTCAGCCGCCTGTTTGAGCTGCGGGACGAAGTGCGCTTATTTCTGATGGAGCATGGGTCTTGCATATTTGAAAAACTGAATGGCCTTAATATGTCATTGCAAGGTGAAAACACAAGCATCATGTCACTGAATGATAAAATCTACGCATTCACGAGAAAACTTGAGCGCTGGACTGAGCGAGTTGAAATGAGTAGGATCGACATGTTTTCTGAGCTGGACGAATTCATTGAGGAAAATGAACTGAGCGTTAACATAGTGATAAAGTCTATCACTGCCCACCTTCAAGCCCTACTGGAACACTTCAACAAGTATTTCCCAGAGGAAACAGCTCCAGAATATGACTGGATAAGATCACCGTTCACTGTAACAAGGGCAAATCATCTGACATCCGACCTGGAAGACGCATTGGTTGAACTGTCAAGCGACCGAACTTTAAAGACAGCGTTTAATTCCAAGACGCTGGCTGAGTTCTGGATTTCTGTCGAGAGGGAATACCCACATCTATCCAAGGCCGCTATGGATGTAGGCTACTGATGCCGTTTGGCACTACCTACTTGTGCGAAAAGACTTTCTCGGCACTCACGTACATTAAAAATAAATACAGATCGCGACTGAATGTAGAGGATGAACTCAGAGTGGCGGTCTCCAAAATTAAACCAAGAATGGACTTGCTGTGCTCCAAGCATTGTGCCCACCCATCTCATTAGGTGATGTCAATATTTAAACTAAAGTAGTGAGTAAATTATACTATAAAACAATATTATAGTTTTTGATTGTTGTGTTCTTTTTTGTTTTAAACATGCTCGTGTTTAGATAGGCAGCCTATATTTGTGCGTGTGCGCCGTTGTGCGGAACGGAATTGTTCCCACCCATCTCATTAGGTGATGTTAATATTTAAATAAAAGTAATGAGTAAATTACTATAAAATAATATTATAGTTGTTTGATTATTGTGTTCTTTTTTTGTTTTAAACATGCTCGTGTTTAGATAGGCTTCACGTCTGGACTGATATTTTTCCAATGTCCAGACTCCTTTATTAATGGAGTAGGCCTATATAAACAGACGTTTCAATATATTGGTATTAAATGCATTTTCTGAGAATTTATATTTCAAGTTTTTACTGCAAATGTCGAAATGCGCGCTCTTTGGTCCATAAGAGTCACCATGTATCGGAAAACATTTGGAATGGGTCAGACATAATTCTGACTGTAGTATATAGTGCTGTGCACTTATACTTATGTTAAATAGTGCCCGCTTGGAGGCGGAGGGATAGCGAGGTGCATTGCGTGTTATTAGGTTGTTGTAGGGTTGTTGTAGGCTGTTGCCGTGCTGCTGACATTAAAAGGAGTTAAATGATCTACTCGGTGTCATCCTTCCTCTCACCACGAAGCACGTTATAAAAGAGTAACCAAAGTAAGAATACTACATGGTGTCAGAAGCTAGTCCAGTGCGCCGTTTTATTTTGTTTGTTTTTTTTTCTTTGCCGAAGTTAGGCACGTACTTTTGCCAACGGCTAAGCTAGCGTGAGCGAGCAGGCAGCTGCGCTTGGGAGCGGTAAAAAGATGGAACAGTTCAAACTACCGTCCCCGCTGGTGTTAACAGGCAATATAAGCGAAAACTGGAGAAGATGGGAACAACGCTTTCAAATATACATGACTGCAAGTGGTGCGGAAGGAAAGGAAGCTAAAGTACAGGTAGCTATCTTACTGCATGCACTCGGAGAAGATGCTCTTGAAGTATACAACACACTAGACGTTGTACAAGCTGATGAGGCAGAGCTAACAGTGGATGATATTTTATATGCATTCAAAGCATATTGCCAGCCAAAGAAAAACACAGTGTTCGAAAGACATCAGTTTTGGGCTCATCCCATGGCAGAATCAGTCACTATTGAAAAATATGTGACTGAGTTAAGACAGAAAAGCAAAGACTGTGAATTCGGTGCATCAGAAAACGACATGATCAGAGACAAGATTGTGTTCAGTTTGAATGATCCACGGCTCAAAGAAAGGCTGTTAAGAGAGTCTGATCTCACGCTGGAGAGAGCGATTGACATCTGCAGAGCAGCGGAGACTGCCAAAGCACAAATACAAGCAATGAGTACTACAACACAAGAAAGAGCAATACATGCAGTTAACAAGACAAAAGGCAAAGACAACCAACACTGGAGACAAGGAAGAAAACCACAAGTCCAGAGTGACAACAAGAAAATAAATGATCAAGTGTGCAGGAAATGTGGAAAGACACATCAACCAAGGCTTTGTCCAGCATTTGGAGTCTCGTGCCGAAAATGTGGTAAGCTCAATCATTACGCAAAGATGTGTGAGTCCACAAAAGCAACACATAAAATGAAAATGCATAATTTGAGCTCAGAAATAGACTCACTTTTCATTGGGACAGTAAACATGGACCACATGAGCACTAAAAGAGACAATTCCTGGTATGCAAACATAGATGCTGGAAACATGTCTGTTAAGTTTAAGTTAGATACAGGAGCAGAAACAAATGTACTACCGCAGGCTGTGTACAAAGCACTGAAGAGAAAAGCCAGGCGTGAAAAACGAATAAACTTGCAACTGAAACCGACAAAAACTGTGTTGGTGGCGTACGGTGGAGTTAAGCTCAAACCAGAAGGAACAATTTCACTGGAGTGCTCCAATGCCCAAACCAGATCCAACCTGCTGTTTTATGTGTCAAACCACTCAGACACAGCTATCCTAGGTAAGGATGCATGTGAAGAATTAGGTCTGATAAAAAGGATGGACATTCACGCGCTCGCAGTCAAGTTTCCAACTACAAAGGAGGAGCTGCTAAAGCAACATGCAAGTGTTTTTGAAGGTCTTGGTGAGTTCTCAGGTGAGCATCACATCCACATTGACCCTACAGTCACTCCTGTCATACATGGCTGCAGGAAAATACCACTGGCAGTTGTGGATAGACTGAGAGACACGTTGGATGACCTGTTAAAAGCAGATGTTATTGAACAAGTGACTGAGCCAACAACATGGGTCAATAGTCTGGTGATCACCGAAAAGAAAGACAAAAGGAAGCTGAGGGTTTGCTTAGACCCTACTGATTTAAATAAGGCTATTTTGAGACAGCATTACTCAATTCCCACAGCAGATGAGGTGTTGTGCAAACTTGCTGGTATGAAAATCTTCACAGTGCTGGATGAGAAGGATGGCTATTGGCAAATAAAGCTTGACAAGCAGTCGTCACTAATGTGCACTTTCAACACACCATGGGGGCGCTATAGGTTTAAGCGACTACCTTTTGGGATTAAGTCGGCGAGTGAAGTTTTTCAGCAACGCAACTGCGAGACGTTTGGGGACATCACAGGTGTTCATATAATTGCCGATGACATGATTATCGCTGCATCCACAGAAAAGGAACACGACGAAATACTGCAAAAAGTGATGACTAGAGCAAAGGAGGCTAACGTCAAATTCAACAAAGAAAAGATCCAATACAAGGTAAACAGTGTCAAATACATGGGTCATGTTGTGACCTCAGAGGGTGTTAAAGTTGACGATGCAAAAGTTAAGGCAATAGTTGACATGCCGTCACCCACAGACAGACCTGCACTGCAACGCATGCTTGGGATGATCAAGTATCTCTCACAGTACATACCTGGAGAAGCGACAGCTACAGCACCACTCAGACAACTGCTGAGAAAGGATAGTGTATGGCAATGGCAACACGAACATGAGGAAGCAATAAAGAGCCTAAAAAATGCGCTCGTAACAGCTCCTGTTCTTAAATTCTTCGACCCAAAGAAAGCTGTCGTGATACAAGCAGATGCATCCAAGGACGGTTTAGGTGCGTGTCTAATGCAAGATGGACATCCTATCGCCTATGCATCCAGAGCTCTATCTGACACAGAAAAAAACTACGCACAGATAGAGAAAGAGCTTCTGGCGATTGTGTTTTCAGTGAAGCGCTTCCATCAGTACACCTATGGAGTCAAGGTTAATGTGCAGTCGGATCACAAACCTTTGGAAACGATCTTTAGAAAGCCACTGGGAACAGCTCCGTCCAGACTACAGCGGATGCTACTTCAGCTGCAACGCTATGACCTTAATGTAATCTACACGCCAGGTAAAGAGTTACTGATAGCAGACACACTCTCACGAGCAACGACACATGAGCAACAGAGCCAGGGTGACATTTTTGACGAAAAGGTGATCTATGTCCTTGAGCCAACAGAGGCCCTGAGTCCAGAGACTCTGATACAGTTACAGGATGAGACACAAAAAGACGTCATATTACAAACGTTGCTGATTATTCACAGGCACGGATGGCCACATCACAGAAAACAAGTTGACAAAAAGGTGATACAGTACTGGCCTATTAGGCACTCAGTGTCAATAAGAGAAGGAATAATGTTTGCAGGAGACAGGATTATTCTGCCGAGTAAAATGAGGTCAGACATGTTACAGAGGCTGCATGTGGCACACCAAGGTATGCAGCGCACCAAAGCTCTGGCCAGGGTACACTGGTATTGGCCAGGAATGACAAAAGACATTGAAAAAATGGTGGAGTCATGCGCAACGTGCCAGCAGTTTCAGCCTCGCCACCAGAGGGAGCCGATGATCTCTCATGAAATCCCAGAGCTTCCTTGGCTGAAACTAGGAGCTGACATATTTGAAATTAGTGGTCAGTCATTTCTTCTGGTGGTGGATTATTTTTCCAAATTCCCGGAAGTACAAAACATCAGTGACAAGACGGCACACACAGTTGTGAGCAAAATGAAGTCGCTATTTGCCAGAATGGGCATACCTAAAGAGATTGTGTGCGACCATGTGCCTTTTGCAAGCCAAGAAATGAGAAAGTTTGCCACAGCATGGGGAATTAAGCTCACTCATTCCAGCCCAGGCTATGCACAGTCAAATGGCCTGGCCGAGAGAACGGTGAAGACTGTTAAGTACCTGCTAAAGAAGGCCAAACAAACCAACACTGATCCATTTCTGGCTCTTCTAACCCTCCGGAACACACCTGTCACAGGTATGGACTATTCTCCAGCACAACTGCTTATGGGCAGGGTCCTGAGAAGCACTTTACCCAGTTCAAGCACAGTGCTGCAACCTGCAGTACCAACTAATGCACATTCAACTCTTCAGGGCCTCCAGCGAAGACAGCGTGCTTATTACAACAGAGGCACAAAGAAACTTCCGGTGCTGCCGTCCGGTGGGACTGTTCACATGCAAACTGACCGAGGATGGCGTCCTGCTGTTGTCATGGCGGCACGTGCTGAACCACGGTCCTACGACATCGTGACATCATCTGGACAGCAGTACAGGCGTAACCGGAGACACCTGAGGAATACACCCAGTGACATGCAGGTGTACACTGAACCAGACAGTCTCGAGGTTGAGCTAGACAGCGCCCCGGACGTTCCTACCGGTGCTGAGGAGACTGTATGTGTGCAGTCTTCTTCTCCTCCACAGATGGGTCAAACCAGAAGTGGCCGCGTTATCAGGCCACCAGTAAGGTTCAGAGACTATGTGTTAAGCCAATAAGTGCATACAATATTGCTCTTATGTTGTTTTCAAAAAAAAAAAAAAAAAAAAAAAAAAAAAAAGATGTAACGGTGAATATGCAATGGTATTCAGTTTAAGTTTAATGTAGTCATGATTGATGCACATTAAAATAATATTTCAGCTAAGCTTCATTTCACATCTTCCCTGCTAAAGATAAACTTTTGTTTTTTTGTTTATTTAGAAGAAAGGAGGATGTAGTATATAGTGCTGTGCACTTATACTTATGTTAAATAGTGCCCGCTTGGAGGCGGAGGGATAGCGAGGTGCATTGCGTGTTATTAGGTTGTTGTAGGGTTGTTGTAGGCTGTTGCCGTGCTGCTGACATTAAAAGGAGTTAAATTATCTACTCGGTGTCATCCTTCCTCTCACCACGAAGCACGTTATAAAAGAGTAACCAAAGTAAGAATACTACACTGACCACTTATTAAGTTTTGTTTTAAGTAAATTTCGTTTTGTATAAATTGTATCTTCATTTTAATCAATGTTTTCATCAACAAATTGACTAGATTAATAAATAAGAAGCATAAAAATAATAATAGCCAAATAATTCGGAGGCGCCGAAGAGTGAACTGGAGCGCGTCTCATAAATGAACCGAAAACTGACAGAAAGTTATTAATTATTAATTATTAATAAACAATTCAAATGTTTAATGCACAATCCTTACTTTGGCCGGTTCTTTGTGGCAAGTTTTATGCGTGCGGTGAGATGCGGAATAGGCAATACAAAAATGCTGTCATTTTAAAAGGTTTCTAGTGTCAATTTATAGCTTGTTTTTCTGTTTACATTTCTTGTTGTGACACTTCTCTTCTCTCGAACATAATGCTGCTACGTCAGAGCGGCAAAAGCGTCAACAAGCTTCCCCGTACTTTTTGACAAGCTTTCTCGACAGGGCCAGAGCTTCTTTGCCGCTCAAGTCGGCGTGTGAATGCTTCTTGCGCCGACTTTTGGGACTCAGTTTTGAACTGGTGTCAAGGCGCATAGAATGAAATGCACAAATGGTAATTAAATAGAACCCCTAGCTGAAATGAACTAGGGAGAGCTGTGTTTAGCTGTGTTTTTATTATTCCTGTTCCAACGTCTATGCACCCATCTCATTAGGTGATGTTAATATTTAATATAAAATAATATAATGGTTGTTTTGACTGTTGTGTTATTTTGTGTTGTAAGTATGCCTATTAGTGCGTGTGCACAGTTTCACGCAATGTTTGTACCACCTCCGAGGATATAGGGGTCGCGAGTCACTCGCACCTTTATTTTGGGGGTCGTGGGCTGAAAAGTTTGGGAACGCCTGCTCTAAACCACCATCCAAAAAGGAGAGGAGAATGGGGAAAAACTCCCTGAAAACTGTTTCTTTGGCAGAGCTACAAGACACACCTGAACCATCACCTCCAGATGGATACGAGGGCAGAAGAAGATTGTGGAGGCATAAAGACATTGAGTCATGTATTCCTGTCTATGAATGCAAAGCAGGAATGCTTTGCAGCATACCATCAGAAATGAATGGCCAAAGGCAAAATAAGTGCATTGCACCCCTGACCAAAATCATTAGTGCAGTTGCACAACAGGTGAAAACCCATTTGTACTGTTGTACGACCACCAAAACCAATTTGTTCTGTTGCATGACCACCAAAAATATTTGTTGTATTTGTTTAAACCGTCTTTAAAACTCTATAAAGAAGACCTTACTGCACAATGGTTTAAAGTAGTCTGACCATATTCATAACAGTGTCTGTAAAGCTTAGTAGACGTTTTCTTTTTCTCCCACTGACATAAAAAAAAATTCTAATTAAATCTTGGGTGAAGTTCCATAGTAGGAAAAAATACCTACTATGGTAGTCAATGGGAATGAGATCTGTTTTCTTCCAAATATCTTCCTTTGTGTTCAGCAGAACAAATAAACACATAGAGGTTTGGAACAACTTGAGGGTAAGTAAACGATGATAGAATTTTTATTTTTGGGTGAACTAACCCTTTAATTTTCATTAAAGTGGTCTTAAAAAGGTCTTTAAAAAGTCTTAAATTTGGGGTGATCAAACCTGGGGAAACCCTGATATAAGGAATTACAATAATCCAGACGGTATAGGACGAAAGCATGTATAACTTTTTCTAGCTCTATCGAGGATAGAAAATGCTTTACTCTAGATAATAGCTTAAAGTGAAAGAAACTTGATTTAACCACTGTGTTTATGTGTTTCTCTAGCTTTAGGTAGGAATCCAAAACCACTCCCAGACTCCTGACCGTAGGTTTAATATCACAGTACAAGTCTGCAGTATTAAATGT
This sequence comes from Chrosomus eos, assembly GCA_036326025.1. Lineage (NCBI taxonomy): Eukaryota > Metazoa > Chordata > Actinopteri > Cypriniformes > Leuciscidae > Chrosomus > Chrosomus eos. Next base: position 33,141,839 of record CM070822.1, read on the forward strand.
TGTATTTTTTTCTCCTAAAAAGGGGCCAAACACTATAGCCTCTGTTTTACTTGCGTTTAAATTTAAAAAATGTAAGGACATCCAAGATTTAATGTCATTGAGGCACGCAGATAGGGTTTCAAGGCCCTTTGTGTCAGTACGCTTAAAAGGCAGATAGATTTAAGTATCATCTGCGTATAAGTGGAAAGACACTCTGTGTCTCCTAAAAATTGATCCCAATGGCAGCATATACAATGAAAACAAAGTAGGAGCCATAATGGAGCCTTGTGGAACGCCATAGGTAAGAGGTGCTATGGACGAAACAGAGTCTCCAATACCCACTGACAAGGTTCTGTTTGTAAGGTAGGACTTAAACCAGCTAAGAGCATTTCCTTGGATGCCCACAGACTTTTCAAGGCGTGATAGTAAAATTCTGTGGTCAACAGTGTCAAATGCTGCCCTCAGATCCAAAAGATTCAAAATGACGGAGTCCCCAGAATCAAGGCTTCAACTTAGTGACTATATCTGTTAGACCAGCCATGGTAATTGGGTCAAAAGAGTTTAAAAACCTAATGGCAGAGGGAGTGTCTACAGGGTCAGTAGTCGATAAGATTATGGACTGTCTAATTGTTGCCAATTTCTCAACAAAGAAATTGCGAAAATTCTCACATGTAGAAGCAGTTACAGTAGGAAGGTTGTTTCTTACAGGATTAAAAACCTTCTAAGTTTAGGACCTTAAACAAAATCTTTGGATTATTTGAATTTTTAGTTAATATATTTGAAAAATATTGAGACTTAGCTGTTTTAACAGCTTTTTGGTATACCTTTAAGGAATCCCGCAAAATTTCATAGGACACCTGCAGCCTGTCCTTTTTCCATCTGTGCTCCGCTCTTCTGCAAAGTTGTCTTAGTTGGCGAGTGTTGCTATTCAGCCAAGGTTCAGATTTATGTTTCTGACATTTGAGTCTCAGGGGTGCAACAGTGTCAAGAGCATTTGTGCAGAGAGAATTAAATAAACATAAGTGCTCATCAATATATACAGTATTTAGATGTTCAATATCTCTATTGAACATCTAAATACTGTAGATATTGATGAGTAGGGATGGCCCGATACCATTTTTTTTTCAAACCGATACGAGTACGAGTATTTACATTTGTGTACTTGCCGATACCGAGTACCGATACCGATATTTCTACAGCAAAAGGAACTATAGGCTCCCAGAAAAGAAGACAGAAGACTATTTCAGAACACAGGTTAGAAGACTGTTTTTATTTTCTTCTCCTACTTGTTTTAACAAGTCTAAAAATAAATAATAATGAGTAAAAATAATAAATGTATTAGCAACAAACCACTGTTAATTAACATAAAAGCAAGCAGGCTACTGCGTGCATGATCTGGCATGACTGAATGCGCGCAAAGTGCGCTCCATTAATAATCCCTAAAAAGCTGACAGATCATCGCGATCACACATCTCTATAATTATCAATGAAGCAGACTGCACAACGAATCTTTCATAATATCCACAATTTGTTTGTTATAATTCTATAATTATAACATTATTGTAATTATAATTTGCCAGCATACAGAATTCAGCACTGAACAAAAGTCCGTTTTGAGCGGTGAGGGGAGTCTATCTTAAATGCTTCTGATTGGCCATTGCGTTCAAAAAATCAACACATATGTCTGTGATTGGCTACATCGCTCACCGCTGCAGACATTTTAGAAATTGAAACTCTGGCCTGTAAATCGTTTCTATTTTGTTTTAGTTGTTCTTTTTGCTTTTCTGCAACGGATGAATACAAATCTATTCATTTTTTTATGTTTTATTCATAGATGTTTCTAGTTTGCGGGAGTCCCGCGAATCGTTTTTCTCTCCCACAACCCGCACACACAGAGTGAGTGCATTACCGCCCGCGCTCGCGCTCGGCCATCAGATCTAGTGCCGCGCCGCACTCTATTGCGTTGGGAGTGCACGTCTCTCAAGGGCCCGGCCCGGCCCGAGGTCCGGATAGTGTCGGGAAATAACGGGCTCGGGCAGAGAATCTAAGCTCTAGGTTAAGAATCTAAGCCTCCTACGCTAAGGAATCGAGAGTTGTCATCCAGGCTCGTCTAGAGAGACGAGAAAAACAATCAAGCATGCAAATGGAAATGATCGCGGCCGGAAAAAATATCGGAGCTCTTTTTTTATCGTGCGATTCATTTATTTATTCACTATCGATTTGACTATTTGACTATTGATTTACAGGCCTAGCAATTCCTTCTGTTATTGTTATGTGCCCGTGGATTATCCTGGACATCTTCTCGCACTGCTGTAAAACCTGTTGGCTGGTGAGTTGCTTTAGCTTTGCTAAACTGTGTGTATTCAGATGTATTCAGATGTTTAAATAGATTGCTTCCCTCCTGTCTCGACACCTTAGCTGAACATAACTTACAGTCTGCCTTGCTGTTGTCATCATCATCCTTTATCTTGAAATGAGCCCAAACTGCTGACATTATAGGCTACTCTTATGCCTCACTTCACCTCGACAAAGCACTCACGGCGGCCAGTTTCGTTTCGCAAAATGTAGGCCTACGTGGTATCAGTGCGTGGTATCGGCAATTTTTTATGAGTACGAGTACGAGTATATGAGGACAGAATCGGCCCGATCCCCGATGCCAGTATCGGTATCGGGCCATCCCTATTGATGAGCACTTAAGTTTATTTAATTCTCTCTGCACCAACGCTCTTGACACTGTTGCATCAGAAAAAACTGCAGAAAAAGCATTGGCAGATGATGGACAAGACAGGCCTATACGTGACCATTTACTAGATCTAACAGATACAAGTGGTGTAACAGGAAAGATCAATATTGAAAATAACAGGCCTATGGTCAGAAAAGCTTAAGTCACCAATTTGAAGATCTGAAATGGAGAAACCGTGGGATAAAACTAAATCGAGCATATGGCCATGTACGTGGGTTGGCTGATTTACCCATTGTACAAAATCACATACTTCAAAAAGACTTAAAAAATCCTTTGCAAGTGCTGAGGCGTTAGAGCAGTGTTTCCCAACCCTGTTCCTGGCGGCACACCAACACTGCGTGTATTATTTGTCTCCCTAATCAAACACACCTGATTCAACTCATCAGCTCATTAACCCATGTGATTATGAGCTAATGAGTTGAATCAGGTGTGTTTGATTAGGGAGACAAAGAAGGAACAGGGTTGGGAAACACTGCGTGTTAGAGCATTCTGAAACATTAAAGTCACCAACAATTAAAAAGTCTATTGTATTTCCAGGAGTAATACCCCCTAAAAAATCGGAGAAACTCATTTAAAGAATCTTTGTTTGTTTTCGGAGGACGGTAGACTACAGCAATTACCAATGAGTTTGCCTGATCGAATGCTAAGAGTTGTACCTCAAAAGACGAATAAAAATCAGTTTCTAGTAACCTACAACAGAAACTGTTTTTATAGACAGTTGCCAGTCCTCCACCCCGGCCGGAACGACGGGGAGTATTAAAAAATTTGTAGTTGGGAGGAGTGATTTCCGAGAAAGAGTTAATATCACCAAAAGGAAGCCAGGTCTCCGTCACAAATAAAAAATCAATGTTGCCGGCGGTTATAATGTCATTGAAAATAAATGTCTTATTTCCCAACGATCTGGAATTTGCTAAAACCATCCTAATGGATACAGAGTCACTGACCGGCTGTGCTACTTGATGGGGTACCCGTTCCAAAGAGCGAAGGTGCCGCTGATCCACTCCACCACGCCACAGAAAAGGGGCACGTTGCCGCCGTGGCTGCACTGACGAGTCCCCAGCCAAATGACATATCCATTGATAGGGCGTCTCCCCCGAGCACCTCGCGATATAAAATCCATGATCCCTCTCAAGGACACTAGCATTCCGATAGGGCCGTCCAGCCAGTCCAGACGCTAATTCCAACTTCAGTCTGACGACCGCACCACCCCGCTTTCCTCTCCTCCTGCGGCGCTTCCTCCAGGGAAGTACAGGCGGCACACGGCGTAAGCACAGAGGCTGTCAGGAAAGGTGGCGGCGGAAAGCTGGAGCACTCGGCCGACACGGCTTTGTTATAGCCGAACTCCATAGTTGTTCTGATATTGAGTCTGGTGGTCATATACAAGTGATTCTGTAACAACGTAGGCCACACTTAAGTTAATAAAAGAAAAGAGGTGTAAAGCTGCAGACAGACAGAAGGAAGTCCAGAGAGACAGACGGCCAGCCAGAGACAACGGCGCCATCTTGTTATTAAAACCTATTTTGTTGTAGGATGCACTCCATTAATGACTGCACCAGTTCAAACTCTCCCTGGACCCACTTCGAATTTGCCAGCCCCAGAGTCTTCCCCTGTGGTGCCTGCCCCTTACTCTCTACTGCCCCTTCATGTTAAGGAAAATAGGAGTAATAATGACTGCAAAAAGGTATTGTTTTTAAGTAACATTCAAAATGCCTTCTTACTAGGGCTGCATGATTTGGTCAAAAATTTATTTTATGATTCAGTTTCCCACAGGAGTTTATATATTAAAATAAGTCAGAATTGTTATATTATGTTCGGTTCATATTTTCAGCCTTAATTTTCTTTCATACAAAAAAAAAAATGCCATTTTACATGAGAAATGATACAGATTACAATTATGTAAAATGTACAGAATTGTAAATCTGAGACTTTAAAGGAACAAAAGTAAACAACATAATCCCGACAACTTCATCCAATGTTTATTTTAGTGCTGTCAAACGATTAAAATATTTAATTGCGATTAATCTCATTTTTATCTATTCTAAATGTCTCTTGATTTCATTTTGTCCCATTATTTTTTCTCATTTTAATGCTCTTATAAACATGGAAAAGTGGATCAGCTTGCTTTGTGCAAATGTTTTTTTTATTGAAAACAACATTGACAATACTGTGTTCAATTTCACACTAACATTCTCACTTAGAGCAAATAATCTCTCACACAATGTAACACTGTCCATCAATAAAATGGTGAAAGAAATACTGACGAGGTCCTGATAGTGACGAGGGTGGAGAGTTCGCATCAGCTGTGTGTGTGCTTGGCCATCATCAAGTGGTGTTTCAGACTGGACGTGCTGCGATGGTGATGATGATAGCTCAGTTCACAACGACAAAACACACAGATCACTTTGGTCTTGTCAATGGAAACATTTGGCAACTTTTTAAAAGTAAACTTTCCATTCAGAATCTTCTTGGCATCCATTTCGGCGTCTCGCGCTCGTCATCCACTCAAAACTTAACGTTAACCTACTATTTGGCCGGCTCACAAGCCAGAGCTCCAGCCGAGCGCTGATGAGGGGGCGTCTGAAATACCGAGAGGGAGTGTTCACATTAACGCACGTCACCACTTTTTGCCAGGGTTGATATTCTCCCCACCATTTTTTAAAACATCTTCGCGGCACGGATGTACCAATACAAATTAATAAAACATATCCAGTTAACTAGCAGAGCATTCATTATGTTCGTATGTCAAATTAGAGTCGTTCTAGCGCTGAAATGTGTTGTTTTTTAAATTAAGTGATCAAAGTGCTCGTTGCCGCTTCGATCAATGAAGCGGATACACTGTTGTCTTGTGGCTTGCGCAGTCTTCACATGGACGGGGTTTCGTTCTGGTGAAATCACAACAAAATGTGCAAAACAGATCAACACACACACACACACACACACACACACACACACACACGGTCTAGATGCGTTGACTTCACTTTTATACAGATGTGCGATTGTGTGGTCTGTTCGCGACCCTGTAAATCAAACTCTGATTCGGCGGATTCGGACCATCCCACCTGTCGAAACGCTCCGAAGCTTCATTTAGCCGTAGTCACGTGACATGAGTGTTTTGAATCACGCTTCAGATCAGTGTTTCGAAACATCTGCTTCGGGATCTCGAAAAGCTTCGGAACGTCTGTTTCGCGCTAGCCATCCCTAGCTGTAGGTTGTAGCTGTTCCTTGTCCTTAGTTCCACGTTCTGTTGTTTGCCCTGGATTACCTGTTTGTTTCATTACAGTTTTTTTCAATTGTTTACACGCAATTTTGAAAACCGGGTTCTTTTTTTTCAAAATATAATCACAATTATCCAAACACCACACTCAATTTCCATAATTCCTAGATTGTTTGCAAAATTACACACTTCAGTCAAAACATAAAGATATACACATATTTGTGAAAATGCTATTAGTTTTCATTTAACCAACACAGTCCTTTATGATCAGACACTACTGCAGCCAGTTTCACACTGCTGTGATAAATAAAAAACACATTTGTAAAAAAAAAACAAAAAAACTATTTTTATGAAATAGCATGTGCTAGATTTTTGGCCAGACATAGTAATGTTAGGGATCATTTAGATAAAAAAAAAGGAGAACGTACACAAATAGGCCTACTATAAACTTACCAAGCACTGCACAACACTGATGCTGCAGACTGAATATTTCAAGTATTTATTTCAATATTTACAGTATTTCTTACCATAATCAGTTACAGATTTCAACCAACAATGAAATGAATGAAACAAATAAAATCTGTAGACAAATAAAAATTACTGCATGAAGTACATACACTTTGACTCTGAAGAAAAACTACTGTAAAAGCAACAAGAATACTGTAACCATTCAGTTACAGTATCAACCAGAGATTTGGTTGATCTCTTTGTCCAGCTTCCATCGGTGTCAGTCCATGGTTGATAACATGGTCAATAAGTGTTGCACGGATTTCTTGAGTCACATTTGGCCCTCGTCTTCTTTGGTTCTATCAACTCTTCAAGCCCTTCTCTACCTTTTCCTCTACCTAGGCCTCTTCCTCTATCTCCTTCTCCTCTTCCTCTTCTTCCTCCTCCTCCTCCTCTTCCTCTACCTCCATCTCCTCTTTGTTGAGCTCCCCTCTTATTCTACTCTTCTTCGTCAAGCTCCTTCCATTTTTGTTGAAGACAGGTGAACCCATCTGCTGCCTTTTATAGCACACCTGAGTGCTGCGTTTTCAAATTAGCACATGTGTGCTTCCACACCTGGTGGATGTGAATATCCAATTCATTCATTAGTGTGGTCAATGGCAAACCGGGGCTGCGTTCCAGTCCACTTTTAGACACACACTTGCGAACTTCCCTAAGCACTTTCCCTTGGGGGAATCCCTTCCGCCATTTTGAAGTGCGTTCCACTTCGTGAAGTGGACGAGGGAAGTTTATTTGGACAGACACTTGTTCCCTCGATTTAGACCGAGGGAGCGAGTCTACTTCATATGTACACTTCAGGCACCATATGTCCCACAATGCAGTACGATTGTGACGTCACCACAGATCTCGTCTAATCACAACCACAACAAACAACTCTATGATATATTAATTATATTTTTTTAATGTAAAACAACCCAAACACACATTTGGATGCTGCATTAAACAAATTCTTAAAGTGAACATTATTTTAAATAATAAATCAACTCCATATCTGATTCCAAGTGATCAAGGGCTTAGGACATTCCAGTTCAGCCCATTGCAGTTTCCGCCAGAAGTGGGCACTCGTGCAACGTAAGCAATGACGTACATCCGAGTGAACGAGACGGAGGGAAGTTAGCGAGTGAAGGGCATGTCAGTTTTGGACTGGAATGCAGCCCGGGGCTTTGTAATGATAAGGAAGTAACCTCACAATCCGTATCTGTGTCTAAGGTGTGCAAATGTGTGTAGAGTTTTACAAATCACTGTATGTAATGTTTTGCAAAAAGGGTGAAGCTGACAACGTGCTTACAATGGTGCAAATCTAGGCCGCTGTTTTGCTAATCTTAGTGTGTAAGCAATTGAAAAAAAAACTGTAAAGTAGTGCTTGCATGTGGATTCTCTCTCCGCTTCGTCCCTGTTACATGGACATCGTAATGTTATTGTACATCTGATTTTTAGCATTGTATTAGAAACAATTGTCTGTGACTAATTATCAAACATTTTAAATCACAAGCAAAATATTAGGTCATATTCTACCTGTAGTCTCAGTAGAGCTGCAATCTTCTCTTCGGTGAGTGAAACCTCCACAGCAGTAACTCTTTCCATTCGTCTCTGAATTTTCTACTTAGGTCATTTTCAAATGCCAGCTGGATCAGATGTGCTTTTCGTCTATGCAACATGCTGCCAAATTCTTTTATACATTTTTTAGTTTTTTCCCTTACTCAACAATGTTCAAAATGATATTGAGTAATAATTTACAGTAATTACTTTGGTATTACATTTTATTTTATTTTACATACTGATTAGGTTACAGTGAGTGTTGAGTAACCCTGTGTATGAAAATATAAATTATTTGTACAGATCAACCTGTGAGCTTGAGGCTTATGTATGCCAGTAAGCGGTTCAGCTATTCACTGATGGTGTACGAGGCAAGAACTCTCCTGGCAGCCCTGGATTACAACCATTATAAGGATATACCACCACTGCTAAACAAAAAGTGGGAAAAGATGTAAGAATAGCATAATTTAACATGCCATACTTCCACAAAAGGTACTAGCACGGTATGATTGTGAAATGCCACAATTTTTTTGATTTGCAAACAAACATTTTCTTTGTCAAATACAAATTAACATATAACTGTATTTAAAAAAAAATATATGTTGAAAAATATATAAATATATTGTGACAAAACCCTTTTTCTCCATGATCACAGAATTACGTGCAGTCTGCCTCTTATCGATGGTAACAAGTGAGATGATTTCTTTTGAATCATTCTCCATGGCAGTGTAGGAGCAATACTGGGCACAGTAGCCAGGACTGTCCATTCGTCCATCTGCTGTAGAGGACACAATAAATCTTTAAATGATCACTGATATAAAAGATGAACAAGCATAGTATTAACAATAAGCAAACATTTAAGAATTGCTATACTTTTTCTAAAATATTTTAATAAAGAAACGAAATCAAACAGAAAATCTAAAATAAATCATTTTACAGAATTCATATGGTTATTTGCAAATTTTTTTTTTTTACTACTTATTTTTTATTTTGAATATTCTTCAGATCTCCATTTACAGCAATTACTTCTACTTAGAAACAATATCCTGTACAATGGGTCAAAATTCTTACATATTGGACCTTTAAGCGTTGAGAAAGAGTTCTCCCACATAGCAGTCGATGCCCCAAATGTTAGTGCGTGTTTTAAGGCAGTCTGGGATGGCTTGGAAAACGCTGGAGTACTTTGAAAGAAGTGGGCTTTCTCAGAAATTTGTACAGTGCATTGGAAATGGCAAAAAAATCTTCAACGGCGCTCTCGGGTGAAACTGCATGCACTATCTGTTTAATTTGTTTTGAATATGTTTCTGCTTGCCTCCTTCTCTTCCAGACATAACGCTGGCCCCGTCATAACATTGACTTCATATTTTATTTGTATCGAGACCAACATTTGACAGCTCCTCAAGTACGATATTTGTGAGTTACAGGGCATCGCACTTGTCTGTGGTCAATACTGACAACAGCTTCTCTTTCACTGTGCAGTTCTGGTCAACATATCGAAGAACAACAGCGGCATTCTCATTGCCCATCGGGTCCTTGGTTCCATTCCCTTTAATTGTAAACCATGACTCCCCAACGTCTTTTTTTATTTTTTATTTAACAGTCAGACATACAAACCAACATAGTGCAGTAGTGAGCAATCTTGTAAATCCATAATTCCAGAAGTGACATAAAAGTGATTTAAGTGTGTATGTGAGCGGGTCTGAGTGTGGGTATGTGTATGTGTGTGTATGCGTAAACAAAGTAACCATTTATTATTTATTACCATTGTCATTACCATCACCACCCCACTCCCCACTACCACCATATTGCCAATATTGTGTTGGTCGATTTTTATTTCCATCCTTCCTCCTATGTAACAATTGCCATTGTCAATCCTGTATAAAATAAAAGATGATATAATAAGATAATATAAGATAACCTTCCCCCACATCTCATCAGTCCCTATCTTTTCAAAAACAAATTTTTGTGTGTGTGTGTGTTATGTGCAATGTCTAAGGTGCATTAAATGAGGGAGTACAGTGCGAGAGTGTCTCAAATTGGGACCGAGATGCTGTCCCGTTGAAACCACTTCTCGCCTGTCTTGCCTGCCCTGGTGTTTGTGAGGTTTTCCATATATACATATTCTTTTTTTTTTTTTTTTTTCCTATTCTATGTTGTGGTGCATTAAAAACCCATGAAGAGATAAGGGGGAAATTATTGCAGTAGTGATGACAATGACACTTAATTCCAATACAGCATTGACAATGGCAATATTGATGATTATAATAATAATGATAATAATAATATTAATAATAAATGATAATGATAATGGCAGTGGTGGCCGCAATGGTGAAAGCAAAAGACAGCAACAACAGCAATTACAACAATGAAAAAATAAAAGTGAAAATAGTAATCATAACAATAACAGTGAAGATAGTAATAACAATGATGACATAAACAAGTTCAAACAACTAAAATGCATTAATATTTGTGGGTTGATTAAGAAGGTGGGAGGAGTCGGAGTTGAAAACAGAGAAAGGATTCATAGCTGTAAGAGGTCAGAAAGTGTTGGACGGCAGAGGTCAGTTTCAGATGCGTAATTATGAAGGGGAGATGCGTATTCCATTGCAATGAAGTCTGTAATAAGATTTTTCCAAATGTTAATGTGTAATTTATTTCTAGTTTTCCAGTTCATGAGGATAGTTTTCTTGGCGATGGTTAGAGCTATGAGTATTTTAGAGTTTATAGTTTTATCAGTGATTATTGTCAGGTCCCCCAGCAAGCAAAGAGAAGGCGACAGTGGGATGTGGCAGCCAACTATTCGGTTGTTAAGTCTGACGTCACGCGTGACGTTTAGCCTCTTCCGGGCCCAAGCGCTCCGCTCGTCTTTTAGATCCTAGACTACATAAAACCTTTTCTTAAAGGGCTTTTTTCGCTTCAGTGCCAGTGGGTGTTACTAGGGATTAAGGGATAGCACCCACTGGCGCCAAAGTTTCTTCATTCATTATGTCGTGGCAAATTCGTGGTCCCTGTTTCAAATCTTCAAAGTCTGGATCAGGTCTCAGAAAAACTTTCAGAGTCGAGGTTTCAGGTCTCAGAAGAAGTTCTTTATTGAGCAGTTCAATAAAGTGAGATGTAGGCCAGTCATCTGAATCTTACAGTGGTCAGTATTCGTGTCTTATACCTTTTTCTTATCTATTTGTGCCCAATTAGTACTCGTACAGTTATCTTTTCTTTGTTGCTCCTCCCTGCTATCTCGCCACAATTATGTTTTACATCACGCTGACTCAGTTTTTAACCGTGGCCAAATGTCAACTTATATGTTTTTTTTAAAAAATACATACATACATGTTTTTCAGGTACTTTTCCACCCAGCCTCTCCTTATGGACTTTGTCTTTTATTTACAGATAACATTTTCAAGGTGTTTTCCATATGCTTTCTAACCCATAGCTCACTCTGGGCCTTCTCATCTTTGATACACATACTAGTCATTCTGTGACGTCTCATGCTTAGATCAGCAGATTTCTACAACACACCCCCCTTTAGGACTTCCTATAGTCCCACCTCCAACACCCAGAATGCATCTTCATGAACCTGTCTCTCTCTACTTCCAAATATGGTCAATATAGACCATCCATCTTTACCAAACTGACCTGTATCACAAAGGTGCACTCTGGAGGAATGACAGGACCAAACATCTCCATCCCCAATTGTCTGGAATGGAGTAAAAGATCCCGCCTTCCTTTTATTATAACTCTCTAAGGGGTGTGTTTTTGGCCATGCTTTAATTCATCAAACATTGCACCACATTGTATATATTTGTAAAATCTTTGATCTGTCCCACGGTGCCAGAGGAACTGCACAGGCGCTTCCGGTGGCCTGGAGTGCTATCTGGGTTGCTTCATCGTTGCCAGAGGCGCTCTAGGCTATGCCTATAGCGCTATCTGGTGTTGGAGCAGACAGCGGGTTTTTAAACCACCAGTTGAGTCTACTCTTGTCTTCTTCAACAATTGATGACCGCGCTTGTAAATAATTCCTCTTTTGTACCATACTATATACATGTCCCCCTGGCTTTTAGTACACACAATTTTGTTTGTTTCATTTGTTTACTAACTACTGAAATATATTTTTTAAATCATAAAGTGAATAAAAGTGATTAAGATAATAAAACTTTCTTAGCATTTTCTTTAATCTTGTTGCATTACCTCGTAGCACGGGCAATGACCTGCTTCTGACCCTCTATCGTCCATTAAATGAGGGAGTACAGTGCGAGAGTGTCTCAAATTGGGACCGAGATGCTGTCCCGTTGAAACCACTTCTCGCCTGTCTTGCCTGCCCTGGTGTTTGTGAGGTTTTCCATATATACATATTCTTTTTTTTTTTTTTTTCCTATTCTATGTTGTGGTGCATTAAAAACCCATGAAGAGATAAGGGGGAAATTATTGCAGTAGTGATGACAATGACACTTAATTCCAATACAGCATTGACAATGGCAATATTGATGATTATAATAATAATGATAATAATAATATTAATAATAAATGATAATGATAATGGCAGTGGTGGCCGCAATGGTGAAAGCAAAAGACAGCAACAACAGCAATTACAACAATGAAAAAATAAAAGTGAAAATAGTAATCATAACAATAACAGTGAAGATAGTAATAACAATGATGACATAAACAAGTTCAAACAACTAAAATGCATTAATATTTGTGGGTTGATTAAGAAGGTGGGAGGAGTCGGAGTTGAAAACAGAGAAAGGATTCATAGCTGTAAGAGGTCAGAAAGTGTTGGACGGCAGAGGTCAGTTTCAGATGCGTAATTATGAAGGGGAGATGCGTATTCCATTGCAATGAAGTCTGTAATAAGATTTTTCCAAATGTTAATGTGTAATTTATTTCTAGTTTTCCAGTTCATGAGGATAGTTTTCTTGGCGATGGTTAGAGCTATGAGTATTTTAGAGTTTATAGTTTTATCAGTGATTATTGTCAGGTCCCCCAGCAAGCAAAGAGAAGGCGACAGTGGGATGTGGCAGCCAACTATTCGGTTGTTAAGTCTGACGTCACGCGTGACGTTTAGCCTCTTCCGGGCCCAAGCGCTCCGCTCGTCTTTTAGATCCTAGACTACATAAAACCTTTTCTTAAAGGGCTTTTTTCGCTTCAGTGCCAGTGGGTGTTACTAGGGATTAAGGGATAGCACCCACTGGCGCCAAAGTTTCTTCATTCATTATGTCGTGGCAAATTCGTGGTCCCTGTTTCAAATCTTCAAAGTCTGGATCAGGTCTCAGAAAAACTTTCAGAGTCGAGGTTTCAGGTCTCAGAAGAAGTTCTTTATTGAGCAGTTCAATAAAGTGAGATGTAGGCCAGTCATCTGAATCTTACAGTGGTCAGTATTCGTGTCTTATACCTTTTTCTTATCTATTTGTGCCCAATTAGTACTCGTACAGTTATCTTTTCTTTGTTGCTCCTCCCTGCTATCTCGCCACAATTATGTTTTACATCACGCTGACTCAGTTTTTTAACCGTGGCCAAATGTCAACTTATATGTTTTTTTAAAAAATACATACATACATGTTTTTCAGGTACTTTTCCACCCAGCCTCTCCTTATGGACTTTGTCTTTTATTTACAGATAACATTTTCAAGGTGTTTTCCATATGCTTTCTAACCCATAGCTCACTCTGGGCCTTCTCATCTTTGATACACATACTAGTCATTCTGTGACGTCTCATGCTTAGATCAGCAGATTTCTACAACACACCCCCCTTTAGGACTTCCTATAGTCCCACCTCCAACACCCAGAATGCATCTTCATGAACCTGTCTCTCTCTACTTCCAAATATGGTCAATATAGACCATCCATCTTTACCAAACTGACCTGTATCACAAAGGTGCACTCTGGAGGAATGACAGGACCAAACATCTCCATCCCCAATTGTCTGGAATGGAGTAAAAGATCCCGCCTTCCTTTTATTATAACTCTCTAAGGGGTGTGTTTTTGGCCATGCTTTAATTCATCAAACATTGCACCACATTGTATATATTTGTAAAATCTTTGATCTGTCCCACGGTGCCAGAGGAACTGCACAGGCGCTTCCGGTGGCCTGGAGTGCTATCTGGGTTGCTTCATCGTTGCCAGAGGCGCTCTAGGCTATGCCTATAGCGCTATCTGGTGTTGGAGCAGACAGCGGGTTTTTAAACCACCAGTTGAGTCTACTCTTGTCTTCTTCAACAATTGATGACCGCGCTTGTAAATAATTCCTCTTTTGTACCATACTATATACATGTCCCCCTGGCTTTTAGTACACACAATTTTGTTTGTTTCATTTGTTTACTAACTACTGAAATATATTTTTTAAATCATAAAGTGAATAAAAGTGATTAAGATAATAAAACTTTCTTAGCATTTTCTTTAATCTTGTTGCATTACCTCGTAGCACGGGCAATGACCTGCTTCTGACCCTCTATCGTCCCCTCTCATTCACATATTAAAATTGTGACAATTAGTGTGATTATAAGTAAAATGATTCAATCTGATTGTATACGTAAGCTAATCAAAAACAAATTATATGAATAAAACATATTCAAACAAACTTATATGAGTAAATATATTCAGGGTAAGGGTCCTTATGTAAAAATTAAAGAAATAAGCAAAATCCCTCTAACTAACTCCCTACTCTACCCAGGTGCTATAGCTCTAACTAATTTTTTCCCCAAATTAAAATACACAGTGGGGCTATCTCCCTTTCTTATCAAAAACAGAATAAAAAGATTAAAATTGAAAGTAATAAGGTACCCTTACTCCTTATTTTCCCATCCCACTTCTTCACAGAAACTCGTCCAATTCGTCCAAGCCTGGACCAATTGGGTATACCCCTCCAGAGGTGGCACATCCAATGTCAATGCCTGTTGGTTTTACTGACACATTGATCATTTGTTTTGCTGCAGCGCTAGCCAGCATGGATCTGAGAAAAGGCACAACACAACAGAACAACAAAAAGAAAACACCAACTGTCACTGCCAATATTATTCCCACCTGGATGAGCCATTCTTTCCAAGAACCAAATATGGAATCAAGCCAGTGTCCAAAACTCCTATCCCTCCCAGCATTTGTGGCCATTTCATGTCTCAGTTCCTTAATCTTCTTCATGGCTCTAGTGAAAGATCCATCTGGGGCTGTGTTATTAGGAATAAAGGTGCAACAGTCAGACCCAAACATTTCACAAACTCCGCCTTTCTCTGCCAATAGCCAGTTCAAGGCAATTCTATTCTGCCAGGTCATTTTGCTTGTAGCTTTTAGCTGTTGACCCAGAGCCTCTAGTGCCTCATCAGTGTGATTGATGAATCTTTGCTGATTATAATATATGTAATTTATCCATTCAGTGTTTTTGTTCACAGGTATCCATAAAATTATTGATTCCAAGCCTGACAGTACTTCACTTCTAGCCTTAAATTCATGTGGTACCCCGCGTGGTTGTCCAATTGTATCAAGGTATACACTAGGATCTCTTTCATATGCTCTTTTCACTCTGATACTTGTTCTACTTAGATCTACAGTCTTTTGATCATTTGGGTCCCAGCTTACTATTCCCACTTCCTGAGCCAGTCTTACTCTAGCACACAGTCCCTTCCAATCTGTTAAGGTTGATCTTAGCTGTCTTCCTCCGCATATCCAAAAATAATCAGCAATGGCCTCAGTCTGATTTACCAAAGGTCCTTTTAATGGGAAACTTAAGGTGGCACTTTCACAATTGTCCTGGATCTGTACTACTGTCATGTTGTTGTTTACTGTGGCTGTGGCATAAGTTGAGGCAACTGATTTATGTACATTCTGACCCGAGTAATACATTTCATAATCTAGATGCCAAATTATGGCACATTTGCCTTTAAATTTTCCCACATCATTGTCTCCCACGAGCTGACTGAAGTACTCATACTCCAATGATCTATCTATTACATAATTTTCAGGGATTTCTCTTTTATTCTCAGCTATTCTTACATCCAATTTCTGGCATTCTCCTCATTCATTTCCTAACATTGCCAAACAGTCTGCTGGACAGTAGGGTATTATGTTCCCAATTCTATCACAGTATTTTGAGTAAAATCTAGCACAATGCATATAGTCATAAGTGTTTGGGACTACTCTCAATTTTTTCAGGGGTGATGGAGCACATAACAGACAATTGCGATTTGTGGCCTGCTTTACTGTATATTGTGCCCACTTATACCATTCATTGTGATATGCAATGTCTAGTAGTGCTTCTTGTTTTAGCTCTATTTCAAAATAGTCTTCTTCCATGGCCTTGCTTTCTTGCATAGTTATCACCTTGTTCAGTTCATTTCCTTTTTTCGGGGTTTTGTCTTTCCTTGCAGATCTTTTTACCATGTGTCTGTGTGTATTGTTACATTTTGTTGTCTTAATCAGATTAAGAGGACTCATTCCACTCTGAGAGGTCTGGTATTTCTGGTAGCTCGTGTCCTGGGAATTCCATGTCTGGGAAGTCAATGTCCTGGAGGTTGAGTGTGACGTACTCCTCAGGCTGGTATAGTTCTCTGGTGGAGGGGCCTTCTCCTGGGGATTGGTCTCCTGGAGACCTTGTACCTGTGGCAGTTGCTGCAGGAGGTGAAGCATGGCGATGATCAGGATCAAGAGCTCCCTCATCTTCAGGTTGCTTGTCCTCTGGATGTTGTAATTCAATCCGCTCCTGCATTTCATCTCCTGGGCCAGTATGCTCAGCTTCCCTAAAATGAGGTTCATCAGCATTGTTATCATCTTCTCTCTCATTCTCTTGCTGTGCTTGGACATCCTGTGCTACTTCCTCTGGTTGTCCCTCTACCCTATCTACGTTCTCCTCCTGCCTTCTATGTCTTCGTCTTGGAACTCTGGTACAGTGGTTCAAATGATACCATGTGGTACTGCCTTCTACCTGTACTG
Source organism: Chrosomus eos (assembly GCA_036326025.1). Taxonomy (NCBI): domain Eukaryota; kingdom Metazoa; phylum Chordata; class Actinopteri; order Cypriniformes; family Leuciscidae; genus Chrosomus; species Chrosomus eos. Next base: position 33,158,734 of record CM070822.1, read on the forward strand.
CAGTGGGAGTTGCCCTAACTACAGTGTAAGGTCCTTCTCGTCTTGGTTCATTCCACCTTCTCCTAAACACTCTCAAGTATACTTGGTCCCCAGGTATTACTGGACAGGGGGCTGTCTCTTCTTCTTCTTCTCTGGGCCCTCTGTTCTGCTCCTGTGAATGAATAGCTTCATGTATAGCAGTCAATTGTTTCATGTACATTCTCAGTTCCATCTGCAATTGTTCTAGGGGTGGACCTTCATATGGACCTCTCAAATGTGGGACAGGCATTGGTCTCCCTGTCAGCATTTCATGTGGGGATAGGTTGGTGACTCTGTTTGCCTGCATGCGGTAACTCATAAGGGCCAGGGGCAATGCATCGACCCAGTTAAGTTTGGTGTCAGCACAGATTTTGTTGATCTTGGCCTTAATAGTCCTGTTAACCCTCTCCACCAGGCCCTGTGATTGAGGATGATAGACACAGCCTAGCCTCTGCTTCATTCTCAACTTTTGAATCACTGCCTTTACTGTTCTTTGTATAAAAGCTGATCCATTGTCTGAACTAATTTGTGAGGGTATGCCAAATCTTGGTATCACTTCTCTGGTCAAAAATTTGATCACTGTCTGTGCCCCTTGATCTGCTGATGGTTCTGCCTCAACCCATCTGCTGAACCTGTCTATGATTACCAACATGTACCTTTTCCCTCTTACTGACTTGATCATGTCTACATAGTCCATTACTAGGTGTTTGAAAGGTCCTTCTGGAACTGGAATGGAGCCTATTGGTGTTGTTGTTCCCTTCCTGATATTGTTTTGTGCGCAGACTTCGCATTCATTCAAAAATTCGTCTATTCTTGTTTGTAAGTATGGGGACCAAAATCCTTGTCTTTTTATCTTCCTTAAGATCTCCCCCCTTCCACAGTGATCAAAACTGTGGGCATGAGGAATCAGAATGTTCAGCAATGGGGTTGGGGCTATCATAAGTCCTTCGTGTGATCGCCATATATTATTTGCATCGCTTGACGCCCCCCTTTGCTGCCATAGGTGTATTTCAGGTGGTGTTGCTCTTGATTGCATCTGGGCAATGATATCTAAGGTAGGAAGAGGCTGAATCAAAACAGATGGTGCCATAACAGCCAATTGGCATCCAGAGGCTTGTTTTGCATGCATGTCTGCTGCATTGTTTCCTTTGATCACAAAGTCATTTCCTTTCTTGTGGGCTTGGCACTTGATTATGGCTACTTTAGTTGGGAACATGAGGGCTGTGATTAGTTCAATAATTTGTTCACCATGTTGTATTGGTGTCCCATCACTTTTCTTGAACCCTCTTTGTTTCCATACTGCACCAAATAGGTGACAGACTCCATGAGCATATGCGGAATCAGTATAAATATTAGCAACTGTGTTTTTAGCCAATTTGCAAGCTTCAGTTAATGCTTTGAGTTCAGCCAATTGGGCTGAACAAGGTTGCTCACAGTGCTGGCTCAATACAGGAGTGAAACTGTCCTCATCTTGTCGCACAACAGCAAATCCAGCATGGTTACCTAAGTGGTCTCTAAAACAAGAGCCATCCACAAAGTAAGTTACGTCTGCATCAACAATTGGTGTTGACTCCAAATCTGGTCTCAGACGTGTAAAGGCCAGGGAAACAGAAACACAGTCATGGGGTGTTCCCTCTCCCTCCAGCGGAATAAAATTAGCTGGGTTTGCTGTAGTACATCTCTTGATTGTAATGTCAGGGAAAGTCAGCAGTGTTGAATAAGCTAAACATCTAGCCTGAGTCAGTACGAAACGTCCCTGTTCTAACAACTCAGCAGTTTTGTGATGGGTGTAAATAGTGACTGGATAGCCCATGGTGACAGTAGATGCCTTATCATATGCAAAGTATACTGCAGCCAATCCCTGTTGATAACAGGGTGGGTAGCCTTGAGCAACACTGTCCAATTTGGTGTTGTAGTATGCAATGGGTTGTTTCTTTCGTCCACTACATGTTTCCTGCATTAGTACAGCAGAGGCAAATCCGTCAACTCTGTCTGACACATACAGATGGAATTCTTTGTCATAATTAGGGATTGCTAATACAGGAGCTGTTTGCATCTCCTTTTTTAGTGTGTTAAATGCTATCAGTGCCTCAGGTTCCCAAGTCAATCGTGCTCTCAAATTTTGTTGCCCTGCATATTTCATCAGAGCTCTTAATGGAGCCACTTTGATAGCATAATCTTCAATCCAATCTGCACTGAATCCAGTCATTCCTAAAAATGTCATCATCTGTCCCACTGTTTCCCCTTCCAGTTGACTAGGGGATATGGCTTTGGTTTGGTGAGCAATTAGTCGACCCAAGTATTCAACTTGTGGCTGACAATATTGCAACTTTTCTTTTGATGCCTTATGACCGCCTTCTGCTAATTTAGTTAGCACCTTGATTGAGTCCTGATGGCACTGTTCTAGTGTTGCTGAGCATATTAATAAGTCATCTACATACTGTATTAACGTGCTATCCAGCCTTAAGTCTTCCAAATCTTGTTTCAAAACTTGGTTAAACACATAGGGAGAGTGTTTAAATCCTTGTGGCATTCTAGTGTATGTGTATTGTTTACCTTGGTAAGTGAAGGAAAAAAGGTGTCTGCTTTCTTCTGCTAATGGAACACTGAAAAATGCAGAGCAAAGGTCAATCACAGTAAAATAATTGGCAGCAGGTGGAACATTGGTCAAAAGTGTGTGTGGGTTTGGCACCTCAGCAGGCCAATCCTCAACTACTTCATTTACTGATCTCAGATCATGAACTAATCTCCATTTTGATCTGTTGGCTTTTTCAACTGGTAAAATTGGGGTGTTACAGTAGCTTTCTGTTTCAATCAATACTCCTGCTTCTACAAGTCCATCAATTGTTTTCTTTATTCCTTCCACTGCCTCACGTCTAAGGGGATACTGTTGTTTTCGTGGCAACTGCATTCCATTTTTTGTAGTGATTCTAATGGGGTTTGCTGATTTCTAAACCTATGGACTGTCCTTTGGTTGCTTCCAACGACTCTTGTTCTGTTTGTTCATCTCTAAATGGGTCATATCTCATCGTGCAGTGGTATTCAGTGCTAGGGGCCATGGGTTTCTGGAGCTGTTCTTTTATGTAGGTTCCCCATTTTTCTAGTGTTTTTTCTACTCCCTTCCTGATGTCCCCTACCCAAAATACATTAGTTCGTGGGGCTTCTTGTTCAGAATCGCCTGTCACTACCATTTGTCTTATCCCTGCTTTTTCAATGTATATCCCTTCAGGTGAGCACCAAATTTGTAACTTCAATTTGCATATAGCATCCCTACCCAATAGATTGACTGGTGTCTGTTCTGATATTAAAATTGGAATCTTGATTTCAGAGTCTTTGACTTTAATGCGGACAGGGGCTGTCATTGGTATTAACTGTGTTAGTCCCGAGAATCCTACTGTCTTGACGAATTTTCCAGACTTGGGGAGGTGAGAGGCATAATTTGGGCTCAAACACGTGTAGGTTGCCCCTGTGTCCAGCATAATGGGTATCAATTTGTCCTCTATTTCAATTTTCATCATTGGTTCTTGGTCAGCATTTGTTGACAGCATAGGTAGCTGACTCCTCCCCGTAGGATTCTCTGGGCACCCCTAGTATCCATGATCTGGGCCTCGCCATGGATTGACTGGCCCCGTCATCTGGTTCTGTTGGTTCATGGGTCTTTGCTGCCAGGCCTGCTGCATCTGGCCTTGCTGAAATTCATCCTGTGGCCATGGGTTCACTGGGCAATTCCTCTTGGTGTGTCCAGGTTGGTTACATCCCCAGCATATGTTTGGTTGGTCTGGGTTTCTTTGTTGGCTATTGTATGTTTTCCCTCTTCCTCTTCCTGGTGCTGGCATCCCTCTGTTCCTGTTATCTTGCTGTTCAGGAAGGTAAATCACAATGGGTGCACTTGGTTGTTGGGGTTGGCTGGCATTCTGTGGGATATTCTGACTCATGTGTGTTGGCACTTGTGGGATGACCTGTGGTGTCTGCTGCACAACTTGAGGTTGTGGCGCTTGGCTTGGGATGTTTACAGCCGCCATCACCGCAGTAAGATCCTCAGTTTCCTTTACTGTAGCTTGGACTTTCTTTTTCTTGTTTACCAGCTCGTCCAGTTGTAGTTGGGTCAGCCTTCTTTGGAGTTCTCTTTCTTGACTCTTGAGTTTCTGCTCATTCTTCCTGTATTGGTCCACTGCATGAGCCACATGATCACTGAACTCTCTTAATGCCTTTGAGCTTAGGCCAACCACATCTTCCAGCTTGGTCTTCACTGCAGGGGGCATTGCATCAACTATGGCTTTTCTGAATAGTACTGATAAGACCGTGTCACTTTCAGGGTCTTTTTCCAATTCCTGTTTCCACCTTCTTGACTGCTTCAGGACATAGGTGACAGGGTTTTCTTCATCCCCTATGGGCTCTCCTTTCAGAACCTTTGGGTCTATCTGAGTTGGATAGTGGTCTCGGAGGGTGTACCACATGTCAGCTCTATGTCTATCCAGTGGCGTGGCGTCCATTCTTGTTGAGTCAACTGCAGTTCCAAGTTTAGCATCCCTCAAGATTTCATTCATCTTAGCGCCCCCTACACATTTTGCCAGCAAAGCCTTGATGTCCCCTACTGCTAGAATTTTCCCCATTGTCTCTTCTTCCAGTAGTTTGATCCATTTTCCAGCCCCTTCATGTAGATCAGGTAGTCGAGAGATTAATCCCTCCAGGTCTTGTCCTGCCCATGGTACATACTGTCCTTGTTGTCCCTTGATTAGGATGGGACACTGGGGTGCACCATTGAAATCTTTACTTTCTTCCTCTTGATAGAAGCTGTGTCTCATGGATTGGTCTCTTTTCAGTCTTCCTCCTTGTCTCCTCCAGTGTGGCTCAATGTCATAGACGTCTTCCAGCAGGAGGGTGCCAGATACTGCCTTGTACTCTCTGTGTGGGCTGACAGAGTGGGACCTTCGGTGATGCTTCTGAAGTCTCCTTTGGTGATTTTGGTCTTCCTTTCTGCTCTCTCTTGAGTGAGTCTCGCAGGCGCTGCTCCTCGCGTTCAATTTGTTCAATTTGTTCTTCGGTCATTTGGATCCGTCGAGTCACTTCTTTAACATCAAGGCAGGCATGGGATCCACCATGATCTCCCTTGATCTTTCTTCGTACTATCACTTCAGACTCTGGGATATAAGGACCGTCTGCCTCCAGCTGCTGTTGTTTCGCCCCGTCAAGCTCACTTAAGGCCTTCCTTACACCGCAGTATGGGTCTGAGAGTGTGGAGTTTCTCTGGCGGGGTGTCAGTGGCTTCCCCCTGCTATGTGTGCTGCTTCCACACTCACTTCTGGTGGTGGACCCTGCTGGGATGTTGCTTATGTCCACCAACCTTCCATCTCCGTCAGTCCAGCTCTTACTTTCATCTGGCTGTTCTTTTAGGATTCCTTTCTCATCTGCAACCTTCATTTCTTCCTGTTCTGCTTTTCTTTCTTCTCCCTCTTCTTCTCCTTCTTCATCACCTTCTTCAAAAGTCACATGGCCTTTTATGTCTACAGTCCCAGATATCACAGGTAATTGTCTTCCAGTCATATCATAGGGTGGTGCATAAGGGGGTGGGGTCTCTAACTCACTATTTCCACGCCCTATCTTTCCTCTTATTTCTTTTAGTATTTTGATTCCTACATCCCTAAATAAGTTTAGCACTTCTTGTTCTTTCTCTCGCTTTTCCTGTCTCTTTTTACTTTTATCTTGAGCTTTGTGGTTTTTTATCAGGGCACCCATTTCTCTACACATTGCTAGATCAAATGTTCCCTCTGCTGGCCACTTGGTATTTAATTTTTTAGTCCTTTTTTCCCACTTTTTTGACAAACTTCTAATGGTGTCTTTGCATATTGGATATTGTGATGCTAACTGCTCTACAGGAGGCTCCTCTTGAGGTGACATCGAGGCCATTATCTCAGCACTCTTAATTTTGTATCTTGCTTAGTTAAAATTTGGATGCAGTTAAATCACTATCAACAGATGTCTGCTTTGTTTTTTCAAGATATTTTAGAATAATTCGTATTGGTACCTCAGACAGTGGCCTCGACGTCACTTCTCCTACTCTGCTGTAAGCACTATTCTGCCAAACGATGTCCTTCCCCAGGCAAACTAACTCGAAGTCCCAGGTTATGGTGTCCCCAAACAGGCGGCCTCGTGCAGTTATTTCTCCCGCCCTATGTTGATAGGTAAGAGATGGAGTCAGTTTCACTCTGTTACTTTTTGACATAATTATGGATATGTTTAGTTCCTTTCTGGTGCAGTATTCTATTTCTAAGGGTTCAAATAAATTAATTAGTGTTTCACGTTGTTTTTTGGTTAAATGCCTCTTCCCCCTACACCCTCTTTTGCCAGATCTACTTCGCCAATCCTGGGCCATCTTCTCCTGTCACTGGTATCTCTTCCAGCTCTTCCTTGTTTTGGCGGATTTCTACCAGCAGATGGCGGATTCTGTTGGGTTTGTTGTTTAACCCTCTGGGGTCGAAAACCGCGTGCCCGCGTTTTGCTGGATTTTTTCCTTATCAGTGCAAAAGAGAATCAAATTACTCTGTTAATTTTGATCTTAAATATAAGTGTTGTACATCATTAGATCCTGTTAAGTTTCTATTTTTTTTTGTGGGATACTCACAATAAAAACAAAGTGTTGTGCTTTTCGTCAAACAAAGAAAAATAAACATGATGCGCGTTTTCCCTTCTCTCTGTCTTTGAGGTCCGTTCTGAAACGCGTCCGAAACATTCACTTTAACTCTGTCAATACTTGTCACAGAGATACGAGAGATGTCTCTTTATGAAGCTGAGATTCTCTTCTTTCAAATGAAGTATTTTTTTTTTTTTTTTTTAATATTTCCAGTTTATGTAATCCGTTTGAAACCAAGGAGAGTTACAGTTTTTTCGCTCTCCCTTCATTAAAAATAATTAGGTGAGCCCGCCACACCCCAGCGCTTTTGACATGGTAAATAGGCGATATGCATCCCACACGCGGCACGCCCCGATCACTGCATAACAACATGAAGATTCTTCATCAGAGATTCACTGATAGTTCATCGCGTTTTAGGGATGGAAGCACGCTAACGTTACTCCTTCAGAGGATTATGGACAGCTGGGAATAATTAACCTTTTCCTCAGTGGAATTTGAAACTCAGACGAGCGGTTGCATTTTGAAGAACGGATTGACCCGAGGATACAAGTTCGGAGTAAGTTTAGTGTTTTATAATTCCTTTTCTGGTCATAGAGCTCAAATGCATTTTCAGACTATGGTAAATATTAACTCACAACGTTCGTGTAGGCCTATACGCTCGTGTAAACTTTTTAAATAACTGCTTAGTTTGTAATGATTTAGTGAAATATATTGATCTGCAAGTTTTGTTTGAGTTCTCCTGTGGTCTAGTGGTTAGATCAATTGCCAAGCGTGTTAGAGGTTACAGGTTCGAATCCACCACTAGCATATTTTTTTTCTCTCATCAAAACCGAATATGTTCATCAGTGGTTACAGTCTATATCAAACACACACGTATATAGGACACACGTTTGTGTGCATTTTATTTTGTGATTTCACCGGAATGAATAGTGTCCGCAATGGCAATAGATTGAAAAGCACGTTCTGTGCGCGTGCCGCCACAAGAGACTCACTGTATCCATGACACTGATAGCAGGACACGAGCGCTCAGCTTGAGTTCAAAAACAAAACATTTTAGCTCTAGATCTCTTATTTAAGAGCGGACTAAATGAATGATCTACTAGTTAACTAGAGATGTTTTATTTGTATTAGGTACAGCCGTTCATTGAGTGTATCAGTAAATGCGTGCGGTCGATGAGCCATAAACAGATACTCGCGGTTACGCAGTCTACCAATCCAGTGGTGTAGTCTACGTGATACGCAGGTATACGCCGTATACCCACTAGAAAATGTCAAGGATTTCCGTATACCCACTAGGAAATGTCAAAGATCTCCGTATACCCACTTTAAAACGCGTGAGGTTTCGTAACAACATCGTTTTGTGAAAGAATTTTCATTCATAAATTCACCCCGCCGTGACGTCTGTGTTTGCGCAGCGACACGGATCGAATCGCGGAAGCCAGCAACAAATGTAACAAATAACCTAGGCTACTCTAAAGCGGAACGTCACGCAATTTAGCCATTTTTGAATGAATAAATCAAAAGTAGGCTAATGATAGAATCAAATCTCGATATTTACTAAGTGTCTATGAATATTAAAGCTCAAAAAGACTGCTATTGAAATAAACTCTGAATGTTCTGCGTGTTTCTGTGAATAAGCGCTCAATGTGTGCTCTAGCCTACTACACACTGAACACTACACACTGAACACTACACACTGACGCGCGCGTGACACTCGTGGTGTTTTCAGCGTCTATGAGGAGGACATGCACACATTTGAACTTCATTGCAGAGCTTTTATGAGAGTCACTTCACAAGAATTTTACCATTTCATTTGATAAAACTACCGTCGTTCATTCGTATCATATTCACACTCACAAACTTTAAAGTCTTCATGACAACCTGTCAAAATCAAAGTTTTGTATAACTTAAAATATAAAATATAACAGAAATATTTTATTATTGCACAGTAGAGTATACTTCAAGTAGGCCTAATAATAATAATAGTTTATTAAAACACAGAAGCTCAAATGTCTTTAATTTACAACCACCAAAATAAAGTTTGTAGATAAATTAAGTAACTCGAGGGAATTATGAAAGAAATTGCATAGTAAGATGTACTTTTTAAAATAATAATAATCAAATCTATTAAAACACAATTTTAAAGGAATATCACACAAGTTTTTAAAAAGTAAATTTTTATTTGTGCTTACAATGTTTAAGTATTGTAATTGTCAGCTGCTAAAACCCGTGCTTCAGGGACCATATTCATATAACATCTAAGGCTATATGTTTTTTAGTTGTTTTTTTTTTTTTGGGGGGGGGGGGGGGGTATATCTGGTATATCACAGTATACTCACTACAAAAAACTAGACTACACCACTGTACCAATCAATAGATGTTTCTCTGTCCATCAACAGATACATTGTGCATCTATAATCATAATAGTCCATCAGTTTACTTTGGATAATGTGCTAACAGTTTTTTGCTTTTGTTTTGTTGTGTTTACATCGTCACCATCAGCCTTCAGAAATCATTCTGATATAATTTTTTTTTAAAATCAATGTTGTAAACAGTTATGCTGCTTAATTTTTTTTAACCTGTGATAGTTTTTTTTAGGATTCTTTGAATGCACTTTTTTTTATTTATATAAGCACTATATAAGCAATATTTTATATATTTTTTTATATAAAAAAAAACAAGTTTGGTCTTTTTATGTTTTTTTTTTTTTTGAAAGGAAGTGTTAAGTGATATGAATGACTTTAAGTCTTTATGTTCTTAGGAAAGATTTCTATTTTGAATAAATGCTGTTCTTTTTAACTTTTTATACATCGAATCATTCTTAGTTCAGGCTGCCTCACAGCACCTTGATGGGGCATTAGCACATTGGGGGAGTGTCTTTAGTCTCCCAGGTGTAAATCACATTAATATTCATGGGCATTAACACTCCCACGCATACAGCAGTAATGACCAAAAAACTGATGTAAGAAATTCAAATCGTTATATTGATCTTTCTGAAAGAGTGGTCAGAATGATTTTCACTTCATTTTGAAGTAAAAATTCTAGCCTACAAGAATAGTAACTCAACAGTATTGTTTTCAACTATTCAGTATGTGTTAAATGGCCTTATTGCGGTGACATTTTTTTCCCAAAACGTACAAACCACACATATTTTTTTTTTTCTATAAAATGCAAACATGTACATCCATTTTGCTCACATATTATTGTAGCAGAGTTTGTGCTGAATACAGCAAATTTATATGTTGGCAAATGGTATGTTTTAAGTAGCTGAAATAAGCACAAATGTCAGGGCATACCAAAACACAGAAAGAGCCCGAAAACAGCTCAGACCCCAGAGGGTTAAAACTACCATTACCACTAGTTTATCTAATGTCCAGTTGTTTACCATTGCTGGCCTGACCTCTCCTACTCTTCCTACCTTCTTGATTAAGTCACTCTCCCATTTTACTGGTCTTATACATGACCCTAAAACCATATAAAGGTTTTGCAAGATTGTTGATCCTCCCAGTCCTGGGGGCCAAAACTGTCCTATGTTGGTTTTCAGATAGGGAACACTCACTGGGTCCAGTCTTATCTCTGATGTAACCAACAAGGACTCTAGGAGGAGTGATTTGGGGAGCTCAAATTTGTTCAAATGTGGCCGCAGGGTTTCAAATTTTATTTGGCTTTTAATTGCTTCATGCCAGTCCATGTACGGCCATTCTTCTTCAAGCTGATCAATATTTGTTATCTTGGTCAAATCCCGCAAGAGCTCGTCTCTTATCTGTTCTGTCAATATTTGCCTTTTGCCTTTTTCGTTTATGAATTCTTTCTCCAACCAAAAGTGATTTTTTATGCCTTTAGTCAATTCTGATGCCTGTTTAAGTTCCCTTTATCGAAAAAGGGAACTTCGAGATGCGTCGAACGACACGGTGGGAACGCCTCTTGCGTGATTGCGTCTGAAGCATCTATGCCAACTAGTCCAATGGAATGAGAGAATGAGCGTCACGGGCGGGTGACGTCATGAACCAGGAAAGGATAAGAGCACTTCCGCTGCTCGCCGGCATTTAGCTTCTGTTGCCTCAGCAAGCGATCTGTGTCAAACTGTCTCTGTCTATTTATTGTTGTCTGTTACAATATTGTTGGAAACGTTATGGCGAAACAAGTTTACAAGCAGTGTGTTCCTCCCTGCCCGCGTTATTTAACGGGTGGGGACACACACGAGCTTTGTGTGATTTGTTTGGGATTTGAGCATGCAGCCTCAGCCTTCGAGGGGGCTGAGTGCCAGCATTGTGAGAAGCTACCGCTTCGCATGCTCAGATCCCGCCTGTCACTCTTTGACAAACAGAGTGGGCAGGCTCGCGATCCACAAGGATCAGGACCCGCGTCTGCTGAGGCAACGCGGAGAATGCATTCTTGGGGATCGCAGTTAGATCTCTCGGAGGGGTTGGAGACGGGTCCGCGGACCTTTTCTCCTTCCCTACCTGGGAGATCTAGCTCTCCTCTCCCGGTGTCGGAAGCACGCTCTGCGGTTTCTCCCGCCCGGGAAGAGAGCTCTCCCTTTCTGCATTGTTCTTCTTCTGAGGAAGTTGATGTTATGAGTGTTGAAAGTGAGAATGCACACACGGGGGAAAGGGATACACAATTTATTTCCCCGGCGTATGATGAGCTGGTGGATGTCATGTCACGAGCTGTAGAGAAGTTAAATATTGAATGGCCATCTGAGAATAAAAACACTCGCCCTAAAAGCAAGTTAGATGAGCGATTTCTCTCTTCAGCCACATTATGTCCACCACGAGGGCTCCCATTTTTCCCTGATTTACATAGCGAAATATCTAGATCTTGGAATAAAACCATATTCATCTCGTGTTTTTAGCCCTCAAACCACCACTTATTCAAGAATTAGAGGGCTAAAAGAATATGGTTATGAATCGATGCCCCAGGCTGAGCAAAATTTAGCGAGTTATCTCGCGCCTGGTCCAGCATCGGCTATGAGAGCCCCAGTTTTGCCCACTAGACCGCTCAAAACTACATCCACTTTAGTGGGCAAAGCTTATGCGGCGGCAGGTCAAGCTGGAGCGTGTTTACACACCATGGCGCTGCTCCAGGCTTATCAGGCTGACCTGCTGGGGGATTTGGATAACAGTGAGGGTGTTAGTCATGACGATGTTCGAGAACTTCGTAGGGCTACCGATCTTTCTCTCAGGGCTACTAAAGAGACCGCTAGAGCTATTGGGCGGTCTATGGCAGCTTTGGTAGCCACTGAGAGGCACTTATGGTTGAATCTTTCTGAGATTAAAGATAAAGATCGAACTTTTTTATTAGACGCTCCTCTTGAACCATCTGGTCTCTTCGGTGACGCAGTCCACGCTGCAGTGGAAAGGTTCCAGGAGACTAAAAAACAGTCTGATGCATTTAAAAAGTTTATCCCTCGCCGTGTCCAGCCCCCTGGGGATGCTGGGTGTGAGCAGCCCCAGCCGCATAGCTCATCATATCGTGTGCAACAAAAAGAGAGTGTTGCGTCTCGTGCACCTCCACGTAGATATTGGAGACAGACGCAACCCTCTCAACCGAAGTCGACTAAGCCTAAGCCGGATCTGAGGACCGTTCTTCAGGCGAAGAAGGCTTCGGCTCAAAAAAAAAAGGTCCTGATGCTTAGGCACCAGGCCTGTGGGGACAGCCCCGACCGAAGTGGAGTGGTGTTCACCTCATCACACGGTGCCCGTTCCACTTCGGGGTCCTCACGAGGCCCTCCTGCCAACCCTGCCACCTCCGGTGCTTCAGGGCGCAGTGGTCTCCAGCGAGTCGATGATGCTGTGTTGCGGCACAGCATCGGGTTCGCGCCCTCTGAGGGGGGCTTTAGAGCAGTCAGGTCAGGTAGTTCCTGCCATTATGTTTCAGGCTCCAGATTTGGCTCTCTCAGTAACACCAGAGACCAGCCTCGAGAGGCTGGTTCCCTTAGTAAATTTTCTGGCAGCGTGGAAACTTCTGCCGAATATTTCTCCTTGGGTCCTGCAGATTGTAGAGATAGGATACAGAATCCAGTTCGGTTCTCGTCCTCCTCGTTACAGCGGGGTGCTGCCCACAGTGGTGCGTCCCGAGCAGGCTCTGGTAATGGAACAGGAAGTAAAGGCCCTGTTAGCAAAAGAAGCTATAGAACAGGTGTACTCTCCCGACAGAGAATCGGGTTTTTACAGCCGTTATTTCATTGTTCCAAAGAAGGATGGGGGGTTGCGTCCCATTTTAGATCTTCGCCTGTTGAATCGGTCAGTTCAGAAACTCAAGTTCAAGATGTTGACCATCAAACAGATCGTGACCCAAATCAGATCCGAGGACTGGTTCGTCACGATAGATCTAAAGGATGCATACTTCCATATCTCCATCCTCCCTCAGCACAGGAAGTTCCTAAGGTTTTCTTTCAGGGGCAAAGAATACCAGTATCGGGTTCTTCCTTTCGGCCTAGCTCTGTCACCCCGCACATTCACGAAATGCATGGATGCAGCTTTAGCCCCTCTCAGGCTTCAGGGCATACGCATTTTGAATTATATCGACGACTGGCTGATTCTAGCGGAATCAGAACAGTTGGCGGTTCGACACCGAGGTGTCGTTCTCGCTCATATACGAATGTTGGGGTTGAGGCTCAATGCCAAGAAGAGTGTACTTTCTCCAGTACAGAGAACCACTTTCCTTGGTGTGGTATGGGATTCAGTGACGATGAGGGCCAGCCTGTCGCCCGTACGTGTAGCTGCTATCCTGTCAGCCATCAAAGAGCTAAAGCTAGGTCAGTCACGCACTGTAAAACAGTTCGAGAGACTGTTGGGTCTACTGGCAGCAGCGTCCAACGTGATACCTTTTGGCCTGCTGTACATGAGGCCTTTACAGTGGTGGCTCAGAACCAGAGGGTTCTCCCCGAGGGGAAACCCGTTTCGTATGATCAAGGTTACGCGGCGATGCCTTCGTGCCTTAGAGATATGGAAAAAAACACTGGTTCTTAACCCAGGGTCCGGTGTTGGGAGCTCTTTGCCATCGAGTAGTGATCTCGACAGATGCTTCTCTCACCGGCTGGGGAGCGGTAATGGAAGGCCGCTCGGTTCAGGGTCTGTGGAAAAGCCATCATCTTTCTTGGCACATAAATTGCCTGGAGATGATGGCCGTCTTCAATGCGTTGAGACATTTCCTTCCGGACCTAAGAGGCCATCATGTGCTCGTTCGAACAGACAACACATCAGTGGTCTCTTATCTGAACCGCCAGGGGGGTCTGCGCTCGCGTCCGCTTTGCAAACTGGCGCACCAGATCCTCCTGTGGTCTCTGGGGAAGGTACTCTCCCTGAGGGCAGTGTATATTCCTGGGGACCAGAATATAGGAGCAGACATCCTGTCGAGGCAGGAGCTGAGGCCAGGGGATTGGAGACTCCACCCCGAGGCGGTGGAGAAAATCTGGGAGACATATGGTCAGGCAGAGGTGGATCTGTTCGCGTCTCAGAACACGACGCACTGTCCTCTCTGGTATTCTCTGACGCACCCAGCCCCCCTGGGGCTGGACGCCATGGTGCAGACGTGGCCGAGGCTACGTCTGTACGCCTTTCCCCCTGTTGCTCTGCTCCCAGGAGTTCTGGAGAGGGTCCGTCGGTATGGAATAAGCCTACTGCTAGTAGCACCACGCTGGCCAAGTCGGATCTGGTTTGCGGACCTGATCCTTCTTCTAGACGGGCCTCCATTGGAGATCCCTTTGAGGAGGGACCTTCTGTCTCAGGCCGGGGGCACAATATTTCACCCTCGACCAGACATTTGGAATCTTTGGGTTTGGCCTCTGAGGGGGCCCAACTTATAGATAGTGGTCTTTCAGCTGAGGCTGCTGAGACCATCCTAAGCTCCAGAGCTCCGGCTACGAAGGAAACTTTATGCGCTTAAATGGAGAGTTTTCTCCTTATGGTGTCACCGACACCAGTGGGATCCAGTTAACTGTTCTGTCAACACAGTACTCGAGTTCCTGCAGGAGCGCTTTGTGTCAGGTCTTTGTCCTTCCACACTAAAAGTTTACGTGGCAGCCATTGCGGCTTACCATACTATGGTGGGAGGTATATCTTTGGGTCGAGACCCCCTGATTACACGTTTCCTTCGTGGCACTTTGAGGCTGAGGCCTGCAATCCGCACTAAGTTGCCAGCTTGGGATTTGACTATAGTTCTAGAAGGCCTGTCTAGGGCCCCATTCGAGCCCTTAGATTCGGTCTCAGAAAAGTTCCTGACTTTCAAGACTATCTTTCTGCTAGCTATTTCGTCCCTAAAGAGAGTTGGCGACCTTCAGGCTCTTTCGGTCTCCCCCACCTGCCTTGAATTTGCACCGGGGATGGTCAAGGCGTTCCTATACCCAAAACAGGGATACGTCCCTAAGGTTCCAACCTTGACTCCGAGGCCTATTGTGCTGCAGGCTTTCTGTCCTCCTCCATTTGCAACTGCGGACCAGGAAAGACTGCACCTGTTGTGTCCAGTGCGAGCATTGGACACATATGTACATCGGACATCCTCAATCAGAAAGTCCGACCAATTACTGATTTGCTTTGGATCACCTAAGAAAGGTCTTCCTGCTTCAAAACAGACAGTCAGTAAGTGGATAGTCGAGGCTATTTCACTGGCATACGAGTACTCGGGCCAGCCTTGTCCTTTGGTGGTCCGAGCCCACTCGACCAGGAGTATGGCGGCTTCTAAAGCCATATTGCAGGGGGTATCTCTTCAAGATGTTTGTGATGCGGCGGGCTGGTCCTCTCCGCTCACATTCGTGAGATTTTACAGTTTGGACCTGGATGCTGCCCCAGGTTCTCAGGTGCTGAGTGCTTAGATCATCAAGAAAGAAAGACTGACACTCAGGTACTTGTAATTATGGCGGGTTGGGTATTCTCGTTCCCACCGTGTCGTTCGACGCATCTCGAAGTTCCCTTTTTCGATAAAGGGAACGTCTCAGGTTACTATTGTAACCATAGTTCCCTGAGAAACAGGGAACGAGACGATGCGTCCCCCTGCCATACTTCCTGCGTCCCTGCGATCGGCTTGCTTCGGCAACTGTCGAAGCTAAATGCCGGCGAGCAGCGGAAGTGCTCTTATCCTTTCCTGGTTCATGACGTCACCCGCCCGTGACGCTCATTCTCTCATTCCATTGGACTAGTTGGCATAGATGCTTCAGACGCAATCACGCAAGAGGCGTTCCCACCGTGTCGTTCGACGCATCGTCTCGTTCCCTGTTTCTCAGGGAACTATGGTTACAATAGTAACCTGAGACGTTTTTCATCTTCTCTCTGCAGCCTGTCTCTCCTTCTATATCTCTCCCTATCATATTCACTAACTCCTAGCCACATTTGTTCTGTTTTGTCAGCCTTTTTCTTTTTATTATAATAATGGATCTCTCACGTCTCACTCACACACCCCGGGGCTTCAGTCACACTTTTACTCACTTTCTTGTAAACTACTTAATACCTTCTTGTTTCTTTATTTAACAATGGTTGTGTTTCTTTGTCAGGGTCACAAAACTTGCAATCTGGTAGGTGACCAAACAAGCGACAAAACCAATATCTTGGAATATTTTTTGTCTTTTGGTAATTGTATTTCTGTAATCTTTTTTCACCAATTACTTTTTTATCATCCATTCATTTTCTGCAACTATTTCTCGTTATTTGTTTTCTTTTAATTCTCTCTTTTTGGTCTACAATTTTTCTATCTGTCTCTGCTGTACTTCTTATCTCGGTTTTACCTTATAGCTTATCACTATTTCAGGTGCTCTGTTGGCTGTGTGCCCAGCCCGGTCATAAACCCACCCTGACTGAACTCACAGCCAAGAGACCCCCTCTCAACAATATTATACTAGGTGTGTTTCTCAAAGTTTTCTATCTTTCTTCTGTATTTACTGCAGGTTTTTAACTTATACTTTTTCTTCAGCTGGCACGCTTTTTACACTTACAAGACTAACAACAGTTATAGCATTATATTCTAGCACTCATACAGGCAGGTTCACAGCACTTCTTGTGATCTGCCCCCTTATTTCTTTCTTTTATAAGGTTTTAACATACATTCATGTGAAACACAGCACTTCTTGTGATCACTTTTAGCCTATGGCACTTCTCATAGACACCTATGCCACTTCTCATAGGATTTTAATCATTCATACTGATAAAACATAACACTTTTCATGTTTCATGAACCTATGGCTCCTTCTCATAGGATTTTACTCATTCACACTTGCGCATGCATTTTCTTCCGACCCAAAACCTAGACTTTTCCTCTTTTATAATTCAATTTCGTTCTTTTAGGTTCGGTTTTCGGCGGGGTCTAAGCAATAAAATATATTAAAAATGATATATAATTACCAGCTAAGGTGACTGCCCCAACAGAGACCACACGAAGCAAATATAAGCAAAATTGCTTACCTCTTATATTTGGTCGACCAGGATTTGGTTCGTGAGGTCACCGCAGGGCGCCACCAAGGGTGTTCCCCTCTCGAAGCTCCTGGCTGAAGATCGCCAATTATGTCGTGGCAAATTCGTGGTCCCTGTTTCAAATCTTCAAAGTCTGGATCAGGTCTCAGAAAAACTTTCAGAGTCGAGGTTTCAGGTCTCAGAAGAAGTTCTTTATTGAGCAGTTCAATAAAGTGAGATGTAGGCCAGTCATCTGAATCTTACAGTGGTCAGTATTCGTGTCTTATACCTTTTTCTTATCTATTTGTGCCCAATTAGTACTTGTACAGTTATCTTTTCTTTGTTGCTCATCCCTGCTATCTCGCCACAATTATGTTTTACATCACGCTGACTCAGTTTTTAACCGTGGCCAAATGTCAACTTATATGTTTTTTAAAAAAAAATACATACATACATGTTTTTCAGGTACTTTTCCACCCAGCCTCTCCTTATGGACTTTGTCTTTTATTTACAGATAACATTTTAAAGGTGTTTTCCATATGCTTTCTAACCCATAGCTCACTCTGGGCCTTCTCATCTTTGATACACATACTAGTCATTCTGTGACGTCTCATGCTTAGATCAGCAGATTTCTACAACAGTTTAAGATTTGTAACTTACCTAATCAACTGCCGCCATTTTCTCTTATCTTTCTCGTCACAGGGAAAGCGGTAGATGACCGTTAAATGTCACTTGTTTTTTTTAACTCCGATCTATTTAAACAACACGGGAACACGTTAAAACTCCGGCGAAAGCGGTAGGTAGGTAGAGAGGACCCGGCCTTTGGGCCCGGAAACAGTATTATCGGAGAGCGCTTACGTCACGACTTAACAACCGGATAGTGGATAGTGACTGTGTGACCTCTTCCCAAAAGTGTTTGATTGGAGTGCAGTGCCAGGTTGCATGGATGTAATGTATCTGTAGAATTTTGATTGCAATGTGTGCAAACTTCTGATGTGAAACCCATTTTAGCTAATCTATTGCCCGTGTAATGTGTTCTGTGAACTATTTTGTATTGTATTAACTGAAGATTCGCATTTTTAGACATGAGATAGATGTTTTTACAGATTTGGGTCCAGAAGTTGGCATCAGGGGCTATTGAAAGATCGTTTTCCCATTTTATTGTTGGTAAGTATATGGTCTGAAGTTGGTTTGAAATCATTTTGTATATTTTAGAGAGAAGTTTCTTTGGGGAGGAAATGTTGACCAAGTCTGATATTGCCGGTGGAAGTTCTAAATGTTTGTCTCTGATGTTTATTGTTGTCAGAACAGAAGATTT
Source organism: Chrosomus eos (assembly GCA_036326025.1). NCBI lineage: Eukaryota > Metazoa > Chordata > Actinopteri > Cypriniformes > Leuciscidae > Chrosomus > Chrosomus eos. Next base: position 33,177,083 of record CM070822.1, read on the forward strand.
TATTTGTAGGTATTTTAAAAATCCGTTGCTCCCGATGGTCTAAATGTGTTAGATTTGAAAATATCCTTAATGTGGGTGATACCCCTTTCCGCCCATGTGTGAAAATTCAATGTTTTTTTATTGCTTATAAAGTCACGGTTGTTCCATAGTGGGGTGAGGTTAGATGGAGCTAATGTAGAATTTGTGATTTGGTGTAATTTCCACCAGGCTGTCAGAGTGCCGGCTATAGTTGCTGCATTAAAACATGTGTGTTGTTTAATTGATTTGGTGAGGAACGGTATGTCTAGCCTGGCTACGCCCTCCTACGCACTTCCGCTCAATTTCATTTTCCTTCAGTACTACGGCCCTGTCCCAAATGGCACACTCCGGACTTGTGGACTTCCTCAGAGTCCACACTTCAGTGACGTCATGAGTGCAGACCTATAGGGCCCTTAGCGCGAGTCCGCGAGGGCGCATTGAGAGGTATTTTTGGGACAGACTCGATCATCACGCCGGAAACAGGAAGACAGTCTGTTTTTTTTTTTGTTTTTTTTTTATTGAATTTTCAAAATCACAGAGTTTGATATCAAGTTGACATTTCTTTTACATATTTTCTGATAAGTATCACCTTTGACAAGTAAAACATGAGACAACAATAATTTGAAGAAAAAAAAAAAAAAGAAACAGAACAGAAAAAAAAGGGGAAAAAAAGGATAAAGGGCATCACGGACATATATTAAATTCCTTTAGCAGAGATACAGATCCCTTGTCTTAAATTTGTCATCTGTCTTACTTCATACAAATGAATTTGACTTTTGTATAAAAAAAATGTATGTTATTGATTTGTTTCTATTATTAGGAAAATTTCATATTCATCAAACTAAGTGGAGTAACTCAAAACCCAACTTTGCTCATTTCAAAGCAGCCTTTAACATGTATTTTGAGTCTGTAAAGTTTTTTGAAAAATCGGAAGACAGTCTGGTTGTTGTTATGGACAGGAGCTGCAGGTTCGGGGAAATATGCTGACTATTGTTGTTGTGTTTATGACTCAGTAAAGCCCTGACATTCTGTTCTATTTATTTTATGAATCATAATATTATATTATTATATTATTCAGCTCGCTATTATTAGCCTATGTTATAGACATCAACCACTGGTTGATGATCATAATGTTTGTATAAACTTGTGTCTTGTCATAAAAACCGTAATGATAATTACACTTAAATATTTTCTTCTCAGAGCCATGTTAACATTTGTCCGTGAGTGAAATATCCTCCCATCTGTTGTCTGATTGGCCTTTCGCAAGGATTCCTGGGTAGTTAAAGTGCGTGGAGCCTGCTTCTATGCGGGCTTCGCGGAAGACCGCTTCAAGGGTACAAAGGGGGCGCTGCTGAGCACACTTCAGAGCGTTTAAAATGCTATTGGGACGGCCTACGGACTCGTAGACTCGGCGAGCACGCGCAATTTAAGTCCACGAGACCGAAAGTCCGCATGAAGTGCGCCATTTGGGACTGGGCCTACGTCTGGGATTTTGCTGTAGACTTTGGTTTCCAGAAATCAATTTTTTACCGGGCCAATCAGCGAATAGAGGGAGTGGCTGAGAACGATGACGTTGATGTAGCGCGTCAGTTTGAGTTCAGTAATGGCAGCGGAGAAAGACGTGAGAAAAGCTATTCGGTCTGTTGTTGGAAAACTGCCGAATATGCCGATTTGTGACGATTTAGCCTGGTGTTCGGAAGCCCCGAGTCCTAGCTGCTAAACTGTTGTTGAAGATGCACTCAGGAGTCATATGTCAGTATCACAAGAATCACTAAATTTACTGTTCAGAATTTGAGCTAAATAGAACACTTTGAGCCCCTTTGTGTACTCGTGCAGGACACTGGTTGGTGTGTCAGTTTTACATGTTGTAAATCATACAAATTTGTTGTATTTTTTTTAATAAAAATGTGAAAACACATACTTTGAAGACCATAATTTGAGTTTCAGTTTTAGATGGCAATAGTTAGTTTGTTTTAATAAGAAAACTAAATGTCATAAGTAAAAATGTACAAACACATACTTTGAAGACCATAATTAATTAAGGTAATTAAGAATCAATAAGACATAATATGAAAAATTGTTGTTTATTACACATTTGCAGATAGAGACAGATCATTCACTGTACTCTACAGTGTACAGCATTTGCGGCAGATCCGAAACGACCGCAGCGGTGTATTTTTTATGATTAGACCCAGCTTCGACCGTTGAATGAATACATCACTGTCCTTAGTGTCAAATATACATTTCGAATTAATAATTGTTCGTAGATGAACAAAACCTGCAGCTCTCGTTGACCGAACATAATCCTCTGATCATTCGGACTTGTTTCCGACCGGTTTCGGCGCATGACATACGTCAGGACCACACGTTAGCGATTGGCTGTGACAGATCCTGAGTGACTCTGGGCAGATCCAATAGTTTTGAACTTGAACAGAGAAACCGCCTACAAGGAAGTAAACGTTTCTCAATGGAGCGAGGCCAGATTCTCTGTACAAATGAAATGTACGAGAGTCTGGTTGAACCAGGCTACGGTATGTCAGCTATATTTAATTCTTTGCATAGTGATTGTTCTATATCTAGCCATATAGCCATAATCATAGCCGATTATGAAGATTGGAAGGTTGAGCCACCTGAGCAAATCTTCTTCTATTTTTTTTAGCAGTGGTGTGAAGTTGAGTGTTACCAACTCTGACAGTCTGGAGGAAATCTTAATGCCCAAGTAAGTGATGTGATCATGACATATAAGTATTGGTGATTGATGGGTTGCCACATCCCATTTGGTTTTATGTAAAGGGAGGATGGAAGATTTATTCCAGTTTATTGCATAATCTGATATTTTTGAGAAGGACTGGATTGTTTTAATTATTTCTTGAGTAGATGCTAGGGGTTCTTGTATATATAGTAGGATATCATCTGCATAAAGTGAGATTTTATGTGTTTGTTGTGGTGTTTCAATATCTTTGATTGCTGGGTTTTGACGGATAGCTGCTGCTAAAGATTCAATAAAAATCGTGAATAGGGATGGAGAGAGTGGACATCCCTGCCTCGTCCCCCTGTGCAGTGTGAAGCTTTGTGATGTTAGTCCATTGGTTGTGACTGTGGCCGATGGTGATGTGTATAACCCTTAGGGGTCGAAAACCGCGTCCTCGCGTTTTGCTGGATTTTTTCCTTATCATTGCAAAAGAGAATCAAATTACTCTGTTGATTTTGATCTTAAATATAAGTGTTGTACATCATTAGATCCTGTTAAGTGTCTATTTTTTTGTGGATACTCACAATAAAAACAAAGTGTTGTGCTTTTCGTCAAATAAAGAAAAATAAACATGATGCGCGTTTTAACTTGTCTCTGTCAGTGAGGTCCGTTCTGAAACGCGTCCGAAATATTAATTGTAACTCTCTCAATACTTGTCACAGAGATACGAGATATGTCTCTTTATGAAGCTGAGATTCTCTTCTTTTAAATGAAGTAATTTATTTTTAAAAAATATATTTACAGTTTATGTAATCCGTTTGAAACAAAGGAGAGTTACAGTTTTTTCACTCTCCCTTCATTATAGATAATTAGGTGAGCCCGCCACACCCCCAGACCTTTTGACATGGTAAATCTATGCATCACACGCGGCACGCCCCCCGATCAATGCCAAACACAGATTCTTCATCAGAGATTCACTGATAGTTCATCGCGTTATAGGGATGGAAGCACGCTAACGTTACTCCTTCAGAGGATTATGGACAAATGGGAATAATTCACCTTTTTCTCAGTGGAATTTGAAACTCAGACGACGAACGTTCCATTTTGAAGAACGAATTGACCCAGAGGATTCAAGTTCGGAGTAAGTTGTTTAGTGTTTTATAATTCCTTTTCTGATCATAGAGCTCAAATGCATTTTCAGACTATATTTTGCCTAGTAATTACCTCAACACAACATTAGATCGTTTGCCAAGCGTATCAGAGGTTACGGGTTCGAATCTGCCCCCGGCATATTTTTTTCTCTCATCAAAACCGAATATGTTCATCAGTGGTTACAGTCTATATCAAGCACACACGTATATAGGACACACGTTTGTGTGCATTTTATTTTGTGACTTCACCAGAATGAATAGTATTCGCACAGATAGATTGAAGAGCGCGTCAGAGTGAAGACTGCGCGCGCGCCGCCACAAGGACACTGTATCCATGACACTGATAGCAGCGGACATAATGAATCCTCAACTTTGAAATAGGTATGATCAAACTAAGACATATGGAAAAAGACAATTTTCTTTTCAAGATGTTTCCAACTCTAACTTTGAACTGAAAAAAAGGGTGTGTGATAGAAGTGTCCAGACATCTGCACCTTGTATTTTAAAGAAGAAGATTTTATTATTTGCGATACATTATTCATTCACAAAGAATTCAAGGACATTATTCATGTCCCTAAAAGTTAGAGTTTTCCTCATTTTTTTAATTAAGGCATTAAGATTTTTTATTCCTGTTTTTAGTCAACTTTAGCATGGGTGTGTTCACTTATTCTAAGCTGTGTGTGTGTGTGTGTGTGTGTGTGTGTGTGTGTGTGTGTGTGTGTGTGTGTGTGTGTGTGTGTGTGTGTGTGTGTGTGTGTGTGTGTGGTGTGTGTGTGTGTGTGTGTGTGTGTGTGTGTGTGTGTGTGTGTGTTTGTAAATAAATCCAAACAATCTAAAAGCCATTCTTTTTTAAATCTCCTCATTCTTTGTGCAAGGCTCCTAATGACATGGTCTGATAGCACCTAATAGGGCCATTATGGGGAGTGTCTTTGTCTTTCTCAGGTGTGGAATGCCACACATATTAATGAGAGATCAGCCCTCCTTGCATAAAGCTTTCTCAAACAAAACATGTCATTAAAAATTTAAAAGACTTTATTGACTTTTCTGAATGAGTAGTCAGGATGATTCTCACATAGTTTTGGAGCAAATATTCTAGACTATGTGATACAATTTTCAAAAGTCTTGTGAAGAAATAATCATTATGTGTTTTGTGGCCTTATTACAGCAACTTTCATTTTAATTTTTTTCAATAATCACGCATAAACATTTTTCTCTTAAAAATACAAACATGTACATACATGTTGCTCACATATCATGGTAGGCCCGTTTGTGCTATATAGAGTGAATTTACACCTGTGCCATTAACATGTTTATAAATAACCGAAAAAAGCACAAATGCCAGGGCATGTCAAAACATCATAAGAGCCCGAAAACACCTTAGACCCCATAGGGATAAAATCTTGATCCAGTTAAAGGGTACCTATCATGGAATTTTGAAAATTACCTTTCATGTAGTGTGTAACATAGATCTAAGTGAACAAAAACATCCTGCAAAGTTTTAAATATGAAAGTTCACCGTATACAAAGTTATTGTCTCTCAAAAGTAAGAGTCGACTCTGAGTCGCTGATATGAATCGATAGACGAACGATGCACTTTCGTACGTCACTTGCACAAGTTATTTGAATTCGACACGCCCACTCAGTGCGCGCGCCCATCAGACCTGACAACATGTCGACGAGACTCTGTTCTGAAGTGCGAATCAAAAGCAAACTTTTTTTTTCACTGCCCAGGGACAAGCATGTGAAGACTCAGTGGCTAGAGTTTATATTTACAACTATACCACACAAGTATAGCCACCTTGAGCTGTGTTCGCGTTATTTTAATGACGATCGCTTCACAAACACAAATGCTGTGTGGATTATGATGTATTCGCGAGTCGCCTGATACTGAAGGAACGTTCAATACCAAGTTTATTTGGATCAGCTTCCTCCTCCGAATCACAACCTGTAAGTACTATTAATAATTGTTGCTTTTATGTGTGTGTGTGTGTGTGTGTGTGTGTGTGTGTGTGTGTGTGTGTGTGTGTGTGTGTGTGTGTGTGTGTGTGTGTGTGTGTGTGTGTGTGTGTGTGTGTGTGTGTGTGCGTGCGTGTGTGTGTGTGAGAGAGTGAGAGTTACGCTCAGCAGCTTCTAGGTCTCCGATGTCATTTTTTTTGTTTTTTTGAAATATGTGAAATTATGTGAAGCGTATTGTAGTACTGCAGTGCTTTATCAATATGTTTAAGCTTTGGGCTAACGCAAAATATAACTGACTGGGTCATCTGACCAATCACCGCCGATTAGCGTCATGCAAAGGAGGGGTTTGGACAAATGAGTCGTCAAACGAATCATTAGGGAGTCGGTGAGCAAATCAGGTAAAAATAAATGCATATTATAAGACAACAAAAGTGTTTTTTGTCATTGCATGCATGTAAAACTGTTGTTGGGGACTCCCAGAACATTATTAGGAACATTTTAAATGCCATAATAGGTACCCTTTAATAAATGACTTTTCAAAGCCGAATTTTTGTAACGTCGTGAATAAAAATTTCCAGTTGATCCTATCAAAAGCTTTTTCGGCGTCTAATGTGGCAATGAGAGTATCTTTCTGTTGTACTGATTAGTAGTGCATTAAATTGTATAATCGGCGGGTATTTTTGGATGCATGTCTACCTTTTATTCATGGGTTTCAGTCACGTGACTTTTTTGTTGTGGCCGCCATCTTTAGGACCTTTTGCATTAAATCGCATAATCTCCCCCTGTTGATCGGAAAGATGTTGCACACTTAAATAGCACAGATGAAAAGCAGCGGTATTTAAATAAGATAGATACTTTAGGTATAGATCCGTATTTACTGTTAAACGAACTGCTGACTCCACTAAATTCTAGTAAAAACTTGCCAAATTTTACGTTTGCTGACATTTAGCTACATACATCTACCTTGTCCACAATCCCTCTCCATGTCCCCACCACTTTTGAAACATCTCGCGGCACGGATGTACCAATACAAATAAATAAAAGTAAAATAAGAGGTGATCTAGCACGCTGAAATGTGTTGTTTTTGAAATCAAGTGATCAAAGTGCTTGTTGACTCTGGATCAGTGTGTTCTCTCGTGACTCGCGCACACTGCACAGTCTTGTGGCTGTGGCTGATGTTGCCAGATTGGGTGTTTTTTTCGCTACATATTAAGGCCTGTTTACGGTGTGTTTTAGCTGGTTTTTCGCCTTGAAGGCTCTATAGAAATCTGGCACCCTATTGAACGAAGTTAAACTGAGAGAGCGTGCGTTCACAGACACCAGAATGAACACGTTCACAGTAACGTTCATCAGGCAGTTCATCAGGCAGTAATTCAGTACGTTCAGTTCACGTTCGCCCAAAATATTAACGAGTTCATGAACTATCGTTAATTGAACACGTTCAGGCACAACACTGTTGTACAGGTATATCTGATTTATGATTTAGTGTTGTATTAAATGCCCCAGTTATGCCCTATTATCACAGTTTACAGCACAGCAGATAGACGGCATGTTGCAATTCGGTCCTACAAATGGCGGCCGCTCCACTGTGTGACGTCACATGAAATCTATGAATAAAGCCGGTCGGATCAGGATGGATTATATACGGTATAATTTGTTCAATTCTATGGGCTAGTGCTTTGCTAATAATTTTTATGTCGACATTTATAAGTGAGATAAGACGATAGTTAGATGTGAAGGTGTGGTCTTTGTTAGGTTTAGGAATGAGTGATATAAGTGCTGTATTCATATGGGAAGGGAACTTTGCGTTATGTTTTATTTCTGTTATTGTTCTGCTAAATAGAGGGTATAAGGTTGACCAAATATGTTCGTAAAACTCAGCAGGGAAGCCATCTGGACCTGGTGCTTTATTATTTTGCATGCTTTTCAATGCGGAGTGAAGTTCTTTTTCTGTGATTGGTAATTCTATTGTGTTTACTTGTTCCATGTTGAGTTTTGGTAGAATGGTGTTATCGAGGAATTGGGTTATGTCTTCTTGGTTTGGGTTCAGATCAGATGAGTATAATTTTGTATAGTAATCTTGAAATATCTTGTTTATCTCAACTGGTGAATTGGTTAGCTTCCCTGCCGAGTTTCTGATGGAGGTTATAGCTGTTCTTTCTTTATTTCTTTTAATTTGACTGGCTAAATATTTTCCGGATTTATTGCTATGGTGAAAAGTTTCTTGACGGAGCCTGTGAATCAGAAACTGGTTTCTTTTGTTTATTATTTCATTAAGCAAAACAATTTTTTCTCTAATTTCTTTATAGATGCTTTCTGGTTGATTATTTGCATGTAAAATTTCTAATTCTTTTATTCTTTCTTCCAGTTGGACTTCTTTTTCTCTGTCCTTTTTTTTAATGTACTGAATATGATATAATTTTTTCCCGTACAACTACTTTCCATGTTTCCCAGAGCAGTGATGCTGACGACTTTGGAGAGTCATTTATTTCAAGGAAGGATGTCCACTCTCTCTTGAAGTAGCTGTCAAATTCTGGATCTTTCAAGAGTGATGTATTATAATGCCATCTGGTGGGGTGCTTTGGTATTGCAGATGGATTCCATGTGAGAGTTACTGGAGAATGGTCACTAATAATGATCGGATGTATTTTGGTTTCTAAGATTTTTGGTATGATTGAATTACTGATTAGAAAGAAATCAATGCGGGAGTAGGTTTGGTGGACATTAGAATAAAAGGTGTATTCTCCCAACATCTCCCCAACATCTTTAACAATGTTCTCTGTCACGGTTGTACTCATCAGTTCAATTAAATAATTTTGAACATCGTGTGATGTGTGCGTATGATTTTCTGGAATTGTACTGAAGGTTTACAGTCGTTTTTATGTTGTTGTTTCTTTGGAAACTGCTTTAAACAGACCTGGACTGGCTTGTTTTTACCAAGGTCCTCTATAACACTATATGATGACGGCTCCGGCGAGTCCTTGTTTTTGGTGGGTTGAGTGACTGGCAGTGCCGTTAGCGGGGCGGCATTGTCAGAGTCCACACTGCTTATTTGGAGCTCGAATGAGCCAGAAGAAGTAGCAGCAGGTGTTGAGGGTGGGTTCTTTCTTTTTAATCCATTTGTGAATGTCCATTGAGAAACCAATGATATGATGCATATGCAACCTTGATATGAAATATCCGTTCTAAAGTCCGTAGCCGTTGTGTGAACTTTCCCATATGAGAAATTTATCGTAATGTTAGGGTGAGCGAGCAAGCAAACTCAAACGACCAATCAAAATTCGACTTTGCCTAACAGACTGTCTGTCCTTAACCCTTTTGCATGTACGATCACACCGGTGTGATCAGTCTTGGCTGGTGTGATTAAAACGGTCAGTGCATCACGTGATCAACTGCTAAATTCAAACTTGCTTCCGCGCATTGGCTGGCGCTAAGCCAGAGACGGATGTGCTCAGTGCTTACATCACAGATATTCAGTGTTTTCAACCACATAATGTTTATTTTAGATTTCAGACATTTAAATACACATAAGTACTAGCAAAACAATAATTTTGAGTTTGTAAAATACATACTAATGTCTTTGGAAGCGGCAATAATAATCCCATTATAATAGGACGACACGTTTTATTCATGTTAGATACACATAGCTTTACATTTTGCCCTATTCTTCTCCCAGTTCACCGGCCACTTACTTTCATGTATTTCATGATTAGTGGAGAAATTGACATGTTGTAATCCAACAGATCCGATTCTCTGAACTGTGGCACAAAACTAACATGGTGCCGCCCATTGCACATACAGCTCAACTAACGCGATCGTAATAAAGGTGTTTAAACAACAAAACACATCCACTTTCACATATTTGACAATCAGAATATCAGTGCTTCATGATATAGCTAATACATTTGTGAATATTTTGAATAAAAAGGAAAAATGACAAAAGCAGATCATCATTCATTCAGCGCTGTGTTGTGTTGATGTTGCGCTGTGTCACGTGACAAGCAATGACGTGTCACCATGGAGATTCTAAATAATTCGCCTTGGAAAACTCACGCTGGGGGGTCAGTTACAATATTTTAAACTTATGTGTGAAAGGGTTAATTAATATTCACAAAAATAATAAAATGTGAAAATTTAATTGGCAAATGTGATTTTTAAATAGCATATTTTATCAGTAAAATCCCATTTACATTCATGGTGATCTGAGGGGGCGGGAGAGTCCCGCTATGCAATGCAAAATAAACTCAAACTGCTCTGTTAATTTTGATCTTTCATTTTCGTGTTATACATCAATCAATCCTGTTCAGTTTCTATTTTTTTTCTGTATACTCACAATAAAAATAAAGTGTTTTGCTTTTGTAAAATAAAGAAAACAAACAGGGTGTGCGTTCTGCCTCTCCGTCTCCGCCTCTCCAGAAACTTTTTTTCTGGAGCACGTCTCTAAACTTAAACAAAACTCAGCGAATACTATTTACCCAGCCATAAGCAATATATCTTTTAAATAATTTGAGTTTGTACTTTTAACCCTAAGAGACCTAAGGGTATTTTTACAATAAATTTTCCGTCTGGTGTTATTAACTAAAAAAGCTTGTAAAACATCAACCCTTTTGTGCACAGACAATTGACACACCTCTTTTTTTTCAGGACAAATTGAACTTTCAGCATATTTGTGTTACATTGATGTCACCTGAATGTAAAATAAGTTATGGGACCATAAAGACAAATGAAAAAATAAATCGGAAATTGAATCACTCAAATATTTATTGAAATCACACACAAATAAATAAAAGCTAAGCAAATTTCCTCAGAACAAAACAGTTTGTTCATGTCTTTGGAGTCCTGGAGCACAGGAATAAACATTATAACTTGTACAGAACCAAAACTATTTACATTTTTCCAAAAGAAGTCCAGGCGTTTTCATGAAATTCACTGGTGCCAAGCCTCAAAACAGTTCCTATCAGCAATCACAAAGAGGGCCACATCACAGGCTTTGCATTTATATTTTATTTATTTTATTTATTATTTTATTTATTCTATTCTTTTTATACTTTTATACTACATTTATACTTCTATAATACTTTTTTACAGTAAATAAATAAATGGCACTTCAGCTGGGTCTATCCTGGTAATCTAGTTCCTCATCTGTCAAAAAGCTCTGTTCTCCTGAAAATCCATCATCCAGCGCTCGATTTACATCTATTTCTCTGTGTTCCTCTGTGAAACCTGCGTCTCCGTGCGTCTCTCTCTATTTGATGTCTATGGGTCCATAGCTGCCAACTCTCACGCATTGGCCGTGAGACACCCGCATTTGAATGGTTTCACACGCGCACACGCCACACCCCCGATTTCTCACGCTGAATTCAATTCAATTCAATTCAATTCAAGTTTATTTGTATAGCGCTTTTCACAATACACATTGTCTCAAAGCAGCTTTACAGAAAGTGCAATTCAGAAATGTACAAAGAAAAATACAGTTAGTTAATCATGTATAAATTTAGGCATAACATATCGCCGGTGTTTAGTCGTCTCTTCACAGGCGTCGAGTCGTCTCTCCACAGGCGTTTAGTCGTCTCTCCACCGGCGTTTAGTCGTCTCTCCACAGGTGTTGGGGCATCTGAAGTCTTCGTGAGAGGCTGGATACAAACTGGAGCTGACGAACGCTATTTACCTCGGGACTAGCGTCCCGAGATAACAGCAGAAAGACAGATGGGAAATAATTAGCATAGCTGATGTTCATAATATTAATGCATTCGAACTGATTCAGAAGTAGTATAAAAGGTAAGCATTAAGTGAATGCTTGGTTAAAGAGATGCGTCTTTAATCTAGTTTTAAACTGGGACAGCGAGTCTGAGTCTCGAACAATATCAGGAAGGCTATTCCAGAGTTTAGGAGATAAATGTGAGAACGCCCTCCCTCCTTTAGTAGACTTAGATATCCTAGGAACGACCAGAAGCCTCGAATTTTGTGATCTTAAAGAGCGCGATGGATTGTAGGGCGATAGAAGGTCTGTTAAATACACAGGAGCTAAACCATTTAGAGCTTTATAAGTCAATAGTAATACTTTGTAATTGATACGGAACTTAATAGGTAACCAGTGTAGAGATGATAAAATTGGTGTTATATGATCATATTTTCTTGATCTAGTAAGAACTCTAGCGGCTGCATTTTGCACTAACTGTAGTTTGTTTATTGAGGATGCAGGACAACCAGCTAATAAAGCATTACAGTAATCTAGTCTCGAGGTCATGAATGCATGAACTAACTTTTCTGCATCTGAAACAGATAGCATGTTACGTAGCTTAGCAATGTTTCTAAGGTGGAAAAAGGCTGTTCTTGTAACATATGAGATATGATTTTCGAAAGTCAAGTTGCGGTCTAGTATAACACCCAGGTCTTTTACTGTAGTGGATAAAGTAACAGGACATCCTTCTAAATTAAAGTTGTATTGTAAGGGATTTTGTGGGTAGTTTTTTGGACCAATAAGTAATACCTCCGTTTTATCTGAATTTAATAGCAGGAAATTACACGTCATCCAGCATTTTATATCTTTTAGACACTCTGTCAAGTTAGATAAGTTAGTGTTTTCATCTGGTCGTGATGAGATATATAATTGAGTGTCATCAGCATAACAGTGAAAACTAATTCCATGTTTTCTTATAATATTACCAAGTGGCATCATATATATTGAGAATAGCAGAGGGCCTAGGACAGATCCTTGCGGCACTCCATAGTCTACTGATGTTATCTTTGATTTTTCCCCATTTAAACAGACGAAATGGTAACGGTCTGATAAGTACGATCTAAACCAGCTTAATGCCTGTCCCTGAACACCAGTGTAGTTTTGTAGTCGATCTAAGAGTATTTTATGATCTATAGTGTCGAACGTGGCGCTAAGATCAAGTAGAACTAGTATTGAGATACAGCCTTGGTCAGAGGCTAAGAGTAAATCATTTGTAATTTTAACTAGCGCAGTTTCTGTGCTATGATGCGGTCTGAATCCCGACTGAAATTTTTCGTAGATATCATTTTTTTGCAAGAAAGAGTACAATTGAGCGGACACAATTTTTTCTAGTATTTTAGACATAAATGGAAGATTTGAGATGGGTCTGTAATTTGCTAGGTTATTTGGATCTAATTGCGGTTTCTTAATGAGAGGTTTTATTACTGCCAGCTTGAATATTTTTGGAACGTGACCTAAAAATAAAGACGAGTTAATAATATTGAGAAGAGGCTCTTCCACTACAGGTAACACTTCTTTAAGTAGTTTAGTGGGTATTGGATCTAATAAACATGTTGTTGGTTTAGATGCAATGATTAGTTTATTTAGTTCTTCCTGTCCTATAGTTGTAAAGCGGTGTAGTTGTTCTAGGGGGGCCATAATTGAGGCCGAGTCATAAGACACCATAGAGGATTGTACATTTACAATTGTGTTTCGGATGCTTTCTATTTTCTCATTGAAGTAATTCATAAAATCATTACTACTATATTGTAACGGAATATTTTGCTCTGGAGATGTCTGATTATTTGTTAGTCTAGCCACGGTGTTAAATAAAAACCTTGGATTATTTTGGTTATTTTCAATTAATTTGCGGATATGCTCAGCCCTGGCTGATTTTAGAGCCCTTTTATAACGTGACATACTGTCTTTCCACGCGATTCTGAAGACCTCTAAATTAGTTCGTTTCCATTTACGCTCTAAGTTACGAGTTTCTCTCTTGATAGCATGCGTAGCACTGTTGTACCATGGTGTTTTAGTTTTCTCTCTAACCTTTTTTAATCTAATTGGTGCAACAATATCTAGTGTACTAGAGAAAATGTTGCTCATACTGCTAGTCATTTCCTCTAGTTCATCTGTTTGTTTGGGTTTACTGAGCAGCTGAGATAGATCAGGTAAGCTATTTGAGAATCTATCTATAGTGGTTGGAAGGATTGTTCTGCCTGGTCTATAACGTGGTGCAACATGACAAATTTCAGCAGTGCGTATTATGCAAGTTACCATGTAATGATCAGTGAGATCGTCACTTTGCGGTATAATATCTATATCGGTTGGATCGGTTCCATATGAAATAATTAAATCTAGTGTATGATTTAGCCGATGAGTGGGACCACTGACGTTTTGCTTCACCCCAAAAGAGTTTAATAGATCTCTAAACGCAGCCCCTAACGCATCATTTGTATTATCTACGTGTATGTTAAAGTCGCCAATAATTATTGCTTTATCGACATTGACCAATAGGTCTGAGAGAAAGTCTGCAAAATCTTTTAGGAAATCAGCATATGGCCCTGGGGGTCTATATACGGTAGCCAATGCTAGAGACAGTAAGGATTTCTTTCTTACATCTAAGAGCGTAACATTTAGCACAAGTACTTCAAACGAATTAAACCTATGACAAGTTTTCTGAGTAACATTAAGAATATCTCTAAAGATTGTTGCAACACCGCCGCCACGACCGATCAGACGGGGCTCATGCTTATAACAGTATCCTGGTGGAGTAGACTCATTTAGACCGAAATAATCATTTGGTTTAAGCCAGGTTTCAGTAAGGCACAGAACATCGAAATTATTATCTGTGACCATTTCATTTACAATAACCGCCTTAGGTGTGAGCGATCTAATGTTTAGAAGACCTAGCTTTAGAAATTGTTTTTGTTCACTGATATTTAGATTTTCTGGTTTAATTACAATAATATTCTTGCTAGATCTTACAGTAGATTTGTTGTTTGGCTTCACTAAGCGAGGAATAGACACAGTTTCTATATAATGTTCTACATTGGTACTTATATCAATTAAGTTGGGACAGCAAAGACTATGATTTGGACTTTGACTTACTAGTCAGATGGTGTGTAGCGTCTTGGAGATGTTGTCTGACAGAACAGCCGCTCCGACTCTGCTGGGGTGCAGACCATCAGGACGGAAGAGCCTAGGTCGCTCCCAAAACAGATTCCAATTATTTACAAAGAGCAGTTTCTGTTCATTACACCATGACATTAACCATTCATTTAAAGCAAATAATCTACTGAACCTTTCTTGTCCAAGTCGGTAAGTGGGAAGCGGTCCAGACACGACGATCGTTGCTCTAGGCGATGTGCTGCGTACCGTCTCGATCAGGCTTCGGTAGTCCTTCTTCAGAACCTCCGTCTGCCGCAGCCTGATGTCATTCGTCCCCGCGTGCAGCACGACAGCTCCGACGCGCTCGTCACCGTTCAGGATCTCGGGAACCTGCGCAGCGACATCAAGAACACGAGCACCAGGAAAGCAGTGAGTGCGCACCTTACCTTTACCCGAGGTAGCACGGACATGGCGGACCATGGAAGTGCCGATGATCACGGCGTCGTCGCGTTCCGACTCGCGAAGAGGGGAGAAGCGGTTCCGGGTGGAGATCTCGAAGACCGGGAGGGGCGGAGAGGTTCTTGCTCTGGTCCTGGCTCGTGTCGTGACCCAGGGTGCAGGAGTGATTGAAGGCAGAGATGATCGCGTCCTCCTGGGCAGAGAAACGCACGGAGTAGACGAAGTCGGAGTCAAAGTCACAAAGTTACTAACCACTGACTTGTGAGCATCGGCGCGTGATGTTTCAAGCGCTGATTGCCGATCTCGCAGCTCGGCTTGCTTCTCCAGCAGAACACGAATCTGCTTCTCCACCGACTCCAGCTCCAGTCGTACCGAAATCAGCTCGAATGTGTCCTCACCTGCACTCAGAGGTAACGTTAGACACACATCCGATATGTTCGCCATTATAACAGATGAACAGTAAATTAGTAGTAATAGTAATCAGTAAAGCAATCCGATTGTTTTTTGTTTTGTTTTTTTTTTTCTTTATAAGGAATAGTATCGAGGATAAGTTCACATGATATAAAAATAGAAAGTGCCTGTTTACAATTGAGTGGTAAAGAAGAAAATCAAGGATTAATGAATCAATTCGAGGGAGCTCCAAACACAAACACAGACCGCACGCAGATGTGCTTATGCCCCGTTGATGCAGGCTCTAAGCACAATCAACGTGTGTCTGTACTTTCAGAGAAGCTTTCAGAGAAACGGGTGTAAAAGATGAGACGACGCTCGAATAGGCACGAGGCCACGCGTGAAATGCTAGCGGGCTAAAGGCTAGTAGCCGAGATTCGGAAAGTTGGATCTAAGTAGCGATATCAAAGCAATCCGATTGTTTTTTACAAGGAATATTATCGAGGATAAGTTCACACGATATAAAAATAGAAAGTGCCTGTTTATAATTGAGTGGTAAAGAAGAAAATCAAGGATTAATGAATCAATTCGACGGAGCTCCAAACATAAACACAGACCGCACGCGCATCTGAAGAGTCAAACCGGTCGGTCAAATGCCGGTCAAATGCCTGAAAGATGAGTTTATCCAACGCATTCTCATCCTTTAGCGTCATATAGGTGACGCCATATGAGATTTCGTCGAAATCTTACGCACATGGCATCCTTTAGCGTCAATATAACACGTAGCAGGTTTAGGTCTGGAGCAGGGTTATTACAGTTATGACGCCTTGGGATCTGCTTCTCAAACGCTAAAGGATGCCATGTGCGTCGGATTTAGACAAGCGTCACCTGTATGACGCCTTGGGTTCTGCGTCTCATATTGACGCCAAAGGATGCCATGCAGGGGCGTGGTACCAGGGGATAAAGGGTACCGAGTACCCAGGGCCCGAGGCTACTCGGCAGCTCAAGTCCAAGCTCAAGTCCAAAGTTCTTTGCCGTTCGCGGAGCTCAAGTCCAAAGTCCGTCGCCGTTCGCGGAGCTCAAGTCCAAAGTCCGTCACCGTTCGCGGAGCTTCAGCCGCGGAGCTCAATTATAATAGTTATAATTTAGGCTAATATTAATCTTTAATTAATTAATCAAAAACAAAGTACACAACTGCTAATAACCATTGTAAATAAATACATTTTATTGGATAGAAGACACAAATGGATAACATACTCAAAATAAACACATGGAAATAAACATAAAATGACTGACTATACATATAGCTTTTAAAAAACAATATATATTTGAGCCCCTTCAGTTTTCCTGCCATTGTTTGCTGCCCCCTTCTCTGTCAGCAGCTCCCTTAAAAAATTCACTTATTGTAGGCTCCCTTCTGTTTTCTCTCTTGTAGAGGGGTTCTTTCTTATTGCTCCTGAAATCACTCTTCTCTTCTTTCATTACACTGCTGTCTGTGGATCCATCTGCCATTATGGAGATGAACTTGGTAGCAGATATCTCCTCCTTTACCTTCCTCCTTTCAACCTCTGCTATGTAGTGCATGAAGACTTGGGCCTGGTTTGCATTTCTGTACGTCTTCCCTACAGCTAACCCTTTCTGTTCATCCACCCTACAGACACAATGACAATTCACAATTAGCTTGATAACACATGCATGCCAGCACATGCACGTGTACACACACACACACACCGCACGCAGCTGTGTTGATGGCTGATTTAGTCACGTAGACAGGTCCTGACAGCTTTTAGTTACAGCGTTCAGGAACCGTTAAGCAGAACTAAATTAATATTATTATTACTGTTACCGGATACCGGTTCCCAACTCCCAACATGCACACGCACACACATCTGTGCAACTGTCATTGTACTGTAGCCTATGTCAGCGTTACATTATCTCATCCCATCTCACTAACAGTTTAATGCTTACTCGCACATCCAAACGTAGTCAAAGAAGGGCCTCGTCTTCTTTCCGATCGCATTCCGTTCCGAAACAGCAGTCGCATCCTCTCAAACTGCGCTGCTTTCATGGACGTCAGTGCCTTGACCGCAGCGGTCTCCTCCGGAAGCGCAGTCTTTGATAGTTTACAACTTATCGTGTGTGTAGCGGCAGCCAGTAACCGCTAAGAGGCTGAGTAGAGGGAATAAAAGTTGACGCGTTTCCACTGCAGATCCAGTTGATTTATTGTGACATTGAAACAAACATGATGGATGATGACAGTAAAGTAAGCAAAAGTAATGAAATGAAATAAAACTAAATGAAATGAAAACGGTCAACAGAAAGTGAGCGTCCCAGCTACTCACCCCCTTCCTACCAGCTAACCACACGCAAACTAACAGGTAATATGCACCTACAACATGTGACGTAACAAACTAAAAAAGTAACAAACTAAAAAAGTAAATTTCAAAATAAAAGACATCAAGCCAAACCTGGCACCTACACTCCAGCCCCTGATTATTACACCCCAAAACTGTAATAATCACAACAATACAACACAATCACACAAATTATACATCACTGCATAATTACTTACATAGAAATCGCTACATCTTATTTCATAAATAATGTATACACAAATATGTGTAAATGTCCAATTCTTCAATGTGCGAACAGTGTCCGTAATCAACTGAAGTAAACATGTCAATCAAACAGTCTTTAGTCAAAGTCTTCAGTAAGTCATTTGAGAGCTCTCATTAGTCAGTCAGTCAATTAGTCAGTCAGTCATAGAATAGTTAAAAGTCCTCCGTTTCAAGAAGAAGGCAAACTTTAGTAATGGGTCTGGTCAAGCAGGAACTCTTGGTCTTGATTCTTACTTGACGTGCCAATCCCCTTTTATCCTGTGTGATCTGAATAATCTTGCCCATAATCCATGAGCTCCTTGGGGCAGTATCATCCACTACAAGCACAATATCTCCCACTTGAAAATTGCGTTTCTTCACCAGCCACTTCTGGCGTTCTTGTAATTGAAGTAGGTACTCCCCGATCCATCTCTTCCAAAATAGATCCGCCATGTATTGGATCTGTCGCCAACATCGTCGTGAATACAGATCATCCCTTTCAAATAGTCCAGGTGGTAAAGACGGCTGTGTTTTCAAGAGGAGAAGGTGGTTCGGAGTAAGGGCTTCCAAATCATTAACATCCAAAGATGCTCTGGATATTGGACGATTATTAAGGATTGATTCAACTTCACAAAGGAGTGTGTAAAGACCCTCCTCATCTAAACTTTGTCCTCTAAGGATAGAATTTAAAATCTTCTTTACTGATCTTATAAGGCGTTCCCAAATTCCTCCAAAGTGTGAACCAGCCGGGGGATTAAAGTTCCACTTAATTCCCTTTTGAAGCAGAAATGAATTGATCTGATTATGATTTCAGTTTTTGATAGCCTCCTGTAGTACACGTTGGGCACCAACAAAGTTTGTACCATTGTCTGAACGGATCTCGATAACTTGTCCTCGACGTGCAGTAAACCTCCTTAATGCATGGATGAAAGAGTCTGTATCAAGTGAATTTGCTATTTCAAGGTGAACAGCTCTTACAGTCAAGCATGTGAATATCACTCCATAACGTTTTACAACGCTCCTTCCCCGTTTTACTTCAAAGGGACCAAAGCAGTCCACTCCAACATGCGTAAATGGTGGTTTGTCAGGTGTGACTCTATCTTGGGGCAAATCTGCCATCTGCTGTTGACCCGGGATTCCATGAAGACGTCTGCAGACCACACACTTGGACAAAATTCTTCTTATAGCCATGCTAGCACCAGGGATCCAATATCTCTGTTGCAAATTAGCCAGCATATAATTCCGTCCACAATGTCCAATGTCATGATGAATTTGCTGCGGAATCAAATCTGAAATATGAAGATCCTTGGCCAGTATTACCGGATGCTTAACTTCTTCAGGCATCAAAGCCTTGTCTAGACGCCCACGAACTCTGATGACATCGGAGTGAAGCACAGGGTTAAGTCTATAGAGTTCACTATTCCGTTTTACCAATCCATCTTTCCGTAGACTAGCCAGTTCCTCAGAATATCTCTTCCTTTGGCAAAGACGGATGATTTCCAATTCAGCTCTTTCCAGCTCATCTGAAGACAACAATTTTGCAGGCACCTTGGATCTGAATTTTTGTATCTCTTTCTTAACAGCAGTCTCTCGTTGCAACTTGTCCATATCAGGGTAAGCAGTCCTCAACCTTTTCCTTTCCTTGCTGAGATCAATTAGAATATTTCTGAATCGTAGGATCCAAGCTACGCCTTTTTTCAATCGCATCCATGAAGAGTAGTAATTAAAGAATGGCATAAACTCATACTCTTGTTGAACTTGTACAGTATTCACCAGAACACTCCCTTTCACTTCTGGGTCACAAGACGACATCACACCTACATCAGTAGGATCCATGGGCGACAACTCTTGTGGTTGAACAAGAAATGGAGGACCAGAAATCCATATCTGGTTCTTTAAGAATGAATCAACCTGTAGGCCTCTGGATGCTAGATCAGCTGGATTGTTTGAAGAATTCACATACCTCCATTGTCTGATTTCAGAAACACTTCGAATTTCAGCAACTCGGTTGGCAACAAAGCATTTGAATCTAGAAGTCTCATTTTGGATGTACTTGAGGACAGAGGTGCTATCAGTCCAAAATACAGAATCCTGAAGTTTCATCTTCAGCTCTCTCATCCACAACTTGTCCATGCGACCAGCAAGTGTGGCAGCAATGAGCTCCAGACGAGGGATAGTAATAGGTTTTAAAGGCGTCACTCTTGCTTTACTCATTAAAAGAAAGGAATGGGCACGTTGTTGATCATTATGAAGTAGTAAATACGACACCATGCCATAACCCTGCTCACTGGCGTCCGAAAAGTGATGTAATTGGGCAGATATAGCTTCTCCAAAGTTTTCAGGCTTTAAACACCTACGGACCTCAAATTTCTCCAATTCATGAAGTTTCTCCAACCACCTCGTCCATCGCTGAATGTACACTGTTGGAATAGCGCTGTCCCATCCAATTTTTTCTCGACACAGATCTTGAAGTATCATTTTGGCACGTAGAATCACAGGAGACAGAAAACCAAGAGGGTCATAGATGGAACTGATGATAGAAAGAATTCCTCTTCGAGTAAGCGGTCTATCCTTGATGGTCACCTTGAACTTGAAAACATCAGACTCAGCACACCACTGCACACCCAATGCTCTTTCCAAAGGTAGCGTGTCATGTTCCAAATCCAAGTTCTTAACTTTCTTGTCTCGGTCTTCCTCAGGGATGGCATTTAACACAGTGCGGCTGTTACTGATCCACTTGGTTAACCGGAATCCACCTTTAGCGCACATTTCTGTGAGCTTCTGGTACAATAGAACAGCTTCGGAATCTGTAGGCACAGATACAAGACAGTCGTCTACATAGAAGTTATTAAGGACAATGTCCACGGTCTTGGCATCATACAGCTCCTTATGGTCCTCTGCACACCTTCTCAATGCATAGCTAGAGCAACTTGGAGATGACGTTGCTCCAAACAAATGCACAACCATTCTGTATTCTTCTAGATTCGCATCAATGTTTCCTCCAGGCCACCAAAGAAACCTCAAGAGATCACAATCATAAGGATTTACATTAACCTGATGAAACATTGACTCTATGTCAGCCATCATGGCAACATCCTCCATTCTGAATCGCACAAGAACACTCACTAGCGGACTTGTTAAATCTGGGCCTTGCAAAAGATGTTCATTCAATGATGTTCCTTGATATGATGCTCCGCAATCAAATACCACTCTGATCTTTTGCTTTTTAGGATGATACACACCGTGGTGAGGTATGTACCATAAACGTCCATCAAGTCGTTCCAGTTCAGCTGTGGGAACCTTTTCAGCATGGCCTTTGGTGATGGCACGCTCCATAAAAGTAGTATAGTCAGCATGAAAGGAAGCATTTCTTTGAAGCCTTCTTTGAAGATTCAGAGCACGTTGTTCCACGATTGCTCTATTCCTTGGCATGACTACCTTTTTGTTTTTAAGTGGAAGACCAATACAATAATGCCCATTGGTCAGTCTTGCTGACTGTGAAACAAAATCCAGGAATTGATGATCTTCCTTTGACAATCCTTGCTGTTCCTCTTCGACACATTCAGGAAAGTCACTCTTGAATTGTTGTTCCCATAACTCATCCAGTCTCATAACTGTGATCCTATTAACAGTCATGTGAGAATGTTCCTTAACAGCATACTCTTTCTGTCGCTTGATTGGTCCATTAACTGCCCATCCAAACATGGTCTTAATGGCATATGGGCCACTGTCTTGACAGCGAATAATCTGCCATGGCTCCAAAGCCTCTGGTACATTAGCACCAATCAACAACTCCACATCAGCATCAATTGAAGGCAAACATAGATGACTTAAATGAGGCCAACAAGCAAGATCGTTTTGTGTGGCGATGTTGGTTTTATTTACGGGCATGGTCTTCTGAGTGTATACCTCTGGAATCCGTGTATCATTCGTTCAGTCGATTTTTAATTTAATATTGAAATTAGAAAAATGAGAAAACGGTTCCTTTTTCGTTTTTTCATGTTTACCAAAAAAACGAAAAAACAAGATTTCAGCTTGATTTTTCGTTTTTCGTTCTGGGGTAGAAAAATGAATAAACAGCTGGAATATTCGATTTCCACACGTGGGCGGGAATGAAACGCCCCTTTCCTCTGATTTGTCATCAGTTCTTCCTCAGTTCCGGACTGCAGAATAAGAGTCCTCCGCTCAGCTAATGTGAAAGCGTTTATTGCAACTATATTTCATCTTTTTCTCATCAAACAACCAGACTAATGGCTTGACACAACATGTACAGGGGAATAGACTAGAAAGGGCTTTCTTCTGTGTAGATATAAATTCACCTACGCTTTGCATCAGCTCGGTACGCAGGGTAAATGACGGCTAGCCTGCATGGTCACCCTCGCCCAGTAAAAAAAAAAAAAAAAAAAAAATCAGATATGAATCAATACAATTAGTTGTAAATTAAATATTTTAACACTAATGCAAAAAGAAAAGAATAATACATTGACTAATAGGCCTATATATTAACTGTCATTCAGACTGACTATGAGTTTTATGGGTCTTGTGTTTTATTAAACTAAAATATCTCAAGGATGCGCACTTGTGCGCGACCGGATCATACTGAGAGAGAGACACGAGCGTCAAATCGTTGTAAAAAAACGCATTTTATTAGTAGTCTATTTAGAAATAGTGTAAAAGAAATCCTTAAAAGAATGGTATTCAGAAAACAACAAGACTGAAAAAGTAGCCACGGCACATATAATAAAAATAGCATATAAAAATATTATTGTGCCCTTTATTATAAACAAATTTTAGCCTATTTTAAACGCCAAGCCTAAATGAATTTATTTGAATCTAAACTGAAACTGTACCGACGTTGGTTTTGTGCATCTCTCATTCGGTCCAAAGTTTCCATATTTGTAATGTAACATTTGGATACTAACTATTAATGTAAAGAAGGCTTCGTACTTCAGTCGAGTCCCAATATACACATATGCTAAATCAGCATTTTTCACAGCAAGGGAGATGAGTTTGGAATAACAGCAAGTAGCTAGGCGGTGACTGACATGCAGCACTGCCTTTATTGTGTACTACACAACAGACCAATTACTGTAAATTAAGCAGAATAACTTTGTATATGTTTGGTTGACTGTTTTATCTAATGAACAGGCTGCGATGTCAAGTTAGCAATGCCAGAAGTGAACTCATAATATGTGTGAGCGAGCGATGCGCCGACGCCATCACTTGGATTTATTGCTCAGCAGGGAAAATAACTTAATAGCCTACTCTGTTGTTTAATACTCTGTCACTCGAAACAGTAAACACACACACACACACACACACACACACACACACACACACACACACACACACACACACACACATATAGATCTATATATATATATATATATATTTTTTTTTTTTTTGTGTACATTCAAAATGACTACAAATTGTCATGCCTTTGAAAAATAAAGAAAACAACATGATGCGCTGCTTTAGCGCGTCTCCGTCTCCTTGAACATCTTTCTGACGCACACCAAAAATGAACCAAAATAGCCAGCGAATAGCCTTCTTGTCTAAATAATTTAATATTTAGATAATTTGAAGTAAAATTATATATAGGCCTATATATATAAGTTATGAATAAATCACATCGTGCTTCATGATAAAAAAATACGTGACTTTACAGTCCGGAAAATAGGAACAATACAAATTATTTCACGGACCCTGGCATTTGAGAACTCCTGGACTGCGTTTCCCAAAAGCATCGTAAGCCTAAATTGATTGTAAAAACGATCGTACGACTGATCTTAATATTATGGTCTGTTTCCCAAAAGCATCGTAACTTAAGTACTAGCACTTGAAAATATTCGTAGAACTACGAGTGCTCTGGAGTAATCGTTAATCCTCAAGTGCATCGTAAGAAGACAGAGTTATGAGGTCACCTGCAGGACAACAGATTACACTTTTATCTAGATTTAACAGATTACACTGCAACGTGAGTATAATGTATACGTTTTGATTGTAGCCTACTTTATTGTACACTTTGTTGTACTCGTGTTTTGTTTAAATGAATAAATTAAATAATTAAAAAGGGAAGAAAAAATAGAAACACATTAATTTAAATGAAAAGTAATCTGGGAAATATGCTTTAAAGACCGGGCAAAATAGGGATGAATTAAAAAAAAATCTGTCAATGACTTGCTGACGTGCACGAAAACCAGCTATGTATTGGGCATTTCTTGCGGACCTCCTTCCCTGATCTCTTAACACGGTTGCAGTTAGTTTGCAATGTGACAATGTCCTTACAGATGTTTTGTTTTTCCTTATTTGTATGTCCTTCAAATCTGTTAAAAATAAAATCTTTGTTTGCCTCTATCTCCTCTAGAAGGACATTAATTGTATCTTTTTGAAAGGTATCTTCTCTTGTTTTTTTTTGCTTTTGTTCAGCATTTTGTCAGCCTGTATAGGTGCTTTATATCCATATAGACTTGTCTTGATTTCTGATTTCTAAACAAATGACGATTATTTCCATATAAGGTTATATTTCAGCACTTCGCGAATGGACAGCGATGCTTAAGTAGCACGTAGAGCGCGTTCATGTTAAGTGCATTTTTGGGAAACGCCGTGGAATTGCGGCGAGCGTTCGTAACCTTGCACGTAGAGCGCTCTTAAGAGCTAAGATACATCGTTATCGGGAAACCCCTGGTTGTTTGATGAGAAAAAGATGAAATATAGTTGCAATAAACGCGTTAAGAATCCGCACATCAGCTGCAGCAGCGGAGGACTCTTATTCTGCAGTGCGGAACTGAGGAAGAACTGATGACAAATCAGAGGAAAGGGGCGTTTCATTCCCGCCCACGTGTGGAAATCGAATATTCCAGCTGTTTATTCATTTTTCTACCCCAGAACGAAAAACGAAAAATCAAGCTGAAATCTTGTTTTTTCGTTTTTTGGTAAAAATGAACAAACGAAAAAGGAACCGTTTTCTCATTTTTCTAATTTCAATATTAAATTAAAAATCGACTGAACGAATGATACACGGATTCTCTGGTAAAGGGTCCGTGTACGTTGCGTTCATTCGTTTTTCGATTTAATATTGAAAGTAGAAAAATGAGAAAACGGCTCATTTATTCATTTTTCGTTTTCCCAAAAAAATAAAAAAATGAGAATTCGGCTTGATTTTTATATTTTTATGTTCAGGGATAGAAAATGGAAAAATGGCCTGAATATTCGATTTCCACGTGTGGGCGCGCATGAAACGCCCCTTTCCGCTGATTGGTCAATCAAAGATCAACGCTTTCGGTTCTTCCACAGTCCTCCGCTGCTGGACGGATTCTAAAGTGTTTATTACAAATAAACTCTCTCTCATCCAACAACCGGACTAATGCTTGACGAAAATCGCGCTGGGCAGGGCATAGAAAGGGTTTTCTTCTCGATAGGCATGGATTCGACAATCTACACTAGAGAAATATTAGCTGATTATTTCAGAAATATTATGTAGATTATCTCGCATCTGCACCCACATGACCCATCATCATTAGCCTACTTCACAGCTGGGTGACCCACTGACAGCGCGCAGACCAGTATCCATTTATGTCTATATGCAGCAGTCATAACTATAATTTTAGACTGCACATTGAGTTTTGGACAAGGGATGAAGCTGAAATATGATAGATATGAAAAGATATAAATTGCATTATTTAGTGTCCATGTCACAGCACATCTATTTTGGTTGTTATTCTATTCGTTTTGTTGTTGTTGTTTGTTGTTTTTCATAGCTTACAGCTTTCATAGCTTATAATCATGTTTACCTATATTCTAATATTTTTTAAATATAGGCTATTTGTCATCTTTTATAAAAAAAATATTGGAAATGTAATCGACTAAATTCAATTCGAATAATAAGACAATAAGCTGTTACTAATCAATTTGAATTAGTATCTTTTTTTACAGTCTATGGTATCAACCAAAGAGGCTGCATCTGAATTCTGATCTGGCATGTAGTCAAGTCAAGTCAAGTCACCTTTATTTATATAGCGCTTTTTACAATACAAATTGTTTCAAAGCAGCTTTACAGAGATAACAGGAAAACAATGTTGTAATAGTATTGTTCAATTGAAAATTAAATGTCCCCAACTAAGCAAGCCAAAAGGCGAAGGCAACAGTGGCAAAGAACCAAAACTCCATCAGGTGACAGAATGGAGAAAAAAACCTTGGGGAGAACCCAGGCTCAGTCGGCGGGCCAATCCTCCTTTGGCCAACGAATGAACAGTGTATGATTATGAGTTAGGCAGCATAATGCCAGGAGTCAGATGGGATCAGAACTTTCACGATATTATCCAGTTCATCTGGTTGGGTTGGGTCATCCGGCCGGTGAGGAGATGAGTGGTGAGGTGTCCATGGACCTTCACAGCCCTGATAATGCGTGTCGACGTGTCCATGTGATGGTCCTTCATCAGATCTGGATATGCCCTGGATCCGGCGGTCTGCGGTAAACCTCGGGATAAACAGAGAGACTAATATTAGCGTAGACGCCATCCTTCTTATGATGTACAAAGTACATCAGGAATTATGGGAAGTGTTCCCAGTTCCGGCTGATCTAATCTATGCAGCCTAACATTGAATTATAGAAATCTATAATGTGTTATGTGTATGCTAAGCCAAAGAGATGTGTTTTTAGTCTAGATTTAAACTGACAGACTGTATCTGCTCCCCGGACCGTGTTAGGAAGATTGTTCCAAAGTTTTGGTGCTAAATAGGAAAAGGATCTACCGCCAGCAGTCGATTTTGATATTCTAGGTATTATCAACTGGCCAGAATTTTGAGATCGCAATAGACGTGAAGGACTATAATGCGTTAAGAGCTCGCTCAAGTACTGGGGAGCTAAACCATTTAGTGCTTTGTAAGTAATCAGCAATATTTTAAAATTTATACGATGTTTAATAGGCAGCCAATGCAGTGTTGACAGAACCGGGCTAATATGGTCATACTTCCTGGTTCTGGTAAGAACTCTAGCGGCTGCATTTTGAACTAGCTGTAGTTTGTTTAATAAGCGTGCAGGGCAACCACCCAGTAGAGCATTACAATAATCTAGCCTTGAGGTCATGAACGCATGAACTAATTGTTCCGCATTTGTCAGTGAGAGCATATGACGTAATTTAGATATATTTTTAAGATGGAAAAATGCGGTTTTACAGATACTAGACACGTGACTTTCAAATGAAAGATTGGTATCAAAGAGCACACCCAGGTTCCTAACTAACGTCGAAGACTTAACAGAGCAGCCATCAAGTGTTAGACAGTATTCTAGGTTATTAGGTGAGGAAGTTTTTTGTCCAATGATTAGAATCTCTGTTTTTTCAGAATTTAGTAATAGGAAATTACTGGTCATCCAATTTTTTATATCAGCTATGCATTCCGTTAATTTTGTGAATTGGTAAGTTTCGTTAGGTTTTGAAGAAATATACAGCTGAGTATCATCAGCATAACAGTGAAAGCTAATTCCATATTTCCTAATTATATCTCCTAATGGTAGCATGTACAGAGTGAAGAGCAGCGGTCCTAGTACTGAGCCTTGTGGTACGCCATACTGAACTTGTGATCGATAAGACATCTCTTCATTTACTGCTACAAACTGATATCGGTCAGATAAGTATGATTTAAACCATGCTAGTGCAATTCCGCTAATGCCAACATAGTTTTCTAGTCTATTTAAAAGAATGTTGTGGTCGATAGTATCAAATGCAGCACTAAGATCAAGTAACACTAATAGAGAGATACAACCACGATCGGATGATAGGAGCAAATCATTTGTGACTTTAATGAGAGCAGTCTCAGTACTATGGTACGGTCTAAATCCGGACTGAAAATCCTCGCAGATATTATTTCTTTCTAAAAAGGAACACAGTTGTGAGGATACTGCTTTTTCTAGTATCTTTGACAGAAAAGGCAGATTCGAGATCGTCCTGTAATTGACTAATTTTGTAGGATCAAGTTGCGGTTTTTTAACAAGCGGTTTAATCATAGCCAACTTAAAGGTTTTTGGTACGTATCCTAATGACAAAGATGAATTAATGATATCTAGAAGAGGATCTATGACCTCTGGAAGCATCTCTTTCAGTAGCTTAGTCGGTATAGGGTCTAGCATACAAGTTGTCGATTTAGATGAATTAACAATTTTGCTAAATTCTTCCTCTCCTATAGCAACAAATGAATCAAAATGTTCCTCACAGAGACTACAATATACTCCCTGATGCGATACTGTAGTAGACGGTTGCATAGTTATAATTTTGTCCCTGATATTATCAATCTTATAAGTGAAGAAGTTCATAAAGTCATTACTGCTGTGTTTCTTATAAACTTCTGGGCTTGAAGCTTTCTTTTTCGTTAGTTTAGTCACTTGTTCAAATAAATACCTAGGATTATGTTTATTTTCTTCTAATAGGGTTGAAAAATAATTAGTTCTAGCATCTTTTAAGGCCTCTCTGTAAGCAATCGAGCTCTCCTTCCATGAAATCCGAAATACCTCTAGTTTTGTTTTCTTCCAGTTTCGCTCCATTTTTCTGGCTGCTCTCTTAAGGGCCCGGGTGTGCTCATTGTACCACGGCGTTGGACTATTTTCTTTGATCTTCTTTAAGCGCAGCGGAGCAACTGTGTCTAAAGTGCTGGAAAAGAGAGAGTTAAAAGTTTCTGTTGCAATATCAAGTTCTTCTAAGCTATCTGGGATGCTGAGATTATGAAACTGATTTGGAAGATTATTGATAAAGCAATCTTTAGTGGCAGAAGTGATAGGTCTAACATATTTATAACATGGAGTCGGCTTTGCAGCCTTGGCTAAATGTAATTTACACGAGACTAGATAGTGATCGGAGATGTCGTCGCTCTGCTGCAGAATTTCAACGCCATCAACATCTATTCCATGTGATAATATTAGATCAAGAGTATGATTACGACAATGAGTAGGTCCTGACACGTGTTGTCTCACTCCAATTGAGTTTATAATGTCTTTAAATGCCAATCCCAATGCATCTTTTTCATTATCTACATGTATATTAAAATCACCAACAATTAGGACTTTATCTGCAGCCAATACTAATTCTGATAGAAAGTCAGCAAATTCTTTGATAAAATCTTTATGGTGCCCTGGTGGCCTGTATACAGTAGCCAGCAGAATTCTCAAACGTGATTTATTGTTTACACTATAAATTTTTACATTAAGCACCAACACTTCAAAAGAAGTATATTTAAAACTAGATTTCTTAGTGGTTTTCAGAATATTACTATAAATTACAGCAACACCTCCTCCTTTGCCTTTCGGACGAGGCTCATGTTTATAACAATAATCTTGCGGGGTGGACTCATTTAAAGTAATGTAATCGTTTGGTTTTAGCCAGGTTTCTGTCAAACACAGCACATCTAGGTTATAGTCTTTAATCTTATCATTAACTATGAGCGATTTTGAATTAAGGGATCGAATATTCAGCAACCCAAGCTTTATCGTTTGCTCATCTGTATTATATCTGTTTTTTATTTGTTGAACATCAATTAGATTTTTAACCTTAGAAAGGTTTGGCAGTTTTTTGGATTTCCAAATTCGGGGAACAGACAGTCTCTATATGATGATATCTAGGTGAAAGAGTCTCTATGTGATGAGATTTATCTGACCTTGGTGACGTGAGGCCGCTAGCAGACGGTCGGTTTAGCCAGTCTGTCTGCTTCCTGACCTGAGCCCCAGATTGTCATGTTTTATCTCTAAGACTATGAGCCAAATTACTAGAGAGAAGAGCAGCACCATCCCAGGAGGGATGAATACCATCTCTTTTCAACAGGTCAGGCTTGCCCCAAAAACTTTTCCAATTGTCTATGAATTCTATATTATGTTGCGGACACCAATTAGACAACCAGCCATTGAGTGAACACAATCTACTAACTATCTCATCACTCCTTCGAACAGGAAGGGGGCCAGAGCAGATTACAGTGCCTGACATCGTACTTGCGAGTTCAAACACCTCTTTAATATTAATTTTGGTGATCTCCGACTGGCGAAGTCGAACATCATTAGTGCCGACGTGAATAACAATCTTAGAGAATTTACGATTAGCATTAGCCAGCACTTTTAAATTTGCTTTGATGTCAGGCGCTCTGGCTCCCGGCAAACATGTGACTATGGTGGCTGGTGTCTCTATTTTCACGTTCCGTGTAATAGAATCGCCAATTACCAGGGCACAATCAACAGCATTCTCAGTGGGTGTTTCACTGAGAGGGGCAAATCGATTTGTTATGGTAACCGGAACAGAAGAGTGGTTTTTTGATCCGCGACTAGAGCGATTTCTCACCGACACCCATCTGCCTGGCTGCACAGGCAATAACTCAGCCGGAACCGAATCATGTAAATGGTTCACTATGCTAGGCGCATCCAAAGTAGTATCTAAAGCTCGAGCACACTTACTATCCTCAATTAAAGTTTGGATGCGTGTCTCTAATTCTGAAATCTTCTCCGTCAGCCTGACTGTCTCCTTGCATTTATCACATATAAACCCTATGCCGACGGGAAAGGCTATGGTAAACATATGGCATGATGTGCAAGTGACAATAACAGGACAAGACATTACTCACCGTGTTTGTTGACTGATTCTTACTCACCTGGGCTTTTTATGAACTCTGTAGACCTATTAGCCTAGTACTATTAACTGTTTAAAGCTGCTCAGAGGATTTACACAGTAATTACAATTACATAGTATTATGATATTAATATTTTAAATATAATATTTTGAATATCCTTTTAAATATGAAATTAATGACAAAATGAAACAATACTTATATGAGAGTTAGACCCCCAGTAGGTGGCAGCACGTAACTGTCTTAATAGTCAGTCAGTGAGTCATTCATTCAACCGATTCGTTCAAAACGCTGATTCATTCATGAACCAATTGGCTTTATATGGGACATTGAATCATTCATTCTTTCAGTTCTTCCACAGTTTAACAGTTTCCACAGAATAACAGTCCTCAGCTGCTGGACGGATTCTTTGACACAAATCGCGTTGGGCAGGGACTAGAAAGGGTTTTCTTCTCTACGTGCCAAAAAAATACTCGGCTGACTCACTCGAACTCGATTCTTTGAACAAATCGGTTGAGTGAATGATTCAATGTCCCATATACAGCCAATTGGTTCATGAATGAATCAGCATTTTGAACGAATCGGTTGAATGAATGACTCACTGACTGACTATTAAGACAGTTACGTGCTGCCACCTACTGGGGGTCTAACTCTCATAATATTGTTTCATTTTGTCATTAATTCAATATTTAAAAAGGCTATTCAAAATATTATATTTCAAACTTTAATATCATAATACTATGTAATTGTAATTACTGTGTAAATCCTCTGAGCAGCATTAAACAGTTAATAGTAATAGGTATACATGCCACTTCAGAATTCAGATGCAGCTTCTTTGGTTGATACTAATTTAATTTGATTGGTAACAGCTTATTGTCTTATGTTCATGTCTAAATAAATTTGTTGATTAAATTTCCATTTTTTTTAAATAAAAGATGACAAATAGCCTATATTTAAAAAATATTAGAATAATTGCCCTTGCAAAGGTAAAAATGATTATATAAGCTATGAAAGCTATGAAAAACAAACAACAACAACAACAACAAAAAACTAATAGAATAACAACCAAAATAGATGCGCTGTGACATTTTCATATCTATTATATTTCAGCTTCATCCCTTGTCCAAAACTCAGTGTGCAGTCTAAAATAATAGTTATGACTGCTGCATATACACTTAAATGGATACTGGTCTGCGCGCTGTCAGTGGGTCACCCAGCTGTGAAGTAGGCTAATAATGATGGGTCATGTGGGTGCAGATGCGAGATAATCTACATAATATTTCTGAAATAATCAGCTAATATTTCTCTAGTGTAGATTGTCGAATCCATGCCTATCGAGAAGAAAACCCTTTCTATGCCCTGCCCAGCGCGATTTGTGTCAAGCATTAGTCCGGTTGTTGGATGAGAGAGAGTTTATTTGTAATAAACACTTTAGAATCCGTCCAGCAGCGGAGGACTGTGGAAGAACCGAAAGCATTGATCTTTGGTTGACCAATCAGCGGAAAGGGGCGTTTCATGCGCGCCCACACGTGGAAATCGGATATTCAAGCCATTTTTCCATTTTCTATCCCTGAACATAAAAATATAAAAATCAAGTCGAATTCTCATTTTTTTATTTTTTTGGGAAAACGAAAAATGAATAAATGAGCCGTTTTCTCATTTTTCTACTTTCAATATTAAATCGAAAAACGAATGAACGCAACATACACGGACCGTAAAGTACAATAATGCTCTTGATTCAATCCTGACACTTCCAGATCACTGAGAACATAACAGCAAATGGATTTGTCCTGACTCATGGTTCTCATTAGAATGTTAACTTTCTTTGCCGAAAGATTGAGCTTGGACATCAAACTCTCTGTGCAGAAAGATGCAGAACTCCCAGAGTCCAGAAAAGCATAGGTGGTCACAACTTTACTTCCTTTCTTTGATTTCACACATACCGGAACGATAGATAATGCACAATTCTCTTTACCAGCCCCAGTAAGAGCACTGGACTGCAGCGAGACCAAAGCATTTCCCACCGTTGACTTGGACTCATCATACTGAATGCCCTTTTTCTCTGATGAAAAAATATGAAGAAGACTTGGATGTTTGAGTTGACATATCTTACATATGCTTCTCTCCTTACAATCACGGCTGTAATGTCCTGTACATAAGCAACCGAAACAAATCCCCTTTTTCTTCAGAAAATTAATCTTTTCTGCTTGAGATCTTTCAACAAGCCTTTTACAGAAGTCCAATGCATGTGCTCTTTCACAGAAGAGACAGGTTTTATTCACAGATTTCCCACTACAATCCTTTGCACCAGTTGCAGTGACTGTGGTGGCAAAACTACTTCTAGGTTTAAAATTAGGCGATTTGGTATTCAGGTTTCTACCTCCACTAGGCAGAACATCTTGAATGTTTCCGAATACCGGATCTGTGACTATTTTCACCTGTCTTTCTACGAAGTCCACAATATCAGAAAAGCAAGCTGGATGGTTACGTCTTTCCTGTAAGTCATATGCCACAGTTCTCCATCTTTCTCGGAGCTTATAAGGAAGTTTTGCCAGAACAATTTGCATATTAGAGGCAAGATTTAACTCATTCATGTAACTAATATTCTGCATAGCATTGCAGCAACTCCTGAGAAATAAGCTGTAGTCCTGCAGAGCCTTAGCATCCTCAGATCTTATTGTTTGCCATGAGAGTGCTCTTTTCATGTAAGCTGAGGCTATCCTTACCTCATTGCCGAAATGCTCCTTAAGCAAAGCCTTAGCATGTATATACCCTTGCGAAGGAATCATCAATTGACAGCTTCTAATAAGCTCCTTAGGTTGCCCTCTAGTATACTGTTCCAAGAAATGCAAGCAATCTGCATGGCTACTTGCTTTCTTTTCCACCACCTCTTGGAATGTTCGTATAAAGTCATGATAACGCAATGGATCTCTATCAAAGAATGGGACCTCCCTTGGTGGAAGTGAAGATAAGTTGTGTTGCTGAACTAATAGGGCAGCAATTTCATTTTGTTTGTCAAGAAGCTTAAAGATACTTCCTCCTTCCAAACCATCCTGTAAATTCAATCCATGTGCACCCTGCATCCCAGGTCCATGTCCACCATACTGACTGATGCTGGGTAACGTAGAATGTGTCAATCTTGTGTTAGAATTTAATAATAATAATAATAATAATTCATTACATTTATATAGCGCTTTTCTGGACACTCAAAGCGCTTTACATAGAAGGGGGGAATCTCCTCAACCACCACCAATGTGCAGCATCCACTTGGATGATGCGACGGCAGCCATATTGCGCCAGAACGCTCACCACACACCAGCTTACTGGTGGAGAGGAGACAGTGATGAAGCCAATCAGTATATGGGGATGATTAGGAGGCCATGATGGACAGAGGCCAAGGGGCAAATTGGGCCAGGATGCCGGGGTTACACCCCTACTCTTTCGAAAGACATCCTGGGATTTTTTGTGACCACAGAGAGTCAGGGCCTCGGTTTAACGTCTCATCCGAAGGACGGTGCTCTTTTGACAGTATAGTGTCCCCATCACTATACTGGGGTGTTAGGACCCACACAGACCACAGGGATAGCGCCCCCTGCTGGCCTCACTAACACCTCTTCCAGCAGCAACCTGGTTTTCTCAGAAGGTCTCCCATCCAGGTACTAACCAGGCTCAGCCCTGCTTAGCTTCAGTGGGCAACCAGTCTTGGGCTACAGGGTGATATGGCTGCTGGCTGGCAAATTTACAATCTGTTGCTGTTGTTGACCTGACCGAGTTGGAAAACGCATTGGATTCTCTGGTGCTGCTTGAGCCTGTGTAGAAGATACAGGTGGCTGTAGTGGCATTGAATGTGAACTTGAAGGTAGAAATGGCTCCACATTAGGATTAAGAGAACTGGTTCCAGTATTTCTTACCCTTAAGGCACTGGCATCAGAAGAATTTGTACAATCACTTTGATCTGATCTCGCGTCGCTATACACTTTCATCTTGGCCATGGATACAGCAATGTTAGTGTCCAGTTCCAGTTGTTCTTTTCTCCTCCTCAAATCCTCCTCTTCCTTCTGCAATATATGTTTCCGTGATAACATTTTCTGATGTGCCAACAAGGCTTCCATTTCAGCCTTAACTTTAAGATGAGCAGATACAATGGAAGATCGACTGCTTCGAGATCCATGAGTTGTTGTCGTTTTCCTGCCCACGTTAGAGACACTATCAGTTGGCTGTATTTGATTCTGGACATCCCCTTCATCCATATCATAGTTCTGATATCCACTTGGAACATTCATATTATGAGACGATGAAACTTCAGCAGAAGATGGAATATTAGAATCACAACTCAGTTGAGGACGTTCAGCAAAATTATCCATTGCTCTTGAATCTTGAATGACAGGAAGTGATGGGCAAAGATTTGCATAACGCTGAGTAGAATTTGATTCTGTTATTTGAGCATTTTGCCTCAGATTCTTAGCTTCATTCAACCATCGATCAACATCTTCCACAAATCCATCATTGTGCTTAGAAACTGCATCAAACCACTCATTTTGTTTGTTTTGTTCATCAGGAGGAAGAAAATGAAGTACTTCTTTGTGCAACACAGAAGCATCATCTTTCAAACATTTCAAAGATTCCACCATTGAAGACACTTGCAAATCATTTTCATCACATTCCATGAGATCTTTCATTGATAAAATCAAGCTCTTCATTTGATTCACCTTAGCCTTGCGATCCTTTTGCAATGACTCAATTTTAAGCCCCAAAGCTTTTGCCGTAAGCTTGGGCTCTCTTTTGTTACTCACAGCAGCGTGCGCAGCCTCATCTGCGTCCATTTCTCACACAACGCAATCCTAGTAATCCAACAGCACCGTATTCAACACTCAGATCAAGCCAACAATTTCATGAATGGGCGCAGCACACTTCATTCCACAACCGCAATCCATCCAATAAGCAGCATACAAACACTGCACGGCCGGCGAATACAGCGTCTTCTCATTCAATAAACAACTATGCTGCAGCCAAACATAGCGAAACCGCTCACATACCTCTTCTGCCGTCAGGATACAGAGGCGCGATCTCAATTCAGTGTGCGCGTCAGCATTTCACATGCGTTTGTGCGAAGAAATCCTTTCTAATCCACGATAATCAAAATCCAACAGTAGATGATTTCTGTTGACTAATTGTAGTGGCAGCCAGTAACCGCTAAGAGGCTGAGTAGAGGGAATAAAAGTTGACGCGTTTCCACTGCAGATCCAGTTGATTTATTGTGACATTGAAACGAACATGATGGATGATGACAGTAAAGTAAGCAAAAGTAATGAAATGAAATAAAACTAAATGAAATGAAAACGGTCAGCAGAAAGTGAGCGTCCCAGCTACTCACCCCCTTCCTACCAGCTAACCACACGCAAACTAACAGGTAATATGCACCTACAACAAGTGACGTAACAAACTGAAAGTAAATTTCAAAATAAAAGACATCAACCCAAACCTGGCACCTACAGTGTGTATGTGGCTTTTTGATGACTCGTGGTCCTTAATTGCTTCTAATTTTAAGTTTTTAGTCCCGATTACAAAAGGATTTTACTTCGCTTTCTCTGAGCCATACACACGACAATCACTGCAGTACATTTGTTCTGTACTGCTGTCTTAAATCAGCCATTCACGAACCTTGCCATTGTCGCCAATTGTCCACTTTGTATT
This sequence comes from Chrosomus eos, assembly GCA_036326025.1. NCBI lineage: Eukaryota > Metazoa > Chordata > Actinopteri > Cypriniformes > Leuciscidae > Chrosomus > Chrosomus eos. The sequence goes on from CM070822.1 coordinate 33,213,470, forward strand.
AAAACGTCTTATTTTACTTTTCTTTGACTCATCCTCATCTTTTTGTTGGTTGTTTGTTTCAGCTGGCCTCTTTACCCCAGTAATGTGCCGCCATATTTTAGCTAAAGTCCAACGAAATGGCGGACTTTGTTGAAATGTAAAACAACAGTTGCAAAAAAAAAAAACCTAATGAATCACTCAATTCTCATTGGCTCAGATTGACAGTGTTACACGCCAATTGTAAAATTCACCCGCATATACAGGGTGTTAATTTCAGGCCCTGTTTATATATATATATATAACACACACACACACACACTCACACACACACACACACACACACACACACACACACACACACACACACACACACACACACACACACACACACACACAGTACCTGTCAAATAAACATTTTTTTTAATGTTTTTGAAAGAAGTATCTTCTGCTCACCAAGGCTGCATTTAATTAACTGAAAATAACTGTTCCAAAAGTAAAAATTGTCTCAAGATGTATTTCCAGAAATGTATTTAATTATAATAACTTAATTGCTAATAATAATAATAACTTACTGTGAACAATGTCTTTCAGTGCTTGCTGGCTGAAAGAGATCTTCTGTCCCACAAGTCATTGGAAAACATGTAGGCAAGCATCCTTCTTTTGGAGTCTTGTTTTCCCTCCTTTTGCAGCCAAAAACCTCACCTGTAACATAAACTGACCATAGTTATTGATCATTGACATCATAAGTGTAACGGGTATTAATTATAACTTGTGTTTTAATTTTATTTCACACAAAATCCTAATTTTTCTGTTACATATGTATGTAAGAAAAGAAAATAATTCATTTTTTATATATATCTATGATGCTGCATCCCAATTCGCCTACTTATACTACGACCTAAAAGTATGTACTCTTTTTGTGAAGAAAAAGTACATACTTTTGAGTGTGTAGCAAAAGAGTAAGCAAGCTTTGGGACATATTACTTCCTCTTTAACGGACAGCTCTGTCGCGTGCATCCTGTCAGCGTAAACTGCCCTGTCAATCATCCCGTCACAGTTAAAATCCTCCATTCAATCTATTATAATTTCTTACCATTTCGGAGAGAAATGTTGTAGTCGTGGGTATTTCATGTGGAGACTCTCCTCATGTGTTTGCAATTTGAATGTAATGATGCATTTAAAAGTTAATGGCTAAACGTATCTTTACAAAAGTTAACAATGCTGCTGCAGATGCAATATAATGTCGACAACATTGAATAAATACATTTTCATCAGGTTAGATACTGATAATTAATCACTCAAACCACTTTATCTAAACCTCTCTACACAACCGCTGGACTCGCGCGTCCTCCATGTCTATAGTTTTTAAACACTTTTCACTCGTGTTTGTAGTTCTAACTGAATTCTCGTCCAACGCGCGATGGGTTGTGGGCAATATCAGCCGTTAGAGTGCGCATCGATCTACACTTCGGATTCTGACCGGAAAAAGTAGACCATCCGGGCATCTTTGGAACACTCATTTCAACATGCTATGATTTGGGACGTACTAATTCTATTTTCGAATACTATTTAGGACGGATAGTATGCGAATTGGGACGCAGCAATATGAGTTTTGCGTTCGTCGTAGTTGTGACGTCATTATCGCGTTGCGCGCGCTCTCGCTTCAGGCTACGTTTACACATAGCCGGGTATTTAGAGAAACGAATATTTCTCCCCCTCCGTTTTCAATAATAACATCGTGCACACAACATCGCTTTAAAAAAAGTTGGCATTTACATCAACCCGCATAAATACGCCCTTCGAGCGGCATCATAACTATGCCAGACCTATGGGTGGCAGTGTAGGGAGAAGGATAAAGTCAGAATCCTCAAAATCAAAATCCTCAAAATCGACAACAACGAATAACACGAGCGACTTCCTGTTCCTTTCTAAACAACAAATATGGCGCAAGGTTCGTTTGTGTGGACAGACAGCGAAGTTGAGTTACTCCTTAATGTTGCGTTAGACTACAAGGCAAGTAAAGCCCAAGACAATGTCGACTGGGAATCTTGCCAGTCTAAATATGTCGACATGTTGGTGCAATTCTTGGAGCAATACCCGTCCGAGACCAACGAGGAGTTTCCTCATGTGAAGGAGGAGATAACGTGAGCCCATCTGACAACGAAACTTAAGGCAATAAGAGGGAAATACAGAAGTTCAGTGGACACTGGACGCAGGAGCGGCCACGGAAGAGTGGTGCTCCTCTACTTTGAACTGTGCGAGCAGGTTTGGGGTGGTTCCCCAGCTACTACGACCATCGCCTCCGGCATCGAGACCAACGAACTGGAGGATTCCGTTGCTCCTTCCTCCGCCACATCTACTTCGTCCTTGGTGGAATCCTTGGACGCCGAGTCTGAAGCAGAAGTTCAAGATGTTGATGGCAGTGTGGCCATCACCCCCACAGTGAAGCAAAGGAGAGACCCGCTTCAGGTATGTATTTTTGTCATGTATGTATTGTTGGTGTATACATACATAATGTGTATATGTATCTGTGAAATATAAGATAATTTAAGTAATGCTTCCTCAGAATAATTCATCCTGAAGGAAATTTCTTTGTCGCAATAGTTACGTCCATATTCTGTAAACATACACGCAAAAAAGTAGTGGTAAATGACAAACATTAAAAAGTAGATGAAGAGAAGTCACATCAGTCGTCCTCATGTGCTACAACAATACAGCATCGGGGGAGGGTTGTGTCCTGTCCATTGGCAAAAAAGATTTCCTGTGTCTCTCAGATGTACATTTTGGGGAGATTAGCCTTCCATTGAAAGTATGTTTTAATTTCTGTATTCCTATAGTCTGTTCTGAATCGTGACGTTTAGTGTTAAATAACATAGATTGATTTTAGCTGAGAGAAATATAGGCCATCATTCATAATGGTAATATCAAATGTGATTATTTTCGTATAGGTTTACTTCTGCAAATGAGCATGTTTTAATACATTTTCTTCTGTCTACTCTGTAAAGGCTAAACTGAAGGGACACCGGCATGAACGGATAAAGAGGAAGCTGCCCGCTGAAAACCAGTGGCTGAATGCCATTGAGGATGACAAAAATGTCAAGAAGAAACTTGTGGAAATTATTGAGACCTCAGAAAAGCAAGCATCCGAGAATTTCTATAAAATAACAAATACCCTGGATAGGTTAACATCATCAATTGCAGATGGGTTTGCTCTCCTGCGGCAAGTTGTGCAGGCACCGCCACATTACAATATCCCATTTGAGGGAAGAGGTCCTTATGGACCAGTTTATGCACACACGCCACCACTACACACACACTCCTTGTGCTGGAGTAGTTTTCTCTCCCTCCAGCAGGAGGCGTTGTAGTTGTTACAAGTGTTATGTTTAACCTTTACTAGCATGAGAGTAAGAAATACAGCAGTCAATGTTGAAATATGACTGACAGCAGAATCCACTTCTGACGTGATCTACATTATTCCTTCTTTGTTGTCTTACAGAAAGCATTGCTTGTGAGTATTTTATGTTTAATATGAGTCTTGAAAACAATATTTGTGAACATTCATGTTAAACAAGATTATATTTGATAGTTTTTAGTTTTGATAAATGTTAGCCAGACTTTGCATAAATACATGTGAACATACATTAGAATACATGCTGTTTATTTGTTTCTTTTTGTAGTTTCACTCTGTCGATTATTGAAGGATACGTCATTAAAAGGACATTACAACTGTCAATTGTCGAGGAGTTTATCTATCTGCATAGCTGTGTCTGAGTCTAAGAGTGAGGGCAGAATAGTGAAAAAGCACCTATCTACACGACAACAAGTGGATGTTACATCAGCCTCAGCATAATCAACTATGTCTGACGAAGGCAGAAAAAGCTCAGCGTCTGTCTGCTCCAAGAAATCGCATCACTCTAAGAGCTCTAAAGGTTCAGTTAAATCAGCTGCCAGTATAGCCGCTCTCAATGCTCGAGCTAAAGCTGAAGCAGCTCGTACAAGAGCAGAATTTGCAAAAATGGAAATTGAAATGAAAGTTAAGAAAGCGGAGCTTAAAGTAGAAGAGGTGCGCCTGGATGCCACACTACAAGCACTACAACAGCAGTGTGATGCAGAAGCCGCACAAGCTGAGGCGTATGTCTTTGAGAAAGCGGCCACTGATCTTGAAGAAGAATCTGCATCGGGGTCCATGAAGGTAGATTCCACAGAACGTACTCGCGACTATGTAAAACATCAAATAATCCTAAAGGCAGATTCAAGTCCATTGCGCAACACAGAGCACAATGATACTCTAGCAACAACTGTCCCATACGAGCCACCAAAACAAGAACTAGGCCAGTCTACGGACACAGAGTACGTCCATCGACCCCCGAGTGCAGACAAACATAAAGATGTTCCCCAACTTTCCCAAAACATTCCTGTGCGGAAACTTTCATTTGGAGCATTACCGACGCATCAAAGTACGGGATACACTCCACAACATGGCAATATGACTGACATAGCCAGGTTTCTAGCACGACGTGATTTGCTCACTGGCGGCCTCAGAAAGTTCAGTGACAAACCAGGAGACTATTGGGGATGGAAATCTTCATTTAACAATGTTATTGATGATTTGAACCTGTCTGCTAGCGAAGAATTTGACTTATTGATCAAATGGCTCGGAGCAGAGTCCGTTCAATATGCAAAACGTCTGAGAGCAGTGTATATTAACAGACCCTCCGAAGGATTGGGCAAAGTATGGGAAAGACTGGACGAGTGCTACGGCTCCCCCGAAGCCCTGGAGAAGGCGCTACTCGACAGACTGGAGCATTTTCCGAGAATTTCCAACAAAGACCCATACCTCTTAAGAGAACTTCAGGATCTTCTCCTAGAGATAGAGGCTGCAAAGGACGAAGGCTATATCCCAGGCCTACTGTACCTCGACACTGCAAGGGGCATTCATCCTGTTGTGGATAAGTTACCATTCGGTATGCAAGAAAAGTGGATGACGTATGGGTCTAAATACAAAGAGGAGCATTCTGTATCGTTTCCACCATTCTCAGCATTTGTCGCCTTCATTAGCAGGGAATCAAAAATGCGCAACGACCCAAGCTTTAAGCATTCAGTGCAACCCGGTCTTGTACCCGTTAAGATGAGGTTTCAGGATAAGCAGAGTAAGAGAGAAGCAATCTCAGTCATTCGGACCGAAGTGGTCAGCACTGAGCCAAATCCAACTGCAGGAACAAACATCCATGACCCAAATAAAGAATGCCCAATCCACAAAAAACCTCACGCGCTTAAAAAATGCAGAACTTTCAGAGAAATGCCTTTGGAGGAGCGTAAGGTCTATTTGAAGAGGAATCTGATATGTTTCCGATGTTGTGCATCCACTAATCATCAGGCAAAAATATGTAAAGCCGAGACCTTTTGTGCAGAATGTAACTCCAACTCACACATTACTGCTCTTCATCCTGGTCCTGCACCTTCGGCAACCTCCACATAGCCTGCTTCTGACAACAGCGGGGAGTGCAATATAGCTTTACCTACGGCCACGTCTTCATGTACGCAAGTCTGTGCGAGTGAAGTTGAAAGTCACTCATGTGGCAAGATCAGTCCTGTATTCATTTATCCACAGGGCTCCCCTGAGAAGAAACTCAAAACCTACGCTATTTTGGACGATCAAAGCAACAGGTCACTTGCCAGATCTTCAATCTTCTATACGTTTGGCATCACCAAAGGCTGCTTACCATACAAGCTGAGAACCTGTGCAGGCCTTGAGGAAGCTACGGGGAGGAGAGCATACAACTTCATCGTCGAATCTGTTGATAGCAAGTCACGTCTAAAGCTCCAAACACTCATCGAATGTGACATGCTGCCGGACAATCGCAATGAGATTCCTAGACCTGAAGCTGCTCGTAACCATTCCCACCTCCAAGACATTGCATCTGACATTCCAGATGTTGATCCTGACGCTAAGATCCTGCTTCTCATTGGTAGGGATGTTATTCAAGCACACAAAGTTCTTGACCAACGCAATGGACCCCCAAATGCACCCTTTGCTCAGAAGCTAGCTCTAGGATGGGTGATTATTGGAAACATTTGTTTGGGTGGAGCTCACAAACCCATACAGGCAAGCGTTTTCAAGACGAACATTTTGGACAATGGTCGCCCGAGTCACTTCCTTCCATGCAAGAACTTCATCCAAGTAAAGGAACGCATCATCCCACAAAGCCACAATAAGGTCCGTTTCCCTAACCATATTAAGGACACGTCCATCAGAGAAACCGTGTTCCAACAAACAAGTTTGGATGAGAGACCAGGTTACTCTCAAGAAGACACAGCCTTCATGCAGATAATGAATAAGGAAGTCTATCAGGACAATACAAATAGTTGGGTTGCTCCGCTGCCCTTTCGTTCACCTAGGCCACGCCTTTCCAACAACAAGCAGCAAGCCGTCCAGCGCCTAGCTTCAGTTCGTCATATGCTGAACAAACGTCCTCACATGAAAAGTCACTTCCAGGAATTCATGCAAACCCTTTTTGACAACGGCCATGCGGAAATAGCGCCACCCCTTACTGGTCAAGAAGAATGTTGGTACCTTCCCTTCTTCGGAGTGTATCACCCCCGCAAGCTGGACCAAATAAGGGTTGTCTTCGACTCTAGCGCACAATATGAAGGAGTGTCCCTCAATGACGTCCTTCTTACCGGTCCGAATCTCAACAACAGCCTGCTGGGAGTGCTCATGCGGCTCCGTGAAGAGAAGGTAGCTGTAACAGCTGATATTAAGCAAATGTTCCACTGCTTTGAGGTCAGGGAGGACCATCGGAACTTTTTGCGTTTTCTCTGGCACCAGAATAACGATATGGAACAACCAATCGTGGAGTACCGAATGACGGTACACGTTTTCGGCAACAGCCCATCGCCTGCAGTAGCAACTTATGGACTCAGGAGGGCATCAGAAGATCAAGAGAAAAGAGACAATACAACAAAACATCTTGTGGAACGACATTTTTATGTCGATGACGGGCTTGTCTCCTTGCCATCAAGTACCGAGGCCATCTCTGTCATTCAAAAGGCTCAAGAAACCTTGGCCTCATCTAACTTGAGGCTGCATAAGATCGCCTCTAATGACATCACAGTAATGAAAGCATTCTCCAAGGAGGATCTCGCAAAGGGTCTGAAAGATCTCGACCTAGGAGCAGACAGTCCACCAATGCAAAGGAGTCTTGGAATAAGCTGGGACATTGCAACAGATGAGTTCACCTTCCAAGTGTCTTCCGCTGAGAAGCCCTACACTCGTAGAGGGGTACTATCAATCATTAACAGCTTGTACGACCCTCTAGGCTTCGCAGCTCCGGTCAGCATCAAAGGCAGGGCCCTTTTGAGAGAGCTTTCAACAGATGCAGGTGAATGGGATGACCCACTTCCAGAACGAATGCGAGAAGAATGGAGTACATGGAAGGAATCCCTGAAGCATCTTGAACAAGTGCGAATACCAAGAATGTATACTTCCATATCCTTCTGTGGTGCAGCCAAAAGGGAGCTCTGTATATTCTGTGACGCGTCCACCAAAGCTATTGCTGCCGTAGCTTATGCAAAGGTCACAGATACAGAAGGCAAGAGCGAACTTGGATTTGTGTTTTGCAAAGCTAAACTTGCCCCACAACAAGAGATAACTATCCCGAGGCTGGAACTATGTGCAGCTGTTCTTGCCATCGAGATTGCAGACTTGATTTCAGAGGAGATCGACGTTCCATTCCATTGTACAAGGTTCTTCACAGACAGCAAGGTAGTACTTGGATACATACAAAATGAATCCAGGAGATTCTATGTCTACGTGTGTAACCGGGTCCAAAGGATTAGAAAATCATCCAGCCCAGAACAATGGAACTACGTGCAGACAGATTTAAACCCAGCCGATGTAGCTTCCAGGTCCATTCCAGCAAACATCCTGATGTCCAGCATGTGGCTCAAAGGACCAGATTTCCTGCTACGAGCACACGCAAAAGAGACCAAGGGCTGTTTTGAGTTACTCAGTCCAGACTCTGACCCTGAGATTCGCCCTACCGTGACGGCCTTTGCAACTCGTTTCACAGACTCTTTCCTAGATCCAAGTCACTTTGAGTCCTTCTCAACTTGGACATCACTGCTTAGAGCAATAGCAAGGCTCATTCATATCACCAGATGCTACAAGGGAAATGCTTATGGAAGCAAGTGTCAAGGTTGGCATGTTTGCAAAAGTATCACCCAGAGGACTATAGGAAAGCAAAAAGCGTTATTCTGAGCTGTCTTCAACACAAGACTTATCCTGAAGTCTTTGCATGCATCGAAGCCCAGAAAGAGATACCAAAGCAAAATCCACTCAGAAACCTGTCACCCTTCAAAGATGACGCTGACTGCCTTAGAGTTGGAGGTCGTCTTTCGCAAGCCGACATGCAGAATGATGAAGCACATCCTTTCATCATCCCAGGAAAGCACCACGTGAGTACACTACTGGTACGGCATTATCACCAACAAGTACAGCATCAGGGACACCATTTCACAGAGGGCGCTGTAAGAACAGCCGGATTATGGATTGTTGGCGGAAAACATTTCATCAGCTCCATCATTCACCACTGTGTCAAATGTCGCAAACTGAGATGGAACACAGAAACCCAAAAGATGTCCGACCTACCAATTGATCGCGTAACTGTCTGCCCACCATTTACTTACGTTGGTGTCGATGTCTTCGGACCCTGGACTATCAGTTCTCGTCGAACTCGTGGAGGTCTTGCCAATAGTAAGCGCTGGGCCGTCATTTTTACCTGCTTGGGTACCAGGGCCATCCACGTCGAGGTAATCGAGTCAATGGAGTCATCCGCTTTCATCAACGCCTTACGACGGTTCATCTCTATTCGTGGACCAGTAAAGCAACTCAGGTCTGATTGCGGAACCAACTTCCTGGGTGCATGCAAGGAGCTTGGTATAACCTCAAACCAGTGTGATAACCCGGAGATACAAGATTTCTTGGATAAGAGTGAATGCACTTGGGTTTTTAACCCACCTCATGCTCCTTACATGGGAGGAAGTTGGGAGCGAATGATTGGGATTGTGAAGCGTATTCTTGACTCAATGTTAACTACCAACTCAGTTCAGCTGCTTACCCATGAAGTTTTCGTAACCCTTCTTGCAGAAGTAACCGCCATTGTGAACTCGCGACCTCTCATTCCTGTCTCATCTGATCCCGACTGTCCCTTCATTCTTACACCTGCTACACTCCTCACCCAGAAGACTGGATCTCCACCTATCCCTCCTGGAAGCTTTGGCAAGTCAGACTTGTACGGACGCCAGTGGAGACAGGTGCAGCATCTTTCTAATGTCTTTTGGCACCGCTGGAGAACTCAATACTTGCCAACGTTGCAAGATCGAAGGAAATGGCAGACGAACAAGCCAAATCTACAAGTAGGAGATCTTGTACTTCTCAAAGACAACCAAGCCAAAAGATGCCAATGGCCCATGGGAGTTGTGATCAATACCTTTCCCAGCCGAGATGGAAAAGTCAGGAAAGTAGAGATAAAAGTTGCTTCTGGGGGTACGTGCAAATCTTTCTTGAGACCAGTTACTGAGACTGTACTTCTGCTGCGCAACTCCAATGAATGTAGCCAACGGTCTAAGAATTAAGGGTGACATCCTATGGACATCAGGCGGGGAGTGTGCTGGAGTAGTTTTCTCTCCCTCCAGCAGGAGGCGATGTAGTTATTACTAGTGTTATGTTTAACCTTTACTAGCATGAGAGTAAGAAATACAGCAGTCAATGTTGAAATATGACTGACAGCAGAATCCACTTCTGACGTGATCTACATTATTCCTTCTTTGTTGTCTTACAGAAAGCATTGCTTGTGAGTATTTTATGTTTAATATGAGTCTTGAAAACAATATTTGTGAACATTCATGTTAAACAAGATTATATTTGATAGTTTTTAGTTTTGATAAATGTTAGCCAGACTTTGCATAAATAAATGTGAACATACATTAGAATACATGCTGTTTATTTGTTTCTTTTTGTAGTTTCACTCTGTCGATTATTGAAGGATACGTCATTAAAAGGACATTACAACTGTCAATTGTCGAGGAGTTTATCTATCTGCATAGCTGTGTCTGAGTCTAACAGTGAGGGCAGAATACTCCTATTTTCCAAATTCAGCACCAATTCAGCACTCATTCCCACCCAACTCGTCAGCTGACAAAAGACCACTCAATGCAGTGCCACTCAGCACCATCAACCTAACTGATTTGACACACACACCTGTTGAGGGCATGCAGGGTCAGTTTTTATATACCCAAGCCCTTAAGGAAGATTAGCGATATTGATATATCGATAAAAGATTAAATTGATGTGCAATTGGGATTTGTAAAAAAAAAAAAAAAATGTTTTGCCAATACTGGTACTGCATTTTGGTACTGTATTTTGTTCATAACCTTGTTATGTTATGTTTGGGGACTTGTTTTTATAGTATGAAATGTTACCCTGAGCAGTTCCAATATTTTTGTACCAAGAGTATAAAAATGGGTTATATATAGGTAGCCTTGAGTTAATGCGTCTTGAAGTGTTTGTTTAATTTTAAAGTGTTTTTTTACTTGAAAAGTGCCTATTGCTTGAAAAGCAGTACTGAAGAGGCAGCTTATATGCACTACTTCAGTCAATTTGTGAATTACTCTTGAAGTCTAAGTTTACATGTAATATGCCTTTATTTATTATTTTGACAATTTGCACTACAAATGCCACTTTTTTGCACTTCTATTGTTGTTTGTCAGAAGTAAAATGTCTGAAATTAAGAATTGTGTCTGTGATTATTCAATATAAGTCAAACAAGATTAACCTATTACAGAAAGCGTTCACAAAGGACCATTTAGAATTTCTCATTCGTTATGTGGATAATGGCATTCTACCAAACAACTAACATTTACACTTGGCAATGTCAATACATTACATCCAAGTGACTTGTAAACATGTACAATGTAAAGAACAGAAAACTGTAAACATGTTTGCTTTAACATGGTAATTTAAATGCTTAACACATTGAAATGTAGCCAAAACATACTGCCTAAAGTACTGGCATGTAAGGAGCACACAGTTTTTAGGTCTGTGATGAACATAGACAAAATATTGTGAACTATGAAAATGAGAACTTTAAACTGAAATGTCATACTGTCTGATACCCCACAAACAATGGAGAGAAGATTGTCCCTTTTATGGATCCAGGAATTGAGTGAGGATTCTCCTGACCCTCTTCCCTTCTGATGTCATGCAGTCTCCTGTGGCAGCTGGCTGTGTGTCTGGCTGGTTGTCCCTGTCATATTGAATTGCCTCAGCAACACTGTTGTCGTCTACCATGTCCTTGGAAGCCTCGCAGTAATTGTGCAGCACGAAACATGCATAAATTACAAAGGGAAGATCAGCCAGATTAATGTCCATGGCCCTTCTCAGGGCTCCGAACCGGGCTTTTAGTCTCCCAAACGCACATTCTATCACCATCCTTGCTCGGCACAAAGAAAGTCCAAAGTACTGCTCCTGGGCAGTGCTTCCTCCATTAACATATTCTTTCATAAGATATGGGAGCAGTGGATATGGAGGGTCGCCTAGTATGTAAACCGGTATGGCCTCTTCATCTTCAATGATTTGCCTTGGACAGGGAGGGATGCTTCTATCTTTCAAGGACGTGTTAAGTGTTGAGTTCGAAAAAATGCGGACGTCGTGCACGCTCCCAGGCCATTTCACTACCACGTCCATGAAGGCATATTTGTAATCGCAGGTGGCTTGAACGTTTAAGGTAAACCTCCCTTTCCTATTGATGTAATCAGAGGAATTGGCTGGTGGTTGCTTTATCTCTACATGCGTCCCATCCACAGCACCTAGGCACTGAGGGAGGCCATGAGCTTCTTCAAATCCCTGCACAAATTGCTGGACAGCAGCTTCAGATTTCGGCAGTGTTATATATTTAGGACCCAAATGGACAGTTATCGCTCTACACACCTTTCTGATTATTATTGAAATGGCCGATCTAGACAGGCCGAATGCGTTGGCCGTCTTACGTAGTCTACCCTCATCAGCTAAATAGTATAGGGTGAGGGCAACTTTTTTCTCGACACTGACCGGCGACCGCATGACAGTGGTCTGACCTTCTATGGAGGAACGCAGTAACTCCGAAAGTGTCAGTAGAGATGACCGTGACATTCGGAAGTTCTCATACCATTCCTCCGGGAGCACGACTTCTTTCTCGAAGTTTTCCCACCAGACCGCGGTTCGCCCAGGTCGGATCCAAAACCGGCGACGTTGGCAGGCAATGTACCTACGTCTTGGAAGGGAAAGCTGCTGTAAAAATGCTGACCTCCGTGCACTCTTTCGCCTCTGCTCCTCGATATAGTAGAGCAGTTGTGTTTGTAAATGCAAGCAAGCAAAAAGCGTTTGCACAAAAGTAAAAACGAGTACCACCTTAACAGCATCCATGATCAGTAGCCAAACAAACTGTAAACATAGGGCGCTCACATGACGTTAAGCATTTTCTGGCGCATAATCTGACGTTTGAGAACCTAAAACCCCGTTTCTCCCAGTTGACACGGCAACGCATAACCGGAGTTTTCAGAAATCTCCACTTTGCCTGGAGTTTTTAGAAATAATCGTTTTCTGTGATAAAAACGGGGTTTTCGTGTAAACGAGAGGCCAAACCACAGAGAAATATCTGCGTTTTCCCTTCGTGTAAACGGGGCCTCAGTCTGCAATAAAGTTACATCATGTATTGCAAAATACATAAGGATTTGAGGACTTTGTAGTCAAAGTATGGGCAGGCCGTAGTCAATGTAAAGCATATTGTTGACGTTTAGTCCCTATCAGTGAATGTGCCATATAACTTTTTATCCGCCGTCATCGGTGGCCCTGTTTACTAGCCTGCGCGTTCACGGCCGGCTCTGCTGTGGGGGAGGAGCTGTGGAGGGAGCGCTGTAGCGCGGCAGAGAGCAAGGGTGTGGGACCTGTAAGTTGTGCTTGTTCAAATTTTCAGACTAAAGCTGGTCGCACACTGAACGCGCAGCTCAGCGCCACGCCACGCCACGTCTAGGACAACTCTCACCTGAAAATCTGATAACATCAGCAATTTTCTGATTTCTTTAAATAAATATAAAACTAAATGTATTCCAGCACAGGGCTAAGTCCGTATATACATTACTACTATTTGAGACACATAAATGTAAATTTAATATATAACTATGTAAATGGCGCCGTGTGGCGCTGCAGGATTTTGAACACGGTCCAGAGCCGTTGCTGGGCGCCGCGGACAGACGCCGCCGGTGTGTGTACTCTCATAGAGAATAATGTGTTCGAATTTAAAAGACCTGGCGCTGCGTGGCGCGGCGCCGAGCTGCGCGTCCGGTGTGCGACCCCCTTAAGTCAACGTTTTCTCAAAACTCCCTACTGCAACTTTAAGTGATTTGATTTTGTTAAAATGTAAATGAGTATGCACAAGTATGTGATTTTCCCTTTTGAAGCTGTTTTTCCTGCATAAGTGAAAGTTTAACCGAGTGAATGCAGTATCTATCACGTTGATAGTATGTTAGTGTGAAAGTAGGCCTGTGAAGAGTGTCTGCTGATATCTTTTCTATGTTCAAATGTTTGACAGGAGAAGGCTGTTTAAACACATTGAATACAACAAATAATTACTGCATTTTTCAACTCATGCAGATAAAGAACCTCTGAACCAGCAATTCGACTCTAGTCTTTATTCATCACACAACACAACACAGAGGGGTAGCCGAGTCGTAATAGCAGAGACATGCGAGCCCGAACCGGCTACATAAGCATGTACAATATATACAGTAGGTTACCAACCAGAATAATACTTTCAACGCCGCCGCTTTGCCGCGGCGGTGAAATTCGGGGTGTATTTGCTGCCTTTAACCGCTAAGAGGCGCTACAATCACAGACTTTGAAAAGTGTCCGTTTATTCTCTCTATTGCGTAATCTGCCGCTGCGTCGCGGCTCATTCAGAGCGATTGAAAGCTGGTAGCAGATGAATTTAAGTGAAATGTAGTTAAATAATTCATCACAATACTTAAATTAAATTAAATAAATAATGAAAACATTTCCATATAAAACATTGCAATAGAAACATATTAGGCTACATCAAGGCTTTGGAAGAGTATAAGACGTTGACGTAACAGCGTTCAGGCGGTGGCTCTGTGGTTAACGCAACGACACGGAGATCCAAGAGACACGAGATCGAATCTCAATATAACACCATGTTGGCCGACAGCATTAATCTTTAACCGTTCTTGATGCTTAAATAGGTGACTGTTTATTTGCGAGTTTATTAACTGTTTATTTATTTAAAGTCAAGCGTTTTGTTTAATAATCAATGGCATATTACAACATTGCTACAGTAGAGCTGGGGGGTTGTTAGGGGGGGCTTCTTACATTCGCTTCATAAACACACGCACACTAGCACACACATGCAATCTTTTTTCTGCACCCGATGGATAGACTCATAATTTTCAAGCCCCACTGCCCCCATCGCCCCAACACAATGCTAATGAAATACGCAACAAGCTTAAAATGTTCCAATTTATTGAAGTAACAAGTAGGCTAGTATCTAAATACAAACTAAACAAACAAAAACAAAAATAGAGAAAATAAAAGTGCTGCTGTGTCAAAATGTTAAAAAAAGAAAAGAAGAGAAATCCATTTGGCAAGACAAAAAAATTAAAAAATTAAAATAGACATAACATTGGCTAATGTGTTTGATATGGGCAGTGCATGAGATATAAACTAATGATTAATTATGTCAAAATTCCTTTGTTCCGATCAGAGCATGTGAGCATTTCTGGATATTCCTCGGCTCGCTCATTCCGCTCAGGGTCGCGCGCTCATGCTGTCTCCGACTAGTTTTTTTCTAGTCAACTAGTAGCCTAGTTGTTTATTTAAGCCATCAGTGGACAAATCACCCCTTTATATTGATTTAATAACTTAAATAGGCTATACAGGGTAATGAGTGAGTGTTATAAAGCTGCACTCAAGCGCACGAGCCGGCAATGGTGAATGTGTAAAAAATAGCAAGGAGACATTTCATTGTTTATTAATAAACTGGTGTTTTCTGCGTCGCTGCAAAGATGAAGATGCGATGTAGACTCGCCATGAACGAATAAAGATATAAAGGCATAAAAAGGAAAAGTTCCTCCCGTTGGCGCGCCCAACCTGTCACTTCTCTAGGCTATTTCCCACCCATAGAGGGGCGCGCCCCACACTTTGAGCGGCAACTACCATCTGTAGTTAGGGGGGATCTAGCCGGTGTTCTGTCTCTCCCTCTCTCTGCCGTGCAAGCGACCGCGCGCTACACAGTTTGAACCCGTCTATGGTTTGAACTTGCATAATCACGTAGCCTTTCGAAAACCGGGACATTCATTGTCCCGGGAGAGTGCTTCAATTTCCCGGGACAGGTTATTAAAAAGAAGGACAATCCCGGTAAAACCGGGACCGGTGGCAACCTAACTTGCATTTAGACTTTATTTCCATGCAAAAAAGAAACACACAATCTTATTCTTGCTACATTTTAAATTTGTTTTGCCAAAGAAATTGCAGCTAAATTAAACGAAACGGTACAAATCGAAAATAGTCCACAGCAACATAAATTAAAAACATGAGTTTTGCCTCTCTCGCGCTGGATCTCAGCAAGTTTATTTAGTCTCCCTTGCTCAAACATTCTTAAACTCTACAGAACCAGTTGAAACAACTGGATTGAACACTTCAATTTAAATTTGTGTGTGAAAACACTTTAAATAGGCTACAATAAATAAACTACAATATTTATAATTTAATCAAATATGGGGACACATCGAGAGATGTAGCCTATCCTTAAAATAATTTTGCCTTTGCCATCGGGCTGGCTATCCGACACTCTCCATATGAATGAGGAACATTAACACCTATTGTCTGTCCCTCCAAACCCCCCACATGCTCTCTGAGTCTGAGTCTGACTTAAAATAAGGAGAAGTCGCAATTCACACTTAAATCGCTCTAGCATTAGGCTATAAAAGTGTTGATAATGAAAGAATTAAATGATTTAAGCTACATGTTTTGGTATTTCTGTCATAAAAGTTTATTACTAAATATTTCATTATTTAAATAATTGAAGAAATAAAACTGGTTTGGGCCAGCTTTTTCCAAGCAAAACTAAATATAATCTTCAAACGCATGTTCATTTTGTTGTCATGAACAAAATGCTCAACTCAATATTAAATTCTACAGGGATCTTTGGGTCCAGGCATGTAAAATGTGAATTAGTTATTTTTTAAATTATTATTATTCAAATAAATATCGGTGCTTCGTGGTACTGCTGATAAACTAAATAACATTTAGATAATAATTATGAACTTTAAATGAAACAATATAGCAACACTTCGACGAATAAATGATTTGATCTGTTTTTACATTTTAATTCAGGGCGATTTTAATTAAACGAGATTTTCACCTTGTCATTTTCTCATTGCGAGGCGCTCACAATCACATAAACATATTTGAGCAGATTCTCTGTAGCTCTCGTTTTCATATGGATTACATAATCAGATAACATTTATTAACCTAAATATTTAGACATTTAAAGGCTTTAGACATATCCGATTTCCTATCGTGACTGAGCTGAGGCAAGTGGCTTTCGGTTTATTAGTTCCCGGAGACCGAGAGAGACGACAGATAAACTTTTGTCATTAGCCTAAAAAAAGTTTACAGTTTTGAACGATGTAGGCTACTCTACTCTTATCTGTATGACCAAAAAAAAATCACGTATAGCCTATTAAGTTATTTTAGCTGTTATGAGAAAAATAAATCAAATGAACGCGCTGCCTCGTTTGTCGAAAACTTTGCTTAAAACCATGTTTTTAAAAACTCTATGTAGGCTATAGGGAATACAACAAATATAGATATATATAGGCCTATATATCTTTTTTTTTTATACAAAACTGCTTTTGAACAATTGGTATTATTAGCTACAGATCTAAAGTCGTTCTGTTGGATAGCCTATTTGTTCCTTAGTGTAAAATGGAAATGCATGGTAATATTATTTTATAAATATAAGCAAAAAAATATATGGTGTAACAGAGTTTTAGAACTAAACAAATCTGCATTAATAGCCTAAAAATATATATATTTTTACATAAGTCCATGTTTGTTCGGGATTTGAACGCAGGTCTTCCGATTGATGAACCGTCAGCTCTACCACTCGGCCATGTCGAAGCTCACTGAAAAAAGTCCAAACGTTTATGCAGTGTGTGTTCGCTCAAATGAGTGAGAATGTTTTGTTGTTAGCCTATTGTGAGTGTAGCCTACTTTACATGAATAAAATAGACCTTTTACAGTTTTAAAATGATATCCTATCTGTATGACCAAAAATAACGAAGTAGGCTATAGCCTGTTATTTTAGCAGAAAAAGAAATTCAAGTGAATGCGGCGTTTGTCGAACTCTAATTCAATGGCAGAAGAAAACCCCATTTTAGAATACGCACTAGGCGTGGTGTGTCAAAATACTTAATTATAAACTTCAATATTTCGTTCAAAACCACATCAAAACGCTTTGTGACATTTTAAAAAGCCGCGAATGTATTAATACAATTCGTAACTGAAATGCGCTGCATGTTATCTCTGAATACAGGAGCAGAAGCGCTGGTTCAGATTTTATTGTTTGTTGTTTAAACGTGCGTGTTTTAGGCTATATTTAAAAAATATATATACTATATTTGATAAGGTCTATTTAGGGTAGGCCTATTCGCTATAGCCTACTGTGGAGGGGGGAAATCACCCACCGGCAAATCGCACCTTGCTTAACCATGTTTTTTAAAATTATTTCTGCATATGGAAAGAATTCCAGTCCTGCTGTCTGCTGTCCTGTCCATGAAGTTTTTTTTGTTTGTTTGTTTATTTTTTAACAGAACTGTTTTTGAAGACGTAAATTCAGTCAATCTGTTGGATGAGATTTGTTCCTTAGTGTAAAATGGAAATGCATGGTAATTATATAAAAAACATATTTATTCGGGTTTCGAACCTGTGTCTTTGTACTGTTTAAACCTTCAGCTTTACCACTCGACCACAAGCTCGGTTGTTCACGCGTCAGTGTGCCCACAAACGACAGATGCACTCTTCAATCTTCTCATTCCTCAATAGTTTAGCATCATTGATTGCACCTAATTTATTTTCACTGACTGCGAGATAGGCCTCCTTTAAATTTTGATTCATAAAATGTTCTGCTCTAAAAGTCTGCTCTAAAAGTTTGCTATATTCTATTTAAAATGTAGGCTACTTTTACATACGTTTTGCTTTCGCTAAATGTCCCTTTGCGCCACCTGGCGGTCATTTCGCGAATGACTTAGAAATGCGACTGGTTTTTTTTTGCCGCGGTGAATTCACCGCGGTAGACGCCGCGGCGGCAATAGGCATTCTGGTTGGCTACCTACTGTAGGGCCTACACGTACAATACAGAATCTCCATTTTCATTCATCCCATAGACAGAGCTCTAATTATTTTAATTAAGTCACAGTCTAATATCTCTAGAGCTTCATGTATAAACATTGTAGTATACAGAAGTACACAAAAGACAAAACGTATAATGTTCTCAATGTCTTGAATCAGTATATTGTGCATAAATTCAACACAGGTTACTGATGACCAGTGTTGTGTTAATTACTAAGAAATAGTAACTAGTTACAGTTACTAGTTACTTCATTCAAAAAGTAACTCAATTACTTTGTTGTTTACTTACACCAAAAAGTAATGTGTTACTGTTAAAAGTAACTTTTTAGTTACTTTTTTAAAGAAAGTTCTTTAATGTTCCCATTAATGCCCTTTTATGCATTATGGTCTATACAAACACAAAACTGACTTAAACAGAAAGTTTTAAACACTATTGTATTTAAGTCAGACCAGCACAAACTGAATATATCACAAGGATTTCTGAAATAAATAACAAAACGAGCATTTTTAAAGCTAGTGACGTGATTGCTTTCTTAACATTGATATGTTCAGCTGACAGTATATATATGTTTTAAGGTAATAAGGTAATAACAGGTACAATACAATTTAAACTCAATTTAAAATGTATAACATTTTGAAATAAAAAAAACTAACAATGAATGATACTTCTACAACATATATTAACCATATTTAATGCTAAAAGTCTTATTGTAAAGTATTACCAGTTTATATGATTCAAGCTTAAAGAAGATGGCCATATATTTAAATATCTGCAAAGGCCAGAGCATTAAAATTATATAAATGTAGATCTATATTACATGTACAGTCTTTCACTTTATTTGCTTAAATTTTAGAACACTTGATGATTAGAACACTTGATGATTAGAACACTTGATGATTAGAACACTTGATGTCAGCTCCATGAACATATCAGTGTTGAGAAAGTTTTAATCATGTCACTAGCTTTAAAAATACAACTACGCCGGCTAATGAATGCATAAAAGTGACCAGCTGGATATAAACTAGATGGTAACAATTGCGACATACAACATTTGGGTCAGGTCTGGTGTGTTTTTGTCACATTGCTTTAATCGCTTGAGGTAAGTTAGCAGTTACTAATGTTATTCCTCTCAGACTCGATGGCAAGCTTCTGTTCTTTCTCTGCTGATGCAGCATCTAGTTTTTATTAAAAAAATAATTACTTTATAATTATATGGCAATGTGTACTTTAGTGTTCTGTATTCATACCGTTTCGCTGTCTGTGTTTTACATGGGCATCTGAACTGTCAGCACTCTCTGTGCAGCTTGTAATCTCTGTGCTTGCGCTGCCTCACGTGTTAACGTAAACAACTCAGCCAGTGATAGTTTATGTGTCCTCTCGCTCTGTAAATAATGCTAGTAGTCTCTTCAGTGCTCTCGTACTGTGTAATGACAGCGCACACTTCTCAGCCGCTCCAGCAACTAGCAAATTAATTTTAAAAAGTAACGGACAACGGACCATATGGTAACAGTATCGGAGTTATTTATTTTTAAAAGTAATGCGTTACAGTATTAGTTACTGTCAAAAGTAACTGCGTTACAGTAACGCGTTACTAGTAACGCGTTACTGCCCAACACTGCTGATGACTTAATTTCCTGTCATGAGTACTAGCGTTGTAAAACACTGCCATTTATAAACAACAGGCAGGACTATTTAGGCAGTATATTTTTAACATCAGTTAAATAGTGGTGGAAAGTTTGATTCTTTTCAGAGACTCGTTCATTTTTAGTTCGTTCACCAAAATGATTCGTTCAGATTCGTTCACTGATTCGTTCAGTTGTTTTTTTTTCATATTACACAAATACGTCAGCAGCAGGTGCGGCAAAATGTGTTGTTCAACTAACGTACTTGTTACAAAATAAAAACTGATTTGACTTTATTAAAAATGGTGTCCTACTCATTAAATGGATAAAATAAGTTTAAATAAGCGATCAAAGTCTTTACACTCTTTTTATCTTTTAAATTACACTCTTTTCGGATGACCAAATCACAAGTGTTTTTTAATTTGTTTGCATACTGGGCAGGCTACTAGTTAACATTTTATTTGTTTGGTCAGAACGAGTTAAACGAGGAGTTATGTTCTGTATGTACAGTAAGATATGAATTGCGCGTGCACAGTACGTATACCCGCGCTTTGCATTCACTTTCTGCTGATTGATGAACTAGATTGACAGAATGACCGACCTGGTACACGAACTGAGTATAGCAACCAGTTCGTTCAATTCATTCACGAACGGGAGATCTCTCTCTCGTTCAGACTCAAAACACTGGTTCTTTCATTCACGAACGAGATGTGTGTAACAGTTCATTTGGTGTCCTACTCATTAAATGGATAAAATAAGTTTAAATAAGCGATCAAAGTCTTTACACTCTTTTTATCTTTTAAATTACACTCTTTTCGGATGACCAAATCACAAGTGTTTTTTAATTTGTTTGCATACTAGGCAGGCTACTAGTTAACATTTTATTTGTTTGGTCAGAAGGAGTTAAACGAGGAGTTATGTTCTGTATGTAAGATATGAATTGCGCGTGCACAGTACGGATACCCGCGCTTTGCATTCACTTTCTGCTGATTGATTAACTAGATTGACAGAATGACCGACCTGGTACACGAACAGGGTATAGCAACCAGTTCGTTCAATTCGTTCACGAACGGGAGATCTCTGTCTCGTTCAGACTCAAAACAGACTGGTTCTTTCATTCACGAACGAGATGTATGTAACAGTTCATTTGACTCGTTCAAACTCAAAGCAACTCAATAAAGGGCGTATTCGTTCACTAGATTCAACAAATCACATGCTCCGTCCTCCTATCATACTCGAAGGCTATTGGCTCGAGGTTTAGTCACTCTTTGTCTTTGACAAATGAAACGGTCCACAGAGCTACACGGTTCATTGAGCTGCGCATGCGCGCAATAGCGGTGCGCAGTGGTGGAGGGAGGAATTTCAGTGAACGAGAAATATGAGTCAATAGATAACGTGAACGAGAATGATTCGTTCACCTAAAAGATTCGTTCTAAAAGAACGATTCGTTCACGAACGTAACATCACTACAGTTAAACCAAAATTTGCAGCGTATATGTGTTTTTAGATTTCTAAAAACTTTTGTGCGTATACAACATCCCAAAACAAAATGTACACAAGTTCCTGTATTCGTATATTGTGTGAAATATGTTTATGGCTTTCTGCAAAGTTTTCTATGTGAAGCCCCTGAGGTTAACTGTAATAAGATTCATGTTAAAAAATTATGGCAGAGCCATGCCCTCTTGCAAGCCTCTGGTCAGCTGCATCAGAAGGCTGTGGTTTACAGTGCTTTGGTACTGCAGCTCTCTGACATCCTCAGTCAATTTCCTCAAATGCTGAAGAATCTGTCTATGAAAACTTAAAACATCAAATTGGACTTCGGAATGAATAACAAGATAAAAACCTTCACAAAAATAGCTCTGGGAATTGAATTCAAGCGCTAAACCACCAATATATCTGTTAACAATACTCTGTGCGTACCAGCAGTGAAGATTGAGCTGTTTTGGGATGAAAAATAGAACATTTTGTTAAAATTGTAATTTGAAAATACATTCAAAGCATTGATTCCCACTATTTTCATTTCAGTGGAAATTTAACTTACAGTAGGAGAGACATTAAACAGATGTTAAAGCTAAATGATATTTTCATATTTTTATAAATAAATAACATTAAAAAAAAGTTACAAGACCACAATGGTTTTGGAATATTTTTCTTTTATTATTTTGCTGTTATCACTTGTCAGCTTGGAGCTTTGGAGAGAAAAAAATATGATGATTAAATACATTGTGTTACAGTCATGGTTACAGTGAACTGAAGTCACTTACTTCTCTTTCTAGTTTCTGGATTTCCAGTTCTAGTTTCCTCAGTGTCTTGCGTTTAATTTGCATCTCAAGGTCCATGTCCTGCAGCTTTCTTTTGATCACATCAATCTTGACTTCTGTCAGCTCGATCTGTCTCTTAAAGGGATAGTTCACCCAAAAATGAAAATTCTGTCAGTAATTACTCACCCCCATGCTGTACCAACCCCGTAAGACCTTTGTTCATCTTCGGCATGAGGGTGAGTAATTACTGACAGAATTTTCATTTTTGGGTGAACTAACCCTTTAAATGTCCTATTTATGGGATTTCCAACTTTGATGTGATACTTTTAAAAATATAATAAGATGCGTTGTGTAGAGATATCTGACAGTTTGTGAATTCTGTGAACACCTTTTCCTACTACTAAATTCTGAAGAAAAAAAAACAGATTCTAATTATTGGACAAAAAACTTCCTCACCTAATAACCTAGAATACTGTCTAACACTTGATGGCTGCTCTGTTAAAGCTATGGTATACGATTTCAAAGATTGTTCATTATTAATATCCTCGTTTAGATGCTGGTCATGGTTCTATAGTACAATCCTAGCAATATGAATAGAAAAAAGAATGAAATAAATCCATTAACTCTATTGGGTGTACAGCTGCAGAGAAGTTGACAACTGCTCTCATCCAATCACCAGCTCCACTTGAAACTCCGCCTGGCGCTCGCGTCTCCAACACAACCGCAACCGACCCCGCCCCCCTCCTTGCCCGAACAAGCAGCTGACTGACAGTCTATGGTAGCTAGCTAAGTAGCGTCAGATCAGCAATAGATAAACATATAAACGACAGCAGCAAGCGGCCCCTGCTTGCCCCGACTGTAAAGTTTGGACGAAAGAGAAAGTCTCTAGAGGAAAGAGCAGAGATTTAAAAAAAATGTGAAGAACGCCGGACTCTAAGTAGGATAAATATAGGGTCCACCATTGACCGTTGGAGGAAGCTTCAGGGAGATCTGGGACTGAAAACCGACGCTGACACGGATGACTTTTTGTTGAGCAGGTAAACATTTATTTATACTTTTATGGTGTGACGTGTTACATGGCTTTTTATCAGTCTGACAACTTGCTCATGCTGTCGGTCGGCATTGGAATGTTAGCCGTTTAGCATCGCCTATCACGGGTCAAAGTATATTTCTTGAAGTGCTTGAATATATTTCAGTAACGTTACCTAGCGGGTTTCTGTTCGAGCCGATCGGAATTTGAACAAGATGCGCTGTGTGCTGCTATAACAATTACTCAAAACCTAGTAATACTAGTAGTATTATACAAATGGTGGTGGGGAGTTTAGAACATTTCATGTGTTGCTAATCTTGTGTTGGCGTGAACTCAAACGTGACATTGAATTGTTGATGAAGCAACTAAGTTCAAGTGTCGAAAGGCAATTTTACATATGATGTGTAATAACGAGGTCATTAGATTGATAGATTGTTTACTACCGGTGATCACAGCTTGACTGAGTGACGTTGTTCAGTTTGTTTCCCGGTGGGAGGGATCAGGTAGCACAGAGGGGAGGGGTGTGTGTGTGGAGGGGCGGGATGAGTTTTTTAAAACTTCCCAACCGTCTCAGGCTTTCTCGACCGATTTTGAACATCGTATACTATAGCTTTAAGTCTTCGTCATCAGTTAGGAACCTGGGTGTGCTCTTTGATACCAATCTTTCATTTGAAAGTCATGTGTCTAGCATCTGTAAAACAGCATTTTTCCATCTTAAAAATATATCTAAATTACGTCATATGCTCTCACTGACAAATGCGGAACAATTGGTTCATGCGTTCATGACATCAAGGTTAGATTATTGTAATGCTCTACTGGGTGGTTGCCCTGCACGCTTATTAAACAAACTACAGCTGGTCCAAAACGCAGCCACTAGAGTTCTTACCAGAACCAGGAAGTATGACCATATTAGCCCGGTTCTGTCAACACTGCATTGGCTGCCTATTAAACATCGTATAAATTTTAAAATATTGCTGATTACTTACAAAGCACTAAATGGTTTAGCTCCCCAGTACTTGAGCGAGCTCTTAACGCATTATAGTCCTGCACGTCTATTGCGATCTCAAAATTCTGGCCAGTTGATAATACCTAGAATATCAAAATCAACTGCTGGCGGTAGATCCTTTTCCTATTTAGCACCAAAACTTTGGAACAATCTTCCTACCATTGTCCGGGAAGCAGATACAGTCTGTCAGTTTAAATCTAGACTAAAAACACATCTCTTTGACCTAGCAGCATTCACATAATAAATTATCGACTTCTATAATTAAATGTTAGGCTGCATAGATTAGGTCAGCCGGAACCGGGAACACTTCCCTTAAATCCTGATGTACTCGTTACATCATAAGAAGAATGGCATCTATGCTAATTTTAGTGTAATTTTAGTGAAGGACCTTCGTCTGGACCCGATGACAACGCAGTGCTGACTAGCCTCTCCCTATGGAGGATCCCTATTCCACTCTACAGATAAAGCGCTATGGAAATTCCGGTTACGCGTACCTACCCGAAATGATAAATGATGTTTACTTTACTATTTCAAAGATCTTTAGACCGATGCACAGTACCAACTATCTGGAAAACTGCAACTATTATACCCTTTCCTAAAAACAATAGACCAGTAGAACTCAGTGATTATCGACCAATTGCACTGACTTCCTTGGTGTTTAAAAGCTTTGAAAGGCTTGTATAAAGGTATGTAGTGTCAAAAACCCAGCATCTATTAGATCCTTTACAATTCGCCTATCAGTCAAATAAGGGAGTAGATGATGCAATTTTAACATTGTTGCATATTGTATATTCACACCTCGAAGATTCCAAAAACCACGTGAGAATCCTATTTGCGGACTTTTCGTCGGCTTTTAACACAATATTGCCAACTGTGTTGGTTGAGAGATTAACCACAGAGTTTAACCTGGATGGGGGACTGATTATGTGGTTGTGGGACATTTTAAGGAACAGAGTACAGAGAGTAAGTGTGGGTGGTTCAATGTCGGAGAAACAAATTACAAATGTTGGATCCCCACAAGGCTGTGTCCTTTCACCCCTATTGTTCATATTGTACACAAATCACTGTATAAGTGCACACTCACGGAGATTCTTTATTAAATTCGCAGATGATACTGCACTAGTCAGTCTTCTAAAGGGGGATGAGGACAGTCATGGACCAGTTCTAAATGAATTTATCTCTTGGTGTGATATATCTAATCTTAAGTTAAATATTTTAAAAACAAAGGAGATGTGCATCGATTTTAGGAGGGAGTTTTCAGTGAGTGTAACCACTATCAAAGGAGAGCCAATACAAAGTGTTGAGGAGTACAAATATCTTGGGGTCATCTTTGATCATAAGCTAAGGTGGGATAAGTGGACAGAGGCTGTGAACAAAAAAGGACAGCAAAGACTTTACTTCCTTAGGAAGATGTTGTCATTTAATATAAGCGTCTCAATCCTCAGACTTTTTTATGATTCTTTTATTGAAAGCGTTTTTACATTTTGTATCAACTGTTGGTTCGGAAACGCTACAGTGAAACAAAAGAGTTCAATTAGGAAAGTTTTAAGCACAGCGAGCAAACTAATTGGTATCCCCTTGAAAGACTTGGAACAAACTTATCACAACAGATGCCTCAGTAAAGCAACAAAAATCACAGGAGACAGTAGGCACCCTCTGTTTGATAGATTTGAGAGATTACCTTCGGGGCGAAGGTACAGGATGCCAGCAATTTTTAAAAATAGGGGGAAAAATTCCTTCCTGCCACAGGCAGTTAAACTGTTGAACAAATGTAATGCAGCTGTGTACTGAGCGGGTCTCAGCGATGATTTTGTGAAACTTATTATTGTTTTTTTTTTTTGTTTTTTTTGTGTGTGTATTATGTGATGTGTATGGTCGGTGCTGTATGCGAGCATGTGAAACTCGAGCAACAAAATTTCCCTAAGGGGATAATAAATATTCAATCAATCAATCATAAAATAAAATTCTGCATCAAAATTTATAAGCAAGACAAGTAGTTTGTTTAGGCATGGTTTGTAGCGAATTACGAACCTGCGCACACATATATTCAAACGCACATAACTATAGAATCAATTCTTAATGCGCATGTGAACGCCATCACCGTTTATCACAGTTTCGCGTTTAAAGTCTGTTTAGAGAGAATGGCGTCGTCTTATCGGCCTCTAATTTAATAACAAATGATCATTTCGACGGAAGTGAATCAATCAAAACTAACATTAGCTGGAAACAACATTATTCAATAACCGCTATAAAACCACACCAATCTGTTACCTTAAATTATATGTTTATCTCTGTAAAGCTGCTTTGAAACAATCTACATTGTTAAAAGCGCTATATAAATGAGGATGACTTGACTTGACCTTTTAGTTAGCATAGCAGAATTTTTGCATAATGTAAATTTACTTTAGGCAATACTTGTTATGTGTTACCAGGCTGCTTATCAGGCTGCCCAATGTCAGGATCCTGTAACAAATGATATTTTCTATTAGTACCACTTCCCTGACTTCTTATCTATTATGAACTTAAAAAAAATGTGTATTTCCACAAAATTGACATGATACCTCGAGCCTTCTGGAGTCCAGCGACACGGTCTCATCATCGGCAAAAGTGCACCCCACTGCTGTAGATGTGGCTTCCCTCTGCCATATTCAATACTTGTATTGATATTTTTGACAGGACATGCAAAGCCTATGGTTTAATAAAGAGTACTCACCGGCGAATCATAGTCTGGTGGCTCCAAAAGTGTAAGGGTGTTACCAGCCACTGCAAGGTAAGGCAAAGTCACACAGTCCACATAACAAAATATATATGGATTTCAATATTTTCCATGTGCAGTAGTATAACTAACTATTCATTTATTTTGATATTTTCCTGTGAATGTTTATATTATAACATTGCCGTTCAAATACCAATATGACAGAATAATATGTTTCAAGTTTACTTTATTTATAAAGCACATTTAAAACAACCTTAGTTGACCAAAGTGCTGTACAAGATATATCTAAATCCATCCCAAAAATTTAAATCAACTTTCACAAGACATTAAACGCACAAGAATACAAATAGGTTTTTAAAAGACTTCTAAACTCAGACACTGTGGACGCTGTTTTGATATATAATGGCAATTTATTTCATAACCTAGGGCCAGCTACCGCAAAGGCTCTGTCACCTCTGCATTTCAATCTTGATCTGGGTACTCGTAACAGATAATATGTCTGTGATCTGAGCAATCTGACTGGTTTGTGTTCCCTCACCAACTCAGTAAGGTATTGAGGAGCGAGATTTCTTAATGCTTTATACACAAACAACCAGACTTTAAATTCAATACGATACTGAACAGTAGGGCTGGACCAGAATATTTGAATATTCGTTCGGTGGGTTGGTATTCGATTTGAAAATGTGACATTCGAATATTCTGTTTTTTTTTTTTTTTTGCAAACCTGGCATCCCCCTCGAAACGGTTCTCATTCGCGCTTGTATATGTTTTACACTATAAAATCTGGTGAAATACAATACTTTACATATAAATTCATTATAGCTACTTAATAAATAGATATTTGCTAAAGTGTTCCTGCAACGGGAGTATTCTCTGGCTACAGCGCAGAACAGCACTCAGAGTTTGTATGGACAGAAGTGAATGCCTGAGCTTGTATTTTGGGTTAAGCTACATTGCTTTGACATTGTGGAAAATGGAATAATAGAAACAAAATAAATTAAAATGTATGTATTATTAAAATGTATAAATGTATGTATTAGTGTGTTTTATATCACTAGTGCAGTGTCTATTCTCGGAGCATATAAGATAGCATATCGGAGTCCATTCTCTGCTCGCGTGAGGCGCGCCGCTTCTTTATTTACATCTACCCTACTTTGTCAGTAATTTGTTTCAGCGCCACTGAGAGCAGCCTTCATGTCGCCTGCGGCCTGAATTTCAGCCGGCTCGCTCTGAATGGCTGCCTCGTCCAACTGCAGCATTTTCACCGCGTTTGTGGAGAATTCTCCGCTTGGGGTGATGGTGAATGGGTCACGCACAAATCCAATGACATCCCTGGAAATAAAAAAGTCATCAAATCTAGCAGAGAAGTTGTCTATTAATTGTGTGATAAATATCTTCATCTTGTCTGTTACGTTGCCTTCTCCCACCGTCTTCAGTGTGTTGTAGTGTAGCAGCCTCCCAGACAACAAATCTGCGTGGAACAGATCAAGTTTGTTCCCAAAGGCTTCAAGTTTTTCCACCAAATCCACCACTGATTTTTCTTTTCCTTGCAGCTGTAGATTAAGTGTATTTAAATGGGAGAAAATGTCTGTTAAAAATGCAACGTTGCACATGTAACGTTATGTCACACCTTATGTCTACTTCTGGTCCGAACTCATCTGTCACAGTTTCCTTTGCTCCGACTTGTTTATTCTCAGCATTTACCCTACCTTCAGTAAATGAAATTAATGAACTTATTCAAAAATCCAAACTTTCAACCTGCAGATTAGATCCCCTTCCAACTGTGCTTGTGAAAGCCACTGTTTCTTTACTATCCCCCCTAATCACTAACATCATTCACTCTTCACTTACTACTGGAATTGTTCCTTCTTCTCTTAAAACAGCTTCTGTAACTCCGATTCTTAAGAAACCTGGTTTAGATCCCAACAACTATAATAATTTCCGACCTATTTCAAATCTTCCATTCATCTCCAAAATTTTGGAAAAAATAGTGGCTGCTCAACTCCATACTCATCTTTCTTGCAATAATCTATATGAACAATTCCAGTCTGGTTTCCGTCCTCATCATAGCACGGAAACAGCATTACTTGAAATCACTAACAACCTTCTTCTAGCGGCTGACTCTGGCTTACTTTCCATTCTTCTTCGGCTTGATCTGAGTGCGGCCTTCGATACTATTTCACACACCATACTTTTGGACAGACTCTCCTCTATTGGAATTACTAACACACCTCTTAACTGGTTTCATTCATATCTCTCTGGCCGCACTCAGTTTATTCAGTTAAAATCATTCACCTCTCATTCTGTCCCTGTCATAACAGGTGTGCCCCAGGGCTCTGTTCTGGGGCCCTTACTGTTTATTATTTATCTTCTTCCCCTTGGTTACATCTTCCGTAAACATCATATTAATTTCCATTGCTACGCAGATGACACCCAGCTCAATCTTTCAACTAAACCTACTTCCACACTTCCACCATCTTCCCTTACTAACTGCCTTCTTGACATAAAATCCTGGTTCACATCAAATTTCCTTAAATTAAATAGTAATAAAACAGAATTGCTTCTTATAGGTACAAAATCAACATTAAACAAAATCCATAATTTCTCTATTCTCATTGATAGCTCCTTCATTTCCCCCTCCCCTCAGGTTAAGAGTCTGGGTGTCATCTTTGATAGCACCCTCTCTTTTACATCTCATGTTAACAATGTTACCCGGTCTACTTATTATCATCTTCGTAATATCAACCGTTTGCGTCCTTTCCTCACGCCGTACTCCACAGCCATTCTTGTTCACAGCTTAGTCACCTCCCGTTTAGATTATTGTAATTCCCTTTTGTTTGGCCTCCCACATAAAACTCTTCATAAACTTCAACTGGTCCAAAACTCAGCAGCTCGTATCATTACTCGCACCCCTTCGATTCATCACATCACTCCTATCCTACAACAGCTGCATTGGCTCCCTATTATTTATCGTATCAACTACAAAATACTTCTTCTTACTTTTAAAGCCATTCATAATCTAGCCCCTTCATATCTTTTTGATCTCCTCCATATACCCACACACACGCGTACTCTTAGATCCTCTTCTTTTATTCATTTTACTGTTCCCCGTGTCCGCCTTGTTACTATGGGGAGTAGAGCTTTCAGTTTCTCTGCTCCTCAGCTCTGGAATTCGCTTCCACCAGACCTCCGTAAAATTGACTCTCTCTCACTTTTCAAATCCAAACTCAAAACTCATCTATTTAGAATAGCTTATTCCCTTTGACCATAACTGCACTATCTTTTAATTGTATTGTATCTCATTGTTTTTTAAATTTTGTTATTGTTGTTGATGATGATGTAAGGTGACCTTGAGTGTCAAGAAAGGCGCCTATAAATAAAATGTATAATAATAATAATAATAATAATGTATCCCATGTCTTGCAAGATGCGGAGATGGTCAACTGCCGCTTTGGACTTACTTTGTTTTAAAAAATCCACTACTTGGGCACGGAGTTCAACGAAGCGCTCCAGTGCTTTGCCCTTACTCAGCCAGCGCACGTCATTGTGGAGTAACAGGTCATCATGAGAAGCCTGGGATTCCAGCACGAATTTGCGGAACAGGCGGTGCTGCGTGCTTGAAGTTCCTTTGTTGTGGTTAATAATTTTCATTGTTTTTTCCATCACCTCTTTGAGCTCCCCACTTAGCTTTGCGCACAGCACACTTTGATGGATGATACAATGGAGTGCGTTAGTTTTAGGAGCGACAGTCTTTATTCTGCTCACCAGACCCTTATTTTTTCCAATCATGGCAGGTGCACCATCTGTCACTGTCAGGTTGATTTTATCCAGGATTTTATTTAATCCTCCAGTTTTCCAAAGATGATGTCAGCAGTGGTGTTGTCCTCGAGTGGAAGCAATGCCAACAGCTCTTCTCGGATTTCTTTGCCATCATAGTATCTGACAAAAACGCACAACTGTGAGATATCCGTGGACTCATCAATAGCCAGCGAAATATATTTGGCTTCCTTGACCCGGTCAATGACAGCTCGCTGAACTTGCTCCGCCAAAACGTGTACACGGCGTGCATTAGTTGAGGCAGATAGAGGTACTTGTTTGACAGATGCAATAACTCTGTCCATTGATTTGTCGGGGGCAAGTTCCTCCAGAACGGTGATCATGCACTCCTTTAAAACCTCACTTTCAGTAAAAGGCCGGTTATGTCTGCAAAGCACCCAAGCAGCCTGCAGGGATGCACACGTTACTCTCTCTTGATCAGTTAAAGTTCGAGTAATAATGCCACTTGCGTGGGAGTAGGCAGATTTCAGTGCAGCGATTTTTCTCTGACGCGCCTCTGACTGCTCAGGATATGAAATCTTAAAATTTGAATGTTTAGTGTGGTGGTGACGGCGCATATTGTATTCTTTTGCAACAGCAACAGTTTCGTTGCAAATTAGGCATACTGGTGAGGCATTCCGGAAGGTTGGCATGATAAATGCGTACTTTTCAGACCAGTCATCATTGAAGGACCTGTTTTCAATATCAACTTTGCGTTTCATAGCCTTTGAGAGTGCCATTTTCCCTCTGTTAAGAGACCCTTTCCTGTGACTTCCTCTGTGTTTGTTTTTCAAGTGCTCTATAAGTAAAATTGACTTCATTGAGTTGAGGCAAAATATCTATCACCCCTGGTGGTTGTCTGTGGTATAGGTGATAGGAACCTGACTCATAAAGGCCTTCAGTTTTGTAATGAAATGGAAAAAGCATTAACAATAAACATCAATCATAATGTTATACCAAAATTTGATTTTTTTATTTAATTTTTATTTAAGGGTCCGGCCCCTAAGGAGACTGTCTGGTAAAATTCTGGCCCTCTGACAAATATAGTTGATGACCCCTGCTATAGACCCATGCTTAGACTAAAGTAACACAACTTGAAGCTTTTGTTACCATACCTCAAACACATGTACCCATACCTTAAACAAAAGCGCTGCTTTGCACTCTAGTTGCAATTCTGCAACACACTTACTCATTTATGCAACACACTTGGTCCTGCATACTACACTCTATTTCATACATAAGACACTTCGTTCAAAAATGAAATCTCAGGGTGCCATTTGGAAAACACATGAATCCAAAATACAAAAACACATCGGGTAATTGAAACCACTCAAATACACACTTGAAGGCACTTACTTGCAAAACTGAACACCAATCAGCCAGCTACAAAAAGCCATTTCAGGAACTTTGCAAGCATGGATGGAGGAAGAGGTAGAGGAGGAGGTAGAGGAGGAGGTAGAGGAGGACAAGGTCGAAGAGGCCATGCACGGACCCCTGATGATATAAGAGCAACTTTGGTGGACCATGTCATCCACCATGGCCTGACGATGAGGGAAGCTGGGCATAGAGTCCAGCCACATCTAAACCGCTTCACAGTGGCACCTGTAATAAGAACATTCCGACTAGAAAACAGGTATGTCTTCACCTCTCTACCTTCTACTCTACTATTATTTACAGCACTGGACTACAGTATATCGCATTACCACATCCCGTGTACAGGGTATTGCAGGGTGCTAATGCTCCTTTTGCAGCCAAAGTGGTAGTTTTTGTGAAACATACTATGCATGATTACTTACAGTATGTTGAGATGTTTCAGTACTTTCAGTTTTTTTGTTACAGAGAATCTTGGTCCTGGATGGAGCTGCACAGCCTCATGAGTTCATTTTCATTGATGAAGCTGGATTCGACCTGAGCAAAACAAGACGACGGGGTCGTAATGTAATTCGCCAAAGGGCAATTGTGCATGTCCCGGGGCAGCGCGGGGGAAATATGAGCCCACGTACGCACAATTGACATGATTTTCTGTCTTTACAGAATAGTGGTTTCTATTATTATAAAAAAATGTTTTGCTTTATCTGAATTCATGTTACTGCAATGTACAGTGCTGCAATGTACAATATCGAGTAGGCCTATTTGCTTTTTTGGTTGTTTGAAAATATGCCTTCTGAATAAACAGTGAAAATCAAAGACTGCAGTGTTTCATATAAAGTAGACTAGTGTGTTCCCCCTGATCTGAAAGTGTATGCATATGATGCAAGTATGTGTCATTTTGTCATCAGAGTTACATTTTGACAAAGGAATGTTAGGTTTTGATAGCAGAGTTTCAATTTGACACAGATGTGAATGGTAAATTTCCCAGTGTTGTGTCATGTTTACTTGTGTGTAGATTTTTGTCACAATGAGCGAAGTTTTGCAAAATGTGTTCAAGCAACGGGCAAAAACTAAGAGTTACTACAAGGCTCGAAATGATACAGACTTCATCTCAATAGTTTTACAAACATCAATGTTGGATGGCCTGGAAGTGTACATGACTCCAGAGTTCTCAGGAACTCTGACATTTATGACAAGGCAGAAAGAGGAGTGCTCTTTCCCAACGCAAGTATTTTTATGTTTTTTATATGACATTTCACTAGGGTTGCCACCTATGTCTGATAAAAAAACGGGACATCGATGACCGGGGGGGTGTTGGCAATGCGCCCCCACGGAAGAAAATTTTGAAACATAACCCCTGAAATTCTTACATTTTATAGCACATTATAATGCAACTTTTTAGGCAAAGTTGCATTATATATATTTTTAGAAGTTGCACATAAATTAATAGCAAAGTAGGCTTAATCAATATACAAGACTTTTACCACTCAGATATATAAAGGCTATCATGATCATTTTGCCAAACATTAACCATGTATTTGTTTAGTTCATAATACGTTTTATTTTTAACTTAAACAAATACAACATATAACATTCAAAAATCATCGGCTTACTGCATTTGAAGAAAAATAAACACATCAGTTTTCTGTAGCCTTGTGCAAACTCATTCAATAGAATTAGACTTCTAGAATGTTCTTTCCAGTGCAAAAAAATATATTTTTAATGTAGTAGTTTTTCTTATCATAGCCTACAAATGTCTCAGTTTACTCGATTTACTGAAGCCTGTAAAACAAACGCATTTGCAGCTGCACAGCCGTGTGTATATCTGCTGCAGAGCGTCTGGCTCGCTCATAGGCTGCTCTGCGGACACTGACATCCAATAGCGCGGGCGCCTCTGACGTGCGACCAATGAGCCAACTCTACGTCATTATACGTCAGAGCCCATGTTTACGTGCGCATGCAAGCCTTTTAGGGGCGCGCGCTTCTTGAGACACGCACACTAGCACACACACGCAAGGTCTCTCATTTGCCGTGCGCGCGGCGCGCAACACGTTTTGAACATACATATTCACGTAGCTTTCGAAAACCGGGACATTCAGTGTCCCGGGAGAGTGCATAAATTTCCCGGGACAGGATATTAAAAAGAAGGACAATCCCGGTAAAACCGGGACAGGTGGCAACCCTACATTTCACATTTCTGCTATTAGGGTTTAGAATCATGATCTTCATATGCTATAGCTATCATAATATAAATTTGTTGTTATATACTATATATACTAAAAACATTGACCTGAATTGTAAATACTCATGATACAGACCTGTACTTTTGATCTGTAAATTGACTGCAGTTACAGATTTTCTAATATTTTCACTCAGATCACAGATGAGATCCAAGGCACACAGGTGCCCATCATGCTACTGGGAGATCCAGCCTACCCACTTCGGCCATGGCTCATGAAGGGTTACTCTGATACGGGAAACCTACTGAAGACCAGCGATACTTCAACCAGAGGCTAAGCAGTGCTAGAATGACAGTCGAATGTGCATTTGGTCGATTAAAAGGTATTTGGTCGATTAAAAGGTAGATGGAGATGTCTAGCCAAACGTCTTGATGTTGACATAGCTTTGGTCCCCACTGTTATTGTTACATGTTGCACTCTACATAACATATGTGAGAAGCACAATGAAACATATGGTGAGGACCTCCCTGCAGCTGTCCCTCCTGAAGCAACAGGTGAGGATGTTGACCCAGTGGCTGCTGTGGACACTCAACCACTGAGAGTTCGGGAGGCACTGACCCCCCTTACAAAACAAAAATATATTGCAGTATATTGGAAAATATCATGCGATATATTAAAGGGGGGGTGAAATACTCAGTTTCACTCAATCTCATGTTAATCTTGAGTACCTATAGAGTAGTATTGCATCCTTCATATCTCCAAAAAGTCTTTAGTTTTATTATATTTATAAAAGAAAAATAGGCTGTACCGAGTCTTTCCGGAAAAACCCGAGCAGGTGGAGGCGTGCCGTGTGGGCGGGAGCGCGCGAAGCTTTTGCGTGTGTTGTAAACAGAAAGACTCGTGGTTTATGAGGACATGATTTAGTTTTACAATAAACAAACTGACACCTACAGTGGCCAGCTAAACAACTGTATTTAAACACACAAACACACACCATACATCGCATGCTCCATCGATACATTAACTGTACGTGATCATGTTGTTTACTTGCTGTGCTTAGCTTACACGCCGATAGTTAACAACACACTACATTTGAAGCATTTTTACTCACCGCCTGCGGTACCGTGAACCTTTATCGTTGGGACTGCTCCATCTTTAAGTATTAGGCGATCTGCAAATCGTCGAACTGTGCCTTGTTTATAAAACTATTAGCAGCTACCGCCGAAATGAAGGGAACAAACAAGAACACAATTGCGCAACTCCGTTGCTGCTCTGGAAAAACAAAATCCATCCACAGGTCCCTTAACTCTGGGTTCTTTGGACATTTGTGCAGTGTTGTCTTGCCCTGGCAACCAAAAACACATTTTTTGGTGCCATTGTTTTGATTGCAACGCAGCAGAGCACAGCGGTCTGATGGACGCTCTCGTACGCTCTAGGCTACAGCTGCGCGCGCGCACTTCCGGGAGAATTGCCCTTAAGACCCGTATAAGGAAATTCCACCCACTCTGACGTCACGTAGTTACGTATTCGAAAAAAACTTTCCGAAACTTGTGACAAACCGGAAGGAGTATTTTTTTAACAGAAATACTCCATCAAACTTACAACTTCATTTTTGAAACTTTGTCCATGTTTACCATGGTAATCCAACTCTTTAACAGTGTAAAAAACTCACTATGCATGAAACAGCATTTCACCCCCCCCTTTAAGCAATATATTTCCATATATGGGATTTAATATTTCTATTTTCCAATATATTGCAATATATGCATAGACCATATATGTATATATATTGATACATAGACCATATATATATATTGATACATATAAAACAAATATATTGCAATCAAGACCAAAAAAGTCACTATAATTTTACATGTAATAGTTTGTCTTTATATGCTTTAATATACTGCAATATATATATATATATATATATATATATATATATATATATATATATATATATATATATAAAAACTGTAGTTTTACAGAATTTTACTATTTTATTTAGCAGATTTTTCATTTATATTTATGTAATATTACACATTAATAGATAATATACCTTTTACCGGAATGAAAAGAGAGAAAGAAACATGGTTTATGAAATTGGTCTGTTAATTAAGATAAGTTTATTCACTTTTTTTTATTTATTTAAAAGATCTCCCACGATATATTAGTTTTCCTTTATTCTCTCAGGATCCAGCGATGTGAAGAGCTTCGCTGAAGAGATGAAAATCACCCCCGGTTATATACTCTAAGCCACGCCCATTCTGGTGGGCTAGACGCGTTGAGGATACTTTTTTGGCTTCAATATCTCAAGAAGATGAATCTATTAAAGCCAAAAAAGGATCCTTAATTTTGTATACATTGTCAACGCAGTGCAGCAGCCAGCAGACCTAGTAGAGCAGGCTGACTAGCGTGCTCATTGGCTGCCGGCAAACTTCTGCAGCCTACCAGTGAGCCCGGCGTGACGCCGCGTCCAAAATCCCTGATTTTCATCTCTTCAGCGAAGCTCTTCGCATCGTTGGATCCTGAGAGAATAAAGGAAAACTAATATTAATATCGTGGGAGATCTTTTAGTGTTTAATGTTCTATTATTTTAGAATTTAAAATGTTTTCTGGTATTTCTGGTTTTTGGGGTCACCATTGTGCTGAAGAGTAGACCCTGTGGTTATGTTGACGATTGGCTGAAGCTGTTTATGAGTAGACTTTAATTATTATATTTGAATAATAATTTCTTTGAGCACGACATGAAGTGGTTTAAAGGTTTGCATATTTAGCCTATTGCAGGTGGCACATTTAAGTATTCATATATTTTAGATGTTACATGTGTATATATCTCCATATATGTCAATACATTATTTGTACATATTCACATATATGTACACATATATTGTGCATACATTTTACAATATATATGTACATATATTTCCATATAATTTTACATATATTTAAAATATATTCTACCACATATTAAAAATACATGTGACACTATATCTTTACATATATTATCAATACATTTTCCCATATAAATTGCAATACATTGTGGTGGTTATTTATAAATATAAAATTGCATATATTTTACAATATATAAACACATATATATTCATGTTCAATATATTGCAATATATGGAAAGCGGCAATCATTTGTATATTTTGCAATATATTGCAATATATTACATGAATATATAATATATTGTATAATATATGCATCACTAATGTATTATTCCATGTATTTCCAATATATAATATATTGAAAAAATAATATATTACAACATATTGCAATATATTTCAAGTAATATATTGGTAAATATATTTTCCTTTCGTAAGGGCCAGCATTTTGCTACACAGCGCTGAACATGACAATACGGCGAGATAAGAATGTGTGAATACCTTACAATATTAATGGAATATGGTATGAATGCCATACAATTATTTGTTATTATTTTTTATACTTTTACTCTGTTGTGGTGGTGTACAATCACACTCAAAGTTATCGTGTGTCAATAATATTAAGACCACATTTATTCTTGTTCAACATGTATTTATTTAAACTGTATTCAGATCTAAGTCAAATGTTGAAAAATGAAAGTGACAGGAGCATTCAAGTCTGAATAGATCAAAACAAAGCTTAAAGGAGCATTTCACCCATTTCAACATTAATCTTTATTGAAAGTGGATCATATATGTAGTTGAAATGTAAAAGAATTTTTGAATTTGGTGCCCTCTTGACCGAGAAAAGACAGAAAATAACTGAATGGCGCATTTGTATGTAAGACAACAACTCCCACAATGCACCACATTGCACAGCTCCGCAAGCCACTCCCACTAATCCAGAACAGCGCAAACATTAGAGAAATCACTCTTGCGTCTACAAGGCTAACTTTAGCTGCCACCGGAGTTTGAAATTCATTTCACACAAAATTTCTAGTTTAGCTGTGGCGAGCAGGACGAGGGTGAGGGACGTGAGAGCAGCGCGAGGCTGGTGGCGTGAGTGATAATGAACGACACCTGTGAGATGCACCGGTCTCTCTTGCGTCTCTCACAAGGAAGCAGAAGCATAAAAGGAGGAGCGACGACGGCAGATCTAGAGAGAAACCGGCCTGATTTTATGTTGTGTTTTGTTTCTGTTGTGTGTGGACAGCAGTCGTCAATGAGGGGCTGCTGGCTATTTGTATTTGTTCATTTTACAATTAAAATGTTTAAATGTTCGCCGGTTCCCGCTTCCTTCTTCACAACAATGAACCCCGTTAATGTTACATTAGCAAACTCATTAGTGAATTACTCCTCGCTTGTATTTCTTTCTATATGGTGAATTACTGCATGATACCTGAATGTTGGCGAAACTCGGATGGTTCACATCACAACACAAACGTCCGTGTGCTGTGCTCGTCTGATTCAGAGATTTCGTCCAGAAATTGCCATCGTTTAAATTCTCTGCAGCAGACGGACTCGATCTGTATCCGAAGCGCACAGTGAGAGCACAGGCACCAGCAGTCCGCCCAGCTCGAGGTAGCCCGGGCTCCTCGTCCGCGACAGGCAGCCGCCTCCTGTTCCTCCATCAGCCTCAGCTGCTCTTCACTGTGGCTCGTAAAGATAGTCACGAACATCAGAATCGAGCAGCAGAATTTCGAAATCCTCTTCCATATCATGTTTAGTTTCTTCCGCCATTGTCGGAACTTCCTATCTCCACAGCGCTTGTTAGCTTAGCTTCCAAACAAGATGGCGGATAATGATTTCAGTATCTGCAAGTGAAGTCCCACCCACTGATCTGTAATAGGTCTGTAGCGCGAGTGGGTCCCACACCCTGGATAAATGATGAGCTAGTGTTTGTAGTCTCTAAACTTTTAAATGAAATGTGACTTCCTGCTTATTATGACGCAAAATGATGATTTTTACGTCATAATAAGCAGGAAGTAAAACACTTAAATCCTTATTTCTCCCATCTCAGGGGAAAATAAGGGAATAAACCATGACCATTCAAAAATATTACTGGGTTTCTAAAGATACAAAGCTTAATGCAAATGGGTAAAGTGTCCCTTTAACTACTCTATTTAACACGTGTAGCTCAAATGAACATTGGCTACACATTATAATGATGAAAAAAGGCAATTCTGAACATTCAATTCCCTGAGTACTGATGAATACAAAATGGGATGCAGGTTTTGCCTATCCATTTTAAAAACTACAGGCAGCTCTTAAACAGCTAGATTATTATTTCTAAACACTATCATTTGTGGGGCTGGGGGCTGAGGCTGAAGACTGTTGTGCCTGGCCTTGACTGAGCAGAAATGATGGGCTGAAAGTGTGTGTGGCCCTGGTAAGAGGTTGAAGGTTGGGTATCATAGAGAGAGAGGAAGGGATGTTTGTCTGAGTGTGTGAATGATGAGAGGACACAGTAGAAGCATAACCTTTGTACCAGGCATGAAAGTTGGTAGCTTCACTTTGGTGAGGTGTTATGTTGTGGGGTGTGTTTGATCTGGGTGATAAGGTGATAAGGTTGTTTGTGATCTTGGTTGAAGTGCTGAGCATTAGTATGATCTGGGTGGAAAGGTGGATTTTGGGTCTGATCTGAGCGGAAGGGAGGAGGGCGTGTGTGGTCTTGGTAAAAAGGTGGAGTGTGGGATTGAGCTTGGTAGAAGGGAGGTGGCCTTGTCTGTTCAAACCAAGGAGGGTGTGCTTGCTCTGGGAATGGCCTTAGGACAGGAGGTCTGCGGGCGAGGAACTGGGTGAGCATGCTCATCATACTGTACGTAACTCGTGGGCTTGCTGGGCAGCCTGCAGTTTGAGTTGAAACTCTGCGTCATCCGTCTGGCTGAAAGTACTGGCAATTTTCTACACACGGAGAACGGAAAAACAGATGGAATCCATTGTGGATTCCATCTTGTTTTTCCGTTTTCTCCGTGTTGTAGATGGACCTGTAAAAAACAGAATTTCTTTATGTTTAGAGGAAATTGTTTATGACAGTAACTACATTTCTTTAAGGGTTACTTTACTTTTTCCATTTCCATTTCCACACTTAAAACAAGCATTTGTAAAATGGACACACTGGTAAAACATAATCAAACCCTACCAGTTCCACTCTCCTGATGATGTGCACCAGTTGCTTCTTTGATGGATGAGGTAAACCTTGAAGGGGTTGAGTCACTGAATGAGGTCTCAGGAGAATCATGAGATGCATCATGAGGATCATCAGAATAAAAACAAATTCATTCTTGACACATAAACACATAAAAGTAACAACTAGAATATCAGAGAATTGTGCTATTTAATAGTTCAGTTTTTGATGTGTAATATATGAATAAAGCATTTTCAATTTTTTGGATGTTTAATATGTGTAAAGCTTTTTGGGTGGACATATTTTGGCCTAAAAAAAGAAGAAACAAATAATTCAAATGGAAAACAAGAAAAATCTCACTTCAAATGGAAAATAATATTATTTTTCATACCCTAATGGCAGATAATTAAGCATATTTTAAGCTAAAACATTATATAATATATATATACAGTAGAGGTCAAAATTAGAGAACAATTAAGAAACACTTGATTATTTTCAGAAATATTGTTACAGTTTTTCTCAATTGCTAAAACACTAAACCCTATTGTCTGAACCAAATGCTCAGTTGCCTGAACCCACTGATTGAATCAATCACTCTTTTGACAAAACCATAAGCACTTTTCACCTGTTTAGATTCATCAGATATTACTGTTCTTTGTCTTCGCTGACCACCTCGACCTCCTCTCACATGAACTCTTCCTCTCAGATTTCTATCCATTGTAGGGCCTCACAAACCAGTGCTCTCTGAACTGGCTTACTGTATATGTTCCCTCACATCATTAGCCACAAGTGTGATCAATTTTGAGTTGTTGTG
Organism: Chrosomus eos; assembly: GCA_036326025.1. NCBI lineage: Eukaryota > Metazoa > Chordata > Actinopteri > Cypriniformes > Leuciscidae > Chrosomus > Chrosomus eos. The sequence continues at coordinate 33,254,784 of CM070822.1, forward strand.
TTCAAGTGGTGACACATGTGCTTTAATTGTGTTTGACTTTTGTCACCTGTGCTCACCATTATGCAGCACGGGTGCATCACAATGAAAATGTGTTGGCAAGTTGTGTCTAAACAGGTGAAAAATGCTTATGGTTTTGCTAAAAGAGTGATTGATTCAATCAATCAGAGGGTTCAGGCAACTGAGCATTTGGTTCAGACAATAGGGTTTAGTGTTTTAGCAATTGAGAAAAACTGTAAATGCACAGGTTTTTTTTTTTTTTGCAACATGCATTTAGCCTACAGTGAACAATAAACATGTATTTCTCCAGCTTCATGTCCTGAGCATTGTGTTTTCTATTTTTCTACGTATTTTGACTGACTCGGGGCACGATTTGACAACATAGTTCAGTTTTGAGCACAGATTGAACTGTTTTGAGGTGAAAGTTTGGTTTTGCAAGAAGAGTCTAAGGTTTTGTGAATGTAGCTTGACAATTGGGCTTTGTGTTCACAGTTTAGAGAAAAGGAGAGCAGCTTTCAAGCAATGTGTCTTAGCAATCGAGAAAAACTGTAATCTTCATTGCTTGAAATTTTGAGGGATATTCACTGTGGGTATACCATCGCTCTACTAGCATTTTTTACAAAATAACCAACAAAAACCTTTATTTTGTGGAAAACACAACGATCAAAACTAGAGAACAATAACCCTTGCAGCACAAAAGCAAGCATTACAACAAAAAAATTTAGGCTTCCAGCAGTCAAAATAGTGTATATTTAGTAGGTGTGATATAATAGTGAATATTAGTAGGATCGGGGGCTGATCACAGCTGGCAGGTCCAGAGGAACTGAAACTTTCTTTGTTTGGAACCGGCACTTTCAAAAAATGCCTGAAATTATTGACCTGACCTACCAGGCTCTTTATCAAATAACAAACTCTCTAATTTAATAATGTAAAACGTTTTATACAGACACTTCATATTTAAATGGTATTCGATGATGTTTTTTTTGGATTCACTGTCTTCTGTGAAGCGATGACCTAAAATGACGCACGAGGCAGTTCCTGGAAATGGGAAGGCTGTTTGCAACAAGCTGCAGTCCCGCTGATCGGGGGCTGATCACAGCTGGCAGGTCCAGAGGAACTGAAACTCTCTTTGTTTGGAACCGGCACTTTCAAAAAATGCCTGAACTTATTGACCTGACCTACCAGGCTCTTTATCAAATAACAAACTCTCTAATTTAATAATGTAAAACGTTTTATACAGACACTTCATATTTAAATGGTATTCGATGATGTTTTTTTTGGATTCACTGTCTTCTGTGAAGCGATGACCTAAAATGACGCACGAGACAGTTCCTGGAAATGGGAAGACTGTTTGCAGCGGGCTGAAGTCGGGCTGATCGGGGGCGACTACCTTTCTCTGCAACTCCTCGTTAGTATAGTGGACAGTATCTCCGCCTGTCACGCGGAAGACCGGGGTTCGATTCCCCGACGAGCTCTCTAATTTAGTAACGTAACACGTTTTATACAGACACTTCATATTTAAATGGTATTCGATTTTTTATTTTGGCTTCTCTGAAGCGATGACCTAAAATGACGCATGAGGCAGTTCCTGGAAATGGGAAGGCTGTTTGCAACGAGCTGCAGTCCCGCTGATCGGGGGCTGATCACAGCTGGCAGGTCCAGAGGAACTGAAACTCTCTTTGTTTGGAACCGGCACTTTCAAAAAATGCCTGAACTTATTGACCTGACCTACCAGGCTCTTTATTAAATAACAAGCTCTGTAATTTAATAATGTAAAACGTTTTATACAGACACTTCATATTTAAATAGTATTCGATGATGTTTTTTTTGGATTCACTGGCTTCTGTGAAGCGATGACCTAAAATGACGCACGAGGCAGTTCCTGGAAATGGGAAGACTCTTTGCAGCGGGCTGAAGTCGGGCTGATCGGGGGCGACTACCTTTCTCTGCAACTCCTCGTTAGTATAGTGGACAGTATCTCCGCCTGTCACGCGTAAGACCGGGGTTCGATTCCCCGACGGGGAGACCCATTCCTTTAGTGCTGCCCAAAGACCCATACAAAAAATTTGCTCCAGCCACAGGAATTGGCCAGGGGCCCCGGACGACTGTTTTAGCAAAAGGCAATGCGTTGGCCGGGAATCGAACCCGGGTCAACTGCTTGGAAGGCAGCTATGCTCACCACTATACCACCAACGCAGGCGGTTGCAAATCGGCTGGATGCCGGATTGTGCCGTCAGCAAGAATTCTCGCAACACATTAGCAGCTGGCAGGTGCAGAGGAAGTGAAACTCTCTTTGTTTCTCTAAAATGACGCACGAGGCAGTTCCTGGAAATGGGAAGACTGTTTGCAGCGGGCTGAAGTCGGGCTGATCGGGCGCGACTACCTTTCTCTGCAACTCCTCGTTAGTATAGTGGACAGTATCTCCGCCTGTCACGCGGAAGACCGGGGTTCGATTCCCCGACGGGGAGACCCATTCCTTTAGTGCTGCCCAAAGACCCATACAAAAAATTTGCTCCAGCCACAGGAATTGGCCAGGGGCCCCGGACGACTGTTTTAGCAAAAGGCAATGCGTTGGCCGGGAATCGAACCCGGGTCAACTGCTTGGAAGGCAGCTATGCTCACCACTATACCACCAACGCAGGCGGTTGCAAATCGGCTGGATGCCGGATTGTGCCGTCAGCAAGAATGCTCGCAACACATTAGCAGCTGGCAGGTGCAGAGGAAGTGAAACTCTCTTTGTTTGGACTGGGCACTGAAAAAAAGCTGAACTCTTGACCTGACTCAGCTCTTATTAAAAACAAGCCTCTAATTTAGTAACGTAACACTTTATACAGCACTTCAATTAAATGGTATCGATTTTTTATTTTGCTCTCTGAACGATGACCTAATCTATAGGCAGTTCCTGGAAAGGAAGGCTTTTGCAAACTGCGTCCCGCTCACAGTGCAGGAGGGAACGAAACTCTCTTTTTTGGACCGGCACTTCAAAAATGCCTGACTATTGACTACCTACCAGTCTTATAATAACAAACTCTAATTAATAATGTAAACGTTTTTACAGCACTTATATTTAAAGTATCGATGATGTTTTTTGATCACTCTTCTGTAAGCGATGACTAAAATGACGCACAGCAGTTCCTGGAAGGGAAGACTGTTGCAGCGCTGAAGTCGCTGATCGGGGATACTTTCCGCAATCCTCGTAGTAAGTGGACAACCGCCTGTCACCGAGACCGGTCGATTCCGACGGGGACCATTTCTTTAGTGCTGCCAAAGACCCATACAAAAATGCTCGCCACAGAGTTGCCAGGGCCCCGACGACGTTTTAGCAAGGCAATCTTGGCGGGAATGAACCGGGTCAACTGCTTGGAAGGCAGCTATGCTCACACTATACCACCAACCAGGCGGTTGCAATCGCTGGATGCCGATTGGCCGTCACAAGAATGCTCGCAACACATAGCATGCAGTGCAGGAAGTGAAACTCTCTTTGTTTGGACGGCACTAAAAAGCTGAACTATGACCTGACTACAGGCTCTTTATTAAAACAAGCTCTTATTTATAAGTAAACGTTTATACAGACACTTATATTAATGGTATTCGATTTTTATTTGGCTTCTTGAAGCGATGACCTAAAATGACGCGAGGCAGTTCCTGGAAATGGGAAAGCTGTTTGCACGGCTGAGTCGCTGATGGGTGATACCTGCATCCGAGAATAAATCTCTTCCGCCTTAAAGCCCGATTATTCCTGAACCCATCTTTATCAAAACCCTCAAAATTGTACACGTTACGAACTTTTTAAAGGCAATGTTCGGATTCACCGTCTCTGGAAGCATGACCTAAAAACGCAGGCGTTTGAAATGGGAGATTTTGCAGCGTCGAATGGCTGCGGGCGGAATGAACTCTCTTGTTTGGACGACTGCGCCATTGACGGACCATCTTTATTAAAACAACTTCTTAGACGACCGGGCGACACTTTTTAAAAGGATTCGAACGGTCTCTGAAGGATGACCAATACCAGAGGCGTTGAAATGGAGGCGTTTGCACACCCAGTGCTGCACACAGCTGGCAGGTCAGAGGAATGAAACTCTCTTTTGGAACCGGCACTTTCAAAAAATGCCTGAACTTATTGACTGACCTACCAGGCTCTTTATTAAATAACAACTCTTAATTTAATAATGTAAACGTTTTATACAGACACTTCATATTTAAATGTATTCGATGATGTTTTTTGGATTCACTGGCTTCTGTGAAGCGATGACCTAAAAGTTCCTGGAAATGGGAAGACTGTTTGCAGCGGGCTGAAGTCGGGCTGATCGGGGGCGACTACCTTTCTCTGCAACTCCTCGTTAGTATAGTGGACAGTATCTCCGCCTGTCACGCGTAAGACCGGGGTTCGATTCCCCGACGGGGAGACCCATTTCTTTAGTGCTGCCCAAAGACCCATACAAAAAATTTGCTTCAGCACAGGAGTTGGCCAGGGGCCCCGGACGACTGTTTTAGCAAAAGGCAATGCGTTGGCCGGGAATCGAACCCGGGTCAACTGCTTGGAAGGCAGCTATGCTCACCACTATACCACCAACGCAGGCGGTTGCAAATCGGCTGGATGCCGGATTGTGCCGTCAGCAAGAATCCTCGCAACACATTAGCAGCTGGCAGTGTGTCAGAGGAATGTGAGAAACATCTCTCTTTGTTAGGACACCGGGCACTTTCAACAAAATGCCTGAACTTTATTTGACCTCGACGCCTATCCAGGACCTCTGTTAATTAAATAACATGCTACTAGTATTTAATAATAAGTAAAACGTTTTATACAGACACTTCATATTTAAATAGTATTCGATGATGTTTTTTTTGGATTCACTGGCTTCTGTGAAGCGATGACCTAAAATGACGCACGAGGCAGTTCCTGGAAATGGGAAGACTGTTTGCAGCGGGCTGAAGTCGGGCTGATCGGGGGTGACTACCTTTCTCTGCAACTCCTCGTTAGTATAGTGGACAGTATCTCCGCCTGTCACGCGAAGACCGGGGTTCGATTCCCCGACGGGGAGACCCATTCCTTTAGTGCTGCCCAAAGACCCATACAAAAAATTTGCTCCAGCCACAGGAATTGGCCAGGGGCCCCGGACGACTGTTTTAGCAAAAGGCAATGCGTTGGCCGGGAATCGAACCCGGGTCAACCGCGCGGGAGCCGAAAATGGGTAAGCTTAACTTCCCTTAACTTTTCCCATTCATTCTCTATGGTAGTGCTTAACACTACGGATGCAATATACCTTTGGCCACACGTAGACTTCCTGGCGCTGTTTCGCTTTTCCGTGGCGGGGAATTTAAAAAGCATAGTGTCATCTGTCAATCATTCGCAGTGGTTTTACGATCGGAGAGATGTTTGTTTACCGACTCTTCAGCAAACTTGTTTTGTTTTGTTACTGTATAAACTACCTGCGGACAGATTTTACCTCAGGTGACCGCATATACATTATTATTATAATATTTTATCATTTAAATTGCATGTATATTATCATGTAATCGTATTGTTATCGTGTTGAATGGATTGTGACGATAAGAAACAGTAATCTCCTCGTTGTAAATACAGCTGTTATTTTATAAGAGTATCTTTGTTTATAAAGGTGAATGTTTCATCATAATCTCTTACTATGTTTAAAATATATGTTAACAGTGCAGTAAGATGTAATGTGCAGTAGTATGGAGGACCAAACCTGCAATTAAAAATGAATGAATGAATAAATAGATAGATAGATAAATAAATAAATAAACAAATAAATGTAATAATAATAGTAAAATAAATAAAGGAATAAACGACTTGATAAAATAAATATGATTCATTTAATCAAATGTATTTTTGTATAATTTCGCCCTAATTTATAATTTTTTGCTTTTATATATTAATGTATTTGTATTCTTTTTAATTGTATTTATTTATTATTTTATTTATTTATTTGTTCCATTTATTCTTATATTTATTTATGCATGCATTTATTTGTATATTTTATTTATTCCAATATGTATTTATTTCCAGATTTATTTATTTTAACCTTTATTTATTTCAATTTTCTTTCTTTAGTTTTATATCCTTACATTTTTTGTATGTGCATGATAGTTATGTTAGTTGGTCTTACACCAAATATTAATTAACAAATAAATAAAAGCAGAAAATAAATTAGGGGAAAAAATACAAAAATTAGTTTGATTAAGAATAAATCATATTTATTTTATCAAGTCGTTTATTCCTTTATTTATTTTCCTATTATCAAATTTATCTTTTTATTTATTTACATATTTCTTTATTCATTTTTAATTTCTGCAGGTTTGGTCCTCCTGTAATGTAATTAATATCACACACACATATATTACATTTAAATTACAAACAAACAAATATATATATATATATATATATATATATATATATATTATATATATTATATTTATATTTATATTATATAGGTCATTTAATGGTATAATTTAACATTTTTAATTAGTTAAACTTGTTAACTTTTTATACATAGGCTACATATATACATTTATCCATATCCATATACATTTTTATATTAAATCTTTTTACACATACAGTATATTAAGCTATTTAAATAATGAATATTAAATAATGCAAATTTAATAAACACTACGTGCTCTAAGGCTGCCTTTATTCAGTTAAGAAACAGTAATATTATGGAATATTATTGCATTTTAAAATAACTATTTTATATATATATCACTGATGCTTAAGTATTAACTGTCTTATTTCACTTTGTTACTGTAAGTATTTAAATGCTTATGCTGAGACGCTAATGAATACATTCTGATTTCAGAACAGCATCATGAAGAAAACAGTATTTTTCCCCGGGCAAGTCAAAGTGTCTTTCAGGAAATGCCCATCAGGCCATTTACGCCGGGACCCATCAGAAGAGGCAAAAAGAATTAAAGACAACCCTTCACTGCAGGACAAGTCAACACCTCAAAGAGAAGATCTGGTCAAGCTGAATGCCCGTACTGTTGTGTCCGTTCTGATGATGTTATGATGAGTTAAACAGGGCATCTATAAGAGTGACTGGGCAACCCAAATATCCAGCCTTCCACATCTCCAGCAGGGAGACAAGAGAGAGGTTTGGCCTACAATATGTGGAGCCAGGCTGTCGACGTGTGCCTCTTGACTTTGACAAACACAAAAGCAGGAAGACAGACCTAGGGATGCAAGAAAGTCTTCATCTGGCACTGAGTTCTCATTTCCATCTCAGGTAAGCCTTTAAAGTTCTTTGATAACAGACTCTTTTTTTTTTTTTTAAACATTATAATAATTTTGCTCAATTTCAGAAATGCTTAGAGGATTCCTCTTTTGCTGAGACCCCTCTTGCTGCTGAACCAGAGGCCACCCCACAGACTGTCATTTTTCAATGTTCTACTCCGAGTTCTGTGACAGTGAAGGAACAAACATCTGAGGAGTTTCTTTTAGATGCAGGTAATTATATTATTCATACAGGCGCCAATGTGTGTAATCTGTTTGCCTAATCTATGCACACAAAACACAAATACTTAATTTAATCATTTTGTGAATCTCTTTTAGAACTGCCAAGCACACCACCACTGCCTTCAGCTGCTTCTCCCTGTGCTGCTCGGACTGGACCCATTAAGACAGGTGGTTTGTGTTGGACTATAACAGATGGACAGATCCAATGAGAAATGCCATTGATGGATTGCTGGCCAAGCACCACAGGAGTGTTAAATTTATTTCCATTGTTCATTAAAATCAAACAGTTTTGTCCTTGTTTACTTTGTACTTTAGTGTGTTTTTAAGTTAATTTTATTGACATTATTTTATCTTGCTCAGATGTGTAAACACTAAATGTTAATAACTGTTATTATTAAACTGTACATAATTATTTAATTTAAAAAATCTTGTTTTTTCCTGTTTTCAATCTTTTGTTTTTTATATTTTATTATTATTATTAATGTTATTGTTGTTTAATCTATAAGTATTTAATACATTACCTTTTTCAGTTTTACATAATAATATATATATATTATTGTGCTATAAATAAAATCAGAAACGTACTATTTTGTGTTTACTGGTTATATTTCATATATATATTGGATTTCTGTACATAGTTAAACAAATATAATGTGAATATCTCTAAAAAATAAAGGTCTAAAATATTATCAAAATGTTCTTTACAATTATTCACATTGAAATATGTTCTATATTAAAGAAAACTATACCTTATTATAATGTAAATGTTTATTAAGATAATTGCAAATTTTGTACATCCTACACAAGAACAAATCTTACAAGTTTTATTCTATTTTGTGCACAACGTTAGTTTATTATATGTAAATCGTACTTAAAATGAATTTGTAATCATTGTTTAATCTAGATACACTTTATGGTATTTGTGGTAGAGACGGGACTCGAACCTCTAATTTCGTGTATTTTTTCTGGCCCGCCTCCCTGGAATTTCCTGCGTTCCTATTGGCTCGCAGCGCTCTACACCTACATGCGACTGGCCCCGCGTGGAAGGCAGCTATGCTCACCACTATACCACCAACGCAGGCGGTTGCAAATCGGCTGGATGCGGATTGTGCCGTCAGCAAGAATGCTCGCAACACATTAGCAGCTGGCAGGTGCAGAGGAAGTGAAACTCTCTTTGTTTGGACTGGGACTGAAAAAAAAGCATGAACTCATTGACCTGACCTACCAGGCTCTTTATTAAAAAACAAGCTCTCTAATTTAGTAACGTAACACGTTTTATACAGACACTTCATATTTAAATGGCATCGATTTTTTTTTTGGCTTCTCTGAAGCGATGACTAAATGACCATGAGGCAGTTCCTGGAAATGGGAAGGCTGTTGCAACGAGCTGCAGTCCGCTGATCGGGCTGATCACAGTGGCAGGTCAGAGGAACTGAACTCTCTTTGTTGGAACCGCACTTTCAAAAATGCTGAATTATTGACCTGACTACCAGGTCTTTATTAAATAACAAGCTCTGTAATTTAAATGTAAAACGTTTTATCAGACACTTATATTTAAATAGTATTCGATGATGTTTTTTTTGGATTCACTGGTTTGTGAAGCGATGACCTAAAATGACGCACGAGGCGTTCCTGGAATGGGAAGACTGTTTGCAGCTTTCAAATGCTGAATTATGACTGACTACAGTCTTTATTAAATAACAAGCTCTGTAATTTATAATGTAAAACGTTTTTACAGACACTTCAATTTAAATAGTATTCAATGATGTTTTTGGATTCATGGCTTGGAAGGTGACTAAATGACGCCGAGGCAGTTCCTGGAAATGGGAATACCGTTTGCAGCGGGTGAAGCGGGCTGATGGGGGCGACTACCTTTCTCTGCACTCTCGTTAGTATAGTGGACAGTATCTCGCCTGTATGCGGAAGACCGGGTTCGATTCCCGACGGGGGACCCATTCTTTAGTGCTGCCCAAAGACCATACAAAAATTTGCTCAGCCACAGGAATTGGCAGGGCCCCGAGAGTTTTAGCGAAGCAATGCGTTGGCCGGGAATCGAACGTCAACTGCTTGAAGGCATTGCTCACCACTAACCACCAACGCAGGCGGTTGCAAATCGGCTGGATGCGGTTGTGCCGTCAGCAGATGCTCGCAAACTAGCAGCTGAAGGCAGAGGAAGTGAACTCTTTTGTTGGAACGGCACTTCAAAAAATGCTGAATTATTGACCTGACCCAGGCTCTTATTAAATAACAAGCTCTGTAATTTAATAATGTAAAACGTTTTATACAACACTTCATATTTAAATGTATTCGATGTTTTTTTCGGATTCACTGGCTTCTGTGAAGCGATGACTAAATGACGCACGAGGCAGTTCCTGGAAATGGAAGACTGTTTGCAGCGGGCTGAAGTCGGCTATCGGGGGCGACTACCTTCTCTGCAACTTTTATATATGGACATACCGCTGTCACTAAGAGTTGATTCACGGGGAACCCATCCTTTAGTGTGCAAAGACCTCAAAAATTTGTACAGGATTGGCCAGGGCCCCGGACGCTGTTTCAAAAGGCTGCGTGGCCAACAACCCGGTCCTGCTGGAAGGCAGCTATGCTCACCACTATACCACCAACGCAGGCGGTTGCAAATCGGCTGGATGCGGATTGTGCCGTCAGCAAGAATGCTCGCAACACATTAGCAGCTGGCAGGTGCAGAGGAAGTGAAACTCTCTTTGTTTGGACTGGGGACTGAAAAAAAGCATGAACTCATTGACTGACTACCAGGCTCTTGCGGTTGCAATCGGCTGGATGCGGATTGTGCGTCAGCAAGAATGCTCGCAAACATTAGCAGCTGGCAGGTGCAGAGGAACTGAAACTCTCTTTGTTTGGACTGGGACTGAAAAAAAGCATGAACTCATTGACCTGACCTACCAGGCTCTTTATTAAAAACAAGCTCTCTAATTTAGTAAGTAACACGTTTATACAGACACTTCATATTTAAATGGTATTCGATTTTTTATTTTGGCTTCTCTGAAGCGATGACCTAAAATGACGCATGAGGCAGTTCCTGGAAATGGGAAGGCTGTTTGCAACGAGCTGCAGTCCCGCGATCGGGGCTGATCACAGCTGGCAGGTCCAGAGGAACTGAAACTCTCTTTGTTTGGAACCGGCACTTTCAAAAATGCCTGAACTTATTGACTGACCTACCAGCTCTTTATTAAATAACAAGCTCTGTAATTTAATAATGTAAAACGTTTATACAGACACTTCATATTTAAATAGTATTCGATGATGTTTTTTTGGATTCACTGGCTTCTGTGAAGCGATGACCTAAAATGACGCACGGGCAGTTCCTGGAAATGGGAAGACTGTTTGCAGCGGCTGAAGTCGGGCTGATCGGGGGCGACTACCTTTCTCTGCAACTCCTCGTTAGTATAGTGGACAGTATCTCCGCCTGTCACGCGAAGACCGGGGTTCGATTCCCCGACGGGAGACCCATTCCTTTAGTGCTGCCCAAAGACCCATACAAAAAATTTGCTCCAGCCACAGGAATTGGCCAGGGCCCCGGACGACTGTTTTAGCAAAAGGCAATGCGTTGGCCGGGAATCGAACCCGGGTCAACTGCTTGGAAGGCAGCTATGCTCACACTATACCACCAACGCAGGCGGTTGCAAATCGGCTGGATGCCGGATTGTGCCGTCAGCAAGAATGCTCGCAACACATTAGCAGCTGGCAGGTGCAGAGGAAGTGAAACTCTTTGTTTGGAACCGGCACTTTCAAAAAATGCCTGAACTTATTGACCTGACCTACCAGGCTCTTTATTAAATACAAGCTCTGTAATTAAATAATGTAAAACGTTTTATACAGACACTTCATATTTAAATAGTATTCGATGATGTTTTTTTTGGATTCACTGCTTCTGTGAAGCGAGACCTAAAATGACGCACGAGGCAGTTCCTGGAAATGGGAATACCGTTTGCAGCGGGCTGAAGTCGGCTGATCGGGGGCGACTACCTTTCTCTGCAACTCCTCGTTAGTATAGTGGACAGTATCTCCGCTGTCACGCGGAAGACCGGGGTTCGATTCCCCGACGGGGAGACCCATTCCTTTAGTGCTGCCCAAAGACCCATACAAAAAATTTGCTCCAGCCACAGGAATTGGCCAGGGGCCCCGGACGACTGTTTTAGCAAAAGGCAATGCGTTGGCCGGGAATCGAACCCGGGTCAACTGCTTGGAAGGCAGCTATGCTCACCACTATACCACCAACGCAGGCGGTTGCAAAATCGGCTGGATGTGCGGATTGTGGTGCCGTCAGCAAGAATTGCTCGCAACACATTAGCAGCTGGCAGGTGCAGAGGAACTGAAACTCTCTTTGTTTGGAACCGGCACTTTAAAAAAATGCCTGAACTTATTGACCTGACCTACCAGGCTCTTTATTAAATAACAAGCTCTGTAATTTAATAATGTAAAACGTTTTATACAGACATTCATATTTAAATAGTATTCGATGATGTTTTTTTTGTGATTCACTGGCTTCTGTGAAGCGATGACCTAAAATGACGCATGAGGCAGTTCCTGGAAATGGGAATACCGTTTGCAGCGGGCAGAAGTCGGGCTGATCGGGGGCGACTACCTTTCTCTGCAACTCCTCGTTAGTATAGTGGACAGTATCTCCGCCTGTCACGCGGAAGACCGGGGTTCGATTCCCCGACGGGGAGACCCATTCCTTTAGTGCTGCCCAAAGACCCATCACAAAAAATTTGCTCCAGCCACAGGAATTGGCCAGGGGCCCCGGACGACTGTTTTAGCAAAAGGCAATGCGTTGGCCGGGAATCGAACCCGGGTCAACTGCTTGGAAGGCAGCTATGCTCACCACTATACCACCAACGCAGGCGGTTGCAAATCGGCTGGATGCCGGATTGTGCCGTCAGCAAGAATGCTCGCAACACATTAGCAGCTGGCAGGTGCAGAGGAACTGAAACTCTCTTTGTTTGGACTGGGGACTGAAAAAAAAAGCATGAACTCATTGACCTGACCTACCAGGCTCTTTATTAAAAAACAAGCTCTCTAAATTTAGTAACGTAACACGTTTTATACAGACACTTCATATTTAAATGGTATTCGATTTTTTATTTTGGCTTCTCTGAAGCGATGACCTAAAATGACGCATGAGGCAGTTCCTGGAAATGGGAAGGCTGTTTGCAACGAGCTGCAGTCCCGCTGATCGGGGGCTGATCACAGCTGGCAGGTCCAGAGGAACTGAAACTCTCTTTGTTTGGAACCGGCACTTTCAAAAAATGCCTGAACTTATTGACCTGACCTACCAGGCTCTTTATTAAATAACAAGCTCTGTAATTTAATAATGTAAAAACGTTTTATACAGACACTTCATATTTAAATAGTATTCGATGATTGTTTTTTTTTGGATTCACTGGCTTCTGTGAAGCGATGACCTAAAATGACGCACGAGGCAGTTCCTGGAAATGGGAAGACTGTTTGCAGCGGGCTGAAGTCGGGCTGATCGGGGGCGACTACCTTTCTCTGCAACTCCTCGTTAGTATAGTGGACAGTATCTCCGCCTGTCACGCGGAAGACCGGGGTTCGATTCCCCGACGGGGAGACCCATTCCTTTAGTGCTGCCCAAAGACCCATACAAAAAATTTGCTCCAGCCACAGGAATTGGCCAGGGGCCCCGGACGACTGTTTTAGCAAAAGGCAATGCGTTGGCCGGGAATCGAACCCGGGTCAACTGCTTGGAAGGCAGCTATGCTCACCACTATACCACCAACGCAGGCGGTTGCAAATCGGCTGGATGCCGGATTGTGCCGTCAGCAAGAATGCTCGCAACACATTAGCAGCTGGCAGGTGCAGAGGAAGTGAAACTCTCTTTGTTTGGAACCGGCACTTTCAAAAAATGCCTGAACTTATTGACCTGACCTACCAGGCTCTTTATTAAATAACAAGCTCTGTAATTAAATAATGTAAAACGTTTTATACAGACACTTCATATTTAAATAGTATTCGATGATGTTTTTTTTGGATTCACTGGCTTCTGTGAAGCGATGACCTAAAATGACGCACGAGGCAGTTCCTGGAAATGGGAATACCGTTTGCAGCGGGCTGAAGTCGGGCTGATCGGGGGCGACTACCTTTCTCTGCAACTCCTCGTTAGTATAGTGGACAGTATCTCCGCCTGTCACGCGGAAGACCGGGGTTCGATTCCCCGACGGGGAGACCCATTCCTTTAGTGCTGCCCAAAGACCCATACAAAAAATTTGCTCCAGCCACAGGAATTGGCCACGGGTCCCGGACGACTGTTTTAGCAAAAGGCAATGCGTTGGCCGGGAATCGAACCCGGGTCAACTGCTTGGAAGGCAGCTATGCTCACCACTATACCACCAACGCAGGCGGTTGCAAATCGGCTGGATACCGGATTGTGCCGTCAGCAAGAATGCTCGCAACACATTAGCAGCTGGCAGGTGCAGAGGAAGTGAAACTCTCTTTGTTTGGAACCGGCACTTTCAAAAAATGCCTGAACTTATTGACCTGACCTACCAGGCTATTTATTAAATAACAAGCTCTGTAATTTAATAATGTAAAACGTTTTATACAGACACTTCATATTTAAATAGTATTCGATGATGTTTTTTTTGGATTCACTGGCTTCTGTGAAGCGATGACCTAAAATGACGCACGAGGCAGTTCCTGGAAATGGGAAGACTGTTTGCAGCGGGCTGAAGTCGGGCTGATCGGGGGCGACTACCTTTCTCTGCAACTCCTCGTTAGTATAGTGGACAGTATCTCCGCCTGTCACGCGGAAGACCGGGGTTCGATTCCCCGACGGGGAGACCCATTCCTTTAGTGCTGCCCAAAGACCCATACAAAAAATTTGCTCCAGCCACAGGAATTGGCCAGGGGCCCCGGACGACTGTTTTAGCAAAAGGCAATGCGTTGGCCGGGAATCGAACCCGGGTCAACTGCTTGGAAGGCAGCTATGCTCACCACTATACCACCAACGCAGGCGGTTGCAAATCGGCTGGATGCCGGATTGTGCCGTCAGCAAGAATGCTCGCAACACATTAGCAGCTGGCAGGTGCAGAGGAACTGAAACTCTCTTTGTTTGGACTGGGGACTGAAAAAAAAAGCATGAACTCATTGACCTGACCTACCAGGCTCTTTATTAAAAAACAAGCTCTCTAATTTAGTAACGTAACACGTTTTATACAGACACTTCATATTTAAATGGTATTCGATTTTTTATTTTGGCTTCTCTGAAGCGATGACCTAAAATGACGCATGAGGCAGTTCCTGGAAATGGGAAGGCTGTTTGCAACGAGCTGCAGTCCCGCTGATCGGGGGCTGATCACAGCTGGCAGGTCCAGAGGAACTGAAACTCTCTTTGTTTGGAACCGGCACTTTCAAAAAATGCCTGAACTTATTGACCTGACCTACCAGGCTCTTTATTAAATAACAAGCTCTGTAATTTAATAATGTAAAACGTTTTATACAGACACTTCATATTTAAATAGTATTCGATGATGTTTTTTTTTGGATTCACTGGCTTCTGTGAAGCGATGACCTAAAATGACGCACGAGGCAGTTCCTGGAAATGGGAATACCGTTTGCAGCGGGCTGAAGTCGGGCTGATCGGGGGCGACTACCTTTCTCTGCAACACCTGTTAGTATAGTGGACAGTATCTCCGCCTGTCACGCGGAAGACCGGGGTTCGATTCCCCGACGGGGAGACCCATTCCTTTAGTGCTGCCCAAAGACCCATACAAAAAATTTGCTCCAGCCACAGGAATTGGCCAGGGGCCCCGGACGACTGTTTTAGCAAAAGGCAATGCGTTGGCCGGGAATCGAACCCGGGTCAGCCGCGCGGGAGCCGAAAATGGGTAAGCTTAACTTCCCTTAACTTTTCCCATTCATTCTCTATGGTAGTGCTTAACACTACGGATGCAATATACCTTTGGCCACACGTAGACTTCCTGGCGCTGTTTCGCTTTTCCGTGGCGGGGAATTTAAAAAGCATAGTGTCATCTGTCAATCATTCGCAGTGGTTTTACGATCGGAGAGATGTTTGTTTACCGACTCTTCAGCAAACTTGTTTTGTTTTGTTACTGTATAAACTACCTGCGGACAGACTTTACCTCAGGTGACCGCATATACATTATTATTATAATATTTTATCATTTAAATTGCATGTATATTATCATGTAATCGTATTGTTATCGTGTTGAATGGATTGTGACGATAAGAAACAGTAATCTCCTCGTTGTAAATACAGCTGTTATTTTATAAGAGTATCTTTGTTTATAAAGGTGAATGTTTCATCATAATCTCTTACTATGTTTAAAATATATGTTAACAGTGCAGTAAGATGTAATGTGCAGTAGTATGGAGGACCAAACCTGCAATTAAAAATGAATGAATGAATAAATAGATAGATAGATAAATAAATAAATAAATAAATAAACAAATAAATGTAATAATAATAGTAAAATAAATAAAGGAATAAACGACTTGATAAAATAAATATGATTCATTTAATCAAATGTATTTTTGTATAATTTCGCCCTAATTTATAATTTTTTGCTTTTATATATTAATGTATTTGTATTCTTTTTAATTGTATTTATTTATTATTTTATTTATTTATTTGTTCCATTTATTCTTATATTTATTTATGCATGCATTTATTTGTATATTTTATTTATTCCAATATGTATTTATTTCCAGATTTATTTATTTTAACCTTTATTTATTTCAATTTTCTTTCTTTAGTTTTATATCCTTACATTTTTTGTATGTGCATGATAGTTATGTTAGTTGGTCTTACACCAAATATTAATTAACAAATAAATAAAAGCAGAAAATAAATTAGGGGAAAAAATACAAAAATTAGTTTGATTAAGAATAAATCATATTTATTTTATCAAGTCGTTTATTCCTTTATTTATTTTCCTATTATCAAATTTATCTTTTTATTTATTTACATATTTCTTTATTCATTTTTAATTTCTGCAGGTTTGGTCCTCCTGTAATGTAATTAATATCAACACACATATATTACATTTAAATTACAAACAAACAAATATATATATATATATTAATATTTATATTTATATAGGTCATTTAATGGTATAATTTAACATTTTTAATTAGTTAAACTTGTTAACTTTTTATACATAGGCTACATATATACATTTATCCATATCCATATACATTTTTATATTAAATCTTTTTACACATACAGTATATTAAGCTATTTAAATAATGAATATTAAATAATGCAAATTTAATAAACACTACGTGCTCTAAGGCTGCCTTTATTCAGTTAAGAAACAGTAATATTATGGAATATTATTGCATTTTAAAATAACTATTTTATATATATCACTGATGCTTAAGTATTAACTGTCTTATTTCACTTTGTTACTGTAAGTATTTAAATGCTTATGCTGAGACGCTAATGAATACATTCTGATTTCAGAACAGCATCATGAAGAAAACAGTATTTTTCCCCGGGCAAGTCAAAGTGTCTTTCAGGAAATGCCCATCAGGCCATTTACGCCGGGACCCATCAGAAGAGGCAAAAAGAATTAAAGACACCCTTCACTGCAGAACAAATCAACACCTCAAAGAGAAGATCTGGTCAAGCTGAATGCCCTTACTGTTGTGTCCGTTCTGATGATGTTATGATGAGTTAAACAGGGCATCTATAAGAGTGACTGGGCAACCCAAATATCCAGCCTTCCACATCTCCAGCAGGGAGACAAGAGAGAGGTTTGGCCTACAATATGTGGAGCCAGGCTGTCGACGTGTGCCTCTTGACTTTGACAAACACAAAAGCAGGAAGACAGACCTAGGGATGCAAGAAAGTCTTCATCTGGCACTGAGTTCTCATTTCCATCTCAGGTAAGCCTTTAAAGTTCTTTGATAACAGACTCTTTTTTTTTTTTTTAAACATTATAATAATTTTGCTCAATTTCAGAAATGCTTAGAGGATTCCTCTTTTGCTGAGACCCCTCTTGCTGCTGAACCAGAGGCCACCCCACAGACTGTCATTTTTCAACGTTCTACTCCGAGTTCTGTGACAGTGAAGGAACAAACATCTGAGGAGTTTCTTTTAGATGCAGGTAATTATATTATTCATACAGGCGCCAATGTGTGTAATCTGTTTGCCTAATCTATGCACACAAAACACAAATACTTAATTTAATCATTTTGTGAATCTCTTTTAGAACTGCCAAGCACACCACCACTGCCTTCAGCTGCTTCTCCCTGTGCTGCTCGGACTGGACCCATTAAGACAGGTGGTTTGTGTTGGACTATAACAGATGGACAGATCCAATGAGAAATGCCATTGATGGATTGCTGGCCAAGCACCACAGGAGTGTTACATTTATTTCCATTGTTCATTAATTAAAATCAAACAGTTTTGTCCTTGTTTACTTTGTACTTTAGTGTGTTTTTAAGTTAATTTTATTGACATTATTTTATCTTGCTCAGATGTGTAAACACTAAATGTTAATAACTGTTATTATTAAACTGTACATAATTATTTAATTTAAAAAATCTTGTTTTTTCCTGTTTTCAATCTTTTGTTTTTTATATTTTATTATTATTATTAATGTTATTGTTGTTTAATCTATAAGTATTTAATACATTCCCTTTTTCAGTTTTACATAATAATATATATATATTATTGTGCTATAAATAAAATCAGAAACGTACTATTTTGTGTTTACTGGTTATATTTCATATATATATTGGATTTCTGTACATAGTTAAACAAATATAATGTGAATATCTCTAAAAAATAAAGGTCTAAAATATTATCAAAATGTTCTTTACAATTATTCACATTGAAATATGTTCTATATTAAAGAAAACTATACCTTATTATAATGTAAATGTTTATTAAGATAATTGCAAATTTTGTACATCCTACACAAGAACAAATCTTACAAGTTTTATTCTATTTTGTGCACAACGTTAGTTTATTATATGTAAATCGTACTTAAAATGAATTTGTAATCATTGTTTAATCTAGATACACTTTATGGTATTTGTGGTAGAGACGGGACTCGAACCTCTAATTTCGTGTATTTTTTCTGGCCCGCCTCCCTGGAATTTCCTGCGTTCCTATTGGCTCGCAGCGCTCTACACCTACATGCGACTGGCCGCCGCGTGGAAGGCAGCTATGCTCACCACTATACCACCAACGCAGGCGGTTGCAAATCGGCTGGATGCGGATTGTGCCGTCAGCAAGATGCTCGCAACACATTAGCAGCTGGCAGGTGCAGAGGAAGTGAAACTCTCTTTGTTTGGACTGGGGACTGAAAAAAATGCATGAACTCATTGACCTGACCTACCAGGCTCTTTATTAAAAAACAAGCTCTCTAATTTAGTAACGTAAACGTTTTATACAGACACTTCATATTTAAATGGCATTCGATTTTTTATTTTGGGCTTCTTGAAGCGATGACCTAAAATGACGCATGAGGCAGTTCCTGGAAATGGGAAGGCTGTTTGCAACGAGCTGCAAGTCCGGCTGATCGGGGCTGATCACGTCTGCATCTCAGTAGGAACTGACAACTCCTTTGTTTGGAACCGGCACTTTCAAAAAAGCCTGAACTTATTGACTCTGACCTACCAGGCTCTTTATTAAATAACAAGCTCTGTAATTTATTAATGTAAAAACGTTTGTATACAGTACACTTACATATTACATATAGTATTCGATGATGTTTTTTTTGGATTCACTGGCTTCTGTGAAGCAAGAATGACGCATAACATAGCACGAGGCAGTTCCATGGAATGGAAACTTGTTTGCGACTTTCAAAAATGCCTGAACTTATTGACCTGACCTACCAGCTCTTTATTAAATAACAAGCTCTGTAATTTAATAATGTAAAACGTTTTATACAGACACTTCATATTTAAATAGTATTCAATGATGTTTTTTTGATTCACTGGCTTCTGTGAAGCGATGACCTAAAATGACGCACGAGGCAGTTCCTGGAAATGGGAATACCGTTTGCAGCGGCTGAAGTCGGGCTGATCGGGGGCGACTACCTTTCTCTGCAACTCCTCGTTAGTATAGTGGACAGTATCTCGCCTGTCATGCGAAGACCGGGGTTCGATTCCCGACGGGGAGACCCATTCCTTTAGTGCTGCCCAAAGACCCATACAAAAAATTTGCTCCAGCCACAGGAATTGGCCAGGGGCCCCGGACGACTGTTTTAGCAAAAGGCAATGCGTTGGCCGGGAATCGAACCCGGGTCAACTGCTTGGAAGGCAGCTATGCTCACCACTATACCACCAACGCAGGCGGTTGCAAATCGGCTGGATGCCGGATTGTGCCGTCAGCAAGAATGCTCGCAACACATTAGCAGCTGGCAGGTGCAGAGGAAGTGAAACTCTCTTTGTTTGGACTGGGACTGAAAAGAAAAAATAGCATTAACTCATTGAACTCCTGACCTACGAGGCTCTCATATAATAAAATAACAAGCTCTCGCTAATTTAGTAACCTGTAACCACAGTTTTATACAGACACTTTTATAATAATTTAAAATAAAAGTTATTACGAATTTTTTATTATTCGTGGGGATCTCTTCTTGAAGCGATGACCTAAAATGACGCAGAGGCAGTTCCTGGAATGGAATGTGCAGGGGCTGAAGTCGGCTGATTCGGCACTACTCCGCAACTCCGTTAGTATGTGGCTATCTCCGCCTCACGCGAAGACGGGGTCGATTCCCCGACGGGGAGACCCATTCCTTTAGTGCTGCCAAGACCCATACAAAATTTGCTCCAGCCACAGGAATTGGCCAGGGCCCGGACGACTGTTTTAGCAAAAGGCAATGCGTTGGCGGAATCGAACGGGTCAATGCTTGGAAGGCGCAGCACCTTCACAAATACCATGCCCGAACGCTTAGCGTTGCAAATCTGGACGGCCGATGCTCCGCCGATGCTTAAAAACAACTTAATTTATAATGTAAACGTTTATACAGACACTCATATTTAAATGATCGATAGTTTTTTGATACTTCTTCTGTGAGCGATGACCTAAAATGACGCAGAGGCAGTTCTGGAAATGGAGACTGTTTGCAGCGGCTGAAGTCGGGCTGATCGGGGCGACTACCTTTCTCTGCAACTCCTCGTTAGTATAGTGGACAGTATCTCGCTGTCACGCGGAAGACCGGGGTTCGATTCCCGACGGGGAGACCCATTCCTTTAGTGCTGCCAAAGACCCATACAAAAAATTTGCTCAGCCACAGGAATTGGCCAGGGGCCCGGACGACTGTTTTAGCAAAAGGCAATGCGTTGGCCGGAATCGAACCGGGTCAATGCTTTGGAAGGCAGCTATTGCTCACCATATACACCAACGCAGGCGTTGCAAATCGGCTGGATGCCAGGATTGTGCCGTCAGCAAGAATGCTCGCAACACATTAGCAGCTGGCAGGTGCAGAGGAATGAAACTCTCTTTGTTTGGAACGACTAAAAAGCTGAACTATTGACTGACCTACCAGGTCTTATTAAAAACAAGCTCTTAATTTATAAGTAAACGTTTTTACAGACACTTCATATTTAAATGTATTCGATTTTTTATTGGCTTCTGAAGCATGACCTAAATGACGCAGAGGCAGTCCTGGAAATGGGAAGCGTTTGCACGGTGAGTCGTGATCGGGGGGATACTCTCGCAACTCTTTGTTTGGAACCGCCTTCACAAGACGGTTGATTCCCACGGAGCCTTTTTAGTAAAGCCATAAAAAAAATTTTCAGCCAAGATTGGGGGCCCCGGACGATGTTGCCAAAGGATTCGTGGGGGAATGAACCCTTCAATGCTTGAACAGCTATGTCACCATATACACAACGGCGGTTGCAATGGTGGATGCCGGTTGTGCGTACAAAATGCGCAACACATTAGCAGCGGCAGGTGCGAGGAATGAACTCTCTTTGTTTGGACGGCACTGAAAAAAGGTCATTCCCCACAGCCTTTTTAAAAAAGCCCTAAAAGTACCGTTTTATCGACATTTTTTAAAGGATTTCGATTTTATTGGTCTCTGAGCGATGACCTAAAACGCAGGCGTTCAAATGGGAAGGTTTGCCGAGTGCAGTGTGATCGCATACAGCTGGCAGGTCAGAGGAATGAAACTCTCTTTGTTGGAACCGGCACTTTCAAAAAATGCCTGAACTTATTGACCTGACCTACCAGGCTCTTTATTAAATAAAAGCTCTGTAATTTAATAATGTAAAACGTTTTATACAGACACTTCATATTTAAATAGTATTCGATGATGTTTTTTTTGGATTCACTGGCTTCTGTGAAGCGATGACCTAAAATGACGCACGAGGCAGTTCCTGGAAATGGGAATACCGTTTGCAGCGGGCTGAAGTCGGGCTGATCGGGGGCGACTACCTTTCTCTGCAACTCCTCGTTAGTAGTTGAATGAAAGTGAGCGGCGATGGTGATCGGGGGATACCTTCGCATCTCGTGTGTGACGTTCGCTGTACGGAAGGGACCGGTTTCGATTCCCGACGGGGAAGCCCATCCTTAGTGGTGCCGATCAAGACCCTGCAAAAATTTGCTCCAGCAGAATGCCAGACCCATACCAGAAATTTGTTCAGCAAAAGGCAATGCGTTGGCCGGGACGACCGGGTCAACTGTTGGAAGGCAATGCTCCCTGTACCGCAATCGCAGGCCGGTGTCAAATCGACTGGTGGAGCCGATTGTCCCAGCTATACAGAATGCGCAGCAATTGCAATGGCGTGGTGCATAGGACGTGAAATCTTGTTGCGAACAAAAATGCAGGTGCATGCGAATGCTAACTCTCTTGTATTGAAAACAGGCCTAAAAAAAAACATGATATTACCTGACCTCAGGTTAATTATATAGATCTTATTTTGTCGTAACACGTTATACGCAACGTCATATTTCAAATGGTATCGATGGTTTGTTTTGGATCTCTGAGCGTTCCGCTGAAGAGCATGTGATACAGCTGGCATGAAGGATGAAATCTGTTTGAGAACCGCAGTCTGGAATGGGCTTAAAATGCTGTTTTGACGACTTTCACAAATGGCTCTTATATTATAACTGCTCCAGGTATTTATTAATAAACGTTTTTACGAATTTATAATGTTAAAAGTTTTATACAGATTTTTTTTAAATATGTTTTTTTAGGATGTCTAAAATGACTCTTGAGCAGTTCCTGAAATGAGCGAAGGCACTGTTCGGGGGAAAGGGAGCATGATCGGGGGTCGACTCAGCTTTCTGCAAGTCCGTCGTTAGTATAGTGGGGACGTACTTCCCTTTCCGCGAATGACCGGGTTGTTCCCCGACGGGGACCCATCCTTTAGTGCCCAGGACCCATTACAGAGGAAATTGCTCCACCATGAATGGCCAGGGCCCCAACAGAATTCTGTTTTCAGCCAACAGGCAATGGTTGGCGGGATCGAACCCGGGTCACTGCTTTGGCAAGGCAGCTATGCTTGCCAACGAACCGCGCAACGCTGGCGGTTGCAAATGCTACATGCCCGGCAGTGGTCGCAAGAATTCGCAACGCTTAGCAGCGGTTGGTGCAGAGGAAGATGAAACTGCTACATTTTTGGACGGCACTGAAAAAAGCATGAATATTGACTGACCTACAGCTCTTTGTTGTAACTGGAATTAAAAAAAAAGTTGTAAACTCATTACTGACTTAGGTTTTATTAATAACAAGTTATTTATTGAAACGTTTAACAAAACTCAATAAGTTTCGAATGTTATTTGGATCCAATGGCTATCGTGCGGAACTTTGTCTAAATCCGACGAGGCGTTCTCGATAAGGAAGACGGGTCGGTGAGTGGGCTCTATGGGGGCGACTACCTCTCTGACAATGTTAGTATAGGGACAGATTGCCGTCCGCGGAAGTAGAGGGGTCGATTCCGGGCGGACGACCCATTCTTGTGGCCAAGACCCATACAAAAATTGCAGCCACGGAAATTGGCAGGGGCCTCCAGTGACGACGTTTAGCAAAAGGCAAGGGGCGGGAATAGAACCCTGGTATGTTTGGAAGCGCTATTTCACAAAATACCAACGACTTAGGCGGCTGACACAGGCTGTTAATACCGCATGTCCCTGTCAGCAAGAATGCTAAACACTTTAGACAGAGCATTCTAGAGGATAGTGAAATTCTTTTGTTTGGATTACTTTCTAAAGGATGCCTAAATATGACGACAGCAGTCGGAAATGGTAAATTCAGCTCGGTAATGTTGTACGGGGAATATGGAAGACTCTCTTTCTGAAATCCTTTAATAGAGAGGCAGTTCTGAACGTTGGGAAGACGGGTTTGCACGCCGACGGGTGCCTCCTTGGGCGCCAATACCTTTCTCTGCAAAATCCTCGTTAGTAAGTGGACAGATCTGCCGCCTGTCACGCGGAGACGGGGTTCGATTCCCGACGGGAGACCAATTCTTGTGCTGCCCAAAGACCCATACAAAAAATTTGCTCCAGCCACAGGAATTGGCCAGGGGCCCCGGACGACTGTTTTAGCAAAAGGCAATGCGTTGGCCGGGAATCGAACCCGGGTCAACTGCTTGGAAGGCAGCTATGCTCACCACTATACCACCAACGCAGGCGGTTGCAAATCGGCTGGATGCCGGATTGTGCCGTCAGCAAGAATGCTCGCAACACATTAGCAGCTGGCAGGTGCAGAGGAACTGAAACTCTCTTTGTTTGGACTGGGGACTGAAAAAAAAAGCATGAACTCATTGACCTGACCTACCAGGCTCTTTATTAAAAAACAAGCTCTCTAATTTAGTAACGTAACACGTTTTATACAGACACTTCATATTTAAATGGTATTCGATTTTTTATTTTGGCTTCTCTGAAGCGATGACCTAAAATGACGCATGAGGCAGTTCCTGGAAATGGGAAGGCTGTTTGCAACGAGCTGCAGTCCCGCTGATCGGGGGCTGATCACAGCTGGCAGGTCCAGAGGAACTGAAACTCTCTTTGTTTGGAACCGGCACTTTCAAAAAATGCCTGAACTTATTGACCTGACCTACCAGGCTCTTTATTAAATAACAAGCTCTGTAATTTAATAATGTAAAACGTTTTATACAGACACTTCATATTTAAATAGTATTCGATGATGTTTTTTTTGGATTCACTGGCTTCTGTGAAGCGATGACCTAAAATGACGCACGAGGCAGTTCCTGGAAATGGGAATACCGTTTGCAGCGGGCTGAAGTCGGGCTGATCGGGGGCGACTACCTTTCTCTGCAACTCCTCGTTAGTATAGTGGACAGTATCTCCGCCTGTCACGCGTAAGACCGGGGTTCGATTCCCCGACGGGGAGACCCATTCCTTTAGTGCTGCCCAAAGACCCATACAAAAAATTTGCTCCAGCCACAGGAATTGGCCAGGGGCCCCGGACGACTGTTTTAGCAAAAGGCAATGCGTTGGCCGGGAATCGAACCCGGGTCAACCGCGCGGGAGCCGAAAATGGTTAAGCTTAACTTCCCTTAACTTTTCCCATTCATTCTCTATGGTAGTGCTTAACACTACGGATGCAATATACCTTTGGCCACACGTAGACTTCCTGGCGCTGTTTCGCTTTTCCGTGGCGGGGAATTTAAAAAGCATAGTGTCATCTGTCAATCATTCGCAGTGGTTTTACGATCGGAGAGATGTTTGTTTACCGACTCTTCAGCAAACTTGTTTTGTTTTGTTACTGTATAAACTACCTGCGGACAGATTTTACCTCAGGTGACCGCATATACATTATTATTATAATATTTTATCATTTAAATTGCATGTATATTATCATGTAATCGTATTGTTATCGTGTTGAATGGATTGTGACGATAAGAAACAGTAATCTCCTCGTTGTAAATACAGCTGTTATTTTATAAGAGTATCTTTGTTTATAAAGGTGAATGTTTCATCTTAATCTCTTACTATGTTTAAAATATATGTTAACAGTGCAGTAAGATGTAATGTGCAGTAGTATGGAGGACCAAACCTGCAATTAAAAATGAATGAATGAATAAATAGATAGATAGATAAATAAATAAATAAATAAATAAAAACAAATAAATGTAATAATAATAGTAAAATAAATAAAGGAATAAACGACTTGATAAAATAAATATGATTCATTTAATCAAATGTATTTTTGTATAATTTCGCCCTAATTATAATTTTTTGCTTTTATATATTAATGTATTTGTATTCTTTTTAATTGTATTTATTTATTATTTTATTTATTTATTTGTTCCATTTATTCTTATATTTATTTATGCATGCATTTATTTGTATATTTTATTTATTCCAATATGTATTTATTTCCAGATTTATTTATTTTAACCTTTATTTATTTCAATTTTCTTTCTTTAGTTTTATATCCTTACATTTTTTGTATGTGCATGATAGTTATGTTAGTTGGTCTTACACCAAATATTAATTAACAAATAAATAAAAGCAGAAAATAAATTAGGGAAAAAATACAAAAATTAGTTTGATTAAGAATAAATCATATTTATTTTATCAAGTCGTTTATTCCTTTATTTATTTTCCTATTATCAAATTTATCTTTTTATTTATTTACATATTTCTTTATTCATTTTTAATTTCTGCAGGTTTGGTCCTCCTGTAATGTAATTAATATCACACACACATATATTACATTTAAATTACAAACAAACAAATATATATATATATATATATATATTTTAAATTTTAATGGTATAATTTAACATTTTTAATTAGTTAAACTTGTTAACTTTTTATACATAGGCTACATATATACATTTATCCATATCCATATCCATTTTTATATTAAATCTTTTTACACATACAGTATATTAAGCTATTTAAATAATGAATATTAAATAATGCAAATTTAATAAACACTACGTGCTCTAAGGCTGCCTTTATTCAGTTAAGAAACAGTAATATTATGGAATATTATTGCATTTTAAAATAACTATTTTATATATATATCACTGATGCTTAAGTATTAACTGTCTTATTTCACTTTGTTACTGTAAGTATTTAAATGCTTATGCTGAGACGCTAATGAATACATTCTGATTTCAGAACAGCATCATGAAGAAAACAGTATTTTTCCCCGGGCAAGTCAAAGTGTCTTTCAGGAAATGCCCATCAGGCCATTTACGCCGGGACCCTTCAGAAGAGGCAAAAAGAATTAAAGACAACCCTTCACTGCAGGACAAGTCAACACCTCAAAGAGAAGATCTGGTCAAGCTGAATGCCCGTTACTGTTGTGTCCGTTCTGATGATGTTATGATGAGTTAAACAGGGCATCTATAAGAGTGACTGGGCAACCCAAATATCCAGCCTTCCACATCTCCAGCAGGGAGACAAGAGAGAGGTTTGGCCTACAATATGTGGAGCCAGGCTGTCGACGTGTGCCTCTTGACTTTGACAAACACAAAAGCAGGAAGACAGACCTAGGGATGCAAGAAAGTCTTCATCTGGCACTGAGTTCTCATTTCCATCTCAGGTAAGCCTTTAAAGTTCTTTGATAACAGACTCTTTTTTTTTTTTTTAAACATTATAATAATTTTGCTCAATTTCAGAAATGCTTAGAGGATTCCTCTTTTGCTGAGACCACTCTTGCTGCTGAACCAGAGGCCACCCCACAGACTGTCATTTTTCAATGTTCTACTCCGAGTTCTGTGACAGTGAAGGAACAAACATCTGAGGAGTTTTTTTTAGATGCAGGTAATTATATTATTCATACAGGCGCCAATGTGTGTAATCTGTTTGCCTAATCTATGCACACAAAACACAAATACTTAATTTAATCATTTTGTGAATCTCTTTTAGAACTGCCAAGCACACCACCACTGCCTTCAGCTGCTTCTCCCTGTGCTGCTCGGACTGGACCCATTAAGACAGGTGGTTTGTGTTGGACTATAACAGATGGACAGATCCAATGAGAAATGCCATTGATGGATTGCTGGTCAAGCACCACAGGAGCAAGGACCTCCTGACAAAGGTGGATGCTGAATATGCTGCCATGGTACAGAGTGCCTGCACTGACCCAAACAGCCTTTTGCACTCAACCACAAAGCAGCACATAATCAGGTACATAAAACACCTTGCTAAAAAAAAGAACACTAATGCTTCACTCAACACCAGCCCAGAAAAGCTCCTGGAGACACAGCAGTTATGGCAGCGTCTTCACTCAGGCAGTGAAACCATCAGTGTCCCAGTGATAGTACTGCCACCTGCCCCAGTCAATCCACCCACAAAGAGTGTTCCTGAGGCTGTCTCTCTGGACCAGGCAGCGCTTGAGAAGATGGTGAAGGACATCATAGAGAAACAGCAGGCAGTTCAGCAGCAACAACAACAGCATATGCTGCAAAAAAAGCACACTAGATCCTGTTTAGCCTGTGGTCAGCCTAAGTCTCGATACATGGGTGATGGCACCTCAATACATTTCTTTTATCAAGGTGGTGATGTTAAATACTTCTACTGCTTCAAGAAAGTTTTGACAAATATTCATCAGAAGGCCTGTCCATTCTATGAGACTGAGAAGCAGAGGTGGATTGAGGAAAAGAAAAAATGACTTCACTGGCAAATGACATGTCCAGACCTCAAATACTGTTTATAGCACAAAGACATTCCTTGCACAATGTTATGCATATATGTATATACATATTATTGCACTTTTAATATATATATATATATATATTTTAAATATTTAATTTATTTCCATTTCCAAAACTATTGTATTTTATTGTATAGCATTGTATTTTAGTGTTTTTTTTTTAAGTTTTGACGTGCATTATTTTATCTATCTCAGATTTGAAAAACACTTAATGTTAAGTACTGTTACTATTAAACCCTGTACATAATTATTTAATTTAAAATACTTTTTTTCTTGTTTTTTCCTTTTCTCCACAACTTTAGATATTATTATTGCTGTTGTTTAATCTATAATTTTAAATTGTTAAATTTATTTCCATTGTTCATTAAAAGTTTACTTTGTACTTTAGTGTGTTTTTAAGTTAATTTTATTGACATTATTTTATCTTGCTCAGATGTGTAAACACTAAATGTTAATAACTGTTATTATTAAACTGTACATAATTATTTAATTTAAAAAATCTTGTTTTTTCCTGTTTTCAATCTTTTGTTTTTTATATTTTATTATTATTATTAATGTTATTGTTGTTTAATCTATAAGTATTTAATACATTACCTTTTTCAGTTTTACATAATAATATATATATATATATTTATTGTGCTATAAATAAAATCAGAAACGTACTATTTTGTGTTTACTGGTTATATTTCATATATATATTGGATTTCTGTACATAGTTAAACAAATATAATGTGAATATCTCTAAAAAATAAAGGTCTAAAATATTATCAAAATGTTCTTTACAATTATTCACATTGAAATATGTTCTATATTAAAGAAAACTATACCTCATTATAATGTAAATGTTTATTAAGATAATTGCAAATTTTGTACATCCTACACAAGAACAAATCTTACAAGTTTTATTCTATTTTGTGCACAACGTTAGTTTATTATATGTAAATCGTACTTAAAATGAATTTGTAATCATTGTTTAATCTAGATACACTTTATGGTATTTGTGGTAGAGACGGGACTCGAACCTCTAATTTCGTGTATTTTTTCTGGCCCGCCTCCCTGGAATTTCCTGCGTTCCTATTGGCTCGCAGCGCTCTACACCTACATGCGACTGGCCACTGCTTGGAAGGCAGCTATGCTCACCACTAACGTTATACCACCAACGCAGCAATTGCAAATCGGCTGGATGCCGGATTGTGCCGTCAGCAAGAATGCTCGCAACACATTAGCAGCTGGCAGGTGCAGAGGAAGTGAAACTCTCTTTGTTTGGAACCGGCACTTTCAAAAAATGCCTAAACTTATTGACCTGACCTACCAGGCTCTTTATTAAATAACAAGCTCTGTAATTTAATAATGTAAAACGTTTTATACAGACACTTCATATTTAAATAGTATTCGATGATGTTTTTTTTGGATTCACTGGCTTCTGTGAAGCGATGACCTAAAATGCTGCACGAGGCAGTTCCTGGAAATGGGAAGACTGTTTGCAGCGGGCTGAAGTCGGGCTGATCGGGGGCGACTACCTTTCTCTGCAACTCCTCGTTAGTATAGTGGACAGTATCTCCGCCTGTCACGCGGAAGACCGGGGTTCGATTCCCCGACGGGGAGACCCATTCCTTTAGTGCTGCCCAAAGACCCATACAAAAAATTTGCTCCAGCCACAGGAATTGGCCAGGGGCCCCGGACGACTGTTTTAGCAAAAGGCAATGCGTTGGCCGGGAATCGAACCCGGGTCAAACGCGCGGGAGCCGAAAATGGGTAAGCTTAACTTCCCTTAACTTTTCCCATTCATTCTCTATGGTAGTGCTTAACACTACGGATGCAATATACCTTTGGCCACACGTAGACTTCCTGGCGCTGTTTCGCTTTTCCGTGGCGGGGAATTTAAAAAGCATAGTGTCATCTGTCAATCATTCGCAGTGGTTTTACGATCGGAGAGATGTTTGTTTACCGACTCTTCAGCAAACTTGTTTTGTTTTGTTACTGTATAAACTACCTGCGGACAGATTTTACCTCAGGTGACCGCATATACATTATTATTATAATATTTTATCATTTAAATTGCATGTATATTATCATGTCATCGTATTGTTATCGTGTTGAATGGATTGTGACGATAAGAAACAGTAATCTCTTCGTTGTAAATACAGCTGTTATTTTATAAGAGTATCTTTGTTTATAAAGGTGAATGTTTCATCATAATCTCTTACTATGTTTAAAATATATGTTAACAGTGCAGTAAGATGTAATGTGCAGTAGTATGGAGGACCAAACCTGCAATTAAAAATGAATGAATGAATAAATAGATAGATAGATAAATAAATAAATAAATAAACAAATAAATGTAATAATAATAGTAAAATAAATAAAGGAATAAACGACTTGATAAAATAAATATGATTCATTTAATCAAATGTATTTTTGTATAATTTCGCCCTAATTTATATTTTTGCTTTTATATATTAATGTATTTGTATTCTTTTTAATTGTATTTATTTATTATTTTATTTATTTATTTGTTCCATTTATTCTTATATTTATTTATGCATGCATTTATTTGTATATTTTATTTATTCCAATATGTATTTATTTCCAGATTTATTTATTTTAACCTTTATTTATTTCAATTTTCTTTCTTTAGTTTTATATCCTTACATTTTTTGTATGTGCATGATAGTTATGTTAGTTGGTCTTACACCAAATATTAATTAACAAATAAATAAAAGCAGAAAATAAATTAGGGGAAAAAATACAAAAATTAGTTTGATTAAGAATAAATCATATTTATTTTATCAAGTCATTTTATTCCTTTATTTATTTTCCTATTATCAAATTTATCTTTTTATTTATTTACATATTTCTTTATTCATTTTTAATTTCTGCAGGTTTGGTCCTCCTGTAATGTAATTAATATCACACACACATATATTACATTTAAATTACAAACAAATATATATATATATATATATTTATATTTATATTTATATAGGTCATTTAATGGTATAATTTAACATTTTTAATTAGTTAAACTTGTTAACTTTTTATACATAGGCTACATATATACATTTATCCATATCCATATACATTTTTATATTAAATCTTTTTACACATACAGTATATTAAGCTATTTAAATAATGAATATTAAATAATGCAAATTTAATAAACACTACGTGCTCTAAGGCTGCCTTTATTCAGTTAAGAAACAGTAATATTATGGAATATTATTGCATTTTAAAATAACTATTTTATATATATCACTGATGCTTAAGTATTAACTGTCTTATTTCACTTTGTTACTGTAAGTATTTAAATGCTTATGCTGAGACGCTAATGAATACATTCTGATTTCAGAACAGCATCATGAAGAAAACAGTATTTTTCCCCGGGCAAGTCAAAGTGTCTTTCAGGAAATGCCCATCAGGCCATTTACGCCGGGACCCTTCAGAAGAGGCAAAAAGAATTAAAGACAACCCTTCACTGCAGGACAAGTCAACACCTCAAAGAGAAGATCTGGTCAAGCTGAATGCCCGTACTGTTGTGTCCGTTCTGATGATGTTATGATGAGTTAAACAGGGCATCTATAAGAGTGACTGGGCAACCCAAATATCCAGCCTTCCACATCTCCAGCAGGGAGACAAGAGAGAGGTTTGGCCTACAATATGTGGAGCCAGGCTGTCGACGTGTGCCTCTTGACTTTGACAAACACAAAAGCAGGAAGACAGACCTAGGGATGCAAGAAAGTCTTCATCTGGCACTGAGTTCTCATTTCCATCTCAGGTAAGCCTTTAAAGTTCTTTGATAACAGACTCTTTTTTTTTTTTTAAACATTATAATAATTTTGCTCAATTTCAGAAATGCTTAGAGGATTCCTCTTTTGCTGAGACCACTCTTGCTGCTGAACCAGAGGCCACCCCACAGACTGTCATTTTTCAACGTTCTACTCCGAGTTCTGTGACAGTGAAGGAACAAACAATCTGAGGAGTTTCTTTTAGATGCAGGTAATTATATTATTCATACAGGCGCCAATGTGTGTAATCTGTTTGCCTAATCTATGCACACAAAACGTCTCTGGTTACTGGTGTAACCTATGTTCTCTGAATAGGGAACGAGACGCTGCGTAGCTTATGACGCAGTGGGAACGCCCTCTGGGTGTGCCGATTGTCTGAAGCCCTTATAGAATCACGCCAATTCCATTGGCTGATGGCGCGACCGCGCCCTTGACGCATCTGCGTCATCATACTATAACAGCGCGCGCGCGCCATCTGCTCCTCAGATTTCTCTGCCGAAAAGGATTCCTGTCGGCAGCGCAAGGAGCTTGGCAGCAAACGCAGCGTCTCGTTCCCTATTCAGAGAACATAGGTTACACCAGTAACCAGAGACGTTCTCTTTCATAGGTTCACTCAACGCTGCGTAGCTTATGACGCAGTGGGAACGATATACCAAACTCGCCAAGCTACAGTGCTGCCAAAACTAGAACAAAATCAGATCACGCGTACTGCTGGTTCAAGCAGACAAAACCTGGGAACCTGGAGTCGTATCAAGATCCAAATTGTAGAATTTGACAAAAGTGTGTGGAGAGGACCATCCTGCCGCCACACAAATGTCTTCCAGGAGAGCACCTCTAAAAAGAGCTTGAGAGGCAGCCACGCCCCTGGTGGAATGCGCCCTGACGTTAAGAGGTGAAGGTAGACCACGCACCTCGTAAGCCAATGAGATAGCGTCCGTGACCCAGTGGGAAATTCTTTGTTTGGATGCGGCAAGCCCGCGGCGGCCAGCACCAAAACATACCAAGAGCTGGTTAGATATCCTCCAGCCACTGGAACGATCCACATACATCTTTAATGCCCGGACCGGGCAAATCAGGTTAAGCTTACTGTCTTCCTCAGACTCAAAAGGAGGAGGGTGGAAAGAGCGAAGGTTAACAACTTGGGACCGGAATGCTGTGGATAAAACTTTAGGCACATAACCAGGCCTTGGTCTCAAAGAAACCTTGACCAAGCCGGGAGCAAAATCAAGACATGACTCGCTAACGGAAAAGGCCTGCAAATCCCCAACCCGCTTCAAAGAAGTCAAGGCTAACAAGAGGGCAACCTTGAGAGTCAGAATCCGATCCGGAGCTGACTCCAAGGGCTCAAAGGGGGCCTCCGTTAAGCTCTCCAGGACGATCGAGAGGTCCCAAGAGGGAATACCAGGGGAGCGTACTGGTTTCAGGCGTCTAACCCCACGCATAAAAGCAGAAACTAGCCTCACTTTACCTAGGGGAATCTCATCCGATTCCCTGTGAGCAGCAATGGCAGCAACATAAACCCTTAAGGTAGTGGCTGCCGCCCCCGAAGCAAACTTATCCTGTAAGAATTCCAGAACTGAACCAACTGGGCAGTCGACTGGGTCTAAAGCGTGTGCTGAGCACCATGATACAAAGACCCCCCACTTAGAGGAGTACAACTTTCTTGTGGAGGGAGCTCTAGCATTGGCAATGGTCTCCTGGACATCAGCGGGAAGCCCAACGTCCAACGCTAACGACCCCTGATGGGCCACACGTACAGCTTCCAAATCTCGGGGCGAGGATGCCATATCCTGCCCTGAAGTTGGAGCAACAGATCCTCCCTGACCGGAATCTCCCAAGGGGGGAGTTCCAAGAGGGGAATTAGTTCTGAAAACCATGGTTGGGACGGCCAGAATGGAGCTACCAGGAGGAGACGAACTCCGCTCTCCCTCACCCTGGAAAGAACTGCCTGGATAAGCTTGACAGGAGGGAAAGCATAAAGCCTCTTCCTCGGCCAAGGGTGGGCGAATGCATCTATCCCCAGAGGAGCTGGGGGGCTCAAGGAGAACCAAAGAGGGCACTGGGACGATTCCTGGGATGCAAAAAGGTCCACTTCCGCCTCTCCGAACACTTCCCAAATTAGAGCTACCGTCTGACGGTTCAACGTCCATTCCCCTGCCCTGAGTTTCTGCCTCGACAGAAAATCTGCTGCGAGGTTGAGGGCTCCTGGAACATGGACTGCCCTTAGCGACAAGAATTTGTCCTGAGACCAAAGGAGTAAGCGGCGCGCATGCCTGTCCAGGGTGCGCGACCGCGAGCCCCCCTGTCGATTTATATGAGACACCACTGCCATATTGTCCGTTCTGACAATGACGTGATGACCTCTGAGAAATGGGAGAAAGTGAAGGAGGGCCAGGGAAACAGCTCTCAGCTCCAAGCTGTTTATGTGCCAATCGAGAGTCTCTCCAGACCAAACCCCGCTTGCTGGTCTCCCTTCGAAAACCGCACCCCATCCGGTTAGAGAGGCATCCGTCGTAATCATCTGGCGACGGAAGACTGCACCCATGCTGACCCCCCTTTGAAGGAAAAGAGGGTCCCGCCAAATTGAAAGTGCGTGGAGGCAGCCACTCGACACCTTCAACCTGCGAAAAAACCGGTCCTGTGGACCGGGCACCCGAGAGTCTCATCCACCAGAGAAAGGGTCTCATGTGGAGTAACCCAAGGGGAAGCACTGGGGATGCTGCGGCCATGAGGCCCAGCAGCCTGCGACAAGTGCCCACAGAAACATGATGACCGAGTGAAAAACGGGCCAAACATGTTAGAATGCCGGAAATCCGGGCAGGAGCCAACTGGGCCCGCATCCGAACAGAATCCAGGCGCACCCCTAGGAAGACTGTGCTTAGAGCTGGGGCAAGAACACTCTTCTCCGTGTTCAACCTCAGGCCGAGAGACTGAATGTGACGAAGGACAAGGTCCCTGTGGTGAGTCACTAATTCTTTGGAGTTGGCTAAAAGGAGCCAATCGTCCAGGTAATTGAGTATCCGGATGCCCTGGAGCCGCAAAGGGGCCAGAGCAGCATCCACACACTTCGTGAAAGTTCTTGGTGCTAGGGCAAGACCAAAGGGGAGGACCTTGTATTGGTATGCCTTTGCCCCGAAGGAGAACCTGAGGAACCTTCTGTGTCGTTTCACTACCTGAATATGAAAATATGCATCCTTCAGGTCTATTGTTATGAACCAGTCCCCTGCTCGAATTTGAGAGATGATGGCCTTGAGCGTCAACATCTTGAATTTCCCTTTGTAGAGACAAAAATTCAGCCGGCGCAGGTCTAGTATTGGGCGCAGACCTCCGCCCTTTTTGGGGACCAGGAAGTAACGACTGAAGAGGCCCTGCTCGATCTCCTCCGGGGGAACCTCCTCGATGGCCCCTTTGAGTAAAAGGGAGGAAATTTCCTGCTGTAGAACAGAAGCCTCTGAGGCGCTGTTGACTACAGTTGGGCAGACCCCGTTGAAGCAAGGGGGCGGGCGACAGAACTGGAGTGTGTAGCCGAGCCGGACCGTGCGGAGGACCCAGGGCGACACCCCTGGCAGACGCTCCCAAGCTGGAAAGGATTGAGAGAGAGGGGGTAGAGTGGTGCAAGGCGGCGGACATACCTGAAATAGGTTGATGTGTTGGCTTCCGTGTGGCGGAGCAGTCCAACGTGAAGGAAAGCCGTTGACGTCCTGACACGTAGAGAGGGGCACTGCTGCCTGGTTGGCTAGGACCAATGGTTCCGCCTGTTGCTGAGAGAAAACGAGAGTGTCTCCTACGCGAGCGATAGGCATCGGGTGTGCCGAGAGGGAGGGGAGAAAGCAGAGCGCGTCTCCTTCCTCCTGCTCCAAACGGTTTGGACATCGTTGAGGGGTGGCTGCACTTCGAAACACGCTGGGTGGCGAAAGTGGCCGGTATAGAAAAGGAGAGCGAGTGGGAGGTGGACAGAAACGCTTGCGCGGTCTGATCCAACCTCGCAGATCGAGAGAAGCTCTCCTTTTTCTGACCTGCAGGTCAGGAGCGATTCGAGGAGGCCGGAGCGAAGGGCTTGTTAGACCGCTTCAGCTCGAGGCGCTTATGGGGCCGTTGGCGAGGGAACGGGCGACCACGGGCTCCCCAGACCGTAGCGGGTGGGGGATGAGCCGAGTCACTTCTCCTAGCAGGAAACTCCGATCTATGAGAAGAGCGTTCTCTGGGCAGGGCAGGGGCGGGTTTGGAGGATTCCCTAGCCCTCCTGGGCATAAACTGCCTGAGGGCAGCTGACTGGGACTTAGCAGCCCGAAATTTTTCCACCACTGTGTTGACTGCCTCTCCAAATAACCCTGATTGAGATACTGGAGCGTCCAAGAGGAAGACCTTCTCCTTGTCGCGGATTTCAGTGAGGTTCAACCAAAGGTGGCGCTCTGCAGCAATCGCCCCCGCCATAGAACGCCCTACGGCGCGCGCCGTATGCTTGGTGGCCCTCAAGGCCAGATCGGTAGCCATGCGCAGCTCCTTGACGGCCTCCGGAGTGATACCGTCACCCTCGTCCATCTCCTTCAACACATCTGCTTGGTAGGCCTGGAGAATGGCCATGGTGTGGAGGGCCATGCCAGCCTGACCGGCTGCCATGTAGGACTTCCCGATAAGAGCGGAAGTAGTCCTGCATGGTTTAGAAGGGAGGAGGGGACGAGACTTCCAAGATGGAGCCGACGACGGGGAGAGATGAGAAGCCAGCGTGTCCTCGACCGCTGGAATGGCGGAATAACCCTGCTCCACAGAACCAACGAGGTTGGTGAAGTCAGCGGCTGCCGCGTTAGTAAGACGAGCGGAGAATGGCTGTTTCCAGGATCTGGAGATCTCAAGATGCAGATCAGTGAAAAAGGGGAGCTTTCTCCGTTCAGGCCTAGAATTAGGGCCGCTTAAAAACCTCTCGTCGAGTTTAGAGGACTGTGACTCGCGGGGCTCGTCTGGCCAGTCAATAGAGAGTTTCTCTGTAGCGCGCGAAAGCACGTCAACAAGCTCCGTGTAGGCCGCAGTAGGCCGCGCTTCCTGGCCGCTAGGCGGGAGAGCATCCGAAGCTAAAACAGGCCCGAAATCCTCGGAGTCGGAAGCCGTGGTGTAAATAATATCCTCCAGTCCGAAAGAAACCGATTCGCGTGCTCTCGGGCTGGGACACAAATAATCGTGAGAGAACTCGACTGGTGCGGCACCGCGTGCGTGCTCAGAAGACGGAGGGAGAGAAAGGGCATGGCCCGTCTGCTCGAACTCCATATCCTCGAGCTCTACATCCGAGCCCCAGGTCGCGGACTCAAACGAGGCCTCAGCGGCCTCGGGAGCGCGACGGGGGGGAACGAATGACTCCTTCTCAAACACCGCGAGCCGCGAACGGAGGGTTTTGAGAAGGAGGTTGTCACAAAATTTACATTTTGAAGAACCTAAAATAGCCTCACGCGCATGTGAAAACCCCAAACACTTAACACACTTACTGTGCGGGTCGTCGTTCGCGATAAAGCGAGCGCATGGCGGCGGGCAACGACGATACTCCATGGCACTTCACCGCAAGGAGAACAGGGTTCCACTGAAAGCAGTCGCTGAAGTGCAGATGAAGAAAGTAGAAGAAATCCGTCGAGATAATCCGAAATACGGGCTTAGAAAAACCGAAACCGAAGGGCGAAATGGCCGCTTCGTGAAGGCAGAGAAATCTGAGGAGCAGATGGCGCGCGCGCGCTGTTATAGTATGATGACGCAGATGCGTCAAGGGCGCGGTCGCGCCATCAGCCAATGGAATTGGCGTGATTCTATAAGGGCTTCAGACAATCGGCACACCCAGAGGGCGTTCCCACTGCGTCATAAGCTACGCAGCGTTGAGTGAACCTATGAAAGAGAACACAAATACTTAATTTAATCATTTTGTGAATCTCTTTTAGAACTGCCAAGCACACCACCACTGCCTTCAGCTGCTTCTCCCTGTGCTGCTCGGACTGGACCCATTAAGACAGGTGGTTTGTGTTGGACTATAACAGATGGACAGATCCAATGAGAAATGCCATTGATGGATTGCTGGCCAAGCACCACGGGAGCAAGGACCTCCTGACAAAGGTGGATGCTGAATATGCTGCCATGGTACAGAGTGCCTGCACTGACCCAAACAGCCTTTTGCACTCAACCACAAAGCAGCACATAAGCAGGTACATAAAACACCTTGCTAAAAAAAGAACACTAATGCTTCACTCAACACCAGCCCAGAAAAGCTCCTGGAGACACAGCAGTTATGGCAGCGTCTTCACTCAGGCAGTGAAACCATCAGTGTCCCAGTGATAGTACTGCCACCTGCCCCAGTCAATCCACCCACAAAGAGTGTTCCTGAGGCTGTCTCTCTGGACCAGGCAGCGCTTGAGAAGATGGTGAAGGACATCATAGAGAAACAGCAGGCAGTTCAGCAGCAACAACAACAGCATATGCTGCAAAAAAGCACACTAGATCCTGTTTAGCCTGTGGTCAGCCTAAGTCTCGATACATGGGTGATGGCACCTCAATACATTTCTTTTATCAAGGTGGTGATGTTAAATACTTCTACTGCTTCAAGAAAGTTTTGACAAATATTCATCAGAAGGCCTGACCAACCCCAGAATGCCTTTTGAAGACTTTGCAGAGACTCCTTTTTTTCAGCGAGAACTGGAGTCCTCTAAGCAGAGAGGGGCAGAAAATAAGAGGGTGATTGAGGAGAGAAGCAAGAGGAAGTCAGTAGTGGAGCATCCTACTGGTCGTCTGTGCAGATTCTGCCACCTGCCACTGAAACAAGGACCGAACAGTCCTCATATTCACACTGGTTTCCCTGGAGTGGCAGGCAAATACATTTACTGTCCTGCTAAAGTGTTTTCCCTTTATCAGGCTCAGGGAATGAGTGGAGAAAGTTCATGGAGAGACTTCCAGCAGTCTCCATTCTATGAGACTGAGAAGCAGAGGTGGATTGAGGAAAAGAAAAAATGACTTCACTGGCAAATGACATGTCCAGACCTCAAATACTGTTTATAGCACAAAGACATTCCTTGCACAATGTTATGCATATATGTATATACATATTATTGCACTTTTAATATATATATATATAATTTTAAATATTTAATTTATTTCCATTTCCAAAATTATTGTATTTTATTGTATAGCATTGTATTTTAGTGTTTTTTTTAAGTTTTGACGTGCATTATTTTATCTATCTCAGATTTGAAAAACACTTAATGTTAAGTACTGTTACTATTAAACCCTGTACATAATTATTTAATTTAAAATACTTTTTTTCTTGTTTTTTCCTTTTCTCCACAACTTTAGATATTATTATTGCTGTTGTTTAATCTATAATTTTAAATTGTTAAATTTATTTCCATTGTTCATTAAAATCAAACAGTTTTGTCCTTGTTTACTTTGTACTTTAGTGTGTTTTTAAGTTAATTTTATTGACATTATTTTATCTTGCTCAGATGTGTAAACACTAAATGTTAATAACTGTTATTATTAAACTGTACATAATTATTTAATTTAAAAAATCTTGTTTTTTTCCTGTGTTCTCTAGCTTTATATTTTATTATTATTATTAATGTTATTGTTGTTTAATCTATAAGTATTTAATACATTACCTTTTTCAGTTTTACATAATAATATATATATATTATTGTGCTATAAATAAAATCAGAAACGTACTATTTTGTGTTTACTGGTTATATTTCATATATATATTGGATTTCTGTACATAGTTAAACAAATATAATGTGAATATCTCTAAAAAATAAAGGTCTAAAATATTATCAAAATGTTCTTTACAATTATTCACATTGAAATATGTTCTATATTAAAGAAAACTATACCTTATTATAATGTAAATGTTTATTAAGATAATTGCAAATTTTGTACATCCTACACAAGAACAAATCTTAAAAGTTTTATTCTATTTTGTGCACAACGTTAGTTTATTATATGTAAATCGTACTTAAAATGAATTTGTAATCATTGTTTAATCTAGATACACTTTATGGTATTTGTGGTAGAGACGGGACTCGAACCTCTAATTTCGTGTATTTTTTCTGGCCCGCCTCCCTGGAATTTCCTGCGTTCCTATTGGCTCGCAGCGCTCTACACCTACATGCGACTGGCCACTGCTTGGAAGGCAGCTATGCTCACCACTATACCACCAACGCAGGCGGTTGCAAATCGGCTGGATGCCGGATTGTCCGTCAGCAAGAATGCTCGCAACACATTAGCAGCTGGCAGGTGCAGAGGAAGTGAAACTCTCTTTGTTTGGAACCGGCACTTTCAAAAAATGCCTGAACTTATTGACCTGACCTACCAGGCTCTTTATTAAATAACAAGCTCTGTAATTTAATAATGTAAAACGTTTTATACAGACACTTCATATTTAAATAGTATTCGATGATGTTTTTTTTGGATTCACTGGCTTCTGTGAAGCGATGACCTAAAATGACGCACGAGGCAGTTCCTGGAAATGGGAATACCGTTTGCAGCGGGCTGAAGTCGGGCTGATCGGGGTGACTACCTTTCTCTGCAACTCCTCGTTAGTATAGTGGACAGTATCTCCGCCTGTCACGCGGAAGACCGGGGTTCGATTCCCCAACGGGGAGACCCATTCCTTTAGTGCTGCCCAAAGACCCATACAAAAAATTTGCTCCAGCCACAGGAATTGGCCAGGGGCCCCGGACGACTGTTTTAGCAAAAGGCAATGCGTTGGCCGGGAATCGAACCCGGGTCAACTGCTTGGAAGGCAGCTATGCTCACCACTATACCACCAACGCAGGCGGTTGCAAATCGGCTGGATGCCGGATTGTGCCGTCAGCAAGAATGCTCGCAACACATTAGCAGCTGGCAGGTGCAGAGGAAGTGAAACTCTCTTTGTTTGGACTGGGCACTGAAAAAAAAAGCATTAACTCATTGACCTGACCTACCAGGCTCTTTATTAAAAAACAAGCTCTCTAATTTAGTAACGTAACACGTTTTATACAGACACTTCATATTTAAATGGTA
This sequence comes from Chrosomus eos, assembly GCA_036326025.1. Taxonomy (NCBI): domain Eukaryota; kingdom Metazoa; phylum Chordata; class Actinopteri; order Cypriniformes; family Leuciscidae; genus Chrosomus; species Chrosomus eos. The sequence continues at coordinate 33,295,679 of CM070822.1, forward strand.
TTCGATTTTTTATTTTGGCTTCTCTGAAGCGATGACCTAAAATGACGCATGAGGCAGTTCCTGGAAATGGGAAGGCTGTTTGCAACGAGCTGCAGTCCCGCTGATCGGGGGCTGATCACAGCTGGCAGGTCCAGAGGAACTGAAACTCTCTTTGTTTGGAACCGGCACTTTCAAAAAATGCCTGAACTTATTGACCTGACCTACCAGGCTCTTTATTAAATAACAAGCTCTGTAATTTAATAATGTAAAACGTTTTATACAGACACTTCATATTTAAATAGTATTCGATGATGTTTTTTTTGGATTCACTGGCTTCTGTGAAGCGATGACCTAAAATGACGCACGAGGCAGTTCCTGGAAATGGGAAGACTGTTTGCAGCGGGCTGAAGTCGGGCTGATCGGGGGCGACTACCTTTCTCTGCAACTCCTCGTTAGTATAGTGGACAGTATCTCCGCCTGTCACGCGGAAGACCGGGGTTCGATTCCCCGACGGGGAGACCCATTCCTTTAGTGCTGCCCAAAGACCCATACAAAAAATTTGCTCCAGCCACAGGAATTGGCCAGGGGCCCCGGACGACTGTTTTAGCAAAAGGCAATGCGTTGGCCGGGAATCGAACCCGGGTCAACTGCTTGGAAGGCAGCTATGCTCACCACTATACCACCAACGCAGGCGGTTGCAAATCGGCTGGATGCCGGATTGTGCCGTCAGCAAGAATCTCGCAACACATTAGCAGCTGGCAGGTGCAGAGGAAGTGAAACTCTCTTTGTTTGGACTGGGCACTGAAAAAAAAAGCATAACTCATTGACCGACCTAACAGCTCTTTATTAAAACAAGCTCTCTAATTTAGTAACGTAACCGTTTTATACAGACACTTCATATTTAAATGTATTCGATTTTTATTTTGGCTTCTCTGAAGCGATGACCTAAAATGACGCATGAGGCAGTTCCTGGAAATGGGAAGCTGTTTGCAACGAGCTGCAGTCCCGCTGATCGGGGCTGATCACAGCTGGCCGGTCAAGGAACTGAAACTCTCTTTGTTTGGAACCGGCACTTTCAAAAAATGCTGAACTTATTGACCTGACCTACCAGCTCTTTATTAAATAACAAGCTCTGTAATTTAATAATGTAAAACGTTTTATACAGACACTTCATATTAATAGTATTCGATGATGTTTTTTTGGATCATGGCTTCTGTGAAGCGATGACCTAAAATGACGCACGAGGCAGTTCCTGGAAATGGGAAGACTGTTGCAGGGCTGAAGTCGGGCTGATCGGGCGACTACCTTTCTCTGCAACTCCTCGTTAGTATAGTGGACAGTATCTCCGCCTGTCACGCGGAAACCGGGGTCGATTCCCCGACGGGAGACCCATTCCTTTAGTGCTGCCCAAAGACCCATACAAAAAATTTGCTCCAGCCCAGGAATTGGCCAGGGGCCCCGGACGACTGTTTAGCAAAGGCAATGCGTTGGCCGGGAATCGAACCCGGGTCAACTGCTTGGAAGGCAGCTATGCTCAACACTATACCACCAACGCAGGCGGTTGCAAATCGGCTGGATGCCGGATTGTGCCGTCAGCAAGAATGCTCGCAACACATTAGCAGCTGGCAGGTGCAGAGGAAGTGAAACTCTCTTTGTTTGGACTGGGCACTGAAAAAAAAGCATGAACTCATTGACCTGACCTACCAGGCTCTTTATTAAAAAACAAGCTCTCTAACCTCTCCATCCACGGGAGATGAACTCTGAATTATTTCCTTGGCAACTTCACGTTCTGTGAACCTTTAAACTTCCCGTGAGTCTGCTCGCCCGGAAGACATGAGAGAACATGCCTATAGCACCTAAGGACAAACACGCACACAACTCTGCGTTCCTTAGCAACACAAGAGAACCATATATGCAATTATTGGGTATTGATTTGATTTGATTTGATTGATGTGATTTCTTGTTGTCTCTCTAAGGGTTACGTTGTCTGTGATTTTTGCCATGCTCCGGTCACCCCGGTGATCCCTCTCTCTCTCTCTTTCTCATCCTCTTACTCTCTCTCTCCCTCTCAATCTCTCACTCAATCTCTCTCTCTCTCACTCCCGTTTGTCATTAGTTTTACTGTTTACTGTACATACATGTATCCCGTGGTTAAATGTAGAATTCTGTATCCGTAGTTTCATTTTATTAAAACCATTATATCCTTGATTGCTTCGGAAGCGCTCATTTTACAAAGTCAATGAATTGTTTGATTTTAAGCTACAAAGCTTTACAATTTGTTACTATTTCAGTAACCTAACTTTTATAATAACAAGAAGGTGATTTTTCATGGCCAGAAAATAGCTTTTTTGGAATTATTAAGAAAGAGATAATTTTTGTTGGAAAATTGATTGAGTTAATCTTACGGCCGTTTGCTGGACAAACAGTTTGATAGCTAAATTAATTCCATTAAATGTTATCTCATATAATCGATTTGGAAAGGGACCATTGATATATGAATGAGGAATTATAATTCGTTGTGATTGATCATTCATATGTACACTCGACCTATTTTCAACTTCGATAATTTAACTGTAATATGCAATATATTAATCATATTCATGATTAATTATTCAAATTCCCTATATATAATTTGAGCTAATTTAATGTAATACCCAATGTTGTTACAGACCATAGACATAGTGTCTGATTACTGTAACGCCAGTTTCACACCGCAAGCGTGAGCGGCGCGTGAGCAGCGCGTATTTTTTTCGGCGTGCATGTTAATCAATGAGTGCATTCAAACCGGGAGCAGGAGCGCCAGGTCTATTTTTGCTGCGCTGCTGACGCTCAATTAAAGTGAAACCTCACCTTTGATGGACAAAATACATATGATTTCACACAAAAAGTGCCCGAAATGCACAGAATAATGTTTAGTGAGTTTAAACAAGAACTGTAGAAGGCAAAAAAAGAAAATGAAGACTCAAAAATATTTATAGAAAATTAGGCTTGTTTTGCATTCAGTTTGTGTGAAAGTATGGTGTATTATAAAAAACTAAAGTAAACTAGCGAGAAAATATTCTATATAAACTTTCTTTTAGTTTATGTAATACACAGACAGCTAAATATACACTGGCACAACCCAAATCAAACAAGAGTGTGTGTTTTATTTGCTTGTTTTTATCTTTGTAAACATATCGAAAGTATGACTGAAACAACAAGATTAAGCTGTTTTCTGTGTTGTTTTGTTGTTTACCAATTATATGCAAATGTTGTACACCTCCCCATAACAAACTTTCAAGACTATCAATTTTATAAATGACCAACTTCTAAAAACAAATTTATAGTTGTCTTTGTAAAGAATTGCTCACTTATATATGTAGCTTTGGAGCCGCTGCTGTGACACTGTACAAACGCTTCCAGTGTGAATACTCTTGCGCGTCTGCAGCTGCAGTGACGGTGTAGTTACGCTGACACGCTGCTCAAGCGCCGCTCACGCTTGCGGTGTGAAACGGCCGTAAGCATTAGGCCGGTGACACACTGGCTGCGTGGCGTGTCCGTTTTTATTTCGGCTCCCATGTTAACAGGTTAGAGCTTGCACACTGCCTGCATGACACGCGCGTCTCAGGCGCGGCATGAGCTGCGCGGAAAACGCGTGCATGCTAGAAATAGAACCGACACCTATTTTTTACGCGACACGCAAGCGTGTTGGAAGCGTTTCCAGGCAAAATAGATTAGGAAAAGATGTTTATATGTTATTTTGTACACGAATACATATTAATAAATGACATTTTGGACAAATGATTTAGGACAAATGATTTAGGACAAATATTTAGATATAAATATAGGCCTAATTTAAAAATAAATAAATAAATAAATAGGCCTAATTATCAATTTTTTAAATATTGCACCTCTCAATACAGAACAAGATATACTGTAGCCTATTTTGCTGTCAATACTGCTGTGCTGACATGTCTTTATCAGTAGGCTTTATATTTATGCTTAACACGAAGTATAGGGCTTGCACAACTCTCTCCCATATGTTGAACAAGGGTGATGCGTGTCAGCAGCGCCGCGTCAGACACGCTTCTAATGTGCAAAGACACCTAAAACGCGACGCAGCCTACACGCAGCTGACACGCAATAGAAATGCCACGCTTACGCCACGCAGCCAGTGTGTCTCCGGCCTTACAGTATGATAAAACATTAGGCTACATCCATGGATATTGTAGTCTAATTGGTTCATGCTCCACGCTAATTGGTGACAATGAATCTCATTATCTTGAAACTTTCATGATTTACTGTAAACATGGAAGATTGTTTGTCTGTATACAACTATGCATTAAGAGTAATGCAAATGTTACTTATTTTGAACAGTTGTATCAGTTGATAGTTAGATCATTGTAAGGAAATTAATAGACACTCATTTGAATTGTAATGTGTGAATTGCCTTTTGAAATAGTAGTACTTTGATATTAAGTTGTATCATATTGAACAGGTGATTTTTGTTGAATGAACAAATGAGCTAAGTTTTATGTGTATTGTATCCAAGCAATTGAGAAAATGGTTTTGAAAAATGTGCATTTTGATCATTGGTTGTGAGTTCTGTGTCTAGAGTTGTGAAAAATGGCATCAAGGTTTTGAAAATAGTAGCAAAGTGATTGTAAAAAACTGTAATTAAATGTTCTTCTTTAAAAATACAGGGTGCATACGTCTGGACACTTCTATCACACACCCTTCACCATATAGACATGGTTTTATTTCAGTTCAAAGTTAGAGTTGGAAACATCTTGAAAAGAAAATTGTCTTTTTCCATAAATGTTTAAGTTTGATCATACATATTTCAAAGTTGAGGATTCATTATTTTGATATAGCTTGCATTGGCACAAACACTATAACATCTTAGTTGATTAGTTTATTGACAAAACATACTATATATTTAACATATGAGCAGAAACTCCTAACAAAAGCTTATTTGATTTATTTTAGAGTAAAAACTTTATCCAAAACTAGTCGACGAAATGTCTTTTATTTCGTAACAGTGCGTATCTGTGCGTTCATTCACACACACACACACACACACACACACACACACACACACACACACACACACACACACACACACACACACACACACACACACACACACACACACGTTGGTGCAACAGCATTATGATGACTCTCCATAGGCGTAATGGTTTTTATACTGGACAAACTATATATTCTATCCCCCTACACTGCCCCTATTCCTAAACCTACCCATCACAGGAGACATGCTGCATTTTAAAATGTTTTTTAAGCCATTTGATTTATGAGGCCTTTTGAAGTCCAAGTTGTAATACCAGTGTAATACACATGTCATTATACAAATTTGTGAATCACATAAACCAACCCCACACACACACACACACACACACACACACACGATTCACATTTAAACAGTATGCTATTTTTCCGTTTACAGACACTAACGTTATTCTATTCGCGATTAGAACAAAGCACAAGCAAAACACTTACACTTCTCAGCTGGATCCTCCTCGCTCCTCGAAGTGAAAATAAACCAGCACTTGTTCTGAGGTAGCCTAATCCCAGGATTGTTCCTCATATAGCCGCCCAAGACGACAGTAGATTAATCTGACTAAAAAATATAGTGTTTTCAGAGTTTTCAGGGCGTTAACGCGTCTCAATGTGTTGCTTCAGATCATTAGCATTTGAATAGCGCCTGCTCTCCGTGGGCGTGTCACATTACAGAGATAATAATATGAGAGAAAGATAATTAGAAAGGCTGACACGTCTCTCTTTTTATATAGATGACATAAACGGAGAATATTTATTTTAGTTTTGAATCAGATCATTTAAAAGTGCAAACTCAAACGATTTAAAAGATATATTGCTTATGCCTGGGTGAATAGTATTAGCTGAGTTCTGTTTATGTTTAGAGACATGCTCCAGAAAAAAACTTGACGGAGACGGAGAGGCAGAACGCACACCCTGTTTATTTTCTTTATTTTTCAAAAGCACAATATTTTATTTCGATTGTATGTGGGCACATAAAAAAGTAGACATTTAACAGTTTATTTACTCAAATGTCTTAACTCTATATGACCAGAAATGATGGTAGTACTTTAAGTCTATTTGTCTGCTATGTGAAAAAAAACGAGCAAAACGCACGGGTGCGTTTCTGGTCCCCAGAGGGTTAAGCAATTTTGAGCGTGGCATGGTTGTTGGTGCCAGATGGGCTGGTCTGAGTATTTCACAATCTGCTCAGTTACTGGGATTTTCACGCAAAACCTTGAGGCGGATGGGCTACAACAGCAGAAGACACCACCGGGCACCACTCATCTCCACTACAAATAGGAAAAAGAGGCTACAATTTGCAGGAGCTCACCAAAATTGGACAGTTGAAGACTGAAAAAATGTTGCCTGGTCTGATGAGTCTCAATTTCTGTTGAGACATTCAGATGGTAGAGTCAGAATTTGGCGTAAACAGAATGAGAACATGGATCAATCATGCCTTGTTACCACTGTGCAGGCTGGTGGTGGTGGTGTAATGGTGTGGGGGATGTTTTCTTGGCAAACTTTAGGCCCCTTAGTGCCAATTGGGCATCGTTTAAATGCCACGGGCTACCTGAGCATTGTTTCTGACCATGTCCATCCCTTTATGGCCACCATGTACCCATCCTCTGATGGCTACTTCCAGCAGGATAATGCACCATGTCACAAAGCTTGAATCATTTCAAATTGGTTTCTCGAACATGACAATGAGTTCACTGTACTAAAATGGCCCCCACAGTCACCAGATCTCAACCCAATAGAGCATCTTTGGGATGTGGTGGAACGGGAGCTTCGAGCCCTGGATGTGCATCCCACAAATCTCCATCAACTGCAAGATGCTATGCTATCAATATGGGCCAACATTTCTAAAGAATGCTTTCAGCACCTTTTTAAATCAATGCAACGTAGACTTAAGGCAGTTCTGAAGGCGAAAGTGAGTCAAACACATTATTAGTATGGTGTTCCTAATAATCCTTTAGGTGAGTGTATATATGCGTGTATAATACATTTAATCCACGCGTGTTTAACTGTCTTTACTTTTTTTGTTCAAGTAGCTGGGAACATGAGTTTCAGTCAGTGCAGACGACATTGGTGCAGGTTAGGGGTGTGCAAAGCAGCCGGTATTTGTGTCTGTATTTGTTGAGGGGGGAAAAGTATTTGTATTTGAGTAAAATTCAAAATAGGCGTACAAAAATCTATTCAACAAAAATAGTGATGCAGTTAAGTGTTTTTTCGCTCAGCCGAGCCCTCTCTGTTGCTGTGTGGAGCAGCCTGTGTCAGTCACCTCTTCCTGAACGTCACTCACTCACTCACTCACTCACTCACTCACTCATCCGGAAATGCACTGCAGTCCCGTGAGGAAACGCAGCTTTTTGATATAAAGTTTTTCTTGTTCCCGAATACAAATATTTTTTAAAGTATTTGTTCGAAATAAGTATTCGGAAAAAACACATTATTTGTGCCTTTCCGAATACCGTATTCGGGTTCGGCTCCACCCCTAGTGTAAAAAAATAAATTCTGTCATTTACTCACCTTAGAAGTGCAAATCTCTCTCTCTCTCACACTCTTTATAGTTACAACTGGTCCGCATGACGCCCGTCAAGGAAGGCTTGTACCCAGACAGTTGCTGGTCCTTGTTGACTTCCATAGTATTTTTTTTTCTCTATACTATGGAAGTCAATGGGGACCAGCAACTGTCTGGGTACAAGTCACTCATTGTTTACACAGAGATTTTGGAAGTGTTACCTTTCACTGTGAAGATCTAAACATATTTAGATATACAGGAAATCGCAATGGAAGACCATACCTACAATCTCTGTTCTGTATAAACAATGAGTGACGTACACGATCGAGAGATCGCTTCCGGCGCTTGCGCAGACCGAAGCGCCCACGCCCTCAGATCACTTGGACGTGGCTGTGTTTACAAGAGGTAAAAACGATATAAATACGTTCGTTTTCTCACACAAACCGCTCGTTTCGTGTCTTAGGCCATCAATGTGTACTTACATTTACGAGTCATTAAATCATGTTTAATTTGGACTTCTCTGTGCATGCTCTTTGAGGTGGTGACCATAGACCTGCATTATATGACTGACAGACAAGAACGGTTTGACCTAAAAATATAAAAATTGAAACTACTGCGGAAACAAAGACACCTACATCTTGGATGCCCTTGAGGTAAGCTAAAACATACCAAAAATGTATTTCAAAGTGAACTATCCCTTTAAAAGATACACCCGAGTCTCCTGGTCTTCGCTTCTGAGTTTTCAAACACTTTAGAAGAAAAAGTTCAGAACACTTTACACATGAAAACGCAAGGGTGTCGTTTTCAGATTTATCCCCCCTGGCACCCGGTTTTAGAAAATAGCGGTTTCAGTGTCCCAAAACGCCAGATCCGTCTTGACGAAACACATATACGACACAAAATTTGTACGTATACAGCTAAATGAGTCTCCGTGTGGACACAATCACATCAGAAGAGGGAGGGAGGGAGAGGGAGGGAGAGGGAGAGAGAGAGAGAGAGAGAGAGAGAGAGAGAGAGAGAGAGAGAGAGAGAGAGAGAGAGAGAGAGAGAGAGAAGAGTGTAATTATCAGTTAGTAATTATTTACTTTTTTTGAGTAACTTACCCAGCACCTTAGAGCACTAATTTGTAGAGTGGGAGAAAGTCAGTTACAAACAGAATAATTACGATCAAGCCTGTATTGTTTTATTACCGGGGTGACTGGCTCAGTGGTTCATATAGGTTGTCTACAATCCGAAAGGTTGGTGGTTAAATCCCGGTTCCACCTGACCAAGTGTCGAGGAAGACACCTGCTCCCGAAGAGCTGGGTGGCGCCTTGTATGGCTGAAACCGCCGTCGGTGTATAAATGAATGGGTGAATGTGAGGCAAAATGTGAAGTGCTTTGGTGGCCATTGGGTCTGTGAAAGCGCTATATAGATGCAGTGCATTTTCCATTTATTAACTCCCTGTCATAATATAACTCCAATACATTATATCTTCATTATATCTTATGTAGTCTTCTTTTTACTCATAACTAGATTAAGATACCTCTCCAGCACCTTTAAATAATTTAGTAGCTGAGGCCTAGTGTTACAAATGGACACACAGTGCCTGAAGATCTTCTTCCGCGGGGGTTTATAGGAACCACTCGGTTCTCAGATGCCCGAACCTGATCCGCACGGGACTTTAGAGTGGTATATCGACCTGGCCCTGTTGTGGAGTGGCTCTCCTTTTACCGTGGGCGCACGTCAGCCCGGTCGCGCCTGCGCTTCGCCCCAGCTCTGCCGAGACCACGCTCCACAAGCCCGCGCATCACTCCAGCCCCGCCGAGCCCGCTCTCCACGTGAGCCCCGCCGAGCCCGCTCTCGACGTGAGCCCCGCGGAGCCCTCGACTCACGTCTGCCCACTCAAGCCCGCATTCCGCACTGGTCCTGTTGGATTTGCCAATCCGGAGACCGTGGAAGTTTCGCCTGCCGAGTCAAGTGCATCGTCAAGGGCATCGTCAAGTTCAGCCGAGTCAAGTGAGTCAAGTTCCGCCGAGTCAAGTGAGTCAAGTTCCGCCGAGTCAAGTGAGTCAAGTTCCGTCGAGTCAAGTGAGTCAAGTTCCGCCGAGTCAAGTGAGTCAAGTTCCGCCGAGTCAAGTGAGTCAAGTTCCGCCGAGTCAAGTGAGTCAAGTTCCGCCGAGTCAAGTGAGTCAAGTTCCGCCGAGTCAAGTGAGTCAAGTTCCGCCGAGTCAAGTGAGTCAAGTTCCGCCGAGTCAAGTGAGTCAAGTTCCGCCGAGTCAAGTGAGTCAAGTTCCGCCGAGTCAAGTGAGTCAAGTCCCGCCGAGTCAAGTGAGTCCAGTCCCGCCGAGTCAAGTGAGTCCAGTCCCGCCGAGTCAAGTGAGTCAAGAGCCGTGAGAGTATCAAGCCCAGTGACTCGCCGTCGCAGGAGGAGAAGGAGGACTCGATTGCCTCGCCAGGCTCCGGAGGGCGTTCCCAGGCGCCTCGCCCTGCCGGCCCCGCCTCTGCGCCTCGCCCTGCCGGCCCCGCCTCTGCGCCTCGCCCTGCCGGCCCCGCCTCTGCGCCTCGCCCTGCCGGCCCCGCCTCTGCGCCTCGCCCTGCCGGCCCCGCCTCTGCGCCCCGCCTCTGCGCCTCGCCCTGCCGGCCCCGCCTCTGCGCCTCGCCCCGCCGGTCCTGCCTCTGCGCCTCGCCCTGCCTATGTCTCTCAAGCCCCATGAGACTGTCCCTGAGCCGGTTTCCAGCCCTGAGGTTTTGGGTGCCAGAGGTTTCCCCAAGTATTTTTTTTGGGGGGGGGGTGTTTTTTGCTTGTATTGATGGGCGTCGGGAGCCGCCCATAGGGGGGGGCTATGTTACAGTGTGGTTTTGTGTCTTGTCATGTTCAGTGGTTCCCTGTCGTGTCTATTAATTATCCCAGGTGTTTCTGATTTCTGATTTTTTGTTCTGGGAGTCCCCAACAACAGTTTTACATGCAAGCAATGACAAAAAAACATTTTTGTTGTCTTATAATATGCATTTATTTGTACCTGATTTGCTCAACGACTCATTTTACCAAACCCCTCCTTTGCGTGACGCTAATCTGCGGTGATTGGTCAGATGACCCAGTAAGTTATTGTTTGCGTTAGCCCAACGCATAAACATATTGATAAAGCACTCCAGTACTACAATACACTCTATTCTTTATGACAACTCCAATAACAACGACAAACATTTCATATATTTCAGATGTGAAATCTGAACCCAGAAGCTGCGCCTAGAGACCTAGAAGCTGCGCTGAGCGTAACTTACATAACACACACACACACACACACACACACATTTAATTTCTTTATTTGAATCCGCCAATCAAATTTCTTACAGAATGGGTTCAAATATTTCTCAGAGATAACACAGCTTTGACATTCAAGGGTACATAAAGCATCGCTTACGCCACACCGCAAGGCTGCCTATCACAGCAGATATAGAGCAAAATTTTGCCAGCTGTTTGGACTTTCCTTTTGGTAGCCCTGCCAGTCTTAGTCCACTAAAAGCCGATTTGTGGACATGTCCCAGGCTGCCAAATATCAATGCCACAAACTTACATGCATATCCTAAGTCACTAATCTTTGCAAGGAGGGGTTGGTATTTAGTCATTTTTTCCAAAAAGGCTATGTCCATATACAAATCATAAACACAACCTATTTCAAGGACTAGCACCTCCTTTCTATCTGTATCCATGAGCACAATATCAGGGGTGTTAGGGATGTTTCGAAACAAATCATCAGAGCTGTTAAACCAGTCCGGGATTACTCGTGAATGTTTATACATAGGCATATTTTTTGGAGATATGTCTTGAACAGCACTTGCAATGAGATCTACAATACGGTCATGGCGTGCTGTGTATAACCCTTTATACATATTACAGCCATTTACGATATGGGCAACTGACTCAAGATGATCGGAGTTAGAATGCATTATGCAATGTGGGTTGTAATTTTCAGGGTACCATAATGCTAGGTTGTATCTGGTTGGTAACACCTGTAGTCTGGCCTTGACAGTGAAGTGAAGAATATCTTCTCCTATTGCAGCATTTCTGTACATAGAATGAGAGGTGGAATGGTCAGCAAAGTCAAGACATGCCAGTTTTCCCTGCATTTTTAGTCCAGTCCAGTGTTGTTTTGTGTCCATCTGTTTGATGTTCATTAAAGATCTTCTTGCTGTTGTGCTCTGTAGTGTGTGTTGTGTCTCGTTGTGACAGACTGTGGCCTTCACAGTAACAGATGGGTCTGTGACCACAGCGTCAGATACCTCTGGTGCAGTTTGTGAGTTGCTTTGTGTCCACTGTATATTAACTTCCAATCTGTTACACAAGTCGTTTAGGTCCGGCCAGTCTGAGCGAACTCCGAAACCCGCGGCTTGTGTGTCCAGTTTACCGTTGCTCTTCCTCCTGAAGCCTAGGAAGCTGTCTTGATCACCGGTGGCCAAAGGGATTTTTCTCTTCCTAAGGTCCAGTAAGAGGGAAGATCTGGCTAACTCTCTGACCGCGGCATCGTCGTTGTTAAGCATGCGTATCAGGTGTGTTAGTCTTGTAATGGAATAAGTCCATTCCACATTTGGGACCCCCAGACCCCCTTCCTTGAGTGTGAGGAAAATTATGTCCCTGGTGGAATGTGAATTCAGTCCCAGCCATTTCCTGACGGCTTCAACTGTTTTATTATTCATGTCTCGTAGGACATTTTGTGGAATGTGAATGTTTGCAAAGAGGTGTTGTATCTTTGCCAGAGCTACTTCTCTAATGGCCTCCAATTTCATGACTACAGGTAGGGGGGAGGAGTCGATCAAATCGATCCTGTTCTTAAAGGCACACGATAACTCCTGTACCTGTTCACCCCACTCACCTGCAATGTTGAATTTATGTCCAAGGTAGTTGTATGTTTCATTACGAGAGTAGACCCTGATAGGCTGTCCCATTATTTTAAAGGAGGGGGGGTTATCAGATTTAGATTTGTACCACCGGTTTCCACCACTCCGCCGTTCATAAAATGCTGCACATTTAGTATGTTTCATCTGTTCTGGCCAGCATGTTTTGGATGACATTCTCCTCCCTAGAGGACACCTCAACATCGTCAGCGTACCCTTGGACAGGGTTTGGCGATCTGGTATATGATGGTGCGCACTGACAGATCCATTTCATCCACTAATTGATAGCCAGAATGAAGTTAACAGCGCTCCATGGGCAGCCTGTTTTAATCCCCACCCCAAGAGGTATATGCTTTGTAAGTTGGTTGCCACAGATGACTTGCAAAAAAGAACCTCTGTACACATCTGTTATGATGTTCACAAAAGGCTGAGGTAGATGGATCTCCTCTAATGCATTAAGCAACAGTTTGTGAGATAATGTCCCAAAGGCATCTCTGAAGTATAAAGTTTACATGATTCATGTTTAAAATCGTCAATTCCAGCTTTCAGGCAGAACACATGTTCGTTCATACCCTGTCTATCTATATAGGCTTTCTGTTTGGGTGAGAGAATGCCTGCATCTACAAGCCATGGAAGGATTCGGGCAAGCAGGCATTTCATAAACACCTTATAAACAGTGGGAAGGAGAGATATGTCTCTCCATGTAGATGGATCACTTGGGATGTTGTCTTTCTTTGGAATTCTATGGACAAGGGCACCCTTCCATGAATCTGGTACTTTCCCATTAATCAAACAGGTGTTAAATATACAGGTGAGTATATGGGTGGACCAGGGTTTTGTAGCTTTCAGGGTCTCATACTTTACTCCATCATATCCACAGGCTTTGTTATTTGGCAAATGAGTCAGAACTTTGTCTACTTCATCAAGTGTAAAATGAGCAGTCGATGGATAATGAACTAAAGCAGTTGTCTCTATGTTGGTGAACCAAGGGGGCGTGGCCAAAATGTGAGACGGGAGTGATTGACATTTGTCCATATAATACTTATACACATTACTGATGTCATTAATAGTGGGTGAGGGGGAAGGAAATGTACTATTATTAAGAATAATCTCAATAGCTTTAGACCTTCGATGTTGCCATAGGTACGATAATTTTTCTCCGCTTACCGTCCTTGGCTGCCTGTGGGGTTCCCCAGTTCCCCCTCTGCTGAGTGACGGCTTGATGACGTCTCTCACGAAGATCAGCTGTCGCTCAATCCAGGAAGCAATGGAGACCGATGTTAACTCCACTGGATGTTTATCGCTCAAGGGGAACTTTTTCAAGATACGTGACACGTATTTCAGGAGTGGCAATCCAAACTCCCTCCCATTGGCCCGCCTCACACGGAATACTCCGTTTTGAAAGAATACTCCGGAAAGAATGGATGCGACCCTACTCCATTTCGCAGAGTCACCGGAGCAGGCAAAGTAACTTCTTTCTTGGAATAACTTAGTATCCAATGATTTCCTGAAGTGTCTCTCGTGGATCTCAAACCTTTTCCATTCCTGACATTCAAGTTGGCGCTCATAGTTGTTAAAGTCGAAAGGGACATCCTCGCCGCCCAGTGATGTTTGCGGGACTGGGTCATGGGTTTGCCGCTGTTGTTTGTAAATGCGGCCGCTGGACAAGGCTTGTTTAAAGGCCGATTTTAGTGCTGTAATTAGGCACATGTTCAGTACTAATGTCCAAAGCATAGTTTCTCTGCTGCATTAACGATGGCAGTTACAACGGGCGATGTTAAAGGAGCGAGGACAAACGCGTGTGAATGCTCACACACACACACACACACACACCACACATTGAGCATGCTACAAAACCTATAAAAGCAACAATTATTAATAATACTTACAGGTTGTGATTCGGAGGAGGAAGCTGATCCAAATAAACTTGGTACTGAACCTTCCTTCATTATCAACCGGCTCGCGAATCCACACTTGAAAGCATTTATGTTTGTAAAGGAATCCTCATTAAAATAACGCGAACACAGCTCAAGGTGGCTATACCTGTGTGGTATAGTTGTAAATATAAACTCTAGCCACTGATTCTTCACATGCTCGTTCCTGGGCAGTGAAAAAAAAAGTTTGCTTTTGATTCGCACTTCAGAACAGCTCGTCGACATGTTGTTTTCACTGTTTTTCTGGCGCGCGCAATGAGTGGGTGTGTCTTATTCAAATAACTTGTGCAAGTGACGTACGAAAGTTAGAGAAAATGCATTGTTCGTCTATCGATTCATATCAGCGACAGTCGACTCTTACTTTTGAGAGACATTAACTTTGTATACGGTGAACTTTCATATTTAAAACTTTGCAGGATGTTTTTGTTCACTTAGATCTATGTAACACACTACATGAAAGGTAATTTTCAAAATTCCATAATAGGTACCCTTTAAGGAAAGCAATAACTACAAACGGCAGACAACTTAAGCAAATTTTGCTTTTATTTAAACAAAAGCAAGACAAATGTAACCCCCCATTTCTGGAATGAATAATAAATAAATGAACACCCTCTTGGAATCAAAGTCCCAACTGTGTTTGTCTAGACTAAAAAGAGACAAGCATTCACCTTGAGAGTATAGCACCATTTTCTAAAGCATTAACAATACATTCAAATCTGAGGAAAATTGTTATAATTCGAGGATTTGCCAGCATACAGAATTCAGCACTGAACAAAAAGTATGTTTTGAGCGGTGAGGGGAGTCTGTTTTAAATGCTTAAATTGGCCATTGCGTTCAAGAAATCAACACTGGTATGTCTGAGATTGGCTACTGAGATTCAATGCTGCAAACATGTTAGAAATAGAAACTCTGGCCTGTAAATCGTTTCTATTTTGTTTTAGTTGTTCTTGTTGTTTTTCTGCAACAGATTAATAAAAATGTATTCGTTTTTATGTTTTAATCATAGACATTTCTAGTTTGCGGGAGTCCCGCGAATCGTTTTATTCTCCCGCAAACCGCACATACAGAGTGAGTGCATTACCGCCCGCGCTCAGCCATCAAATCTAGTCCCGCGCCGCACTCTATTGCGTTGGCAGAGCACGTCTCTCAAGGGCCCGACCCGACCCGAGGATAGTGACCGGAAATATCGGCCCGACCCGCTCGGACAGAATAAGCTCGAGTTCACTCCTACGCTAAGGAACAAACTTCCCACTCTCACCGGTAGCCATGTTGTCGCTTGCTGTATGCTGTTGCAGTTTCGTGTGTGCTATGATGTTGTTGTCGTCGCTTGCCATACTGCTACGTGAGTGAAACTAACGCTACGGAAACTCCGGGGGGCCAAAAATGCGGCATTACACAAAAACTCGATTTAGTTTTTTTTTAAATCGGCCGCAACAAAAAATTCTAATTAATTCATTCAATCGATTTTTCGCCCAGGCCTACATGCTGATATTTTATTCTGCTGATTATTTATGCTGATTATTTCCTTATTTTAGTTCTCATTGTTTGTCCCAAAGTCTGCTTGCCATGGTTTATGTTTGAACGAAACAAGAACTTTGTGCCGCTAAACGTCACGCATTACGCAGTTGTCCATGTCTGTCTCCATGGTTACATCATGGCTATGGAAGTTCGAGCGGAAACCGAGGGTAGCGCGGATTAGAGTTCTCAACGGGCCGGGTCGGCCCGACAAACCCGACGGGATCCGCGGGTTCGGGCCGGGTTCGGGTCGAAAATATAAGCAAATGACTCGGGTCGGGTCGGAACTCGGGCTTAATCTTTTCCGCTCAGTGAAAAAAAAAACATTTATTAATCATCGCTTTGGCGGCTGCGTGCGGGTGGCTGGCCATAAGAGAGGAGAACACGCATCAGTCCATCCACTGTGGACGCACCACTGTTCCTCCACGATGCCTTATAAGCATACGATTATGTTTGCTATGCCTATTTTGTTTCAAAACTCGTAGCCCGTCTGCTGGCTGGCTGTTTGAGTTCTTTTTATTTATTATTGTGTTAAGATTTTTATTAAAACAGGCATGGCATTAGCTACTTTCCTTTGAAAATAGTTGGCAACACTGCACTTGCGCGCATTTCAGACGTGTAGACGATGGAAAAAGCAAAGAAAACGCGGTCGGAAGACTAGGAAAAGGAAAAGAGAATCTGACCGCGTGAGAATTAACGGACAAGAGGGCTTTTCACTCGTTGGTGCGAGCTAAAAAGCAGCACTGGATGCAACAGTGATGCTGACCTGGCGATCTTGTTGATCAACTAGTAAGTAAATCTTTCTAAGTTTGTGTGCATTTTATGTGATTTCACTGGAATAAATAGAGAGTCACCGCGACGGCGATAGATTGAAAAGCGCGTCCGAGTCGGGCCGCGGGCCGGGTTCGGGCAGATAATTCATGTTGATGTGTCGGGTTACATCGGGTCCGGGCTTTAAAAGCCACGGGCCGGGTCGGGTCGGGTTATAATTTTCAGGCCCGTTGAGAACTCTAGCGCGGATATTGCGTCATTGACAGACGACATTTGTTGGCCGGGACCGCCACTTATTTAAAATTGGAATTTCTCTGAAATAAAAAATCTTTGGAGACATTTGGGATATTGTAAGTACACAACTGCAGGAAATAAATCACACTGTGCAAGTGATTTTTGGATATTTTATTACAAAATGCTTACATATTGGACCTTTAAAGGAGTAGTTCACTTTTAAAGGGCACCTATTATGCATTTAAAATGTTCCTAATATTGTTCTGGGAGTCCCCAACAACAGTTTTACATGCCTGCAATGACAAAAAACACTTTTGTTGTCTTATAATATGCATTTATTTTGACCTGATTTGCTCACCGACTCCCTAATGATTCGTTTGACGACTCATTTGTCCAAACCCCTCCTTAACGTGACGCTACTCTGCGGTGATTGGTCAGATGACGCAGTCAGTTATATTTCGCGTTAGCCCAAAGCTTAAACATATTGATTAGAGGTGTGAACCTATACTGGTCTCACGGTTCGGTTCGATTACGATTATCATGTCATCGATTCGGTTCAATTCGATTATCACGATGCATTGCGATGCACCGCATCCTTAATTTTCAATTTTACTTCAAAAGTGATGTATGCGTGCTCGCGCGTGTGCGTGAGTGTTCGCCTGTTCAGGAAGTCCCAGTGACAACAACAGAGACATTCCAGTTTAAGTTTCATGGGACTAAAGCCTGTTAATGCCATTAAGAAAATGAAATTCTTTCAAAATAATTTTGTTTTAAAGAAATGTTCATTAAAAGCAGTGCTCCTTCATCAGTGTATGTTACCCTGGAGATGCGCGCATCAACCGTCACCGAGTCCGCTGTTGAAGACGATCATCCATAATCACGCGAAACACAGAATAAGTGTAATTTGACCATCGGGTGCGGAAGGGTTGCCATCTGTCCCGGTTTGTCCCGATTCCCGGGACACTGAACGTCCCGGTTTTCGAGAGGCTACGTGAATGTATGTTCAAACCGTGTACCGCGTGCACGGAGAGAGCGAGACCTTGCGTGTGTGTGTGCGTGTGTGCCTCAAGAAGCGCATGTAACTTGCATGCTCATATGTAAAAATGTTTAAATACTCGCACTCGCGTCTCGTCTCCCTCTGCCAGCAGTGTTTGCTACCGCGACAAAGCACATGCGCGTTAAATGACGTCAGAAAAGCGTCAGTACATTATAACCGGTTATGGTCTATTACTGAACCGAAACCGAATCGTCCTCGTCTGCATCGCGGTGCATCGAAGAAACGATTAATTTTGACACCCCTAATATTGATAAAGCACTGCAGTACTACAATACGCTTCACATAATTTCACATATTTCAAAAAACAAAACAAAATGACATTGGAGACTTAGAAGCTGCTGATCGTAACTCTCTCACTCACACACACACACACACACACACACACACACACACACACACACACACACACACACACACACACACACGCGCACGCACGCACACACGCGCACACACACACACACACACACACACACACACACACACACACACACACACACACACATAAAAGCAACAATTATTCCTCATTAGCGCTGACAACCATTTTCCCGAGCTTTTCAGAAATATCTTTTGAGGGCTCGATGCGTGATGACGTATTGACGTAGTGTGTGTGTGTGTGTGCGTTGGGTGCGAAAATTCAACATGGCAGCGCGCCGCTGCTAGAAAAAGATAAACTTTTTTATTTTTTTTCTTCTCTCTCTCTCGCTTTTTTTCCGTAACAAACATCACCCGCTTTAAACCTAATTCAAAACCTGGATTTCAACTCGGACCTGGAGCAACTGGAGGATTACATAGACCATCACTTCAACAAACTTTGTACATTGGGCCGATCACGCAAAGCCAAAAAACCACGCACTTCGGATTCTCCCTTATCAACCGATTCTCCGCCGTCATCACCAACATCACCAGCATCCACTCCTACCAAAACAAACTGCT
Organism: Chrosomus eos; assembly: GCA_036326025.1. Taxonomy (NCBI): domain Eukaryota; kingdom Metazoa; phylum Chordata; class Actinopteri; order Cypriniformes; family Leuciscidae; genus Chrosomus; species Chrosomus eos. The sequence goes on from CM070822.1 coordinate 33,314,536, forward strand.
GTTCCGACATACTTTTATCAATCAACGAGCGCTTATCTCACTTGGATTCTAGACTCTCACTAATCGAAGTACTGCACAAAGAATTTCAAAACCTCCGCCATAGCCTGGAATACAGTCAACAACAAGTCGATTCGCTCACAGAAGAAAACAAATCACTGAAAAGCTCCGTGGACACACTCACTGCAAAACTTTCCACTGTAAACACTCAACTTACCTCCGTCATCACTGAGAACAAAGCCATGCAAGAAACCATCCTGGATATACAGTCACGAAGTATGAGAGACAATCTAATCTTCTCCGACATTCCCGAATCATCCACCGAAGATCCCGAAAAATCTGTTAAGGACTTCATGGTTAACCAGCTCAAACTTACACCAGAGACTGTAGAGCACATCACTTTCCACCGCGTTCACCGTTTAGGACAGAAACCCATCAACTCCACCCGTTCCCGGCCCATCATCGCCAAATTTGAACATTTCAAGCAAAAAGTACTGGTTCAGCGACAAGGACGGCAGCTCAAAGGGACTCATTACGGACTCAACGACCAATATCCACAAGAGATCATCCGCAGACGTAAGCTACTTTTCCCCATCCGCAAGACAATGATCACTCAAGGTAAAAAAGCAATCATCACAGTGGACAAATTATATATTGATGGACAATTGTTTAGAGACAAAGACACTACTCCCTGGCTTTACTGATTATTGAAACTAGCAATGTAACATTTCCAATCCGTTTATGCTCAATTTATATTCAATTCATAATCTTCATATTCTTTAATTAAACCACTCGCACCACGCACACACATTGTATTATAAATGCACCTAAATAGCCTTGCTCACTGTTTATATGTTCTGTTGTTGGCTATAGGTAACTATGTTTTCCCTGTTTTATTTGTCATTTGGTGTTATAGATTTACACACACACACACACACACACACACACACACACACACACACACACACACACACACACACACACACACACACACACACACACACACACACACACACACAGAGACTTATACTCACACAAGGTAACTATGAAATGTAAATTATAGGTTCATGCAATTGAAATTCTTAACTTGGAATATTTGTGGGGTTGGTTCACAAACAAAAAAGCATAAAGTTTTAAATTACCTGAAAAATACACAAGCAGATATATGTCTAATACAGGAAACACACCTCTCACAATATACAAAAACAGCTTAAAAACTACACATTTTAACCACTGTTTTTCCTCCTACTATAATTCAAAACAAAGAGGAGTATGCATCTTAATAAACAAAAAAATACAGTTTAACCACCATACAACCCAGTGCCGCTGCTAGCCATTTTGGTGCCCTAAGCATAATTACTTTATGATGCCCCCCCCCAAAATTCATTTAGGATTTTCATTTAGGGGGGCTAAGCCCCCAATGAGGGTATGGTTTATAAAAAAAAAATTAAAAGTAACACTTTAGTTTAGGGTCTAATGCTTACTAGTTTCATTACCCATGAATAACCATGGCATGGTTTTATAATCACTGTGGTCCCGAATTTGAGGCAGGTCAGCTAGGGGGGTTCGGGGTTTCCACGAGAAAATTTTGGATTTCTCTGAACTACAGATGTGCATTTTAAGATGTTGTGAAGGCAAAAAAAATCGATAACAACAGCTTTAAAACCATGTCAGTGGGCAGCTGATTATTTTTCTCTCCTCATCAGCATCACACTCTTTTTCTCTTTGTTTTTATCTTGCCCTGTCTCTTCCCCTCCTAAAGTTGGCTTTTTTAATTTACTAAAGGCTACAATTTGTATTTTATTCTCAATATGTACACATTCATTATTAATCCTGTGCCTAACATGATGAAATGAAAACGGCTTTGTCTCTTGTCCCCTCACAATGACAGTAGTCTAAACTATTACACTAGGCTACATGTTACATAGGCCTTTTTTCAGTTCAAAATGGCGAAATTAGACAAAACTATATTAGTTTGCCTAATTATTTTTTGTCATTCGTTTAACATTTATGACCTAAAAAAACTGTAAAATATATAAAGTTAAGTTTAGCTACTTACATCTTATCTCGCACTTGACCGTACACTGAAGTGTCGAGTTGCACTGTTAAAATTCGCGCTCAGCGTCTGTGAACATAAAGCCCGCCTACTTTGATTTGATTGGCCATCTCAAATATTCTGACATTGACGAGCAGTGACAGACCAATGAGGCTCAGCTGAACACACACACACACACACACACACACCCTGTCCTCTGTTTCTGACGTGCTCTGCTCTCTGCTCGGCGCCGCTGCGGATTGAAGATGAAGAACGCGCTGAATCTGATTATAACAAGAAGTTTGATGATTGATTTTTCATTAGGCAATTTTTGGTGCCCCCTCAGCACTTGGTGCCCTACGCACAGCGCGTGATGCGCGTGGTGGGAGCGGCGGCGCTGATACAACCATTTCAGACCCTGAAGGCCGTTTTATCATTATTAACATTTCAATCAACAATAATCCAATTACAATTGGCAACATTTATGGACCAAACTCTGATGATTCATCCTTCTTTACATATTTTTTTTCCTCTCTTTCAAACATTTCCAACGGTCCAATAATTATAGGGGGAGACTATAACACTGTAATCAATCCATCATTTGACAGGTCAAAACATACAGGAAAATCTTGGCAGTCCTCTAAAACAATAAAACAGTTCATGAGTGATTTTGGTCTTGGTGATGGTTGGAGGCTACAACACCCACTCGCTAGAGAATACACCTTTTATTCTAATGTCCACCAAACCTACTCCCGCATTGATTTCTTTCTAACCAGTAATTCAATCATACCAAATATCTTAGAAACCAAAATACATCCGATCATTATTAGTGACCACTCTCCAGTAACTCTGACATGGAATCTATCGGCAATACCAAAGCACCGCACCAGATGGCGTTTTAATACATCACTCTTGAAAGATCCAGAATTTGACAGCTACTTCAAGAGAGAGTGGACATCCTTCCTTGAAATAAATGACTCTCCAAAGTCGTCAGCATCACTGCTCTGGGAAACATGGAAAGTAGTTTTACGGGGAAAAATTATATCATATTCAGTACATAAAAAAAAAGGACAGAGAAAAAGAAGTCCGACTGGAAGAAAGAATAAAAGAATTAGAGATTTTACACGCAAATAATCAATCAGAAAACATCTATAAAGAAATTAGAGAAAAAAAATGTTTGCTTAATGAAATAATAAACAAAAGAAACCAGTTTCTGATTCACAGGCTCCGTCAAGAAACTTTTCACCATAGCAATAAATCCGGAAAATATTTAGCCAGTCAAATTAAAAGAAATAAAGAAAAAACAGCAATAACCTCCATCAGAAACTCGTCAGGGAAGCTAACCAATTCACCAGTTGAGATAAACAAGATATTTCAAGAATATTATACAAAATTATACTCATCTGATCTGGACCCAAACCAAGAAGACATAACCCAATTCCTCGATAACACCATTCTACCAAAACTCAACATGGAACAAGTAAACACACTAGAATTACCAATCACAGAAAAAGAACTTCACTCCGCATTGAAAAGCATGCAAAATAATAAAGCACCAGGTCCAGATGGCTTCCCTGCTGAGTTTTACGAACATTTTTGGTCAACCTTATACCCATTATTTAGCAGAACAATAACAGAAATAAAACATAACGCAAAGTTCCCTTCCCATATGAATACAGCACTTATATCACTCATTCCTAAACCTAACAAAGACCACACCTTCACATCTAACTATCGTCCTATCTCACTTATAAATGTCGACATAAAAATTATTAGCAAAGCACTAGCCCATAGAATTGAACAAATTATACCATATATAATACACCCTGATCAGACCGGCTTTATAAAAGGTAGACACGCATCCAATAATACCCGCAGATTATACAATTTAATGCACTACTCATCAGTACAACAGAAAGATACTCTCATTGCCACATTAGACGCAGAAAAAGCTTTTGATAGGGTCAACTGGAAATTTTTATTCACCACGTTACAAAAATTCGGCTTTGGAGAGTCATTTATTAACTGGATCAAGATTTTATACACATCACCATCGGCCACAGTCACAACCAATGGACTAACATCACAAAGCTTCACACTGCACAGGGGGACGAGGCAGGGATGTCCACTCTCTCCATCCCTATTCACGATTTTTATTGAACCTTTAGCAGCAGCTATCCGTCAAAACCCAGCAATCAAAGGTATTGAAACACCACAACAAACACATAAAATCTCACTTTATGCAGATGATATCCTACTATATATACAAGAACCCCTAGCATCTACTCAAGAAATAATTAAAACAATCCAGTCCTTCTCAAAAATATCAGATTATGCAATAAACTGGAATAAATCTTTCATCCTCCCTTTACACAAAGCCAAATGGGATGTGGCACCCCATCAATCACCGATACCTATATGTCATGATCACATCACTTACTTAGGCATTAAAATTTCCTCCAGACTGTCAGAGTTGGTAACACTCAACTTCACACCACTGCTAAAAAAAATAGAAGAAGATTTGCTCAGGTGGCTCAACCTTCCAATCTCCATAATCGGCAGGATAGCAGCAATAAAAATGACGATTTTACCGAAAATTAATTACCTATTTTCAATGATTCCAACCCACCCCACACTCACCTGGTTTAAATCACTAGACTCCATTATAACTCGCTTCTACTGGAAAAATAAAACACCAAGGATTAAACTCACTACACTACAAAAAAGTAAGGTTCAAGGAGGACTAGAAGCACCAAATTTCCAATATTACTCAATGGCTAACCAACTGCAATACATATACAAATGGATTCACCCCACCCAATCTGATATTATATGGCTAGATATAGAACAATCACTATGCAAAGAATTAAATATAGCTGACATACCGTTCCTCACCAAATCAATTAAACAACACACATGTTTTAATGCAGTAACTATATCTGCCACTCTGACAGCCTGGTGGAAATTTCACCAAATCACAAATTCTACATTAGCTCCATCTAACCTCACCCCACTGTGGAACAACCGTGACTTTATAAGCAATAAAAAAACATTGAATTTTCACACATGGGCAGAAAAGGGTATCACCCACATTAAGCATATTCTCAAATCTAACACATTTACACCATTTCCGCAACTGGCCCAGGAGTATGGCATCGGGAGCAACGAATTTTTAAAATACCTACAACTCAAATCTTCTGTTCTGACAAAAATCAACATCAGAGACACAAATTTAGAACTTCCACCGGCAATATCAGACTTGGTCAACATTTCCTCCACAAAGAAACTTCTCTCTAAAATATACAAAATCATTTCAAACCAACTTCAGACCATACACTTACCAACAATAAAATGGGAAAACGATCTTTCAATAGCTCCTGATGCCAACTTCTGGACCCAAATCTGTAAAAACATCTATCTCATGTCCAAAAATGCGAATCTTCAGTTAATACAATACAAAATACTTCACAGAACACATTTCACGGGCAGCAGATTAGCTAAAATGGGTTTCACATCAGAAGTTTGCACACATTGCAATCAAAATTCTACAGATACATACATCCATGCAACCTGGCACTGCACTCCAATCAAACACTTTTGGGAAGAGGTCACACAGTCACTATCCACTATAGTCGGCTGCCACATCCCACTGTCGCCTTCTCTTTGCTTGCTGGGGGACCTGACAATAATCACTGATAAAACTATAAACTCTAAAATACTCCTCATAGCTCTAACCATCGCCAAGAAAACTATCCTCATGAACTGGAAAACTAGAAATAAATTACACATTAACATTTGGAAAAATCTTATTACAGACTTCATTGCAATGGAATACGCATCTCACCTTCATAATTACGCATCTGAAACTGACCTCTGCCGTCCAACACTTTCTGACCTCTTACAGCTATGAATCCTTTCTCTGTTTTCAACTCCGACTCCTCCCACCTTCTTAACCAACCCACGAATATTAATGCATTTTAGCTGTTTGAACTTGTTTGTCATCATTGTTGTTACTATCTTTAATGTTATTGTTAAGATTACTATTTTCACTTTTATTTTTTCATTGTTGTAATTGCTGTTGTTGCTGTCTTTTGCTTTCACCATTGCGGTCACCACTGCCATCATCATTATCATTTATTATTAATATTATTATTATCATTATTATTATAATCATCAATATTGCCATTGTCAATGCTGTATTTGAATTAAGTGTCATTTTCATCACTACTGCAATAATCCCCCCCTTATCTCTTCATGGGTTTTTAATGCACCACAACATAGAATAGAAAAAAAAAAAAAAAAAAAAGTATGTATATGGAAAACCTCACAAACACCAGGGCAGGCAAGACAGGCGAGAAGTGGTTTCAACGGGACAGCATCTCTGTCCCAATTTGAGACACTCTCGCACTGTACTCCCTCTTTTAATGCACCTTAGACATTGCACATAACACACACAAAAAAAAAAATTAGGAAAAGATAGGGACTGCTGAGATGTGGGGGAAGGTTATCTTATATTATCTTATCATCTTATTATACCATCTTTTATTTTATACGGCATTGACAATGGCAATTGTTACATAGGAGGAAGGATGGAAATAAAAATCGACCAACACAATATTGGCAATATGGTGGTAGTGGGGAGTGGGGTGGTGATGGTAATGACAATGGTAATAAATTATAAATGGTTACTTTGTTTACGCACACACACACATACACATACCCACACTCACACCCGCTCACATGCACACTTTGATCAAACACTTAAATCACTTTTATGTCACTTCTGGAATTATGGATTTACAAGATTGCTCACTAATGCACTATGTTGGTTTGTATGTATGTCTGACTGTTAAATAAAAAAAAAAAAAAATAAAAAAAAAAAAATAAAAAAAAGCAACAATTATTAATAGTACTTACAGGTTGTGATTCGGAGGAGGAAGCTGATCTAAATAAACTTGGTATTGAACCTTCCGAATCCACACTTGAAAGCATTTGTGTTTGTGAAGCGATTGTCATTAAAATGATGCGAACACACACAAGGTTCAGGACGGGTACAGTTGTAAATATAAACTCTAGCCACTGAGTCTTCACATGCTTGTCCCTGGCCAGTGAAAAAAAAAGTTTGCTTTTGATTCGCACTTCAGAACAGCGTCTCATCGACATGATGTTTTCACTGTTTTCTCTGTCTGCTCGGCGCGCGCACTGAGTGGGCGTGTTGAATTCAAATAACTTGTACAAGTGACGTACGAAAGTTAGAGAAAATGCATCGTTCGTCTATCGATTCATATCAGCAACTCAGAGTCTACTCTTACTTTTGAGAGACAATAACTTTGTATACGGTGAACTTTCATATTTAAAACTTTGCAGGATGTTTTTGTTCACTTAGATCTATGTTACACACTACATGAAAGGTAATTTTCAAAATTCCATGATAGGTACCCTTTAAAAAAACTTTTGCTGATAATTTACTCACCCCCATGTTATCCAAGATGTCCACGTCTTTCTTTCTTCAGTCGAAAAGAAATTAAGGTTTTTGATGAAAACATTCCAGGATTTTCTCCATATACTGGACTTCATTGGGAGCCAAACGGTTCAAGGTCCAAAAGCTAGTTTCAGTGCAGCTTCAAATGGCTTTAAACGACTCCAGACGATGAATAAGGGTCTTATCTACAGCCCTTCGAGTCATGACTCGAAAAAAGATTAGTTAATTTTGATGAACGAGTTCGAACAGGACAGTCACGAACGCTCATCACAGAACAGAGCAAGGCGAGCATTTGTGCTTAAAAAACTTAAACTTTGTTATTTATTTTTTAAATGAGCGATGGTTTCGCTAGATAAGACCCTTATTCATCGTCTGATATCGTTTAAAGCCATTTGAAGCTGCACTGAAACTGTCTTTTGGACCTTGAACCGTTTTGCTCCCAATGAAGTCCATTATATGGAGAAAATCCTGGAATGTTTTCATCAAAAACCATAATTTCTTTTCGACTGAAGAAAGAAAGACGTGGACATCTTAGATGACATGGGGGTGAGTAAATTATCAGCAAAAGTTTTTTTAAAAGTGAACTACTCCTTTAAGTGTGATCCATAAAGGTTCCTAAGTCTTGAAATAAAAATAAAATTACACCATTCGTGGAAGACTGTCTTAAGACAAACCTTTTATTCCGAGCAGCTTTATATACAAATGGACCACATTTTATAAATAAATGTAGATAACGTGTTCAAAAACTTGCTCTTGCCTATTTATAAAGATATATAGACAAAGAGTTAGACAGTGTTTAGTTAATACACAACACACAGCTGGAACCAGCTTCCAGATGTCAGCCCAAACATTTACATTAACATTTCATTTAGCACATGCTTTTATCCAAAGCGACTTACAATTGAGGAGAGTAATAGTGTAACGCACACTGTAAAAAGTAATACCTAGATCTAACTTATAAAAAGTGAGGCAAGCGGCTGCATTGAATGTTTTAGGTTGAGTCAACTTACTTAATATGAACGCAATAAAATCAAGTTGAGTTAACTAATAATACTAGTATTACTCATTTAGATAAACCTACTTTTATTGGTACAGGTAATGTATTTATGGTTTGCTACAAGTAACCTGCACTCATTTTAATTAGGTTTTATGAACTTTATTTTCTTAGTAAAATGAACCTAATCATATGTGAATGAACATTTGAATCAAGTCATGGATATAACCTCAGAAAATAAATCTAAATGTCTATATTCTAAGCACTACAGTGATTAACCTATTACAAATGCAATGGAAGAAAAAGATGAGAAAATAGATTGAAGACAAAAACATTTATTCAATGTTAACCAGTGTCACTTTTAACAGTTATTACAAAACAGCAAATAAATGTGGCCCCATATGTTCAGTATAATAGAAAACAAACACTGCATAAGTGTATTTTCAACCTGTCCTGAACAGTACAGTGAAATATCTAAACTGCCCAATCTGTAATGTTTGGATAAAGGTAAATGTGAGCCATAAAATCACATTGTATGTATCACACTGGAACTGCAAAGGTCGAGAGCATAGGTAAGTCCAAACAGGAGGCAGCATGCTTAGATAGGTTTGGCACACCTCTGACCACGGGCTGTCCTTCTATCATAATACCAATCGCGTTGGGATGATGGCACATGTACATTTTCAGTGGGCAACTGCCAAGCTCAGTGTGCACCTCTGTTTCAGCATGATTCTATTGGTGGAGACAAAAAAGAATCAAGAAAAACAGGTAATGAGAGGAATATAGCAGACCGGTAGAAGACATAAGACAGAAAGTCAAAATTGTACTTTTGTTACTAAAGGTGGTGATATTAGACGGATAACGTAGACGGCTGTGACTAGAGCATGTGACCAGAGTGAAGTCTATGACAATGCCATTCAGAGTGACAATGCAGAGTGTGGGTACTAAACTATGATCTACTGTAGCATGAGTGTTGTCTTATTCTGGTGCAAAGGATGCATGACAATGAAACAATGCAATTGTCCTTGCCTGTCCCTGATTGGTCATCACATTATTGTTTATTAAGCTACAAAGTTTAAATATCTTTCAAGAGCAAACGTAATTACCCCATATCATCACAATAGTAATACACCCACTAAGCAAAATTATGTTCAAAAGACGTCTTTTCAACGTCTTTGTCACAAAGTCGTACGTTACAAAGACGTCCACTGAGGAGCCAGAATGAATGTTTTTATTGATATCTTTTGATATCTTTTTTTTTGACGTGTTCTGTAATGAACGTTCATGTGACCTGTGGAAAATGTGGACATTTTCAACATAATTTAAGGTTTCATTTAGACAATTTATGCTGTTTCTGGATCAAATAAACACTCTCAGAATGTATTAAATTAAAACTCACATTTATTTCAATGTAATTTATAAAGACTGACTGATAATAAGAAACTGCTCTATTTGGTGATTTTTACTGGTTGTGGGGAGGAGACAGAAAGGTGATCATATCTGCCTTTTATTGGTGGTTGGTACATAAAAACGTCGAAAGAAATGTAATTGTATGGAGCCCACACTATTGTTTGCAATTTTACCTATGTTTCACCTGAGAATAGTTAGGCTATAGCTGTAATTGTATAAATTCTTAAGTTTTTCTTACCTGGATGTGAAGCTTGAAGACCCCAGGTAACAAAAGCGCTTGGGTATCTAAAGACCAGGAAAATGCATGTTAGAATAAGGTACAAAAAACAGTGGTAAATGTAGTTTAAGTAATGGGTTAGAAATAAATTTAGTTTTTTTTCCAACCAAAACTCTGTCACTCTGACTATGCAGCATTAAAAAAACGTGGATACAATCTCTAAAATCAGACAGACTAACATACATCTCTGCAGTGTGTGCATCTGTGCATCTGCTTTAGTAATGCAAAAGTAACTTACATAATCTCTGATTGCAGAGTCCTGTCAAAGACACATGGCTACCTTGTTTTGCCTGCTGTCCATAAAACACCATCTTACTTTCCTTTATTTGCCCGTTCTATTGCCTGAAGGCTTGAACATTGCGACCGTTTCGATCGTATATTATCCCGAAATGTAATCTTTGCAATCTAAAAATATAACTGAGGGCATTTGTGCAACTAAGTATTGCCTACATATCTGCGTTTTTAAACACGTCCATTCTAAATGTTGTTACAGTGGCGATAATGTTAGCAGGCACTGCTAGAAATAAGCATTAAAAACTAAAACACATTGTAGGCATGACAAGGCCTACAGCACTCATTTAATTTCAACCGTTGTTGTCTGTCAGCCGATCGACCACACTCCCTAGCACTGTGCAACCATCTTAGCTTGCCTATGTGTGCAGGATAGCTTACAGCGTGACTTTACATCACCAGTCATTTGGCTAAATTTGCTCGACAACTTACCTTGTTATTCAGATCCGCTGCAGCGATGAAACCGTTGAAGTGCCGAGGAAGATACTGCATCTGCCTGGGAAAGTCCGCACCAATGAAAAAGCGGGATTCCAATTTTAAAAAAAATAAAATAATTGCGTTTGGTGAACGCACGTGCCACATCGACAGCTGCTCAAATAAATAGTGCAGGGGTTCTCAAAGTCTATATTCAAAGGTCCAAATCAGAATTTTCGTCAATGTCAAGGGTCCAAAACTGTTTGGGGGGGGGGGGGGGGGGGGGGGGGTCTAGTGACATGCCCCCACGGAAGAAAATGTTGAAAAATAACCCCTGAAATTCATACGTTTTATAGCACATTATAAATGCAACTTATTAGGCAAAGTTGCATTATATATTTTTTTATATTTTTATAAGTTGCACAAAAATTTGTATAGCAAAGTAGGCGCAATCTATATACAAGACTTAACCACTCAGATATATAAAGGCTATCATGATCATTTTGCCAAAAATGAACCATGTATTTGTTTAGTTCATAATACGTTTTATTTTTAACTTACACAAATACATATTATACGGAACGGTTGGCAACCCATGAGGCCAGGGGCGTAGGAGCAATTTTGAACCTGGGGGGGACATTAAATTCTAGGGGGGTCCGGGGGTATGCCCCCCCGGGAATTTTTTTTTTTTTTTTTGAAAAATAAACCATTAAATGCCACTTTCTGGAGAGTTTTGTGCAAAGAAATTGAGTCTTACATGATATGTGAAAAACTGCAAGGTTAAGAGCATATACTTTGCATTGTTGTAGTATCAACATGCATTTAGCATTTACATTACTGTTAATCGGTCATGTACTGATTAACTCAAATAAATGGTTGATTTGATTTCCATTAACCACTGAGCTTACCCCCCAAGGATAGATTGAAAAATAAAATCAATCTATCCCTTGTGGAAAGGTTGCTTGGTAGCTAAAAGTAGGTCTAGCAAGTCTTATATTTCAAGTAATTCACACAGATCAAACACAAATATGCAGACTGAATAGATTGCTAGTTTATTTAGAGTAGCCAGCTAGCAGTTCTCTTGGCAGTTTGCTGATAATCCGGTGTCTGAAGTAAAATGCTCAAAACATCTCCTGAGAAAAATAGCCTACTAACCTAGTCTTGGTTATTTAATTTTTATTTAGTCTTATTTTCCTTACCTTTTTGTACATTTCTTGAACGTTTGCGCGCTTCTACATCCCGTGCAACGGATCTCCCAGGAACATTCATGAATGCATGCGCGAGCGGTGCGCGATCATGGTTGACTGACGACATAAACAGCTGAAGAATACGGCCGTTTAAAAAAAAAAATGAATTATGTATTTAAAAGTTGCAGAATGGATTAATTTGGAGACTCCGAAATCGGCAGAGATAGGCAGGCAATGCAAAACAAAATCTTACTTTGGGAAATAGTGGGGGGGACAAAACTTAGATTTTGAAATGTGGGGGGGACATGTCCCCCCCACGTATAATGGCTCCTACGCCCCTGCATGAGGCACATGTGCGCACACACGTAAGGTTGCTCTCTCCCTCTCTGCCGGTTTGGAGCTCGCGAGCTCTAGATTGCAGGAGATTTGAACTAATTTGCGGGCATCAGGGAGCCGCTATCAATATGCGGGAGACTCCTGGATCTTCCGGGAGACTTGGGATATCTGTGAACGCATACCTCTCTGTCCAATCATCTTTGAAAACTCTATTTTCCCCATCAACTTTTCTTTTCCTGGACAATGACATCCTCCACACCCATTCAAACGCTTACTGCGGTGAAGTGTCGCGTACTCGCGTTGCGCCCCTTTTTTCCAGTCCATTTGCGCCTGATTACGTCAAAAGTCATACGCTTACTGGATGTCATGGCAACTAAATCACGGAGGAAAACATTAAATATCTCGCCTTCGTTTTAATTTCGGACCATCTCAAAAAATAAACAAATGATTTTAACATGCGTTTATCAAAGTAGGAAATCCACACTTTTAACACAATTAGTGCTCTTGAAATACGAAATGGAGGCGGGTCCGGATTGAATTCCCTCCGGATCCGGACCGGAGTCCGGACTTTGAGAAGTACTGAAATAGTGCATCTCAACTCACTTTTATAACATTTATTGTACACAATAACCACATACAAATAACTACCTAAAATAAATTGCATTGGTTTTATTCAAAATATATGGTTATATAAAAACTTCTATATTTTAAGTAAAGAGGAAGTATTTTGATACTTTTTAGTATAAAACTAATAAAATAAGCTAGATTACAACTATTTAAAGTATATAAAACCTACTTTGTGGGTGTAGCACTTTTTACAGCAGCTGACGTCAAGCAGACGAAGACAATGACCTAGCGAACCCAAGTGCAGTTTATTTACAGTGAAAATTAGTGACGTTAAGCCTCGCTGCCTGCACGCGCACCTCCCCAAACGGACGAGGCATTTATACTTGACGCGTTCAGTATAAATCAATTACTCAAGAGTAATTGTCCTCTAAAACCATCAGGATTCCACGGTGAGAAGTAGTAAGGTACACTGTGAATGTTTATTGGAGTACACTTCATCAAAACCACACTACAAAAGAATCGTATAGCAGTAAACCTTGAGATTGATTATTACTTGTGACATTAGAACAAAAAAAAAAAATAGATATGAGAACTGTGGTGAGCAGGACGAGGGCCGTAGGAGAATGGTGCAAGGCTGGTGGCGTGATTGATAATGTGTGTGCAACGCCTGCGCAACGCACCGGTGTCGTATCTCTCAAGGAGGAGAGATGACAGTGAAGGACAAGAGACGCCAGGCTTGGATTTTATTTTATGGTTTGTTTACGTTTTATGTGGCAGCAGTCGTCCTTGAGGGTCCAACAGTATATTCATTAGAGGTGTGAACCTATACTGGTCTCACGGTTCGGTTCGATTACGATTATCATGTCATCGATTCGGTTCAATTCGATTATCGCGATGCATTGCGATGCACCGCATCCTTAATTTTCAATTTTACTTCAAAAGTGATGTATGCGTGCTCGCGCGTGTGCGTGAGTGTTCGCCTGTTCAGGAAGTCCCAGTGACAACAACAGAGACATTCCAGTTTAAGTTTCATGGGACTAAAGCCTGTTAATGCCATTAAGAAAATGAAATTCTTTCAAAATAATTTTGTTTTAAAGAAATGTTCATTAAAAGCAGTGCTCCTTCATCAGTGTATGTTACCCTGGAGATGCGCGCATCAACCGTCACCGAGTCCGCTGTTGAAGACGATCATCCATAATCACGCGAAACAACACAGAATAAGTGTAATTTGACCATCGGGTGCGGAAGGGTTGCCATCTGTCCCGGTTTGTCCCGATTCCCGGGACACTGAACGTCCCGGTTTTCGAGAGGCTACGTGAATGTATGTTCAAACCGTGTACCGCGTGCACGGAGAGAGGCGAGACCTTGCGTGTGTGTGTGCGTGTGTGCCTCAAGAAGCGCATGTAACTTGCATGCTCATATGTAAAAATGTTTAAATACTCGCACTCGCGTCTCGTCTCCCTCTGCCAGCAGTGTTTGCTACCGCGACAAAGCACATGCGCGTTAAATGACGTCAGAAAAGCGTCAGTACATTATAACCGGTTATGGTCTATTACTGAACCGAAACCGAATCGTCCTCGTCTGCATCGCGGTGCATCGAAGAAACGATTAATTTTGACACCCCTAATATTCATGTAGATTGAAAAACAATTTTTTTTTTTACCAGTGCATTAATTCACTAAAGATTGATCAAATAATGCAGTGGAATGCTCATTATTCAATTTAGTTTAAGTCATTTTATCTATCATTTTAATTTATATTGACCTTTCATAGCAATATTGCAATTTATGAATCAAATATATGAGTGATGCCACTACTTTCATACAGATATACTGGTATTATTTTAAATTGCTGAGCAAGTACAAAATCTTTTCACACAAAGAACATAAATAGGGTCTCACATCTGAATGATTTATTAGGTGTGATGGTAAGTGTGATGACAATATATATATATATTTTTATACTGATCACAATTAAAGGTGAACTAAGTAACTTTTTTACCTTAACCGAACAGCTTTGGAGTCAGTGTAATGTTTATATTACTGATTTCGTGTTAAAATGGTGGGCGTCTCGCCACCATTGGCTGTGAGCGGAAAAAACGCACTTGCAACTTTGAGCCGGCGGCCCGCCGGCCGCAGCATCAGGAAGTGTCGCGTGATATCAGGTCTCGCGATGTAACGAATTGCTTTACGGCAAGAAAGATCTGCTAAAATGAGCATCAAACAGAAATAACCCGGCGCAGTATACATGGTGTTCGACGCGCACATACAATACAGACTGCCGACAGTTCAACAGGGCGCACGTAGCTCTTAAAGGGGCCACACCTTATTTCCACTCGTTACAACTTTCATCATACTGAACAGGTACCGGTGTACAGGGGGAGGGGATCCGGCCATTAGTGCAGAGACATCTCTGCGTGCGTGATATTTACGACAGTACAAGTATCCCACAGCGACTCTAGGGGTCACTGTTTGACAAAAACAGAAATCCTGCATAGTGCTGCTTTAAATGGCCTCCCTCCAGAGTAAATGCACAGGTGATTTCTGAAAAAGTTTTCTTAACCTCGTCACACTGAAGAACACTGACATTTCTTACCAGAAGAATTACGCTAATGACGTTTCAGGTCTGTGTAAAATGAAGACACTTGTAAGTCCTCTCTCTAGTGTGAACTCTCTGTGAGTCTTTAGGTTTGCTTTGTTTGAGCGAGTCTTTCCACAGTGATGACACATGAAAGGCTTCTCTCCAATGTGAGTCATTACATGATTCTTAAGGTGATTGCTGTCTGTGAAACTCATTCCACACTGATGACATATAAAACTATTCTCTCTTGAGTGAATCCTCATGTGGCAATTAAGGTTTACTTTACGTCTGAACCTCTTTCCACACTGATCACATGTGAATGACTTCTCTCCAGCATGAATTCTTGTGTGGGCATTAAGGGATCCTTGATGTGTAAATCTCTTTCCACACTGAGAGCATACGTAAGGCTTTTCTCCCGTGTGAATTCTCATGTGGACTTTAATTGTTGCTTTATGTGAAAAACTCATTCCACACTGTTGACAGGTGAAAGGTTTTTCTCCAGTGTGAACTCTAATGTGTTTTTTAAGGTTTCCTTTTTCAGAGAAACCTTTTCCACACTGTTGGCAGGTGTAAGGCTTCTCTCCAGTGTGAACTCTCATGTGGACTTTAAGGTTTCCAGGTTGACTGAAACTCTTTCCACACTGAAGGCATGTGTAATGGCTCACTCCAGTGTGAACTCTCATGTGGATTTTAATTGTTGCTTTATGTGTAAAACTTTTACCACACTGTTGGCAGGTGTAAGGGGTTTCTCCCGTGTGAAGTCTCATGTGGACTTTAAGACTTCCTTTTCCAGTGAAACTCTTTCCACACTGAGGGCATGTGTAAGGCTTCTCTCCAGTGTGAATTCGCATGTGATTTTTAAGGTTTTCTTTTTTAGTGAAACTTTTTCCACACTGAGGACATGTGTAAGGCTTCTCTCCATTGTGAATTCTCATGTGGTCTTTAAGGTTTCCATGTTGATTAAAACTCTTTCCACACTGAAAGCAGGTGAAATAACTTCTAGTACCAGTATTTTGACATCTTTTTTGGGAGGACGTCTTTTCAGTCTGTGAACAATGTTGTTCTGCAGTTATGAAATCATGATGTTTCTCTTCCTTTACATCATTTAGTTCTTGACTGTCGTCTTTTAGTGGCATCCGATCTAAGGTAAAAAAGAAAAAAGAAAAATACAGGTTTATCCCCAGTTTAATGGCACAAAGCAACAGATATCAAACATTTTAGACCAGTGGTTCTAAATATTTTTGGATCCATTATCCAGGCTCCTTATCACCCCATCAAATAAAAGAGTCAAAATTTGTGTCCCCTAAATATTATTGTTGATTATTATTGTGTTCATTAGCCAATCACGCTGTGTTCAGGGTTACTTGAAAATAACAGGCAGGTGTGTTGAAGCAGAAACTGAACTGAAATCCCTGGTTTATGATGATTCTATCAATATGCAATTTGACATTTTTCATTAATTTGCTTGTCCACCATTTTTTAAGAATTTCCAAAACAAAAGTCATTGATACGCCAGACTGATCTCATGAAATGGCGTATGTATGACACGCCAATTCGTATATCCATTTTTGGCGTGCTATCAACACGCATAATCGCTTTTCAGCGTGTTTATGAACGCCGTTGACTTAAAGGTGCCATGTGTAATAATTGAGGTAAAAATATCAAAAAAATGAGCTACACGCATCAAAAGAATGAGAAGAAATAAGGGCGATGATGTCATTAAAAAAATGAAAAGTTATAGTGTTGCAGAGATATCAACTTAAATTAGCATTAGCATTACTAGCCCCAGCCCGACAGGTGTTGTAATACCAGTTTCGGCCATGGGAGCGGTATGCGGGCAACATACATAACCACCAGCCAAACTGCAACGCACGAATAACTCGCACTGCTTGTATCT
Source organism: Chrosomus eos (assembly GCA_036326025.1). Classification (NCBI taxonomy): domain Eukaryota; kingdom Metazoa; phylum Chordata; class Actinopteri; order Cypriniformes; family Leuciscidae; genus Chrosomus; species Chrosomus eos. The sequence goes on from CM070822.1 coordinate 33,332,003, forward strand.
CTTTAATCTCTAAAAATCTCCAAATGCTCCACGTGAAACTGCGGTCTTACTATCAATTGCGGTCAAACAATGCGGTCTTACGTGTCAATTGATTTGATTAATATGCGCGAGGGAGAGAGCAGGACCGCGCTCGTGTTGTTTGAAGACGTGAGAGTGCGCGCGCGCTCTCTCTCTCTGCTCGTAACGCGTCCTGTCAAGCGCAGCGGCAGCAGTCATTCTAGTCTACATCCCTCACCGATCAAAATAGGCTTTGGCGGGACAAAGCGGACTATTTGACGGTTTTAGAAGATTAACAACCTGAAACTAAAAAACAGACTAGAGTAGGCCAACTTTTTGGAGGTATACTGCCCCCATCTGGTATGGAATATGTGGAGTTTGAATTGATTTTTTGACAGATGGCACCTTTAACGTTACATTACTGTATATATAAATATATGACCTACCCCAACCCCCTCCTAAACCTACCCGTCACTGGGGTTAATACCATTTATGAGTCTTCCCCTACCATCCTAGGGAAAAAAATATCGCTCCCCAGATGTAGATCTACATTTTGCTTCGTTTCGCTCGGACATTTAACGGCGTGTACAGACACGCGGAATCACTCGGACATTTAACGGCGTAGACATACACGCGGATAGCTCAAAATGCATATAGATAACACGCCACTTGACTTGAAAGTGGCGTGTATGTTTACGCAAAAGTCATGTTGGATACGCCTACAAATTTATTCCAATTTTCTCCAACATCTGCTCTGATGAACTTTAGACCGAGCCGCACAGAAACGACTTGAAAAATGTTTTTGATATCCTGTTCTGTTTCCAAGAAAACTCTTTTAGAATTTGACCATTTTTGTATTTGATGACCTATTTTATGTAGCCTAAGCCTAGTATAACTTGTGATTAACTGGTGAACATGCCAAACCATTGGCCATTCTTTCTAATATGGCTCTTCAGCTATCTGGCTAAGTTAGCTTAGCATGCTAGTCAATTTAAATTTTGACATGTTATTGTGTGCATTCTCAAATTGAAAGTGCTCCTCAGGATGAACGAAAAACCTTTCACTTTAACCTATGATAAACATTGAGCAACAAACATCCTGCCTGGCTCCTAAACTAGGATTGTCCAGGACTCTCAGTTTTTATCTTAAAGGCGTGTTGGTTTAGAAAAACAGCATTGTTCCTCAAATAATCTTTGTTGACTAAAATCAATTGAATGACAACTAGGCTAAAGATCCATATACTCTTCAAGTGAAATTGAACTATTGTGACTAGGGATGTCCCGATCAGGTTTTTTTGCCCTCGAGTCCGAGTCATTTGATTTTGAGTATCTACCGATACAGAGTCCCGATCCGATCCGATACTTCTATATTACATTTAAAAAAAAGAATAAAGAAGAGTGAAAAAACAGATCCAGGATGTTCCTTATTTGTTATTTAATTCACCTTAACATTCAAATACTCTGTTAACAAATAGAGTACTGTGAGGTAGCTTGAACAATCAAGTAATAAATAACAAATTATTCTTATTACTTATATAGTTTATCCACTTATATAGTGCAATAGTAAATGTATTTTTTTTTAAAGTCTAATATAAAAACAAATAGCACCTCAACTTTAAAATACCCGGCAGGCATGTAAACAAATAAAAAAATAAGTCTATAAAAAAAATGAGATATACATTAGGGGTGTAACGGTTCACAAAATTCACGGATCAGTTCGATACGATACAGTGGTGTCACGGTTCGGTACGTTTTCAATACAGTAAAAAGAAAGAAATGCCAGAGAAATGTCCGATTTGTTAAAAGAAAAACTATTTTAAAATAAGTTTGAGTTTTCCTACCTTTCAGTTAAAAATGGGGTCATTTGAAGGATAAACAAATAATGTTTTGGTCATCACATTTATTATATATATATATATATATATATATATATATATATATATATATATATATATATATATATATATTATTTGAGTTTTGAAGTGCTGGGAAAAGATGGTGTGAAGTACTTGAAAGCATTTCACTATTCCAGGCAAACTTTCATGGCTACAGTTAGTGTTACTATATTAAATCCATGGTGAATGTTGCTGATCTGTGGACTTAAAGCCTATAACTAGTTAATTCACGGCACAATGTTTCTCCTGGTTTGCACGTCAGCGCTATAGAGATATAATAGAGATCTACGGTTAATAACGAAGAAATTTGAATTCTTCGCATTAGATTTCGCAGCGATGTTATTACTTCAGTGGCGAATTCAAATGCGCTGTGTAGTAACAGTGTCACTTGATCAAGATCGGATGCACAGATGTTGCTGGTCCGAACTGATAAACGGTCCGTACAAGCACAATATAATGAGTAGCACAGTTTCGTTCCGCTTTCATTACGTTCGTCATTTGATGTTGCGCAACGTTGTGGTGTTCACGCCAGCGCGGATTTTGTTGGCAGGAAAAGTGATCCAAGGACCTGGTTTGGTTTGTATGCGTACCGAATCGGAAGCCTCGAACCGAAACGGTTCAATACGAATACATGTACCGTTACACCCCTAATATACATATTATATATCCGAGTCCTGATCGGGAGGTGACGTCCGATTCCGATCGAGTCTGAAACCACGTGATCGGACCCGATTTCGGGACATCCCTAATTGTGACAAATTCAAACAAAATCAGGCCCAAACGAAGTTAGTTTGGATTTAGTTTCAGGAGTTTGAAACCGCTTGCCAGCTCCAGCTGGTAAACACCATCAAACTACTATTGGTACTACTATTATGGTTCTCTCTATCTCTCTGTCTCAGCACTACATTTGACACTATCGACCACAAGTCCACAACGTTATAGAAAATTCTCGAATACTCGAACATTACGTTGCTATTTCTGTAACTGCATTAGCAAGTGATTCAAATCATACATATCTGACCATTATCAATTTGTAGAAGTAAATGTAGAGATTTTGATCACAAGTTCAGTATGCCAGTTCACTCCGTACATGCTACCCTTGGGAGATATCATTAGGAAGCATGGCATTAGTTTTCACTGTTATTATGCTGATGATCCTCAGCTCTATATTTTTACAGCCTGGCTAAACATACCAATTCACATAACTAACTGAATGAATGCATAGCTGTTATAAAAAATGTAGTCATTTTCTACGCCTAAATTTGTTAAAAAAAAAAAAATAATTAACCCAATTAACCCCTCTGCATACTCCGGTTGGTCTTTGCAGCGCTGCTTCAGGTCGAACACACGTTTTGTCTGGTCATGTAATCTCAACATCTCTGTCCACTTGAGGCGACCCGCACCATGCCAATATAAAACCGCTTTAATTAGGACACTCATATGACACTCTTCAAAAAATCTCAATTTCTGTACTGTAGCTGGACATTTTCATAAAGATCAAATGACTGAGTTCAGCTTTTGAGATTGAAACCAACCTGTTTGTTCCTCAGTATCTTGTTTCACTTCAATCCTCATGTCTTCACTCTCTTCTTTAATAAATACTGTCTTTGTTTGTTTCTCATCTTCTTGTTTCACTCTGAATGTTTCTTCAATCTTCATGTCTTCACTCTCCTCTTTAATAAACGCCATCTTTATAATAGTGTCTCGTGGATCTCAGTCGCTTCACCGGGAGTTTTTCTGTGTGTTTGTCCTGTTTAAGATGAGAATAATTAACAGAAAGAAAAATGAATCCTAACTAAATTTCTGGGTGCGTCTCAATCAGCTCTAGTGCAGTGCACTGGTAAGAGAGTCAGTGTAGGGCTGGGCGATATGGACCAAAAGTCATATCCCAATATATTTTGGCTGCATATCGATATACGATATATATCCCGATATTTTTTCCGCAAAGTGAGAGCAAATGTTCAGTCGAAGTCAAAGCCAAATATAGTCTTCACTGTATAAATTATACATTGATTCTTATTAAAGCTACTATTAAAGTTATCAGTCAAGAGCAGTGAGTGATTTCCTGTGTTTTGTGGTTTTATTAACATTAAATAGATAGTTCTCCCAAAAAATTTAATTGTCATCATTTACTCTCTCAAGTTGTTTTAAACCTGAATAAGTTTCTTTCTTCTGTTGAAGTTATTTGGAAGAATGTGGGTAACCAAACAGTTGATGTACCCCAGTGATTTCCATATTTTTCCCTAAGGAAGTCAATGGGGACCAGCAACTGTCTGGTTACCCACATTCTTCAAAATATCTTATTTTGTGTTCAGCACAAGAAATAAATTAATACAGGTTTGGAACAATATTACAGTGAATAAATAATGACAACATTTTTATTTCTGGGTGAACTATCCCTTTAAGGACAAGCGCTGCATGTTTACTATTAGGGCTACTGTCTCTTTAAAGTGTAAATTGCAGGTTAATTTTTTTTACGAGATAATGCAATGTGCTTAAAGGTAAGAACCGCCCAACATTGTTTTGTATGTTTTTTATACCAAAATGCTGAATATAATAGGAAAATTTGGTATTTTTACCGTGGTTTTTAGCACTCCCCCTCCCTTCCACTAAGCTGAGTGTGACGTCATATCAGGGACTCCAAGCGGCAAGCAACCTAGAGTTACCGTCTAACGGCAAGCTTTCTTTTTAGATTCAGGAGTGATGAATGAAATAACTCAATTGTAAACACAACACACACGTGTGTGCTGGCTTCATGAGGACCGTGATCCTGCCTGAAATGAGAGTAAGCTATTCGCAAAACAAACAGGCATGCGTCAAAACCAGGATGCTGCGTGAGGCACGTCAGATTTGCCGGTCGCGGGTCGAGCTGCTCCACTAAACTCCCAAGTTCGCGTTCCCTTACGGCAGCACACCTCCACTGCTGATTCCATTGGGTGGCATCACACCTCTCTCGGTTTCTTTCTGACAATGAGCATCGCAAATTAGTAGCGTTTTAGCAGAGGCAATATATCGCGTTCTGTCAGCAGATGCCAGCAAAAGCGCCATTGTGTCTGTGCATCTCTACAGCTCTGATTAGGACTAACGTTACTAACACCATGTAAGTAAATAATGTCTTCAGTCGCTGTCCCTCCTTGCTATTCTACATGACGGCAAGATTTTGAATAGACTTTGGCTTGTTCCCTAATGTTATCCGGGTTAGCTCCAGGCTAACTCTAGCTACTCACCAGGACACCTGACCAACCCTCCGCTCATTTTCGTCACACCAAGCATTTATTACTCTTTGAGGGCCATGATTTCTGGCAATTTCCTCCCCTCTCTCACGCCTGACTAGTTCAAAATTATAAGGCTGTGGTCCATCAAAAATTTGATGGTTTTCCACCTCCCCGTTCTCCATAGATAAGCCACAAACAGTGGTAATCTAGCAGAGTATAGGTTTCGGCTCCCTGTTATGACGTCATCACATACTGAAAAAAACACGCTACCTTTGAAGAAACCCCAATAAATGTTATTTTAACGCGTTTTAAGACAGAAATGTTTAAATATATACATATTGAGCACTTTATTTACACATTAATTGATTGTGGTGGTTAACCTGCAATTTACACTTTAAGACCTGTACGCGACACGTCTATACCATAGGTCTACACGCATTTGACAAGCAGATTTCTCTCAATTTTCTCAGTTTGCTTTCAGTTTAGACATAACCAACTATCCTTATGTAAACCTTGTGTATTTGAGAGTATTAGCAAAATAAGACTCGAAAGATAACTTAGTCCAGTAACCAGGCGCTGTTAGACAGGCTTTTAGTGCATGTGCGCGTCGGGTGTTCGCGCTCAGAACAGCGCATCAGCAGTGAATGACATGTTTAACCGGCAAGGCTTTAAAGCACATGCAAATAATGAACTTCTGTGAACTCAATGAAATGATGTGTCCCGTTCCTCTGCGTTAATATTTGATGTGAGTATCTGTCGCGTTGTACACTAATGCTATTGAGACGGAGGCGCCAGAACTGCAACTGATAGAATGCACGATATACATATTTCTACAAAAGCAGTCAGCAGCTTGCTTGGAGCAAGGATCATAGCGCAAATTGGAACTATATCGATATATGCGATATGGTCTAATTCAATATCGCATTTACAAATATATCGATATATTTTTTATATCGATATATCGCCCAGCCCTAAGTCAGTGTCAGTCAAAAACACTCAAAACTACCATTACAAAGACTTCACATTTAGTTGTGATTTATATTTTTATATTGATTAGGGTAATAGTTAAATGGTCCAACTTCTAGTCCAATATGCTTAAAACAGAGACGTTTTTCCTTTGAGTTTTCCACGTACAGATGATACCATTGTCAAAACGTTCCCCATTCACACGGATCCGCAAAAACGACTAAAAACACATTCTGCTGCCAGGTTATTAGATGGTGATGAAACACTATAGACTGAACACGTAATACGCATGTGCATGACATCATCGTTTTCACAGATTCGCGTTTTTGTTGTTTACACAGAGCAAAAACTTGCACTTCAGGCCCCCAAAATGCTGTTGTCGTGTAAACGAACAGCCAAACTCATAAAAAGTTTTATGGTTTAAGTTGAAAACGGTGTCATGTTGACTTACCCTGAGATGGGAAACTCTGTGTTTTGGGTTTCAGAACAGCTAAATTGAGTTAGTTCAAATAAATAAAGCGCATGCAACACTACTTGAAAAGCCATGACAATGGAAATCAGAAATTACGATTCACCACTGCAACAGCACCGTCAAGAAGACGTCCGCATACTTCCATTGAACACTGTGATAATATCAGAGGTGAAAACTGGCTAAAAGGTAAGTTATTGATCTAGAATATTTATTTTAATGGTATCCCACGGGCACACACACAAAAAAAAAAGAGAACTTGGCAGCAACTAAAAATTAAGTATAAAAGCAATTTATTCAGGTAAAGGTACGATTATGTGAATATGCGTGTCATCAATGCATCCAACCACATTGGAAATCCAAAAGGAATTTCAAAATATATGTTACTTCCAGAGGTTGCAAGATGTTATCAAGTGAACGTCATTTATCAGATTCGCCACATTAAAACCGTTTTCTACACTGACCTGCAATCCTGTGAAACTCCTCTTTGATGGCTCTCACAGGTTTGTGCTCAGGAAACAAGACAAAAACTCAGAAAAAGCATGAGAGCAAGGCAAACTTTCCCTAAAAGAACAATATGTAGGATTTTTGCAATAAAATATCCAAAAACCACTAGACCAATGTTACATATTTTGTTTAGTTGATTACTTACAATATCCCAAATGTTTCCAACTATTTGTAAATCGTGAGAAAATTGTAAATCGCGACGTCAGAGCTGTGCGCCGTTATCCACTGTGTTTGACGTCAGATTTGCGCCTACCGGAACCGGTAATAACTTTTTGTTAGGCTTCTGATTGGCCAACGTGGCTTTATGGTTAGGGTTATATCGCCGCCTGCTGGCGTGGCATACTCTTGACCGCGCTTGATAGCGCGTTTTTGCGTTTTCATGTAGACGGAGACCGAGCATGTGTGGACGGGATTTTTTTTGATGCATCAGTCTAATTTAATCATCTTCATTTATTAATAAATGAAGAATTGTGCACTTCCAGTTCTCAAAACAGTTAACAAAACAAACGTCATACAAAATACGCCATGCTCTCCTTCAAATTGATATTAAGAACTCAGCTTAAAACTATATGCATTTATGTCCCTCAGTTTTAGAGTCTTTCATACATTTCAGTTCAATTTCACTTTTTTCATGTGACTTATTATAAGTTTCTCATCTGTCTTCCATTGGCATGTCTAATTAATGTAAATGTTTTGTAGCATTGGCTGGTAAATTATGGACTGATGTACATTAGGGCTGCACGATACTGGGAAAACATGCGATATTGTTGTTGAGTATCGCGATAACGATATTTCTTGCGATATAAAATTTCCCTAGAGAAATGCTATTTTAATTAAGCTTTAAAAATAATGATCAGACTAAATAATCTTCAGAAGAATATCTCAGTTTTTCTTTTCAGAAGGAGTTACACTTGCAAAACTTTGATTAATGGTTGTCTGTGAGACTGTTATTGTTACTTGGCATTTCGTTGGCAGTTTTGGTAGATGTGGGCTTACATTTTTTGAAGTCTTCATAGGCTGCGTTTCAAGATGAGATGACTGTGGATATTAATTTCCTCTCGACGTGGCCCAATATTTCCACACAAATTAATGACACCATCACTTATGTTCACATATCGCGTTTTTTGCGTGTGCAAATCCGTTATTTCAAATGCAGGCGCGCGGCAAGCATAGGCCTGCCTATGCCACGATGAGATGAGAACATCTCAACTTTTCAGAATGCCGCAAGCCAACCGCAGGTCATGTGACAAGAACCAACAATCGGCTTTGGCCTTTCCGTAACATCGAAAGCTCGGCCCGAACAGCTGATCATAGCTGTACAGGGCGGGTTTTTATTTCTCATCTCCATAAATACTGTATATCTAGAAATAAAACTAAGACATTGGCTAGAAATAAATGAATCCTTTGCTGATTCGTCGTCATTGGAAAGCCTCAGCGCAGTTCATGGTTGCATAGCAACGACAGACGCCAGTGCTTGTGTAAAGAAGGAGATAGCGGCGCGACCGCACTTTCCAGGCGTTTTTAGACACGATATGTGAACGGTCCCTTACACAGTACCTGCATCTGTGACACTTCTTCTCTATTGAAGCCAAAATATTGCCATATTTCAGACTAAGGCCAATCAGGATGTTCTCTGTCTTATGAGGCACATACACGCTAGGTCTCTCGCTCTCTTCCTCTCTGCCGTGCGCGCGCTACACGGTTGGAGCACAGTATGTTCTGTCTCGTTTGCGCGCTCTTGCTCGCTCGCTCACTCGTAGATTCCGGGAGATTTTAACTAATTTGCAGGCATCAGGGAGACGCTATCAATATGCGTGAGACTCACGGAACTTCCGGGAGACTTGGGATGTCTGAAATTAAATAAAGTAATTTATCGCACCTCTCTGCGATATGGATATCGCATATACTATTATCACGATGACGATAATTTTTCGATAGATGGTGCAGCCCTAATGTACATCTTACAAACTGAGCAGCTCATTATCCATCGTTTATTTCTAGCCAAGGGTCAATTTTTAACCAGTTCGTTTGAAATGTATCCTTTGACTGCTTCACCTGTGAGATTTTTTTTCGGTTTGGCTGCTTGTCGGACACTTTTTTTCTTTGGATTGTGATCTGCATCATCCGAACTTGTCTTTCGCTTCAGCCACAGCGGTCCATATTTAAACTACGCTAACCGAACTACTCATTGCCTGTAGCCGTGTTTGTGCGCGCGGGAAATATGCTGCGCATAACAATAGAAAACAAGGAGAAACGCACAGTCACATGCTCAAACAATCAACAACGTCGCTCTAGATGTGTAAAAACAAGTGGAAAGCGCGGGCGCACCGCTGTCGTCTCCTTTCCACAAGCGCTTGCTCTTCAGTAGCGTCTGTCGTCGCTATGCAACCATGAACTGCGCTCTCCATGATGACAAGGAAGTATCAGCAAAAGATTAATTGATTTCTAGCCCTTGCATTAGCTTTACTACTAGATATATTTATGGAGATAAAAAATAATAAGGCGCCATGTATAGCTATCATGATCAGCTGTTCGGCTGAGCATTCAATGTTGTTACGCTGTAAACTGATCAGTTGGTTCGTTGCTGCCGCGATCACACGCACACCATAAAGAGCTAAATGGTTTTTAATGTTTCAATTTCATGATTAAAATGACATAACTTGGAAGTGGATAATTTCTTCACAAACAGCTCATTAAGGCCTTGTTTACACTGCAGGTCTTAATGCCCAATTCTGATTTGTTGCCTATATCCGATTTTTTTTTGACCATCTGTTTACGCATTCTTTCAATTGTGACCCATTTCAGATTCATGTGTTTACACTTGCCATACTATCTGAAACTTTGAGCATGCTTAAAGGGTTAAATTCTCTTGCACAGATGGACGAACGCGAAATATGCTGCTTGCTAGCTCTGCGATATATGTGAAATCCGCCAAACATCAGCATGAATTTGAGGTGGGGTACGACGAAAAGTGCCATCATTGCAGTCTGGGCATACGCTTCAGTTATTGTGTGTGAGAGAGATCTCCGGACTGGTGGGAACATACAACACGATCTCATGAAAGTGCGTATCTATACCACTACTTTTATTTCTCGTGCCATTCATACACCAAAAATAGTTTTTGCATGCATGAAACGCAGTGTAAACCCCTTGGGCAGGATTTCGGGTGTGGAGTGCTTGTGTATTACACGCCATAAAGGGTATATCATATGCACGCAAAAATTATTTTTGGCGTAAATGGCATGATAAATAAAATTTAACTTTCGTGAGATCATGGCGGGCTTTAACGAGGAGCAGTGGGTCTGAAATTTTAGGATGAGCAAGCCTCATTCGCATTGGCACATACAGGGGTTGGACAATGAAACTGAAACGCCTCTCATTTTAGTGTGGGAGGTTTCATGGCTAAATTGGACCAGCCTGGTGGCCAATCTTCATTAATTGCACATTGAACCAATAAGAGCAGACTGTGAAGGTCCAATTAGCAGGGTAAGAGCACAGTTTTGTGCCGTGTATCAGGATGACAATGCACCAATACACACAGCAAGACTGGTGAAAGATTGGTTTGATGAACATGAAAGTGAAGTTGAACATCTCCCATGGCCTGCACAGTCACCAGATCTAAATATTATTGAGCCACTTTGGGGTGTTTTGGAGGAGCGAGTCAGGAAACATTTTCCTCCACCAGCATCACTTCGTGACCTGGCCACTATCCTGCAAGAAGAATGGCTTAAAATCCCTCTGACCACTGTGCAGGACTTGTATGTCATTCCCAAGACGAATTGACGCTGTATTGGCCGCAAAAGGAGGCCCTACACCATACTAATAAATTATTGTGGTCTAAAACCAGGTGTTTCAGTTTCATTGTCCAACCCCTGTATCTTATTTATTTCCACATATGAACGAGGCCTAAAACCGATCTCGAAATATCCAAATTCATGCGTTTTTTTCCTGTTTACATGGTCATCGAACACATCCGATCACATATGAGCAAAAAATCGGAATTGGGTCACATTTCACTGACAGTGTAAACAAGGCCTATGACTCAATGTTAGAATGCTCTACCAGTGTACCTACACTCGATAGTGTGAATAAGATCAGCGCAACACAGACCACTGCATTGACAGCGTGAAACATCTGATCTGTCTACAGCCAGGGCTCAGCGGAAGAGAAAGCCGGTCCAGCGCTGATTGAGGAATTAAATTCGAAAATAAGACAGTTTGACATCTTTTTTCTCGCATGTGCAAATATATTTATGCAGGAATTTCTCGCACTATAAAAGCTAACCTTGTGGGAATGGTTTAAATTATGCGTGATCACCGCATTCCCGCACCGAAATTCAAGCCCTGTAGTATCTGTAAAACTGCATTTTTTCATCTTAAAAATATATCTAATGGCGCTTTTCCACTGCATGGTACGTAGTGGTGGGGGAAAAAATCGATTCTGTTCAGTATCGCGATATTTTGCGCCCGCAATTATATCGATACAGTAGCGCAAAGTATCGCAATATTTAATTATAAAATTATCTGTTTTACTTCTGGGTTTTCTCGGAGTTTACTCTGATAATTTACATTCGCGTATTACATCCACAAGGAAGCGCTTGTTGCGGTGCTTTGTTGTCGTGCATTCAACCGGAAATTCAAATGAAAATGTAGATGCCAAGTGCAAGTTTAGCATAGATATATTTCCACTCGCTGGACTGAGCGCTTGAGACTTTCGCTCTCCGTCAAGCGATCATTCTGTGTGTGTGACCAGACGGGCTCTGGTGTGACGTACCCAGCACCTACTCTAGTGTGAAGGCGCGCGACTCGCCGGCCCGTTTCTCTCACGCACGCAAAGAGAGCGAGAGAGAGTTACATTATACCACGCAAAATCGACGCGCTACATGTAAACGATTTATTGTTTGTATTTTCCTGTCAAAATAACTGAGTTCATCTGGTATTATTCAGCTTTTAAGAACAAGCAGAAGAGATGCCGGTTTCTCCGGTAGTGGGTGGAAGTGGAACTAATGCGCAAACGGCAATCTTATTGGATGGCACCCATGCCTGTTTTAATTTCAGCAAATCAGAGCAAACGAATGCTGTCAAATGATTTACATTCATGAACCAAGCAGCTCATGTGTTGTAGGCCTATATATTATATATTTTTATAGACTATAGTTGTATATTGTCATTATTATTAGTAGAATTAGTAGTAGGAGATTATCTTTTAATAATAATTACTATTATCTTTTTTTTTTTACAGAAACACTGAATTAGAACTTTTAGTTCTAATTACTGAAGTTCTATCATTAAATAGGCTAATGCTTGATTATCATAATATAATGATTGACTGATTTTAAGAGTGTACATTTAGATATTTATAAAGCTGTGCCATTCAATGATAAGCTGATTTGGTGGAATTATATATAAAAGTTTTTTGCAGTTCAGTTAATGTGTAGAAGATAATATTCACAGAATTAAATGTGACATTTGAAGTGAGTTGAGTCTTATTTTCCTCTATTTTTTGTAATGCCTTTGAATAATATGGGGGGCATGAATCGCAATATATTGCAGAATCGAATCGCAATACTTGCTGTATCGCAATATGTTAAGAATCGCAATAATATTGAATCGTGGCCCAAATATCGCAATACTATCGAATCGTCACATTTTTGCCAATTCCCACCCCTAATGGTACGGTACGGCTCGCTTCAGCTCGCTTTAAATGGTACCACCTCTGTTCAGGTTCCAAGCGTACCGTACCGGTACTAAAATGTGACGTGAAACACTGCAGATCACTGATTGGTCACATTGTATTTTGCGTGCGAGACATGAAACCCGCTGGATTTAAATAGCCAATAACAGCCACCGCTGTAGCACCTGTTTTAAAACTGCTTGCTTGAATAAAAAATAAAAAAATAAAAATTCCAAAAAAGAAATGGCTGAATCGTGTTGAGTGGACGAAGTGCAGACGTTCCTCTCGTTGGTTGCTGAGGAGCGGATAAACTATAACGATCAGTCTATAATCCCACCCTCTTTGAAGCGGTACAACTGCAGTGGAAAAGCAAACTGAGCTAAAGCAAGCCGAGCCGAGTCGTACCACGTAGTGGAAAAGCAAGCGAGTCGAACTGTGCCGCGCCGAGCTGAACCGTACCAGTGGAAAAGCGCCATTAATTACATCCTATGTTCTCAATCAAAAATGCAGAACAATTGGTTCATGCGTTCATGACCTCAAGGCTAGATTAATGTAATGCTCTACTGGGTGGTTGCCCTGCACGTTTAATACATAAACTACAGCTGGTTCAAAACGCAGCCGCTCGATTTTTTACCAGAACCAGGAAGTATGACCATATTAGCCCGGTTCTGTCAACAATGCATTGGCTGCCTATTAAACATCTTATAAATTTTAAAATATTGCTGATTACTTACAAAGCACTAAATGGTTTAGCTCCCCAGTACTTGAGTGAGTTCTTAACGCATTTTAGTCCTGCACGTCTATTGCGATCTCAAAATTCTGGCCAGTTGATAATACCTAGAATATCAAAATCGACTGCTGGCGGTAGATCCTTTTCCTATTTAGCACCAAAACTTTGGAACAATCTTCCTAACACGGTCCGGGAAGCAGATACAGTCTGTCAGTTTAAATCTAGACTAAAAACACACAGGCTGCATAATTTAGATCAGCAGGAACTCTCTCTGTGAACTCTCTATAGTCTATCTGTTTATTCCGAGGTTTACCGCAGTCTGCCGGATCCAGGCCATATCCAGATCTGAGGAACGACCATCACATGGACATGACAACAACGCATCCCTGAAGTGCCTGCCTCATCAACACTGTTGAAGGCCTCATGGACACCTCAACAAACTCATCCCCACACCGGCGTGATGACTCCGACCTTAACCAGATGAACTGGATAAATATTGTGAAAGTCCTGATCCCATCTGACTCCTGACATTATGCTGCCTAAATCATAATCATACACTTTTCGTTCGTTGGCCAAAGGAGGACTGGCCCCCCGACTGAGCCTGGGTTCTCCCAAGGTTTTTTTTCTCCATTCTGTCACTGATGGAGTTTTGGTTCCTTGCCACTGTCTCCTTTTTCGCTATTGGCTTGCTTAGTTGGGTACATTTCATTTTATATTTAACAATACTATTACAACATTATTTTTCTGTTATCTCTGTAAAGCTGCTTTGAAAAAAATTGTATTGTAAAAAGCGCTATATAAATAAAGGTGACTTGACTAGACTTGATTAATAAAATACTTAAAAACTACACAGTGTACCTTTAACGCGCTGCATAAAGCCTTAATAATGTTCTCTGCATCCCCGATGTTACTGTATAGAAAACTACCATTGTACCTCTACGAGTTAATGCAGCCTCCTCATCTACAGGATCCTGTATAAAAGTCATGACATTGTCACTTTGACCGTGCCTGCATGATGAAAATATGAGCAATGAATGAATTATAAAAATACTTTTCCTACTTAGTATTTTTTGTCTAACATAAAGATTCTTAAATCGAGATGCATTTTCTACATAAGAAAAATGACACAAGGTATCCTATTTAGTCTTGTTTCCTGCATTTTTTTCCTGCAAATGATCTGCTAGGAGGTTATATGTGGCATACATTTGCGCTGCAAAAATGCTTTTATTTTTTTTACTGAGTCTTTAACAAAATTAAAGATACAATATGTAACTATTTTGGCCACAAGAGGGCGCAGTTTCCAACAATAACAAAGGCGTATGTTTATGACGCAGTGACGAGCTGAATGATGGGAGTTGCTGTCAAGCTGATGGATCTAATAATGTTTATGGATGAGTTAAAACACTCGTGTTTTTTAACATTACAGTGGTGTGAAGCAGGTCGCGATTGCTAAAGAGACAGATATCACACGCGAGTCCCGCGGATATAAAGAAATAAGGACATCTAATTCTACAGAACTACACGCAAGTGCTGGATTACTCACACAGGTCAGTTTATTAGACGAATTAAACTTGTGAGGGAACGCAGCGCTGTTTCACTTGGTCTAACGTTACACACTAAACAGCATTTAAATGTGTGTTGAAAGTTATAATGTTATTCTACGTGTTAGTTAGTTTTCTATACGAAACTAGCAGCTAACTTAGATCAAGATTAGAATAACTTACTGACCATATTCTAACATGTCATCATGTTGAGCTAACATTAACATTGATTTGTTTTATGTACATTTGCTCACCTGTCTAATAAAGCTGTCAAGGTGTGACTCGTGAAGCTCTGTCGAGTCCAAGTTAGTCGTGGACGTGGAGCTCTCGGCATCTCAAAAACGCCACGCTGATATTGATCCTTATTTCAATTCTCATTGTTTGTCCCAAAGTCTGCTTGCCATGGTTTATGTTTGAACGAAACAAGAACTTTGTGCCGCTAAACGTCACGCATTACGCAGTTGTCCACATCTGTCGCCATGGTTACATCATGGCTATGGCATTTCGAGCGGAAACCGAGGATAGCGCGGATATTGCGTCATTGACAGGCAACATTTGTTGGCCGGGACCGCCACTTATTTAAAATTGGAATTTCTCTGAAATAAAATATCTTTGGAGACTTTTGGGATATTGTAAGTACACAACTGCAGGAAATATATCACACTGTGCAAGTGATTTTTTGATATTTTATTACAAAATTCCTACATATTGGACCTTTAAGTGCATTTTACGTAAAACAAGTAAAATTATCTGCCAGCGGGGTAAGAAAAATAAATATTCTTAATACCATCGGAAACAAGATTATTTTTCAAGCTTTAGAAAGGGGGAGGAGACCGAAAAAACTCTGGGTTTACTGAAGAAAACCTGCTTCTGACCAGGTTAGGTTCACAGAGTAAATTACCATGTTAACTGAGTATTATGTTACCTAGTCTCTTTCAGAAACAGGCTTGACTTACCCTGCTTTCTCTGGTTTGACATCCCTCCCATTTTGAAACGGAAAACCCAGAGTTTCCCTCATACATATTTCCTCTTAAACCTCCTTTCTAATAAAAAACAACAACAACAACATTCAGACAAGTTATTCAGACAATTCTGAATAAATTGTCTGAAATATTTAGTTATGAATAATACTTGCTATTTAATGATTTGTAGTTTACATTTAATATATTACACTTTCATAAAAACATTTGCAGTTCGTTTGTTAAAGTTGTCATTATTCATTTACACCATCTTGACCAGCATGTCCCGTGCGGTGATTCGATTCACTGAATCATTATGGGAAGCATTTGGTTCAATTGACTAAAAAAGCTCCGTTTCTCCATCCAGTGACCGAATTCGTGTTAGCAGCTAATGATGAACTAGGACGAAATGAGACGCGCGTCTGTTACTCGTGTTGTTGAAACGCTTCACCCACAAGAAATACGTTCACTAATGTTTGATAAACCATTAGAATGTAACATACAGGTAAAACAGGTAAGTAATAACAGTGGACGGTTTGTATAGATTTAAACACTTTAAATGGTTAAAAGTACAAACCTTTCTTCAGCCGAATCACAACACACTAAGGAGCGTGGCGCAGCTTATCGCGTCATATCACCACACCAAAATAAGAGTCCTATCCACACGCTAAAATTACAGTACGTATTTATAATATTCATATTAGACATCATTGTATAAAAATGCAAATAATGACCAAACCAACTGGTTAAAATGAGTGTTAGAGTTCATAGCAAAGTTCATCAGTACAGATACACAAAATGTTTTTTTCTAATATTACATTGTGAACAGTTGAATTTTTGCTGCCAATTGCTATAAAATATCTACAAATATGATCTTCCAAGAATCAGTTAAAGATAAATAAATGGCAAGTACAAATGTGATTCATTCAGTACCAAAAAAAAAAGCATTTATAAAGTCTAATTAAAAGTGAGTATTTCTAAGATTTGTTTTAAAAAGTAATAAGCCAAGTCTTTAATTTCATTTGAGTTGCAACATATGTAGAGAGATTAAAAATGCTCAGACACATTTTTCACCTGCTGAACTCCACAGAAAGCTCAGCTATTAAAGTAATTATTTTATAGCATATAATGATCTAACATTTACTTCCAATTCACTTACATTTCTGAAAAGAGGTTGGTTCTTAATAAATTTGGCTTTATGTACAAAGAACTGTACTATTATTAACCAATTGAGTGGAATGGTCCCACACATGGGATTTTAGGAATGTACAGTAAAGTCACACACTGCAAAAACATGCTTTTCTTACTTAGTATTTTTGTCTCCTTTCCAGTCCAAATATCAAAAATTTCTTAAATAAAGATACATTTACTAAAGTAGTAAATTACATAAGATATTAAAGGGGTGGTTCAGGATTTTGGACATTTACATCAATAGTCTGCTATTATAATTTATTTGCTTTTGGTGTACTGTGGAGTGGGTAAAACTGTTTTTAATGGCAGGCTAGCAGATACCGTTGACTCGCGCTAGTCTAGCACCGGCGAACAATGCAACTGGAAGGACTGGATGAACATTTTTGAAAACTCTCTCCAATAATAAATAACACCCAGGCTAACTTGGAAAGTTAACTTGGAAAGTTAGCCTCCCCCTTTAAGTCTTGTTTTCTGGAGAAATAAATAAATATTAAGTGAGTTTTTGCTTAAAAAACAAGCAAAATTATCTGCCAATGGCGTAAGAAAAATAACCTTGTTTTCTGATTGAATTAACATTATTTTTATTACCCCATTGACAGATAATTCTGCTTTTTTTAAAGCATCAACTCACTTCATTTTGATTAATTCCCCTGAAAACAGGACATAATATCTTATGTCATTTTACTCATCTTATAAATGCATCTTGATTTAAGAATTTTTAGATATTTGGACAAGTAAGAAAAGTATTTTTTGCAGAGAATAACTGCCAGAGACAAACATGCTCAGTGCTGGTCAAAGCAAAGCAAGTACAAGCAAAATATTTATAGGTTGTAAAATACACACTGATGTCTATGGAAGTGGCAATAACAACCCTTTCAATTATAAATTGACCAGGGGATTTATTCATATCAGATTCACATTGTGTAATTAACTTTAAAGTTTACTCTATTCTTCTCCCAGCTCACCGGCCACTTACTTTCATGTATTTCGGGAGAAGTGGATTCATTTGCGTTTTATAAGTCCGACAGATCCGATTCTCTGAATTGGGCTGTGCACTAACATGGCGGTGCCATTTGTGCAGTATAGATCAGCTAATCTTAGGTTTTTAACACCTTTCACGGTTTTTTAAAACACATTCACATCCACATATTTTGAGAATTGGAATATCAATAGTTTAGTTTAGTTTATTGAATGTAAAAAGTTTGTGAATATTTTGTATAATTAAAGAAAAACAAAAAAAAGACATCTGCGCTATTGTGGCCTTATAAAACTGGGGGGGTCAGCTAGAATATTTTAAACTTATGTGTGAAAATGCCTCAGCTGTCGATTTGAAATGTTTGCTCCGAAACTGATGTAAGAAGCATCATCACCGCACGTGATCACTAGTTAAATTATACTGCATTCATGTGGTGAAAGTTCACGTGAACGCAGGTTGGAAAACGACACAGAAAGTTGAAGAACATGGTGCCTCATCCACACCGTCTGAGAGGGTTTTTTGCTGTGCAGGACATGCAATAAGAGATGTTAGGTTCTGATTAGGTTTTATTGTGAATTTATGTAAATTTTTTGTGTTTTGTTTTACTTATATATTTAAGTATACTTTAAAGGGGTGATGAACTGAGAAATCAAATTTTCGACAAACTTTTGACATCTAAGAGGTCATCATATTATAAGAATATCCTGTAAGTTTCAGAACTGAAAACGTCCTTGTTAGTCCAATAAAAGCTTTTATTAACACCAGGCTCAGCAAACGACTCGTTTTTCAAAGTGGGGAACTATGACGTCAAAGAGGATAAAACACCA
This sequence comes from Chrosomus eos, assembly GCA_036326025.1. Classification (NCBI taxonomy): domain Eukaryota; kingdom Metazoa; phylum Chordata; class Actinopteri; order Cypriniformes; family Leuciscidae; genus Chrosomus; species Chrosomus eos. The sequence continues at coordinate 33,350,948 of CM070822.1, forward strand.
CCCCCGCAGAAGAAGATCAACGCCTACTTCAACACGGCCGGTTTAGCCGGTAGAAAATAGGTAGAAAATAGCCTATTACTTATTAATTTTTAAGTTTTTGAATGTAAAAACCAATCGAACGTCATAAGTTGACCTCAGACAACAATATAACAAATTTTAAAAAGCCAGTTCATGGCCCCTTTAAACTTGTAAGGAACTTAGCTATAGGAAATATTAATAATCAATAATAATTTGTTATAATTAATTATTAATATTTGGGTCAGTTAATTGGATTAACTTGACATGGCTAAATTAATATTACAATCAATTACTCAGTTCGTCCAAAGAAATATTTTGATTATTAATTTATTCTAAGAAAAGGGCCACAGAAGAATAATTATTTCTTAGCATGTACAGCACTTTGAGCATGTAGCAAGATCAAGATCATAAAAGAGACACTTGTCTGCAAGCAGTAAATCAAAACCAAATACATAAAGTGCATAAGTTTTATTAACTAAATCATAAACATGAATAAACTAAACAAACATACATAAATACAGGTGTAGGAAAAAGGAGTGAAAGATGGAATGATGTAACGATGAAGAGGATCCATCTAACTATGAGAAGAACCAACAGCATTTCATTTTCACATTTCATTGAATTGAATACTTGCATTTGTAGTGGGAACAATTCTTGAAGTTGTGGAAAATTGAAGTCGTTGAGGGTTCCGGTGTTGTCAAGCGGAAGTTGTTTGAAAGTTCTCTCTCCCTCTCTGACCACATGACTGGTTGGGTCAAGGCCTGGGGCCCTGCTGAGGCCACATCGAGCACCCAGGAGAAGGGAGGAAGTCGGAAGAGTTGTTGATGGTTCCGTTCGTTGTTGGTTGAGAGAGTCTTCTCTCTCCATCCTGAATCCCTTTTGAGAGCATGAAAGCATGGCCTGCTGGGCCCTTGGGCCCCCGTGGAGGGGGAGGGGTTCCCCAGTATCAGCAGCAGTGTGTTGCAGCCGAATGAGAATAACTAAGAGGGAAGGGCTGGTGTGGATGCAATTTATAACCGGAGAAGAGTCCACCCTCTCAGGGTTGGCTCGGCCAATAAGAAAGGTGAAATGTCCAAGCGGGAAAGTTGCTCTGTCATTGATTTATGAGTCTTTGTCCTAAACGTGGTTATACCTTCATTAATGCTCAGATAGATAACAAATCCAGGCTGCATTCTAGAAGAAGGTGATGTACATCAAAGTGTGAGTCATTAAATGAGGATTAATTAGGTAGGAGGCATGATACAGGTAAGGTTACATTGTTAGTTGGTTGTACCAAGGTACATACCATATACATAATAGAACACAAGACAGTACATCATTTACACAATGCTATGAAGCATGTTCATTTATAGATCAGTTAGTTTATGATTAGTGCAGCAAAGTCTGTTTTTGGAGAGGGTTTCTGTCTTCCCATTCTCTCTCTTGTGCACGTGGCCACATTCCTGTGGAGGTCGTAAAATCGTAACATGACACTGTTTCTGCCCTTGGGTTCGTTTTCATTTGGGATGTTAGTTTTGGAGTTTCATAAACTTTTGTATATAATGAATAATTAGTGTGTGTCTGATGGGTTCAGACTCTACAAACTTAAAAAAATAATAAATTGTTAATATAAGTGGGCTGTCCTCATTGCGAGGGCCTTCGCATCTCGACGCTGCGGAGGTGGTTAGCTCTCTTTCGAGACGGCGACACCGGGTTTCCTATTCTTCCTTTCCTGGCGCTATTTTAGCCGCGGAAAAAGAAGCATTGCAGCCATCGGCAGCCCGAACTGATGGAGTTAAGCGAGCACACGCCGGCCGCGTCCCCGCGTGGCTCGCTCTATCCCTCTGAACCCTCTCCGGTCCTGTTCACTCAGGCAGTCCAACGCCCCTCCCCCCCCTGCAACGGGCCTTGTCTCCTTTGGTGGGTCGGATGACGAAAACGACAGCCTCTCCGTTGCTGCGTCTGAAGAATGGCCGGGCTTGACTAACCCCGCCCTTTCACAGTCCTGTGAAGCTAGCATGACAGCTACTGCTACCAGGACGAATTCAGACGCCAAATGCTGCGCATCCTCACTGCGGCCCTTGCAGACCTTGGTCTCTACTGGACTTCGCCCGAGGATCTGCCGAGGAGTTTAGATGGATGGTTTCTGCCAGGGCGCCAGCAGGCCCCCCGCCACAGACCAGCGCCTTTCTTCCCTGAGGTTCATGACGAACTCACGAAGTCATGGCGCGTGCCTGATGGCGTGGCAGAAAAAGGATATGAGAAGTTGCCGCCGCTCGAGGACGCTGTCGGTGAAAGGTGAAAGGATTTTCCGAGACATTCACAGAGGCACAGAATTCTTTATAAGCGATGAAGCACTTCCTGCCTAAACGCTCCAGCTCTGCCTCAAGCAGTCAGAAGGGCACTCTGCTCCCGCAGTCGGCGAAACCAGCCTCAGCCTCAGATACCCTGCGGCTGATAACCGAAGCCGCTCTATGTCTGCTAAACCCAACCCGCCGCCCTGGGCCCTTGACCTCACGTTGTGTAAGACCCTGGGCCGTCGAAGCCCTCCTAGCCACGGGAGGAAAGAGAGAGGGTCTGAGTCTCGCACTAGCCGGACCGCCCTCGAAAAGAGCTCGTCAAAAACTCGCAGCTCCCTGTTCAGCTCAGGCGGCTGGAGTTATTTCATACTGTAGTCAATTGGCCCGTTGCACTGCACGCGCCCGTACAAACAGATGCTGTTTTTACAGCGACCCAAATAAAGCACAAAAAGAGCATGTTTCAAACACACAACAGCCGGGTATCCGGTCCCCATTCATTAGGCCACCCCCCTCAGTTGTCACTCTATCTCTCTGTCAGGTTTGTCAAAACAACCCAAAAGAGAGCATGTGCATAAAACACAACACAAGGGTATTAGGTTCCCCTGTGCTAGGCAACCCAGCCCAAGTATATGTTCCAACTCTAGCTACAAGGGCCCTTCCCCGATGTATCAGACTGGGATATGAACATCATAAAGCGAGGCTACTCGCTCCAATGCGCTCACAGACCCCTCGCGGTTTCAGGTGGTCATCGAGACCTCGTGAGAAGCAACATGACTCACGTGCTTCGCAACAAAGTGCAAAATCTGCTAGCAAATGGGGGGATCGAGCTGCCCCATATTAGATCTGGGACATCTGAACAAAGCTCTCATGAGACGACCATTCAGAATAATAACTACCAAAAAAATCCTCGCGCAGGTTCGCCCAGGGGATTGTTTTTTTACAATAGACCTGAAATATGCTTACTTTCACATTCAGATAACACCCAGCCACAGGCCATTCTTGAGATTTGCCTTCGAGGGGCGGGCTTATCAATACACGGTCCTGCCGTTCGGTCTGTCCCTAGCACCCCACACATTCACGAAGTGCATGGACGCCACGCTTTCTCCCCTGAGGCCACGGGAGTGCGCGTGCTGAATTATCTCGACGACTGGCTCGTTATGTCTCAGTCGAGAACCGAATTACTGGTGCACATGATACTCAGCCATTTGGAAGATTTGGGTCTTAAGATCAATCTTTCCAAGAGCAAACTGTCACCCAGCCAGAATGTAATTTTTTTGGGAAACAGTTATCGTTCCCTGGCCAGTGCCAATGAGGAAGGACCTCTTCACACAGGCAAACAGGACGATCTGGCACCCTCGCCCCCACTTATGGGCCCTCCATGTATGGCTCCTGAACGGTGTCGTGGAAATACTTAATCTGACTTCTTCACCACGGACAATTTAAACAACTTGCAGTTTGTTAAAATAATCTTACAATACAATACAATACAATACAATACAATACAATACAATACTTCCCTGAAGTAAGGTGACGGCGTCCCGTCAAGAAGCTACTATCACTACCTCAATCACACATAGATGTTCTAAAGTGCAATGAATTTGCTTCTTTTTTAAGAACAAAGTAGAGAACATAAGACATTATATCTCACATACGTCGCATAGCATCTCTCACTTTGTATCACCAATTAGTCTGAGCGATGAGCTCAGCACCCTTTCAAATTTCAGCCCTGTTGACCTTGACACTCTTGAAAAGACTGTACAAAGTCTAAGTTCCTCCACATCTAGGTTTTTTAAATCTTTGTTTCATCTAATTGCAACTGATGTGCTTTTAATAACTAATTCCTCTCTACTGAGCGGCGTATTTCCTAAGTCCCTTAAAATAGCCGTTGTAAAACCTTTACTTAAAAAGAACAATCTGGATGAGTCTGTCCTTAACAACTACAGACCCATATCAAATTTGTCCTTCATCGGTAAAATAATTGAAAAAAATGTTTTTAATCAAGTGTCTGCGTTTCTAACCTCAACTTCCTGTTTTGATCTCAATCAGTCAGGTTTTAGAAAATACCATAGCACTGAAACAGCCTTTGTTAAAGTAGTCAATGACATTCGGCTAAATAATGATGCTGGAAAAACCACTGTTCTTATGCTGTTGGATCTCAGTGCGGCGTTCGACACTGTTGACCACAGCATACTAGTAGAAAGACTTAAATGCTGTGTTGGCCTCTCTGGCTCGGTCATCTGCTGGCTAAAGTCTTATCTAGAACACAGGAGTTTTTATGTTTCTATTGGTCATTATGCCTCAGCTCCTGTGTCTTTAACATGTGGTGTCCCTCAGGGCTCAATCCTTGGCCCTCTTTTGTTTAATCTGTACATGCTCCCTCTTGGCCAAATTATGAAGAACCATTCAATTAGTTACCATAGCTACGCAGATGATACACAGTTATATCTATCCTTATCTCCCAACGAGTTTGCTCCCCTTGAATCTCTTTATCATTGTCTTAATCAAGTTCAAGACTGGATGTCTAAAAACCTTCTTAAATTAAACACAGACAAAACTGAAGTAATTATCTTTGGGAAAAAGGATCAAAGACTAAAGACTGCCACATTATTGGGAATGAAAGATTTTGAGGTAGTGGAAACCGTGAAGAACCTCGGGGTCATTATTGACAGCGACCTAAGTTTCAATAGCCACATGAAGGCAGTTACAAAATCAGCTTTTTATCACGTAAAAAACATTGCAAAGGTTAAAAACTGCATATTACCGGTAGATTTAGAAAAACTTATTCATGCTTTCATCACCAGTAGGGTGGATTATTGTAATGGTCTTTTCACTGGTCTCCCTAAAAAAAACAATAAAACCTCTTCAAATTATTCAAAATGCAGCAGCAAGGTTATTGACCAGAACCAAAAGAAAAGATCATATCACACCAATTTTAAAATCTCTACACTGGTTACCAGTGATCTATAGAATTGATTTTAAAGTTCTTTTTCTTGTTTTTAAATCACTAAATGGTCAAGGACCTCTCTATATAGTAGAGATGCTTGAAACATATTGCCCCTCAAGATCTCTTAGATCTGCTGGAAAATTCCAACTGGTACAATCCAGCGCACGTACCAAGCAGGGAGAGGCAGCCTTTAGTTGTTATGCGGTCCGTCTTTGGAACCGTCTTCTTATAGACATTAAGACCTCTCCCACTGTCTCCATTTTTAAGTCCAGACTAAAGACAAAACTTTTCTATGATGCTTTCCATTAACCGTCTCTTGTCCTTTTTTTTTTTCCTCATCTCTTGTGTATTACGTTCCCTGTGAATTAACATGTTTTTATTGCTAATGTCATTCTGTAATTGCTATTATGTGAAGCACATTGGGTTACCGTTCTGTGTATGAAATGGGCTATACAAATAAACCTGAACTGGACTGAACTATCGTTGTCTTTTGAGCATAGAATCTTTAGTACTTTTATCACTATAGAATGTCTTCTTCGTGAATAGTGCGTAGGCAGATCTTGTCCGCCTAGACCAAGCATATGCCCCTTTTCTCATACTCAAAACTAAAGGACCAGGCACACATAGCTAGCATACACACATTCCCATGGCTCTTAGGAACAGCTGGAGTACATATGTTTTGGCTGTAGATCTGCTGGGGGTGGGGGATTTATGACGTACAGTACACTCGGCTTGTATTGTATTGTCAAATATTATGCCGCCTGCTCTGTTGGGGGGTAATTCATGTACGTTATATTGTACAGCAGAAGTCTTACTTGCTCACAGCAGTGTGTCGTGTATGTATTGGCAGTAGCAAGTTGCACTTGCTCTGTGTCCTTACTTGCTCTGCCTCAACAGCAGCAATAGGGGCTTTCGCACCGGATAGTTCTAGGAACTAGTCACCACAATGGTTCCCCGAGAACTAATGGTTCCCCTAGGAACGTTTTCCTGGTTGCATTCGCACTGCTAGTAGGAACTCTGAAACGACGTAAGCCGCGCTTGTTGTTGTGAATTTTATTTTGAAGGCAATGAGAACGACATTCTCCGTGTTCATTAGTTTACGATCTGTCTAACAGTCCTGTCTAAAACGTTATTAGATAGAACTGTTATACATAAGTAGACAGTAATGAAAAGTCCAGTGTTTCTAGCTGAGCAGAAATACATGATCATGTTTCTGTTGGTCCCCTTTTGCGTTGCGTTGGATTTTCTCCTCACCATAAAGGTTAAGAGGCCCATCTATAACTGTTTTAAATGTTCGTATAGTTAGTTTCTGGGGTAAATATATAGGCAATAATCTGGTAATAATAATCCTATAAAGGCAAATAATCCTTTTTAAAAAATGGCGGATGCTGGTGTTTCGCGTGCGTTTGGCCAATCAGCGAACACTAACGTCACTGGTAGTTCCTGCTGGTTTAGACCCTACTCTGAAGTAGGAGCTAAATTAGTTTCCCCAAAAGGAGTTCCTAAAACTAATATCTTTCCTAGTTCCTCCGGTGCGAAAGCCCCTAATAAAAGAAGCAGCAGCGTAGCAGGTCTAATCCGCCAAGACCAAACATACAACATTGACATACCCATGACCATACCAATCACTCAGAGAGTTGTCATGACAGAAATGCATTTGTCATATCGCCCAGCCCTAAAAATGCTATTTGGATTTAAAGGTTCTCTAAGCGATCCTGGGTGACGTCACTTCTTGTTGACGTTTAAAGTATTGTCAAACAAAACGGAGGCTAGCTAGACCCTCCCTCCTCCTCATCCGCGCACTCGCGGGTCGCGGGTCGCTAGAGTTTGTTTTTGTAGCCGTTTGTGGAGCCTGGGGTGTCTGCAGAGACTGCATCTTTTTACAGTGTGTTCAGGGGACAGGCAGCTAGCGGATAGTGAGGAGATGTTTGCTGTATGTGACAAAAAATGTTTTGGCCTAAAAAACGCGTGACATCGCTTAGAGCACCTTTAAGTTAGTATTAAAGGTTATAATAAGCAACTTACCTTTCTTTGATTTCTTTGAACATGTCGGCAGAAATTTAAAGTCGTTTCAGAAACAACAGTAAGTGTTGATTTGCAAAATTTGCAAATCGCTGAGTGCTTATTTTCAGTGGCGGTTCTAGCCCATTTCAACTGGGGGGGGGGGGCAAGCTGGGGCCAGTTGTACTGTTAGAGGGGCCAGTTACATTTAGACCTTATTGTTGTCATATCATTTTCTGCACTGCTGCAGGCATTAACAGGCAAAATACCATATTTCTAATCATTCAACAATGTATTTGTATTTCCATTATATTTTTACATTTGCATTACATATTCAGTATTAGTCACAGTAACTGTAATATACATGATGTCCTTCTTTCTCTTCATTTTGAGAACTATAGAGCAAAAGCAATGGGGACCAAGAAGCTTATTAATTAATTTACTGAAAATAACTGACTTTCTAGGTAACTACGTCTAACCGTTTACAGGGTTCCTGCACACTTTTTATAGTCAAATTTAAGGCTTTTTAAGACCTGAAGAAATCAAAATTAATACCGTACATTAGGGGTGTGCAATATTGACAAAAATATATTTCAATATTTTCAACGTTTTGTTGATAATAATTAGATGATATTTTACTGATTGTGTTTTTGTGCTGGTACCATGGCTGGTTTAGGCCTGTTGTTGACAGCTGGCTCACGAAGATATTAAAGCTGCCGTCGGCAACATTTGTTTGATCATATTCAGTGAATTCGACACTATAATCCGACAGAACAACATAAATAAAGTGGTTTTAGAAAAAAAACAGAGTTTCTAACTCTGAGGTTTCTAACCTGGAGCGTGTTATTTGTTTTGCAAAAATCCACAGCTCCCGGTTCATCGGGTCCAATCAGCACGGTTCAACTCCGGCCAAAGTGGAGATTTCTGAAAACGCCGGTTATGCGTTGCCGTGTCAACTGGGAGAAACGGGGTTTTAGGTTCTCTCGTGTCGATTCTGAGGATTCTGATTGGCTTTATCCTTCTCCCTACACTGCCGCCCATCGGTTTGGCATAGTTATGATGGCGCTCCCGGCGTATTTATGCGGGTGTGTGCACGATGTTATTATTGAAAACGGAGGGGAGGAAAATATTCGTTTCTCTAAATACCCGGCGATGTGTAAACGTAGCCTCAGTGGGAGGGTATCCGTTGATATGAGGGAGGGGCATGAGAGTTGTAAACATTCAAAATTTTGCCTAAGTCCACTCAATCTGCCAGACTTGCCGACTGGAGCTGGTCAGTTCACAGCAGTGACAGAAATATTTTTTTTAATTAAGGGGCAATATTTGCCACCTTAAATTGATTTCCAGGGGCATTTTCACTATATATGGACATTTTTTCTAAACTTATTTATAGTTATGCATCACCTTTTAAGTCAAATACTAACATTCAAATTATACAATTATACTTATTTATACAATAATACTTAATTATACAATAATTATACAGTACCACTGTTATCAGTCAAATTAATTAATTCAATCAAATCCATCTTTGCAGTGCAGAACAGAAGCGGCATTAATTACACTCCATTTACAATTGCATAAATAAAGCTATGAGATTTTTTTTAAATCAATATTTAAATATGAAATGATTTCTAATTTTAACGTTTTAATTAAAGGATACTTTAAATATGAAACTAAAACCGCCAGTAGGTGGCGGCAAGTCCCTGTAAGAGGGATTTATTCATTGAACCGATTCGTTCAAACGGCTGATTCAATCGGGAAAGAAGCAAGTGATTCGTTCAAAATGCGGATTTCAGTCAATAAATCATCGCTGTGTTGCATTGAGACTCTGCTACGGTTTCATTATAAATTCTAGTCGGCAAAATAAAGGGAAAACAAACAATATTGACAATATTGTGTCTAAAAAGTAACTCCAAATGTTAACTTATTGTTAATTTAACTGTTGTATAACATCAATATCACAGTTGCAATTGTGCACGGGAAAATGGCACTCTTGCTGATGTGATATTCTAATATAAGAACATAATATGATATAAATATAAGACAAAAACTAATTTGGGGACATAGCCTATGAATTGCACACGGCAGTGAAAGGACGATAACAAATGCGATGTCAGCTCACAGTGCCTCGTACATCGTTAAAACAATCATTACAATATCATAATAGACAATACACATCGCACACCCCATACGCACATAAAGAATGAACTTACAACTGAACTGACATTTACCAGCTTTCTCCTTCTCTCCTCTCTCGCGTGCAGGAGACAGACGTTATTCTGCCGCGATTCCCGCGAATTTGATGCGAATTGCCACTGAACAAGCATCCACAAAGATAGAATAATAAAAAATAATACGCATACAACGATAACAACGATAGCAAAAAAAACAGTTTTGTAAAAATTATTTCAAACTCCACATTTAGGGGGGCCACAAGGGGGGCCAAGCTTTTTGTCACAGGGGCACTGGCCCCCCCTGACCTCCCTCTAGAACCGCCACTGCTTCTTTTTACCGGATGTCTTGCAAATAAATTCTTAATAGATTTTCATAAGCAAAACAAATTATTGTTGACTTTGTAGACATCGTCCTATACGTGCATTGCAATTCAGTGTGTGATGTGTGTGTTTTGTCTTCAAGCATAAGATGATGCTACTGCTGCCTGTCGGTGTGGTGCAGTAAAATGACTGGCGGGGACTGGTATGACAAGTAAAGTGAAGTATGACAAGTCAAGTAAAGTCCTAGTTCATTCAAAATTGGACCCGCGTCCAAGTTCAAGTACTCCTCTACAATTAAGACAGATTTGACAACTTGTTCAATCAAGTCTTTGAACATAATCGACTTAAAAGAGTGATTTATTTGGGAATGGAGCATCGCTCATGCCCCAGAAAAAAAAAGAGACAGCGCTCTTGGAATAAACTATGGAATTCGTAACTTGTATTGCATTAAAACGAAGTAATATATTATGCCTCCTAGGGGTAAGACATATAATATAGAAAAGAAAATGACTAAAGGCAAACCAAAAGGAGCAGGGAAAACACAGTAACTTAGAAGATACATTTATTGTAAATAGCAGAAGAGAGTAACAATAAAATAGTAGAATTCGATAAAGAGGCCCACAGCTCAAAAAGAAAGTAACAATGATTAGTAACAAAACGAAAGTGGTATGATTTGCTGGGAAAAAAAAAGAAAACAAAATCAATCAAGTGATATTTTCCATCAGAAAGACCCAAGGCCCAAAATATATAACAACACCAATCTAATGAAAATTAAACAGAAATGTAACTAACAAATAATAAATAAACAAATAATAAACTTTACCTCTTACCAAAAACACAGAATAAAAAGGTTTCAAGGTCTCCCCTACATTACTACCACATTCTAAACGATTGAAAGAAACACTTAAAGTACTTAGAAAACAGGTTAATATTTAGCAAAATGATTTGCATGGTTTTATATATTGGTAAATCATACAATACAAATAAATAAACAATACATTTATTATTTAATGTATCACTATTTCTATTTTAATACGTATATCTGGTTGGTATTAAATGGTTTCTGCAGCCCAAAAGTCTCTCACTCTTTCATTAGTTAATATTTTAAGCACATCAGACAAACTGTGTTTAAATGTACTTCACAAAAAAAAATTATATATATAATTCACAGTAGCGTGTGAACAATTTGTGGTGTGAACGCGACTTTTATTTTGGTCTGGAGATGTGACGTCATAAGGCTGCGATCCTGCATGTTGTGATTCGACTGAAGAAAGGTTCGTGGTTTTAAGCATTTCCGTTGTTTTAATCAATGCTACATGTTATTCAAGTTTATAGTTTTTATACGTGATGCACAACGATTATTTAACATTGAATGTAACATTCAAAATCTTGATTTAACGATATGGAGACGATTTTTTTGAGTAAAGCGCATTCACAAATGATTCATGAGTAACAGAAAAAGTGCGTCTCATTTCTCTCCGTATTTAGTGAATGAATACATCGTAAACACGAATTCAGTCACTGGTAAGTAGTGATGAAGAAACTGAGCTTTTTGAAACTCCGACTCAATTGAACCAAATGATTCACTGATTCGAATCGCTCGAACCACCGCGCGCTGTCGAGATATGCTGGTCAAAACCAAACATTGTATGTAACGAGAAAACAAACACAGTGTGTAATGACAACTTTAACAATACAAATGTTTTAATTTAACTTATCTACAATTACATACTAAGTGTAATTAATATACTATATATTTTGTTACTTTATTCATTTGCAACGGTAACAAAGTGTTTTTTGTTAGGCCATTAACCATCAACTCTGACTGCTAAAGTAAGGAGCTGATTGAGACACACAATCTTTCATTTTTCTTTCTGTCAATTGTTCTCATCTTAAACATGACAATATGTCCAAACGCACAGAAAAACTCCTGCTGAGATCCACCTCAGATGGCGTTTATTAAAGAGGAGAGTGGAGAAATGAAGATTGAAGAAGTAAGCAGTGTGAAACAAGAAGATACTGAGGAACAAACAAAGATGATGTTAATTAAAGAGGAGAGTGAAGACATGAAGATTGAAGAAACATTCAGTGTGAAACAAGAAGAAACTGAGGAACAAACAGGTTGGTTTCATTCTCAAAGTTGAATTCAGTCATTTGATCTTTATTAAAATGTCCAGCTCTACAGAAATAAATGACATTTTTGAAGAATGTCATTTGAATGTCCTAATTAAAGCGTTTTTATTTTGCATGGAGCGGTTTGCTTCAAGTGGTCAGACATGTTGAGATCACATGACCAGGCAAATACTTATGCCTTCTGAGAAGATCCTATTTTTTATGTAAAAATAACGAGGCTGCATTACCTCCCACTGCATTTTGATTGGTCGACAGATACCCAACACTTGTGTTGTTGCTCTATCGTTCCGCATTGAGTCGTAACTAGAGATGGCCCTAGTTATTCTTTTGTCAGAAAATTGCCTAAACTGAAAACAAATTTAATTTAATAACGTTTTAAATTGTTAAAAACACTGTAGTTTGTACATTGTGCACCTTTAATTACGTATAGTGGTGGGCAATAGCCGAGTATTTTATTCTATTTTTTTCATTTGGAGAAACATTTGATGTTACTCCAAAACATAAAAAAAATAATAATAATTATGTTTCACCTTCCCTGTAAAGCCTGTGTTTCCTTGTTACATGCAAGAATGAATTTCTCTGAAAAATATGTATATTCTTTGATTGGCTGATCCTTTACCCCTCTAATTAGTCCACATGCCCTTTGACTTCAAACACTTAAGTATATTAATAAGTAGGGCTGTCGTGGTAAAGAAATTTCCCTTGCGGTAATTTTGAGTGGCTCAATAGCGCGATATGCAGTATTAACACAATTTATTTATTTGTTGCTATATAAATAGGTGTTATGATGTGGTCAGCATACACAAAAACAATGTAGCCGAAACTAAACAGCGTCTCTGCGCATTGAAAGACTGTCACTCAGCGCACAGTTACATTGTTACGCCAACAGACTGTCTTTGAGTGAGTCATTATACCGTTCATTCAACAAAAACGTTCAAAAGGCGGATTCCTTAAATGATAGATGTAATGAAACAAGGTGTTAATTATTTTTTAACTTTGAGCTCCACTTTTCAAGGCTCAGCTGGCCAACAATGCTTCACTTTTGGGCAAAGCTGAAGCAATGCTTCACTTAAAGGGGTGATGAACTGAGAAATCAAATTTTCCTTGAGCTTTTGACATCGAAGAGGTCATCATATTATAATAATATCCTGTAAGTTTCAGAACTGAAAACGTCCTTGTTAGTCCAATAAATGCTTTTATTGACACCAGGCTCAGCAAACGACTCGTTTTTCAAAGTGGGGAATTATGATGTCAAAGAGGATAAAACACCACCCCCGCAGAAGAAGATCAGCGCCTACCTCAACACGGCCGGTTTAGCCCTGCCCACCGATTCGCGCATTACACGCATAGCTGAATAACATAGGCCTACCTCGTGATCAGTGTTGCCACAGTTACTTTGAAAAAGTAACTAAGTTACTTTACAAGTTACTTGATTTTAAAAGTAACTAAGTTACTTTACAAGTTACTTGATTTTAAAAGTAACTAAGTTACTTTACAAGTTACTTTTATTAGTTACATTCAGCAGTTGCCGACAACACCCCCGCCACCTCAACATAAAAATGACAACCGGTTTTGCCAACACTCACTTTATTGGAAGTGTAGTTTTAACAGTAATATCAACAATCTATCTCCTGACATTTAAAGTTGAACTTAAAAACTATTTCCTGAAAAAACAGTCTTTCTTGACTTCACTTAATATAAATACTTGTTTTTATAAAATATATATTGTTTTTTTGTTTTTCTTGACCCTGTAATTTAGTAACTGTAGAACACGTTAACTGTAATTTTGCGTATATGATGAAATTAATACAGTTTCTTGTCAATCTATTTAATGTGAACAATGCGCTGCCACTTTAATTCAGCACGGTGCAGCACAGCAAAAATAGACTAGGTGCGGAAACGATCTCTGCACTGCTGTATACTCACGCACCTGGAACGGATCGACGGACCGCACCCGCGTGCAGTGTGAAAGCTCTAACCTGTTAACATGGGTACGGGAAAAAATATGCACTGCATACGCACTGCAGACGGAGACAAGTATGTGTGAAACGGGCGTAAGTTTGACTGTGCGGTGCTGCGACTCCATATTTTTTTTCAAATTCGACGAAGTGTTTCTGTAGGTAGATAACACTTTGTCGCCACCAGCACAGAGTTTACAACGGACCTTAATGTTGCCATCTTTAGCTGACAGACACAAACTCAAAATAGTGACTGTATTTCCAGCTAGAAAAAGCGCATCTCTCTCCTCCCTCCATTGTTGTTTACGTTTGTGTCGCTGCGTGGTACGTACACGTGACGTGAACCTCATGCTGAAAACGTGACTTGTCGCGCACACTCCCCGAGATGCAAGAAGAAATAAATATATATTTTTACTAAGGAAAATGACAAAAATAGTAACGCACAGTGACTTGGATAAGTAACTTTAATCTGATTACTGGTTTTGAAATAGTAACGCGTTAGATTACTCGTTACTGAAAAAAGGGGTCAAATCAGAGTAACGCGTTACTAAGTAACGCGTTACCGGCATCACTGCTCGTGATGACAAACCGGATCAAGCTACCGAGCAATAAACATGCCGTTTACAAAATATTGTGCAGTGCCTGGTTGTGGAAGAAGACATTCGCTGCATAAGCTTCCTCTGGATTCCAATAGGAATGCTTAAACTTTATTTTTAATGACGTTCCAGCTGATGTGGGTCCATTTGTTCACTTCATTTCACTGAGGAATGTTTTGTAAACAAGACACAGGTCGGGACTGGATTTGCAGACCGATTAAGATTAAAAAATGGTGCTGTGCCTTCTATATTGGATCCGTCAGGAATGGTGCAACACACTTACGTGAGTAAATTTTTTATTTAAAAAGTAATAATAATCTGATAGGCTAGTATTGCATTGTTACAGATCGTTTGATATCTAATAATTATGTGTATGTGTATCAGTCTAATCGTTACTGACCAGTTGAAACTCATTATAATATGCAAAACTGTTATCCACTCACAGCAGTGGGCGTTTACTTCCAAGTCTTCAATGCGAGACGCCCATAAAAACCGAGCGTTTTTGAGCTAGGCTCAAAACTAGGGTAGAAAATAGCCTATTACTTATAAGTTGACCTCAGACAACAATGTAAACAATTTTAAAAAGCCAGTTCATGACCCCTTTAATAGAGACCAATGGCATTGATTCAATGCATGACTCGCTGCTTTCCCCCCACGGCTTCCTCGCGGTGTGTAATGCTGACCAGCGCTGACGCCATTCATGGTAAATACCCTTACACTTTAAAAGGATGATACAACAAATATTTCGCTTTCCTTGGAAACGACAACCTTTTCACGAATATGCGTGACTTGACATCAAAGACAGATGCAGGTAATCGCACGGGCTCAGTCGATCACATTCACTCTCTGTTTAGGCTTAAGTCCCAATCCACGAAGCCTCTGTACAAATCACCATGATAAACAGTCTTGTTATCATTATTAACTTTTTTAACATTCAATACATGGTACGAACTAAGAAGGAAGGGTGGCCTTATGAAAAAAGAAAATGCGGTTCACGGTTACTTGCATTCCTCTGCGGTTGGCCTGTCAGTAGCACGGTATTGCAATATTGCGGTTATCACATCAGCCCTATTAATAAGTAGGTACTTCTTTTATTTGAGTAATATTAAATCAAACAGAAAATATGTGTTCGCTATCCATTAACTGTAGGTCGTTTAATAGCGCTAACCATATAACAGCTAACGTTAGCGCGCACGTGTATAACTCTGCAGAGGTGGCCTATCTAGTTAGCTAAACTAATTAGCCTTGGAAAATACTGCTGGTATGTTCATATGTTTATAGCTAGGGTAAGCTAACATGTAGACTGTTGTCCATCAGCTAGCTGTGTAACACTGTGCAGTTGCCATGCAAGGAAGTAATATCTTCACTCCAGGATCATTCGGGACCTGTATTTAAATAGAGAAAACGTGGAGTTGTTTGGTTGCTTCTATCTTCATCTTTGTTTGGCCCCTAATGAATGAACTGGGCTTTTAAAGTGTCGCTGAAGTGAGCGATTGAGTGCACACACTGAGACGAGAGAGGTATGTATCAACTCGTCTTAGTTAAAGCTGCCGTCGGCAACATTTTTTTGATCAATTTCAGTGAATTCGACACTATAATCCGACAGAACAACATAAATAAAGTGGTTTTAGAAAAAACCCCGAGTTTCTAACTCCACCTGGAGCGTGTTATTTGTTTTGCAAAAATCCACAGCTCCCTGTTCATCGGGTCCAATCAGCGCAGGGGGGAGATCTGACTGTCAATCACAGATCGGGCACACGACACGCCACCCCTCGCGCATGTTACAATCACATGCACACGCCTGAAGTTCGCTCAGTAACGAAGAGTGATGGCGGATGTATCTCACTTTCAAAACACTAAGTAAGCTCATTTAGAGTATAAATGACGTTAGCAATTGCAATCTATCGGTAGATTAGCCAAGGCAGCATACCTCCAAATACTCCATGGTGTTGATGGATGCTGATGAGACGGGCGCATTCACAGAAAACCTGTGACGAGCACGAACTCGGTGAGTCGGTGGGAGGGTATCCGTTGATAGTGGGGGAGGGGCATGAGAGTTGTAAACATTCGAAATTTTGCCTAAGTCCACTCAATCTGCCAGACTTGCCGACTGGAGCTTTAAGGCAATAACATAGTTTAATATGAAAAAAACGGTGGAGTATTCCTTTAAGTTTATGAGCAGCAATTAGATTGTGTGACTTCCTTGCATGGCAACTGCACAGTGTTACACAGCTAGCTGATGGACAACAGTCCACATGTTAGCTTACCCTAGCTATAAACATATGAACATACCAGCAGTATTTTCCAAAGCTAATTAGTTTAGCTAACTAGATAGGCCACATCTGCAGAGTTATACACGTGTGCACTAACGTTAGCTGTTATCTGGTTAGCGCTATTAAACAACCTACCGTTAATGGATAGCGGACTAGTTAAACATGTCTTGGCGTTATCAAAAAGTATCACTGTCAAAACTTAAACATATATTTGTGATCATCACTTACAGGCGCACACTAATCTAGATCGATAATAGAATACCATATTAATAAAAGCTGGATGACTTGTTGCTAAATGGCATGCAGTTCATTTTAAAATATATTGTGTGGTGGAGAAATTACTGTTACTACAAATTAAGCTATGTTAGCCACTTGACAAAATAGTGTTTTCTTTAGTATTTCAACTACAAGACTACAAGAGATTCAAACAATAAGACAATGTTGAGCTATATTGCAATGATTAGTTTTCTGTCGATAGGCCTAAATGAATTCTGTCAATCCAAACAGTTGCTCACCTGTTTAATAAAACTAAAAAGTGTTTGGCTTTTTCCACGGAAGTAAAACATGCTAACGCGGATATGTTATTGACAGGCGACGCAATGACACGGACCATTACACTGCTTAAAATAGGTGATTTCTCTGGATTTAAACATTGTTGAAAACATAGGATAATTTAATTACACAAGTCAATAAAATATCGTCACTGTCAGTGCGAAAACCGAGAATATTTCGTAATCTTATTTTTTTTTCATAAATCATTGCTATTTGTCCCCCTTTACGTTTGTTTGTGGGTTTTTACAAATGCGTAACCAATTAAATTATTAAAAAGAGCTTGTGACTAAACCGCGTAACTCCATTGGATCCTCAAGCTGTCAACAAATTACAAGTTATATTTTACTTTTAAGATGGCAATATTTACAATAATTTAGTTTGTTTACAAAAATAACTTTAAAAGTTCTTTATTTTCTACATTTTTAGGAAACTTTTTTACATTAAAACTTAAATTACTTTTTTATAAGATGTTTTTATTTCAAGCATTGTATGCTTTGTTTAATTCAAATGTTTGAAATATTTAATAAATAAGCATTAATAGCTATCTGTGTGTTTCCTTATTTTAGAATCACAAAGATAGGATTATGCACTCTTTCATTAGAAAAAATAACCGTAAACATATTTACAGTAAATCCTTGCCAGTGACATGAATTTTTTTTTTAAAATAATCGTTCAATAATCGTAATCGAGGTGACTTGTTCGATTAATCGCGATTATGATTTTAGCCAAAATCGTCCAGCCCTACGTTAAGGGTTGTTTTAAGGACATGGTTAAGGACATAGACAGCCACTCTGAAGCGGTCAGAGGCGATTCTAAAAGAGTCAAAAAGTCAAGACAGGATCCATCGTCAATTTCTGTGTCGTCCACTCTAGTTCATCCAAAACAAACTAGAAAATAGACTCAAAGTGCTAAATACGGTATACTGTATACCCACTGAAGTGCCTTGGACCACTCAGCTTTGTATGATGCATTGACTTAATTTCACTGACAAAGCAAGCAAAGGCGGGACAAATTGAACGGCTCCTCTTCCTTTCAAATAGCCAGTAGCGTTAATATACCTCTCAGACTGCAATTAGTACTTGACAGCACCATGGAAGCGAATCCGAGCATTCATGATACGTTGGATTCAATAGTAGAGGTGTGAATTAATTCTAGCCATTTCAGTCCTAGCCATTCAGTCTTAACCAACGTACAGTTGTAAAACGGAATAAAACTTAAGCATTTTAGCAAACGAACACACATCTCCAACCCATATTGCTCCTTGACGTGTGAACGTCACTTTGGCCAGGTTGTATTTATAGAATAGGGGTACATGCGCTTTAGATTCTAGAGAGCATTTGATTGGACAGAAGATGTGATAAGAAGCTGAAGTCAGTTTAGCAGAATTGAGAGACTGTAAGTTTTGAAAGCTTATATATCCTAAATGCAAATGTTGTCATTAGCCGCGTTTCCACTGTCGGGCCAGGGCCGGGCCAGAGCTAACAGCGAGCCGAGCCGAGCCAGTGGCCTCGGGCCTCAAGCACCGGGCTCGCGTTTCCACTGCCGGGCCAGTAGCCCTGCAGCGCTGCCCTAAACCCCGCCCCAACACGCCTTTCTGGATCAAACGTCATACAATACAAGCCAACCTATTTCAGCGGGTATTATGAATTTATTTATAATAGGAAGATAGCATGTATATTAACTCACCGGCCGTGGCTGCAATAGTGTCCCGATTGTCTCGCGAGTGGACGGTGACCCAGCACACCGTACATCAAGTCGAAGCATGGAAAGTTCCTTCTCTGAGCTTCGCTTTGTCCATTGTGCGTTTGAATTGCCTTGTACAATATACTGCGCCCGCGACTTTTTTATTTTTTCCTGAACTTGAAGCGTTGCTCGCTGAATGCTTAGCTTAGAAAGTTCAGCATCGATGCATTTTATAACGTCCTCGTTTCTTCACACGCCGTCATTCTTCTGCCCAAATGCTCAGAAGAGCTTTGGTATCTTCCACAGACCAGTACAGGCGATTCTCCATTTCGAGCAGCGATTATTTTTCGCGATATAAAACAGTGAAATGTGCATCTTGCTTCAGATCATAACGTTCCATAACACCGATAAACTCCGCCTTTTACCTTGAGCACGCCTCTAGCCCGAGCTGGCCCGCTTTGGCCCAAGGTTTTCGACGGGCCAGAAATCCTGGCCGTTGGCCCCGAGGAAGCCCCGCTCAAGCCCCGGAAGTGACAGTGGAAACGCGACTGGCCCTGGCACGGCTCGGCCCTGGCCCGGCAGTGGAAACGCGGCTATTGTTTTGGAACACACAAGCTTATTCATAACCTTAAGGCTAACATATTCATACTAAAAGCTAACCTTTTTTAAAAAAAAATCTATTTCAGGGGGCCTTTAAGATTGTCATCAGCAGAAGTACAATTTTGTAATAATGTTGATATTAGAAAAATATCAGATTACAGGTTTGCTATCTGTTTAGCTAGATAACTAAATTCTTGCTTAAACCTTTGCTTTCTCACTGGTGTGGTTAGAGCGTTCAGTGCATCACGTGATCAACTGCTAAATTCAAATGTCCTTTTTCTGGCGCTGAGCCAGAGACGGTAGGGATGGGACGGTATGAAAATTTCATATCACGATTATAGTGACCAAAGTTATCACGATTATCAATATTATCACGGTTTTGTTAAAATGAGATGGAAATGTAAAAAGAACTGATGCTCACACTGAAAATTTAAAATTTGAAAATCAACAAACAAAAAATAAAATTAGCAGCTATATGCACTTTTTTAAGCATAAACATTATATTTAACATGGAGCCCTGAGAGTGAGAGGTATAAGTTTTCCTAGTGCAGGTTTTAATGAACCCATTAATCATTAATAATATCATTAATAATGATCATAATATTCACTCACTTATGGATGTGTGTATGACTGAATATTATAATTATTAATATTAATAAATAATAAATCACTTTCTCTCTCACACACACACACACACACACACACACACACACACACACACACACACACACACACACACACACACACACACTCTCACACACACTCACTCACTCACACACACACACACACACACACACACACACACACACACACACTTTAAATGAACAAAATATGTTGGTTGGGTCAGGGTGACTAAACTACTGGAATACTTATGACTGTTGTCAATAGCAATCCATTATAACAAGGAGCACATCCGTGTGTCGGATCACCGCGGACGCAATCTCTGGTTTCATTGATTTAATTTTCAATACAATCAAAACTGAGACGCAAGACATAGGCTACACATTTCAGAGTAATTTAGTATTAATACTACTACAATATTGTTGTAGTGATCACATTTTCTTTACGATTGATTTGGACACTGTAACTTGTATAATGGATTTATAAACCGGTAAGATTTAAAAACATTAAGTTAATCACAATTCAATATTTCATGTCCCTGAAATTATTTCTGTGGTAAAGATAAAAAATAAACTGTGTAATAAGTTTACTATGAATGAATAGAATACATTTTAAATGTCACCCTTAATAGTTTGAATATGTTTGTTCTTGGCCTCTTCGCGGAAGCTTTGCAATAATTACAAGTGAGATAATGAAATAATTTATTTCCAATCAATATTTTTTGTCTAATTATTTGCCCAAGTTAGTTGTGGTATTAAGATAAAAGTTAACTCAGTGGGTGGTTGTCACGTAATGTTAGATAACTTGATGGCGCAGATTTGACGTGTTTCCCCCTTTTGCGGCGACTTTCCTCTTGCAAGATCTGCAGACAGGGTGCCCATCCTCGATTTAAATTGCCCTCAGGACTTTTGTAATAGCCAAAATACAACCATACCTCCGATTTTGTCCTCTTGGATGGCTGAAAAAGCTTCCGTGCGCTGTCACTGCCTTCCGCCATGTCTTCTTGCGCAAAAAACGACATTGCATGCACGCGCCTGAGTCAGACTGATTCTGGCTGGACCCGATTTACCGCGAGTTTTCAAAATCACGATAATCAAACACGGTTTTTATGATAATTAAATTTTAAACGATAATACTAACCGCCTGGACATTTTATCGTGGTTTATCGTGAAACCGGTAATCGTCCTATCCCTAAGAGATGGACACGCTTAATTTAGAAGCTTGTCACATATCAGAACTATTCAGTGTTCACTGACTACTTACTTTCATGTATTTTGGGAGAAGTGATGAATGTTGTAAAACCATCAGATCTGGTTCTCTTAATTGTGGAGCAAACTAACATGGAGGCGTGTTATAGACCAACTAACATGATCGTTGTAACGCAGTTCGTTGTTATGGGAAGGAGGAGGTGGGAACACACTTTAATAACGTAAAATCAATAAACAACAAAATGAAAGTAAAGGCAGCAACCCCTCACGGACGACTGCCACCAAACATAATAAAACACAACATAAAGTCAAGGCCTGGTCCACTCTCGTCCTTCACTGCCGTCACTCCTCCTTTTTTGCTTCCGCTCCTCTGTGAGAGATACAAGACCGGTGCTTCGCTCAGGTGTCGCTCATCATCAATCACGCCGCCGTTCTCTCGCGGCCCTCGTCCTGCTCGCCACAATCATTATGAATGACGAAACGCATATACTTAGACGTATTTGAGAATCGGAATATCAGGTATGTCAGTTGATGACATAGCTTGCAAGTTTGTGAATATTTTGAATAAAAAATTGCATGATTTTTTTTTTTTTACACAATGCTATTGTGGCTGCGGTCTGTCTCGTGTCAAGCATGATGTGTCGCAAAGGAGAGAGTAAGAACAAAAAAGAGAATGAGGAAATGACATTGGGGAGTGTAGAGAGAGAAGAATTTAAAATGGAAGCACGTACAGTGAACAATGTCTTAAAGGGGACATATCATGCTAAATCTACTTTTTAGCCCTTAAATGCCTTTTGTTGTATATTTGGAGTGTTTATAAGTACAGAAAAGTTGAAATTAGTCTCTTCAGGAACTTCGTTGATATCTTTATATTCTGTTTTGGTCACATTTTTCAACCGGTTTAGATTTGTCTGTAATCTATGATGTTTTGTTAACTATTACGTAACAGTATTTGCAGCGGAACTGCCAAATAAGGACATTGACTTCCGGCCAAACACTCTTTTATTTCTCGCTGCAATTTTGTAGTCCAAGTGCAAGGATGCAGAAGTTACGAGAGGGTAGTCAAAATGTTCGGTTGTTGGATGTAGTAACCCACACGCTTCATTACACCATCTCCCAGCATCAGAACCTCTTTGAAGTGCCTGTTTGAGTTGTATTTTTCACGGAAATGTACCCACATCTGTGGGTAAAGTCATGTTTGTGTGCGCGAAGCACTTCAAGGATAACCAACGTTACTTCAGCAACCTCCGCCAGTATAAAGAAGGAGTTGCCGATAGACTTCGTCTGATTGAGGGGTCAGTTCCTTCTATCTTTGGAGACGACGAACAAAGCACTTCGGTAAGCTGTAAATAACGTTAATAAAAACAAAGTACTACTTTCTTAAAACACACGGTGGTCATGGTTTAGCAGTTGTCTTGTTAGTGTACTTGTTTTAACAAGAGAAATAATCGACTTTTCTTTAATATTTTGTTTTGTGAGTATTAAATAGTCGTTGTAAATCATGCAGTATTGCAGTAGTGGGCATGGATGGAGAACTTACTGTAAATACAGTAACACACCATTGCGATACATCCATATGAAGACGTTGTTCTGCAGGTTCGTTCGTCGTCTTTATTTTTATCTCGCTCCGACTCTGGCTCGAACATGTAAGGCTTGATGGACAAGTCTTCCGTTGTTGAAATTTTGTTAATAACGTGTGAATAAAAAGTTTCTGTTCCGCTAGATAATCGTATCTCTGCTATCAAACTACAAAAATGGCCGAACGGGGTGGAGTTGAACCGAGTGTCACCTCTGCAACCTGGATTTAAAGAGACCGCACAAAACGAGTTGATCTCAGACGCACATCAGAAAAGGGTTAGATTTTACGATTTAAAAGCATGATATGTACCCTTTAATGTTTCATGAGATCAATAGAAATTGATATTTCACTGTATAATGAGTGGTAGGTAGTGTTGAATGGATAGATGGGCATATTTCACAGCAGAATACACACTAATGTTTTTGTTGTAATTTTTTAAGATTCCTGTGATGACACTGATGATGATCCCATTGGAGGAAGAAAGAGGAAGGGTAAAAGTCAATGGAAGTGTGTGCAGAAAAGGAGAAGAATGATGGGACAACCCTATGTTGGGTTGAGCAGGAAAGAAGTGGTTAACATGGAGCCCCGGGTGATGGGACCTAGATGCCAGTCGGCTGTATGTGTGAAATCCTCCAAGCTTCACTGCAGTACAATTGGAGAAGCAGACAGGGAGAGCATTTTTAAATGTTTTTGGGAGAACATGAACTGGGAGGAGAAAAAAATGTATGTGCGTGGCTTGGTAGACGTCGTCCCTGTAAAGAGGAGAAGGGGGTCTGACAATTCAAGAAGGTCATCTACTCTTATTTTCTTTTTAAAAGTTGATGGACAGAGAAGGAGGGTGTGCAAGAGGTTGTTTTTGGCGACACTTGGAATAGGGGCATGGTCTGCCCTTAACTGGGTGCAAGACACGGGAAAAACACAGCAGAAAGCAGCATCATGCCACAGACATGAGGCTCATGAGTTCATGAAGAGTTTTCTACAGGATCTCCCTAAGGTGCCTTCCCACTTCTGTAGGTCGTCAACATCAAAACAGTACCTGGAGCCTGTCTTTCAGTCCATGTTGCACCTGTATAAAGTCTACTATCGTGCTGCTGAGGAAAAGATGCTGAGACCCTTCTCAAGGCAGATGCTCTTAGAAGAATTTAAGCAGCAGAACCTGAGTCTTTACCATCCAAAGAAGGACCAGTGTAACACTTGCTGCTCCTACAAGGCTGGTAACTTGCCAGACAATGAGTGGCAGATGCACTTTCTTAAAAAGGAAGAAGCCTGTGCAGAAAAATTGCAGGACAAAAATGATACGAGTGACAAGACCATGGTTGTCTGCATGGATCTGCAAGCCCTCCTCCTCTGCCCCAGATTGAACGTGTCGGCTCTTTACTATAAGGCAAAACTTGCCGTCCACAACTTTACGATTTATGACATGTCTACAGACAACACTACTTGCTATGTCTGGCACGAAGGTGAGGGAGCTCTGTCTGCCAGTGAGTTTGCATCCTGTGTCACTGATTTCCTCTCTGAGCATAAGGAGCATGAGAAGTACATTTTGTGGACTGATGGGTGTGAGGAGCGAACCCGCAATTCTGTGCTCGCCAATTCTCTTCTGAAGTTTTCCAAAGAAAAGAAGAAGATAGTCATTCAGAAGTTCCTGGAGAAGGGCCATACAGAGATGGAATGTGACTCAGTGCACAGTGTCATCGAGAGACGTCTGAGAAACCAGGAAATTTATGTTCCAGCTCAATATGTTGCTCTGATGAAGACAGCGCGGTCCAAGCCCAACCTGTGCAAAGTCAAATATGTGGACCATAACTTCTTCCAAGACTTCACCAAACTGAGCCTTTGCAAGTCTATCCACCCAGGGATCAAACTCAGTGACCCATCTGTCCATGATATAAGTGCAATCAGGTACTGTAACTATCAAACTAAAATCATCTTCGTTTCGTCTCTCTCACCAGCTCAGATCAAAAGTCATGATGTTGCATTTATTTGTTGTTAAATCTGTAATGTAAAATTGATTTTTTGAAAAACAGTTAACATACAAAACAAACTATAATGACAATGTGTTAATGGTGGTGTTCAAACGTCAAATCTTTATTTTTTTACATTATTAGGTACAACATTAATGGCACTATGGACTTCAAGATCCAGCACTCGGCTGATTGGACTCCATTTTCAAAGCAGCAACTACAACACACCACCTCAGCCTCACCTGCCGTCACTCCACTCTATACAGAGAGCCTAAAGATAAGGGAGATGAAATACAGACACCTCCAAGACCTCAAGGAGGTCATACCAAAAGACTTCCACAGCTTTTATGACAATCTAAGACACTAGAAACACAAACAAACACACACACACACACACACACACACACACGCACACACACACGCACACACTCACGCACACACTCACGCACACACTCACGATACACAAAATGGTCTAGATACATTTTTCATGTTTACTGTTTGGTTTGTTATTACAGCATCACATAAAAACAATATTATTAAACTGACATGTTAACATTCCTGAAGTCAAGTCAAGTCACCTTTATTTATATAGCGCTTTTTACAATACAAATTGTTTCAAAGCAGCTTTACAGAGATAACAGGAAAACAATGTTGTAATAGTATTGTTCAATTGAAAATTAAATGTCCCCAACTAAGCAAGCCAAAAGGCGAAGGCAACAGTGGCAAGGAACCAAAACTCCATCAGGTGACAGAATGGAGAAAAAAACCTTGGGAAACCCAGGCTCAGTCGGGGGGCCAGTCCTCCTTTGGCCAACGAATGAACAGTGTATGATTATGAGTTAGGCAGCATAATGCCAGGAGTCAGATGGGATCAGAACTTTCACGATATTATCAAGTTCATCTGGTTGGGTTGGGTCATCCGGCCGGTGAGGAGATGAGTGGTGGGTGTCCATGGACCTTCACAGCCCTGATAATGCGTGTCGACGTGTCCATGTGATGGTCCTTCATCAGATCTGGATATGCCCTGGATCCGGCGGTCTGCGGTAAACCTCGGGATAAACAGAGAGACTAATATTAGCGTAGACGCCATCCTTCTTATGATGTACAAAGTACATCAGGAATTATGGGAAGTGTTCCCGGTTCCGGCTGATCTAATCTATGCAGCCTAACATTGAATTATAGAAATCTATAATGTGTTATGTGTATGCTAAGCCAAAGAGATGTGTTTTTAGTCTAGATTTAAACTGACAGACTGTATCTGCTTCCCGGACCGTGTTAGGAAGATTGTTCCAAAGTTTTGGTGCTAAATAGGAAAAGGATCTACCGCCAGCAGTCGATTTTGATATTCTAGGTATTATCAACTGGCCAGAATTTTGAGATCGCAATAGACGTGAAGGACTATAATGCGTTAAGAGCTCGCTCAAGTACTGGGGAGCTAAACCATTTAGTGCTTTGTAAGTAATCAGCAATATTTTAAAATTTATACGATGTTTAATAGGCAGCCAATGCAGTGTTGACAGAACCGGGCTAATATGGTCATACTTCCTGGTTCTGGTAAGAACTCTAGCGGCTGCATTTTGAACTAGCTGTAGTTTGTTTAATAAGCGTGCAGGGCAACCACCCAGTAGAGCATTACAATAATCTAGCCTTGAGGTCATGAACGCATGAACTAATTGTTCCGCATTTGTCAGTGAGAGCATATGACGTAATTTAGATATATTTTTAAGATGGAAAAATGCGGTTTTACAGATACTAGACACGTGACTTTCAAATGAAAGATTGGTATCAATCTGAACACAAATGGCACTAAATATTAATTGAACAAAGCAATATCAATGGGGTCATATGATGGCTCTAAAAGAACATTATTTTGCGTATTTGGTTTACTGCAATGTTTACGTAGTTTTAGGTTAAAAAAAACAAGTCATTATTTTATACATACTGTACATTTATTGTTGCTCCTCTGTGCCCCGCCTTTCTGAAACGCGTGAATTTTTACAAAGCTCATTGTTCTGAAAAGCGCGGTGTGCTCTGATTGTCCTGCGATCCAGTGCATTGTGATTGATCCGAAAACCTTAAGCGTGTGATGGAAATGTTACGTCCCTTATCATATTTGGAACATCAGCTCCCAAAGCAATAATGACAAGTGATAATGTCGTTACTGCCTAATCAATTCGAGCCTGATTCTGATCCTGAAAATGCAGATGACCAAGCTGATTGATCAACTTTGCCAGCACGACTGAACCAGATCTTATCCGATTGATAAGGTTCTATTTCATTGAGGGCATAATTACTGATTATAATGAATTATACTGTCTTTTTATGCGTTGCACCATGCTATGGGGGGTAGAACACAATGTAAACGTAAAACCAAGTCTGCATTTGTGATCGTTGAAACGACAAGCAAGCACTACTCTATACTGCTCAAAACTTGCGTTTGAATAGTCATAGCAAATTCTTAAAATATGAAATCATACTTTTCTCATATGTGTCTGTCAGTCAGAAGCACCAGAATGTACTTGCAAAGAATCAGCCTTTGTGCACACCCGGCCTTGTACTCTCACAGGTTCTGGAAACAGTCCTCTGAAAAATGCGCAGCACACAGTCGATTGAAACATTTCGGTTGTACTGTTCTGGGGTGCGTTTCCCGAAAGCATCGTTAGCCAACTATGGTCGCAAGTTCCGTCGTTACCAATAGAGTTCAATGGAAATTGCGACCAACTTGCGACCATAGTTGGCTAACGATGCTATCAGGAAACGCACCCCTGGAACAGTGTTGTAAATAAAGCTTAAGCACTGTTTTCTAATTGTGTCCTTTTTTGGAAGGCCAAACAAAAACACAGTGTATCCACGACATGGTGACGGCAACAATAATACAGCGAGAATAAAAGTTACGCCTTCTTTTTTTGTGTATACATTTGAAACTCTGCCCCCACATACTGACATAGATTTGTGGGGGAGTGTTTGAACTAAGCATTTTAGGAATGCGTGGCTGAGCCTAACTTTTACAAAGAATATCTCTGTTGTTTTGAGACTTTGAACTTTGTAACTGCAGATCTTATAAATGCACAAACAGCTACATAACACACTAAAGAAAAAGGAAAACAAGAAATCACATCATATGACCCCTTTAAAATCATGTCAAAACCTGCTCACTAATGAAATAAAAGAAATTCCTACTAAAACATCTTAAGAGTTACTATTGCTTTCTACATTTGTTTTCTTTTAAAGGGCTTTGGTGAGCAATAAAAAGAGCCAGTAACTTTAATACATAATAGATAATAATAATACATTTTATTTATAACGCACTTTACATAAATTCAATGACCTCAAAGTTCTACAATACAAAACAGAATAAAAAACAGAAACATTAAAATAACACTTTTAGCCCTAAAAGGCTTTTCTAAAAAGATGGGTTTTAAGGCCTTTTTAAAGGTCCCGTTCTTCATGTTTTTTTTTTAAGCTTTGATTGATTGTGTTTACAGTGTGCAATATAACATATATTCATGTTTCGCATGTAAAAAAACTGTATTTTTCACACAATTTACTTATCTGTATACCGCTGTTTTCACTGTCCAAAAAACGGTCCGATGACTTCCTTGTTCTATGAAGTCCCTCCTTCAGAAATACGTAACGAGTTCTGATTGTGCCAGCGGTTCCTGTGTTGTGATTCCCGGAAAGGTCACGCCTCTTAACATAAATCGGAGATACATGCGCTGATTGTTATTGTAAAAATGTCAAACATATTACCTTATCAATTTGAACCGGAATCAGACCGGGAGAACATAGATGAAGAGAATCGAATAGAACCTGTTCAAACACGACTTTTGCAGAATGTTTCACAGTGGTAAGCTGTTTATTTAGTAGTTGTCATACTTTTAATTGGTTAAATTGTAATGTTAAATATTACAAACCGTTATAAAAGCTTGTGGTATGGTTTTGTCCGTCTGTCGAATTAACAATGTTGTTGTTGAATTTTTAAAATAAGTCCATTGTTTATTCCTACCTTAGTTACACGTGCACGAGTTTTGATTAGTAATATATGTATTATAGGTGTACATAAATTTACCAACATTGTCCTTGAATAGATTATATCAAAGACTGTGGATATACAGTTACTGTTTAGCACAGTTACATTTTCGTATATATGACCAGTGTAGCATAATAGCTTCGGAATAAATAGTAAACAAGCATGGCTTTACTACAGTAAGTAACGTTACATAAACATAGAACAATGATTCGCGTTGCTGCAGCTAAACGAGCATGTGGTTAAACAGTAAACAATAGATATAATCAACAAATAATTTAATCTGATCATTACAAACACCAACAATCGATGGTGTCTGGTGTCTGGTTGATTTACTACACTTTTTTAAAAAAGTTTGTTGGATTAGTTTCAATTCCTATCTAGTTAACAAAGCTAAACAGCTTTGCACTTTGTGTAATGAGTTACAGAAACTGTTAAACGCACCAACTTAAATAATAAAATACACTTACCGGTTGTGGTCCATAAACAACGCCTTCTCCAGACAAAGAGGGAACTGCTCCATCTTTCAAGAATAATCTTTGTGCGAATCCGGCATTAAACTGATTGAGATTGAGGAAGCTGTCCTTGGCAAAATGTGGAGATGGTCCTCACTGCAGAACATGAAATCCACGGGGAGGAGTCGGATCTAGATCCGACTCCTCCCACCTTACATACCTAAACCTACCCAGCTCCACCCCTTATCCCTAAACCCACCCCTAAACCTACCCAGCTCCACCCCTTATCCCTAAACCCACCCCTAAACCTACCCAACCCCACCCCTTAATCTGGATCCGACTCTGCCCCCCGGATCTCGTGTACTGCAATGAGGTGCTACTGAAAATGTGTGCACATAGTTTTAATTGTGGATTATATTTTTCGGGAACCGAGTTAAACATAAATTGTAACCATTGATCTCTAAGCACAGCGTCCCTGGGAAGGCCAAACAAAGGTGAATTGACTCCGGCATGAAAATAACAGCGTCTCGACGACATGTCGACAAACACACTCTACAAACAAAACTCTTCCTCTTCTCTGTGGAGCGCAAGCGCCCTTTTTTGTGTATTCCTGTGGGTGGAGATTAGTCAAAAAACTGTTCTAGTGACGTGATTAAAAAAGGAAGTAGAGGGATGTAGTCCAAACCAGCCGTTCGCTGTAGGCTTTGAAAGGGGACTTCTGTTAAATAAAATATCTCGCTAGGCACTAAACTTTTAGCGTTATAATCTGACCGGTATTATATATGCTCTAACAGCAACATTTCACACTAACTAAAGTTTGAAAAATGGAATCGCGAAGAACGGGACCTTTAAAAAGAGTCCACAGTCTGTGGGGCCCTTAGATGGACAGGGAGAGTATTCCACAGACTGGGTGCAACTGAACAGAAGGCACGGTCACCCATAGTACGAAGCGTTGTCTTCAAAGGCTGGAGGAGGTTGGCCTGTCCAGAGCGGAGATGGCGTGATGAGTTGTTTAAGATATAGGGGGCAATGCCATGAAGGCACTGATGGGACAGAAGGGAAACTTTGAATTCAATCCTGTACTGGACAGGAAGCCAATGGAGCGATTTGAGGATGGGTGTGATGTGGTGGTACTTCCGCATGCCGGAATCAGGATCCTAGCCGCACAGTTCTGGATGTACTGCAGCTGCTTGATGTTCATGCTTGGGATCCCGATGAGGAGTGCGTTGCAATAGTCCAGCCTGGAGGAAACAAAGGCATTTTTTTTTTCGGCATCGGGGAAAGTGAGCAGTGGGCGGAGTTTTGCGATATTCCTGAGATGAAAGAAAGAGGTTTTACAAAGATGTTAATTGTGGGCCTCAAAGGTCAAGTGAGGGTCCATTCTAACACCAAGGTTTGTGACTGAGGAAGAGAGGTGGATGTCATGGCCAGAGAAGGTGATGCTGGATGACCGGGTCTGGTGCGGAGTGCCAACAAGAATGGCTTCCATTTTTAAGCTGTTGAGTTGCAGAAAGTTAGCCGCCATCCATGTCTTTATCTCCTCCAGGCAGGTGGAAAGTGTGGAAGGGGCTGCAGGGGGGTTTGCATTTGTTTTTATGTAAATTTGGCTGTCATCAGCGTAGCAATGGAAAGATATTCTATGCTGGCTGATGACATGACCAAGGGGGAGCATGTACAGCGTGAAGAGGGTGGGGCCAAGGACTGATCCTTGAGGAACACCACAAGTGACAGAGTGTGTGTCCGATTTAGCAGCACCCAGGGATACATACTCAGTTCTGTCCGTGAGATATGTAAATCAGGAGGAGTGTAGGCGGTGTAGAAGAATATGGTGGTCCACGGTGTCAAATGCTGCAGTGAGATCGAGAAGGATGAGAAGTAGGGTTGGGTATCGGTTGGGTTTTATTCGATACCAGTACCTACTCGGTATTTTTTAAACGGTTCCGGTGCTTAAACGGTTCTTAAATCGGTACTTAAGAAAATGAAACCGCACACACTTTATCAAAAAATAATACCCTTTAATTTACAGGGCCAAACTGGACACAAAATTAACTTAAAATTTTAAACAATATAAATACAAGTAACATATGGTAATAATAAAACCAATATAAAATAAAAATTCATATTTACATAATATCAAATGAAACAATATTGTATCAAACAATATAATAATACTGGAGATTAATAGAAATTACTAGCAGGCAGAGCTGCCAACTCTCACGCATTGACCGTGAGACTCACGCAAATGACCCTTTTCACACAGAAAAATCACGGACAAATAGGACACTGACACCGACAGAGAAGGTTACTTTTGATATGGAGGAACAAATCCACAGCTGTCAGATTCTGTCAATATTTTTACGAGATTCACACAATAAATAACGTTTTGGCTCTTTGAAATGTGACAGATCGCTGTAGCGCGTCAGTTCAAACGGCACGTGATACAGTAGCCTACAAATCCACTGCTTCTTAGCGTTGAGTGAACCTATGAAAGAGAACATCTCTGGTTACTAGTGTAACATACCTATGTTCTCTCAATAGGGAACGAGACGCTGCTAAGCTCCTCGCGCTGCCGACCAGCTTCCTTTTTCGGCAGAGAAATCTGAGGAGCAGATGGCGCGCGCGCGCCAACATATGACGACGTGTAAACAACTGCGTCGATGCGGCGCGTAATTTTACACGTGAAATGCCAAACCTTGCGAGAAAGAGCGCGCATGCGAGACAGAAGAACTGTGCTCCAAACTGTGTAGCGCACGCACGACGGTCGACGGAGAGGGAGAGAGCGAGAGACCTTGCGTGTGTGTGTGCGTGTGTGCTTAATGAAGTTAGGCACCGAAATCAGGCACCGAAATTTTCGTTCTTATTCGGTCTGGTTACTACCGTTTACGTCGGAACCGGTTCCCTATTGGCACCGAGTTTCGGTACCCAACCCTAATGAGAAGTGATGCCCAGGTGGAGGGCTTCATCTTCCTTAGAAGGTCTTCGATGTCATGCAGAGTGAAATCCGTAAAACAGCAGAGCTGTGTAGTCCCAGATTGAGAGTCAGTGGATGTAACTGGGGGAGCAGAGGGGCTAGGTAGAAGAGGGGGCGGGTGCGAAGGAGCAGATACAGTGGGGGGCTGGAGGGCAGGGGGACTGGAGAGAAGGGAACAGATCTTTTCAACTTTTGTTTTGAAGAAGGAGATGAAGGTATTGCAACGCTCCTGCATGTTCTCTGAGTGTAGGGGGATCTGTGCTTTGAGGAGATGATTTATGGTTGAGAAAAGTTGCTTGGAGTTACCAGGGCTATTGTTGATTATATGGGAGTAGAACCGGGACTGGGTGTCACTGAGGGACTTGCTGTAGGCCCTCTGATGTTCCCGGTATGCTAAATGGTGAATAGCAAGCCCTGGGTCCTTGAAACGCCGTTCAAGGACACGCCCTGTTCTCTTCTGCAGCCGCAGCTCCCTGGTGTACCAGGGGGCTGAGTGTTTGAAGGTGACGGTTCTGGACTTGACTGGGGCATGACGGTCCAGGAGGGTGCTAAGTGATAAATTGTAAAGATCCACAGATTCAATGACTGAAATGGGGTTAGCAGCGAAGAGATGACGGAGGTCGGTAGTCAGGGTGACTGGATTGATGTTTTTAAGGTTCCTGAAACTGATTTGTCTGCTTGACTTACTGAGGGGGGACAGGATGGGAAGCTCCATTGAAATGGCCTTATGGTTGGACACGCCCAGATTGTGCACCGAGAGATTGCTGATAGAGGTGGAATTGGTGATCAACAAATCAAGCATGTGGTCTCTGGAGTGTGTTGGGACGCTGACGTGTTGAAATTGAGACTGTCAAGAAGATTAATGAATTCAGCTACCGAGTAGGAAGGGGGATCATTTACATGGATATTAAAATCACCAAGTATGATGATATTCCCTGGGGTTAAGTAAAGTGTGTTAAGGAGATCCTGTATCTCAGGAATGAAAGCTGGGTTTGGTATGGGGGGCCGGTAAATCAGGAACATTGTAGTGGAAAGTGGCAGTTTGCATTTGAATGTAAGGCATTCAAAAGAAGAGTGGACATGCAAGGACAGGGGGACAACTCAGACTCTACCCGGTGACTTTGTAGGGGCCGGAGTAGTCTGTGATCCACTCCACGTTTTATGTCCTGCTTGGAATGAAATAGCCTCTTGGTGGCAGCGCTCTGATGACGTGTCAGTTGTGCGACGGGCGTCCAGATTGACGGAATGTACTGCTCAGCTTGCTGGTGATGAACAAAGCATCTGCGTATACTCCAAAGGGCTTTTTTCAGGTTGGTCAAACTTTGATATAAAACAGTCCAAAAAGAGAACTCTAGTCCCATTGAGCAGCGGCAGCCAAACGCGCCTGCGTACGCCCGTAGATGTTTTAAATCAAACTGTATGTGTCTTTAAATTTAAAGACACTAATTGTGCACTAAAGAAAATATCTGTTGTGACTTTTACATCTTCTGTCGAGCTCCGTTGTAAATGTAGGATTTAGGATGATCTAGGATGAGTGTTTCGTCTCCGGAACTCCATGCAGAAGCAACACGTGTGGATATTCTTCACACATAAATGTGCTCATCAACCCGATCACGTTTAGCATTCAAGTCAAGTCACCTTAATTTATATAGCGCTTTTAACAATATAGATTGTTCCAAAGCAGCTTTGCAGTGATAATAGAAAATAAAGTAACCAAGATTGTTTTGGCTTTACAGTAGCTCTAGAATAAAGTTATTGTCCAGCTAAAGTTAGTTTTGAATGATTCACTTCCGTCGCAACGATCCTTAGTTATTAACTTAGGGGCAGCTAACACGACACTGTTCTAACAGAAAACCCTCTGGGGTCTAAAGTGTTTTTGGGGTCCTTGAGATATTTTGACATGCCCTGACATTTGTTTTTTTCAGTTGCTTATGAACATATTAATGGCACATGTGTAATTACACTCTATTTAGCACAAACAGGGCTACCATAATATGTGAGCAACATGTACATGTTTGTATTTTTGAGAGAATATTGTTTATGCATAGTTATTGAAAAAACTTAGTTTCTGAAATAAGGCCACAAAACACATACTAAATATCAGAGATGGGGGACTCGAGTCACATGACTTGACTCGAGTCAGACTCGAGTCGCAAATTTAAGGACTTGAGACTTGCTTGACTAAATTAAGAAAATGACTTGACTTGACTTTGACTTGAGATCCAATGACTTGAGACTTGACTTGACTTGAACTGTATGACTCGAGAATGACTCGATATACATTTTTATATAAATCATCGCAACATCAATTGATGAACAAAATGAAAGCAAGCAACGGAACCATTGACGTCAGTCATCAGATTCTGCGCGATTGCGTGACGCTGCACAAGCCCAGAAAAAACATACAGCACGGTGAGCGCGCTAAATACAAAAACATCTCCCAGCATCGTTTCTTTTTGGATATAAACACTAGAAATTGACCATATTCATACAAGAAGATTTGCTGTACGCATAATAACTGGCAAGATATCGGACGACCATCACAACCTCGGAACAGTCGAACTTCATTCACGTCTAAAAGTAAGCTATGGCTTGTCTAACCTGTTTGTTAATTTGACTATCTTAAAATCTAGAGAGAATATTGCTCAAAATAGCATGGCTCTTTATACACGTTTTCAAATGTAGCTTAATGTTGTCAATATTCAAATGATAATTAATGATGGCATATGTTTTGTAGCTATAACATTTGCCACATTTCTTTTTAAATCATGCTTTAAAGCCAAATATGTCGTTCTTTCCATTGACGAAAAACAACAAAGAAAACTGTTAGTTTTGTCGTTTATGTTTCTCTTAAAGCAGGGTTAGATGTTATCAGGGGGTTGATGGCAAAAAATGGCAGCAGAATTAATATGCACCCAAAATTCAAATGGTGGAAAAATTGCCCTAGTTATTTTCATAATAATAACATATGATATTAAAAAAATATTTCCAGAATATTGGTGCGATTGCAAATGTGATAATTTTATAAAACAGTTCAGTAAACAAAGAGTGAATATTGTGATAATATTCCAAATATTCTCTGTTTTTGCTCTATTTCTCCAATGGCAATAGTTCCAAACAAGCCACAGAAAGAGTTATGCGTTTTTGTGATTCTGACCTAGTTGCTTAGTTCCAGAACGAATCTGCCGTTTTGAACATAAGTTAAATGAATGCTTCTATGACTCGTACATTAATACGGTGATTTGGCGCCACCTATTGGCGGTTTTAACTTCATAATTAAAAATATATAACTTATATAAAGGGGATGCCAGTTTGAAGAATGCCATTTGGTGGCATAGGAACCATTATACTTGAATTGTGAATTGTCATACCTTTTAATGGTCTTCTGCAATGTTTGAGGCATATTTATTTTTTCATGCTTTAATGTTGGCCTAATTTCAGTAACTTTTACATTTTAGGCTATATAGTTTGAAATTGTATTTGTTTTTTGTTTTTGATTTTTATTGTATTAACGACTCAGCTGTATGTGGAAATGTATATTTAAAAAAACAGTCCACAACTTCTGTAGTTTTAACTTATTTTAATATATAAATTCAATGAAATCATCAAACGTTTGTATGACTTGCCAGTGACTTGTGACCCAAGCTACGACTTGACTTGACTTGCTTGACATAAGGCAGTGACTTGACTTGACTTGCTTGCTTTTATAAAAAATTGACTTGGACTTGCTTGAGACTCGAAGGTTAAGACTTGAGACTTGCTTGTGACTTGCACATGTGTGACTTACTCCCACCTCTGCTTTTGACTAATGGATGTTGTCGCCTAGAGTTTTTGCTTCAAAATGATCTGAAAATCATCCTGCCTAATAATTTACACAAAACAATACATTGATTTAAATTTTGTAAGGCACTTTTTGTTTGAAAAGGCAATATGCTTGGGGGCGTGATTCACACCTGAGAAGACAATGACAAATCCCGAACAAATATGGACTATTGTAAATTTTATATTAGCCTATTAATGCATTTTATAGCCTATTATTAATGCAGAGAGATTTGTCTAGTTCTAAAACTGTTACACCATATAGTTTTTTGCTTTATAATTTATTAAATTTATAATTGCTTTATAATTTTTTGCTTTATATTTATAAAATACAATTACCATGCATTTCCATTTTTTTACTAAGGAACAAATATTCCCGAATATTTGTAATGCAAACAAATACAAAGTAATCAATGCTATAGGCTACGTCACCAATAGACCATATAAAATAAAGATATGCAACAGGCATGTTTAAACGACAAACAATAAAATCCAAACCAGTGTTTCAGTTACGTTCATGGTTCCAGTGGCTCTCACAAAGCGGTTTGAGATTGTTTTGAATGAAATATTGAAGTTTAATTAAGTGTTTTGGCACACCACGCCGAGTGCCCCTATGCATTGTTCTAAAGTCGGGTTTTATTCTGGGATGTTGAGTTAGTGTTCGACAAACACTGGCGCGTTCATTTAGATTTATTTTTCTCATAACAGCTAAAATAACTTAATAGACTACTCCGTGATTTTTTGGTCATACAGATAAGAGTAGAGTAGCCTACATCGTTCAAAACTGTAAACTTATTCATATTAGGCTAACGACAAAAGTTTATCTGTCATCTCTCTCTGTCTCCGGGAACTGCGCGTCACAAAAATGAGCCGAAAGCCACTTGCCTCAGCTCAGTCACGATAAGAAATCGTCTATAAAGCCTTTAAATGTCTAAATATTTAGGCTACTAAATGTTATCCGATTATGTAATCCATATGAAAATGAGATGTACAGAGGATCTACTCAAACATGTTTAGCTATCATGTGAGCGCTTCCCAATGAGGAAAGGACAAGGGTGAAAATCTCGCTCTACTTAAATGTAAAAAACAGATCAAATAATTTATTTGTCATGAATCTGTTTTGAAAATATTCTTTCGTTGCAATTGTCTCAATTTCATGAATGATTCACAAAACAATAATTTAGGAGATTAAAGACGAGCTTCATCATCTTCAGGCCATTGTGATTTTCTGGTGCGATCGGCTGATAATCTCCTTCAACAGCACCTTTGGGTTTTGTCTCTGTGCAGCGCAACAGAGGCTCTATTGGAATGTAGCAAATGAATGTTGTAATGTGTCATTATTAATTAAACAAAACGCTTGACTTTAAAGGTGCCCTAGAATTTGAAATTGAATTTATCTTGGCATAGTTAAATAACAAGAGTTCAGTACATGGACATGACATACATGACATGTTATGTCTGTGCCTTCTGAATGGACCAAGAGTCTGTAAATAAAGGTTGATGATGATGATGATACAGTGAGTCTCAAACTCACTCTTGCCTGTGTTGTCATATAAATCTACAAAATAATAGTGTAGGTATATGTAAATTCCCATAATAATAATTTTACTTTAGTCTATTTCATCAACAAGTCAGGGGATAACTATTTAGTTGCTCACAGATAATGTTAGCTCACTCGATCCCCTTACAAAAAATTACTGCAGTTTTTTTCGAAGTAATACTGCAGTTTTTGTTACATGTAGAAAATGCAGTTTTTTGGACACGAAAAAACTGCATATTGCAGTATAGTTGGAGTACAACTGCAGTTACTGCACCGAATAGTACTACAATAATACTGCAATATAACTGCGGTAATACTGCAATAATACTGCAATATAACTGCAATATAACTGCGGTAATACTGCAATATAACTGCAATATAACTGCGGTAATACTGCAATAATACTGCAATATAACTGCGGTAATACTGCAATAATACTGCAATATAACTGCGGTAATACTGCAATATAACTGCGGTAGTACTGCAATAATACTGCAATATAACTGTGGTAATACTGCAATATAACTGCGGTAGTACTGCAATATAACTGCAATAATACTGCAATATAATTGCAATAATACTGCAATATAACTGCGGTAGTACTGCAATAATACTGCAATATAATTGCAATAATACTGTAATAATACTGCAATATAACAGCGGTAATACTGCAATATAACTACGGTAGTACTGCAGTAATACTGCAATATAACAGCGGTAATACTGCAATATAACTACGGTAGTACTGCAATACATATTACGACTAAAGTACAATACTACTGAAATGCAATACTAATAAAATGCTGTAAAATACCATTGAAATACAACCAGAATATCCCAAATAAGTTTTCACACATCTGCAATAATGAATTAAGGTACAAAACAGTGAATGTCTCAAACTGCAATGCAACAAATAATGTGATTTTACTTTTTATTTTATTTCAAATAACAGGCTGAGAGTTAGACAATGTATTTAAAGTTTTTATTTACAAATCATGCATAAATCTTCCCCCACATTATTCAGAAAAGTTGTGTTTTTTGAAGAGCTTCTTCTCATTCCACTTCGTTCTTTTCACTGACTTCATCTCAGATGTGGAAACACGATTTTCGAAGTAGTCTGTAATAAACAAACAGAAAGAATCAGAGACACTCTTTTCAGTTACTCTTCGCCACAGGCATATATTATGCTTAAAATGAATCTGCAAGTTAATCTCTAGCAGGAACACGCCACTGCTTTTTGAAATAGGTGTTATTCAATGGAATTAATATTTTGCCATAATTAAACAAACAAATCCAGCATTTGTAAACAAACTCGATCTGCTTTGTAAAGGAAAACTCGACTCGTAAACAAAGCAAGCAATGTGCAAGTGAAAAGGTCAATTTGAGCGAAAATGCAGTGGAGTAACACGCATTGTGTTTTGCAAATATAAATAAATTAGCCTAGATAATATTTCACAAATACATACAAACCATTCTACAAATTCCTTGTAACCTTTGAACAAATACCAAGTGTAGTGCATTCAAATGCACATCTGTCTGTTATGATTGTGTGAGACACTTGGTAGGGATGCAAATTATAGGAT
This sequence comes from Chrosomus eos, assembly GCA_036326025.1. Taxonomy (NCBI): domain Eukaryota; kingdom Metazoa; phylum Chordata; class Actinopteri; order Cypriniformes; family Leuciscidae; genus Chrosomus; species Chrosomus eos. Next base: position 33,390,250 of record CM070822.1, read on the forward strand.
TTTGGCCGATATTCGATATGCCGATATTTGCAAACTCATTTTGGCCGATACCGATATTTATACACATTTTCCCCCATAATAAATATATATATATAAAAACACACACACACACACACATTTTGATTACTGAAGAGAAATCAAATAAAGTCTCTCTCCTGTAGGCTACTACTGTTACCTTATTACCCTCATGTGTTGTAGATAAGGCAATACAAAAGAAAAACAACATTTGATTCTACCATAAATATAATTTTTACAAATGTAGACAGACATTCACCCCTGAAAAATTGATAATTTTTTTCACTTAGAATAAATGAGGAGAATAAATGACCTGCCTGTGCCACATTTTATTTTTAAGTTCAGACTTCAAACTTCAGTCTTTAGGAGTAGGGATTTCATCCTTCGCAGGGAGTTTGATGCGATCTGACTAATCAAAATCCACCATTTTTGTCCGACAAAGCAGTCAGGAGAGTTAGTAGATTAACGTCAGTTAACTTGGCTTTAACTGAGGCAATCTGTCATGACACATTAAAAAGCCACAAAACTGTAGGCCTATTTATTGCTTAATTTTCTTTGACCAAATTTATTTGTCCTGTCTGTCAGCACGTTGTCAGTGTCCTTACAGACTACGCAAGTTGCACGTATAAAATGAAGTTAAGGAACAAACACGATCCATCAGGAAAAGCCATAGGTCGCTGAATTTCACTGCGCTTTATGAGAGTTTTCAAGAGTTTTTCTTTTGCGTGAAGAAGCCGTTCGCCGGAGATGTGTAAAAAGATAGGAGTGCATTCATGATTATTAGGCTACCGATGATTATTAGGCTATAATAATCCTCCTGGCTCCAGGTCTGAGTGAGTCATTTACTCTCTTACCTTTGTTCTTTGATTAACAAATAATGAAACTTTAAGACCAGCCGCTGTTGACAGAGATGCAATCCGACACGCATCCCCATTTTCTCACAAATCTCCACGTTAATTAAGACTTTATTTAAATCATTTAAGACTGCTCTTATGAGGACACTCGACAAAACGGACAGTTTGGCATAATTTGTGTCCGTGTTATGGTTTGTTCAAGCCTGAAAGAGAACTCGATACTGAAACGCGTCTTTTTCCTCCACACAGCTGGAAGTTTAAGTTGCTGGCGCTCATGCTATGTTCACGGTCGTCACGTGCTGATAATTTACTCACCCCCATGTCATCCAAGATGTCCATGTCTGTCTTTCTTCAGTCGAAAAGAAATGAAGGTTTTTGATGAAAACATTCTAGGATTTTTCTTGTAATGTAATACACTGCCAAACGGTTCAAGGTCCAAATGAAAGTTTCAGTGCAGCTTCAAATGACTTTAAACAACACCAGACCATGCATAAGGGTCTTATCTTGCAAAACGATCGTCATTTCTAAAATAAATAAATACAAAAGTAAGTTTTATGCCTTGCTCTGTTCCGTGATGCGCGGTCATGACTCTCATGACATTTTGTTTGTTGAAAGAACGAAATGACTCGAAAAAAAGATTCGTTCATTTTGATGAACGAGTTCGAACAGGAGAGTCATGACCGCGCATCACGGAACAGAGCAAGGCATAAAACTTACTTTTTTATTTATTTATTTTAGAAATGACCGATCGTTTTGCAAGATAAGACCCTAATGCATCGTCTGGTGTCGTTTAAAGCCCTTTGAAGCTGAACTGAAACTGTCATTTGGACCTTGAACCGTATGGGTCCCATTGAAGTCCATTATATGGAGAAAAATCCTAGAATGTTTTCATCAAAAACCTTCATTTCTTTTCGACTGAAGAAAGAAAGACATGGACATCTTGGATGACATGGGGGTGAGTAAATTATCAGCAAAAGTTTTTTAAAAAGTGAACTAATCCTTTAATAAGGAGTTTGAACACTCCAGATAAAAAGTTAAATTACTCACCCTCATGTCATTCCAACCCTGCAAGACACGGGGAACAATTGAAGATCTTTTTGATGAAATCTGAGAGCTTTCTGTCACTCCATTGACAGTCTATGCAATTTGCCCAATAACATTGCATTTCTGGAAAAAAGCAGAGACACACAATTTTTAAAGGCTGTGAGTGCATTGTTTCACCGCAGCCATTATCTTCTGTTTTTAGTTGTTACCAGTACATTTTCCCGGAAAAAGCAATCACACAAAAAAGTTAGCCTAAAAAAATCCTTTTCTGCACATTAATGTCAAACTACTGAACATAATATATTTGCTTGTATTTTCCAGTAAGTTAGTGTCTGATATTTCAAATATTCCTGATATTAAATTGAAACAATTTAAGTAAAGTCAACATTATGTATAGCACTTTATACAATACAGATAGTTTTTAAAAAGTGTTAAAAGTGATAAAGACAATAATGCTGCAAAGTGCAAACATAAGTTAACGTTACACAATCTGCTGTGACGCAGTTAACAGTAAACAGTGTAAACCCGGAGAATGTAAAACTGCTAACGTTACAGTATTGAAGAGGCGTTTCCTCTTATTTTCACACCGGGTTGAACAACATATACATAAAGTCTTTTTTACACCAGTCTAAAATTTAAAAAAGAGAGATATGAGGACATTATATGTTATACTCACCTCTAAGCTGAATGACTTGACAAGGCCTCACGCAATGAACTTCTTTTCTTCCAGAAAACGCTTCTCTTCCGTCCCACTTGTGAATGGCCGTCACCACGAGTAATGCTGTCATGTCTTTGTGTTTTAATTGTGATAGTTCATAAATATGAACGTATATGAACGATAATTTCAGTGAGGAAATCAACCAAACCGTATAAAATAGCAGACACTACGCGGAAAGACGCTGACTGACCGTAATGAGCATCAGCTGCTCTCGAGACTCGTTGTCAGGACAACGCCCGCGGCGCGTTCGCGCGAAGGAAGCTCTGGTCACGTGGGCTATGTGTCGCACATACAGCATAACTGCAGTACAATGTAATATTAATGGTAGGCCAAGACTTCAGATGCAAAATCCAAAAAGTTCATCTGCCTTTTTTTTTCATATAAAGCTCCTTTGTTTAGGTTAGTAATTTCACTTTTTAATGGCAACTAAACTGATATCATTGCCTGAGAGCCCAATAAAAACAAAAAGCTAATTAAAAAAATATATATATAGATTAGAGTTTTTTTTTTTTAAGTCTATCACTTTTTAAAGTGTATCACTGAACTGCAGTTATTGTATCATTATACTGCAAATCTACAGTTGTACTGCAGTTTTACTTCACTATTCTGAAGTTGTACTTTTTGTACTGCAGTTTTACTGCAGTTGTACTTCAATGTACTGCAGTCACATTGTATCTATACTGCAGTTATACTGCAGTTATACTTCGTTAATACTGCAACTCTACAGTTGTACTTCATTGTACTGCAATTATACTGCTTTGAACTGCAGTTTTACTGCAGTTGTACTTCATTGTACTGCAGTTATTTTTTGTAAGGGTCCTTCTAGCTAACGTCACATTCTCCACCACATAAGTTGAAGCTATATTTATTTGACAAGGCATCTAACGTTAGTCCATTTGTTAAAATGTTTTAATTTTTGAAAACTGACGTATGATTATTTTGCACGCTTGTATTTCACATAGACAGTAAGAGTGAAACAGCCAATCAGAGCAGAACTCCTCATTAGTATTCATGATCCTTCCAAATAAGGTAAAAACAGACCATTTCATTATAGGTCCAATTTCTAGAGTTGAAAATGGGCCTGTAAAACCGGACATTTTAAATGCCCTTAAATAAGCCAATATCCTCTATGTAGATATCAGAGACAAAATTAAAATATTATTTCAACACATTCTAGGCCACCTTTAATAATCTGTTACCTATTTAAGCATCAAGAACGATAAAACATAAACGCTGTCGGCCAACATCGGTTAACAGCATGTATACTCGCTTAAAAAAAGTTGGGTTAAAAACGACCCAACAGCTAACTCAATGGTGGGTTGATAATAGCACCAACCTAATTTTGGGTTATTTTAACCCAATAAATTAGGTAACTAGGTTTACCCAATAAATTACAAAAAAAACTAATTTGTTGGGTAATTTGGCCAAAATTATGCTTTAACCAACCTAGTATTATTATTATTAATAATAATATTATTGCCATGTAAATAAATAACTCACAATTTCAGTATATTGACTGCTTAATTTACATTCAATTAGACATTGCATTCAAAAGTTATTGTTGAAATTGTTTTAATTTATTTCCTATAGGTAAGAAATTGTTTCAATAAATTAAAAAGGCGACAATGTGTTGAGGGAACACCTCCAGGCACAGACTATTAATGTTAAAATGGGCTACTTGCACATAGCAACCTGACGTCATATCCGCAACGGGTAAATACGGCTCGCTCTCTTCCTGTTTGAAGGCGTACAGACACAACGTAGACATTTTCCGCCTAATACTAGAAAACAGTACAACATTATAACACGCATATTCTGTCAGCAAGGGGTTGTTTATTAGCCTAATGTAAGCTAGCAAACTAACGTAAGCCATAAAGTTTGAGATATATAGACTTACCTTCATATCCGTGGATATATGAAGAGGCATAAATTTTAAAGCCCTTCTCTCTAATTTGCTGGTAGGTGATTTGGACAGTAGCACCTCATTGCAGTACACGAGATCCGGGGGGCGGAGTCGGATCCAGATTAAGGGGTGGGGTTGGGTAGGTTTAGGGGTGGGTTTAGGGATAAGGGATGGAGCTGGGTAGGTTTAGGTATGTAAGGTGGGAGGAGTCGGATCTAGATTAAGGGGTGGGTTTAGGGATAAGGGGTGGAGCTGGGTAGGTTTAGGGGTGGGTTTAGGGATAAGGAGTGGAGGGTTAGGGTTAGGGTTAGGGTTAGGGTTAGGGTTAGGGTTAGGGTAGGTTTAGGTATGTAAGGTGGGAGATCCGACTCCTCCCCGTGGATTTCATGTTCTGCAGTGAGGACCATCTCGATTTGGAGGAGGACTTACAAAGGCGATGTACGTCCGTTATTGTAAGTTTTGGCAACTCTTGTAAACATCTCATCTCATAGTGTAGAATAGCGCCGGAAAAGACGAGGCCGCATTTCCGGTAAGGAAGTAGTTACGTGCAAGGAGCCCATTAATAGATTTAGAATTATGTTTTAAGTTCTAAGAAACATGGAGCACAAAAACACAAATAAACAGTTGTAAGCATTTTCATTAAGTCATTGTTGCAATTGCTTTAATTTACTTCCCTAAGGTAAGAAATTCTTTCAATAAATAAATAAAAGTAATGCAATTATTAACTGCCTCATAAGGCGACAGTGTGTTGAGGGAATACAAAAACACAAATAAACAAACAAAACAAACCAAAGCTAGCCCAGCTTATCCAATTATAAACTGCCTAAGTAGGCGACAGTGAGTTGATGGAACAGAATATATCGTGTGTTGTATAAACTGCCAAACCGCTGCAGCAGGCTTTGGATACTCGATGTCTAATACATAAAATAATTTAAAGCATGTATCCACAGCTTGTAAAAGGCTGTCTTGCTCTAGTGCCACTCCTCCCACAATGACGAAGGCTTGTGAGCAGTTGAATTTATCCACAAGCTGCAGGACATTTGCAGGAGGGAATTGCCTCCGTTGCTCCTCCTCCTCCAAATATTGAATGATGTTTGTTCCAACCTTTGAATAGAATTTTGAAATGGTAAATATGCACACATGAATCAAATATTACCCAAAATGTCTTGTCATAAATTATGTACGTACAGGCTGTAAATCAACAAATGCTTGTTTTGCCTCCTGGTAAGAGGGCCAAACCATCTTGCAGGATGTTTTGTATGGCAATGGAGGAAGGATAGCTGGCGGGGTTTTTAAAGCAACATCTCCAATAGTGTATTTACATAAAACAGAAAGAACAATGGATTACTCTTTAAACAAGTGCATTATATTATAGAGAAAATATTACAAATTGACATGAAAGTACAAAGCTGTTGTGCTTGATTTTCTCACCAGAAGAAATGTTAGTCTGAAAAGGAAGAAGATCCAAGGCTCTCTTCTCGGCCTTGCAATATGAAAGGATTTGTTGAGATGCATTTCCCCAAATTTCAAAAAGTTTGTCTTTGGCATGTGGGTATAAAATACCAAAGTCGTGAGCAATCTAAAAATTAATAAAGAAGAGTTAAAATCACACCAATACCTCATATGGTGCAGTAACAATGAAAGTGTGGACATTTGTTTTTCAATATGAAAAATCAAGCTCAGTGAATCAAATCAGATGGGATTAGTTTTTTTTAGTGCAGGACACAGTGTTTTTTTGTTGTTGTTTTTTTTACAATGTCCAAGCAAACAAATAAATTGTTTAGGTTACTATTAATTGTTTATTCAAATTAATGCAAACCTCATTTTCTTATAATAGATTTAACAGGGTGTCCAGAAGTCTTGGATACTCTTGGGTGATCTCTATTAAAGATTTAGACCCGTTCTCTCTTATCCACTGTGCTCTGTAGATAGCAGTTCCTCTCATAAATTCCTCAACTTGACTAACTGGTTGCTTATCTTTTTCAGCCACATTGTCATTTGTTATTGTCTGCCTCACTGACTTGTGAATCTGCATGAATCAAACCGCATCAGAGTGATTAATATCACAATAACTTAAAGCAATGTTTGAATAATTTTAACAGGCCGATGTAACCGTTACTACTAAAATTTCCAAAACTAGAAGAACAAAATCTGTGGATTATTTAGACAGTTTCACATTGAACAACTGCTTTGATCACAGCACAATTTGGATTTAAGGAATAAAAAAGGAATAATAAAGAAAGTAGAAAGAAGAACATAAATAAGGTTAAGCACCTTTGGTTAAATTTTTCTTATACCTGGCAATAAAGTTATCCTCTCAGTCACAGTAGCTCGGCGTTCATCTGTGGTTTGTGACCTCTAGATGTTGAACTGTGCCTGAGGCGGCATTTTCCTGATATTATGGAGTCGTTGCCAGATGGCGGTATCACCCTTGTGTATACCATACCTCCTAAAACAGGGGTTCTCAAAGACTACAGTCAAAGGTCCAAATCTGTTGGTCTTTCTTTGGATCAATTCGGACTGCAAGCTGTGTGGAAAGAGTTTATAACGGTAAGTCAAACAATCAAACTGTTTAGTGTGCTTGTTTGTAAAGCTTGTTAACATCATTTCAGAATGTTTTGACCGGGTTTTAACTTACAATGGCTAATTGAAGAGGCATTGGCTAACGTACGCTTTTTAGCTAACTTTAAATTAATTGAATGAACTGATAGCTAATGCAGCTAGCATTAATAAACAACTTTGTGTGTAGCTAGCATAAAACATTAATGCTGTTTAACGTTGGTTAACTTACAATGATGTTGTATACGTTAGTTTTGAGGTGCTGTCAATTGGTTAAGTTAACCCATTTAATCCCAGATAACAAAAATATCCAAATCATGTGTCATTAGTATCCCTTTGAAACAATCAATCATATTTTTTTTTAAAATATTCATGGAAAAGTGTGTGAAAAAGTGAGTTTTATGATCGGTCACAATTGTGAATGGTGGGATACTATGTTGTATCAACCATTGGACAGACTGAATATAGGTCTATTTGACCTGTGCAGTGTGTGTGTGTGTGTGTGTGTGTGCATGTGTGGTGTGTGTATGTGCATGTGGGGTGTGCGTGGTGTACGTGTTGGGCGTGTGCGTGCGTGTGGGGTGTGTGGTGTGCAAAACAGTGGGTTATTGGCTTGACTTAGAGGTAATTTTCAGAATTTCTGTTAATGACGGCTCATCAACCAATTGACATTCTCTCTTAACAGAGGCTGTACGGAAGAACCAAGCTGCTAGCAGCGCATCGGACAACGAGATTAACCAGCACGCCATCTGCTGGTTCAACCTGGCCTCTGACCGTGGAGGTGGCCGCAAAAGAACGTGCCATGGCCAGAGAGGCATTAACCGTGGTAAATTTTAGATAAATCATTGTGCTAGTCTTTTGCAGCAAAATTTATGTTTTGTGTTTTTAACTTTGCAAATTGTTGTTAATAGGCATTACAGCACTTGCAACAACCTTGCTCACTTTAACCGTCACTTTCAGTTGCTCACTCTCTCACATTTGGTCACATGCACACAACGCTGCCATTAAAAGACCTAACTTCGCTGATCTTATAACAGCACCTTTCATGCAGATATCCCTGAATGAATGAGAAGAGGAAGTGATCAAAGTGTTGAGTGTTACACAAGATTAAAGCGCATTGATATTAATTGATCATGTGAAATATTATCATTCATTGAGCAGTGACGATATGCCAAATTTAGGGGGGATACGTCTGTTGTGTGCACTTCAACATTATCTTATCAATTAACATTTAGATAATCGGGTTTTGACATCTGTGAGTAAAAAAAACACCCCACCTACAATAGTTGAGCATGTTTGCGGTACAAGCCTGGTCAGTGAACTAGGAGGGCAAATAAAACAAAATAATCATTCATTAGTTGTAATTGCGGTAAAATGGTCACTAAATCTGGATTTTGATTTTAGGTCAAATCTTCCAGCCCTAGTCCACTTTAAAGTAACACCAGGTAAAATTTAACTTTTGCTCTCGGGGTCCCCCCCTACAGTTGGGAAACAGTATTGTCCTCTACTTACTGTCGTAAACCGTCATGAATGTAGCACATGCATTTGTTGACATCCATGATATAGCCGTGAACACTGTAGGAGTAGGTCACATGCAGGTGTTCTGCTAGCTTGCGTCGCCTGTGAAATGTCTTCATCCCAGGTACAGTGGCATATATTTCAGCATGTCATATGAATATGATTTCATGGGTTTTATTTTTTTTTTCTAACGACAAATGATCGCGATGCTCACGTTTACAAGCCAGCGTCATATTATAGTAGGCTAGTCTAGCCTATTGGTTACCGTTTTACTGAATCTATACTTCAATGTGTCACGTTTCTATGTGTTTAGTTATCTTTTGTGATCTTGTTTTCCCCTGTCTTGTGTGATTTTTGGTTTAGTCCTGTTAGTTTTCCCGTTCCTCGTTTGTGTTCAATTCTCTGCACCTGTTTTCAGTTAATTATCTTGTTTGGTTCAGTTCATTTAAGCCCTGTGTTTTCCCTCAGTGTTTGTCGATCGTCGTCTATGTATGGTTGTGTTTCCCCTGAAGTCCTGGAGTCTGTTATTTTGTTCCTGTTTAGTTTTGGAAAGTTTCATTTTGTTAAATAAATCTATTATATTGAAGCTCCCGTGTCCTCGTCTTCAGCTACCTGCAGCAACCCTGACAGAACGATCGACCATAAAAAAGAATAGGAAAGTGAGCCCCATGGAAATACCAATTCTTCTCCAACAAGAACGCTCACTTGAAGAATATGCAGGACTTTATATAGAGTTGTATGATGACGAGACTCAGGATGAGGAGGAGCTAAAACGGAGTTTCTGGGGTGGTCTGAAGGACCCGCGAGTCCAGATATTTCTAGTAAGGGACCTCCATCTATCCTTCCTGGAGTTCGTGGATCACACGCTGTGGTCGTGTGGATCTGAATACTTCGTGGAAGATCTCCCACTCCAGCCAGTGCCAAGCCCGCCAGCCCCTGAGCCCATCACCTGCACGCCAGCGCCTGAGCCCATCACCTGCACGCCAGCGCCTGAGCCCACACGCACGCTAACCCAGACCACGCCTACCGCCAGAGCCTGCACACCACATCAGCCCTGCCGCCAGATCGGTCCCTGGACTTCCCCGGCTGATATCCTGTATGACTGATCCCCCGCTGATATCAGTGCGATTAGCCCAAAAGATGGCTGCCGAGGCTGGGGTTCACGTCAGCCACGTCCAGCCAGAGACCGTCCAGCCAGAGACCGTCCAGCCAGAGACCCGTCTTGCCTGCCTGCCAGAGCATGAATCCAGCCCCAAGCTCCCTGATGTGCTGGCCCCGTCCAGTTCCGAGTCCCCTGATGTGCTGGTCCCGTCCAGTTCCGAGTCCCATGATGTCTGGCCCCGTCCAGTTCCGAGTCCCCTGATGTGCTTAGCCCCGTCCAGTTCCGAGTCCCCTGATGTGCTGTGCCGCCCCGTTCCCTAGTTCCGAATCCCATGATGTGCCAGAGCCCGTTGACCCACGCAGAGCCAGAGCCCGTTGACCCAGCGCCAGAGCCCGTTGACCCAGCGCCAGAGAGCCCGTTGACCCAGCGCCAGAGCCAGAGCCCGTTGACCCAGCGCCAGAGCCAGAGCCCGTTGACCCAGCAAGCCAGAGCCGTTGACCCAGCGCCAGAGCCAGAGCCCGTTGACCCCAGGCCAGAGCCCGTTGACCCAGCGCCAGAGCCAGAGCCCGTTGACCCAGCGCCAGAGCCAGAGCCCGTTGACCCAGCGCCAGAGCCTGACCAGCGCCAGGCCCGTTGACCCAGCGCCAGAGCCGTGACCCGCCGAGCCCGTGACCCAGCGCCAGCAGAGCCCGTTGACCGACCAGAGCCGTGCCCAGCGCCAGAGCCCGTTGACCCAGGCCAGAGCCAGAGCCCGTTGACCCAGCGCCAGAGCCCGTTGACCCAGACCCAGAGCCCGTTGACCCAGACCCAGAGCCCGTTGACCCAGACCCCGTTGACCCAGCGCCCGTTGATGTCAAGTCTGTTTCCGTTCCTGAACCTGTCCTTCTCCCAAGAAAATTTTGGGGGGGGGGCTATACGCCTTCGCCGTGGCCGGCCAAAGATCCATGGAGACCTGAAAAAATAACACCGCCATGGCCACCCGAAGGGTCCTCACCGCCATGGCCACCCGAAGGGTCCGCACCACCACGGCCGCCTGAAGGGTCTTCACCGCCGTGGCCACCCGAAGGGTCTTCACCGCCGTGGCCACCCGAAGGGTCTTCACCGCCGTGGCCACGCGAAGGGTCTTCACCGCCGTGGCCACGCGAAGGGTCTTCACCGCCGTGGCCACGCGAAGGGTCTTCACCGCCGTGGCCACGCGAAGGGTCTTCACCGCCGTGGCCACGCGAAGGGTCTTCACCGCCGTGGCCACGCGAAGGGTCTTCACCGCCGTGGCCACGCGAAGGGTCTTCACCGCCGTGGCCACGCGAAGGGTCTTCACCGCCGTGGCCACGCGAAGGGTCTTCACCGCCGTGGCCACGCGAAGGGTCTTCACCGCCGTGGCCACGCGAAGGGTCTTCACCGCCGTGGCCACGCGAAGGGTCTCACGCGTGGCCACCGAAGGTCCTACCGCCGTGGCCACCCGAAGGGTCCTCACGCCGTGGCACCAAGGGTCTCTCACCGCCGTGGCCACCCGAAGGGTCCTCACCGCCGTGGCCACCCGAAGGGTCCTCACCGCCGTGGCCACCCGAAGGGTCCTCACCGCCGTGGCCACCCGAAGGGTCCTCACCGCCGTGCCACCTAAGGTCCTCACGCCGGCCATCCGAAGGACTGCTCCGCCCTGGCCACGCCCACAGCCTGCTCCGCCCTGGCCACGCCCACAGCCTGCTCCGCCCTGGCCACGCCCACAGCCTGCATCCGCCCTGGCCACGCCCACAGCCTGCACCGTCGTGGCCACGCCCACAGCCTGCACCGTCGTGGCCACGCCCACAGCCTGCACCGTCGTGGCCACGCCCACAGCCTGCACCGTCGTGGCCACGCCCACAGCCTGCACTGCCGTGGCCACGCCCACAGCCTGCTCCGCCCTGGAGGCTTCCTGGACCTGCACCATGCCCTCGTCAGCCTCCAGGGCGCCCACCCTCCCACCCCTTTGGATGTTATACGGCGCGAGGACGCGCCTTCGGGGAGGGGGGAGGTACTGTCACGTTTCTATGTGTTTAGTTATCTTTTGTGATCTTGTTTTCCCCTGTTTGTTTGATTTTTGGTTTAGTCCTGTTAGTTTTCCCGCTCCTCGTTTGTGTTCAATTCTCTGCACCTGTTTTCAGTTAATTATCTTGTTTGGTTCAGTTCATTTAAGCCCTGTGTTTTTCCTCAGTGTTTGTCGATCGTCGTCTATGTATGGTTGTGTTTCCCCTGAAGTCCTGGAGTCTGTTATTTTGTTCCTGTTTAGTTTTGGAAAGTTTCATTTTGTTAAATAAATCTATTATATTGAAGCTCCCGTGTCCTCGTCTTCAGCTACCTGCAGCAACCCTGACACAATGCTGTTTGAGTGGTAGATAATAACCATATATCGTCAATATTATAATATCAAGCTATATTATTATATCAATAATGCGCGTGCGTGCGTGTTAATGCGTAGGCTAATCTAGCACACACACGCAAGGTCTCTCGCTCTCTCTCTCCCTCTCTGTCATGCGCGTATTCAATTTAATAAGTCGGGACACTAAAATTAGAGTTGAAATACGGGACTGTCCCGGGAAAAATGGGACGTCTGGTCAGGTCACCCTAGCTAGTATGCAAGCAATATACTTACTAGTAAGTATGACAGCCAAGTCCGCATCGGTCGGGCACCCCTCCTCCTCCTTTAGCTCACGCCAGCGAGAAAACGCTGGCACAGTGTTGATCCTTGTTCTGTCTTTAACGCGATCACTTTCTCTTTTTGCTTTGCTCCGATAAAACCTTTGCTTTCTTGTTTTTCTGTGCTGCTTCGGCCATGACTATAAAATTTGGCTCGCACGTCCGATTTTAAGGAAGTGGTGGTGGAAGTGACGTATATGCCGTAAAGCAGTCAAATTTTGTAGTTCTCTTTGTTCGCCGGTTACTACCCGAAACCCCAAAGTTTAAAAGTACGATTAAAAACGCTACAGACCCCGTCAGGCTATGGCAGACGTGTCATTCAACCTATTGTAAGTCGATGTACCATCACAAGAGACATGGAAATATATTATAAAGGTTGAAAAGTTACCCGGTGCTGCTTTAATATTACCAATTTCTGTGGATTTTATGTAATTTGTGATTGCCATTATGAGTTGAGTTCTTACATTATTTTATACTTTGCAGGAATGAACGCATCGGCCATCCCCCACTCTTCCACCACTGATGATTTTTTGGGTGTTATGTGAGGGTTGTGGCATTCCCACTTCTCCACATGCCTCATCAATGTTTCCGTAAAGCCACCAAAGAACGCGTATGAATGTTTTGCAGTTTTTTCTGGGTTTCACATGACTAGAGTTGGATATTGTATTTTGGCTACAAAACCTTTGTTATTGTTGATTTATTGACCATGATTTATACCATGGTCATGGAAAATGGTTAAAATCTAAATGGCTGGCAGGTATTATGTATCAAGACAAACTTTTTTTTTTTTTAAATGTTTTATTGACCACCAATCATACAAAGTGTACACAATGTTAAACAGTACTGATAAATATGAAACAGTGCTCACATTTTTTCATTGTCCCCCCCACCTCCCCCCATTACATCATCCCCATCCCCTGATGCCCCCTGATCATAGAAGACAAACACAACACAATACAATACAATATATATAAATAAATGCATAGATAAATAAAATAATAGTAAAAAAATAATAATAAACATTTAAAATAATAAACATTTCACTCCTCAGGTATGATGTCTAGGGAGTCAATGATGGAAAGTAGGGATGCACCGATTCCACTTTTTCCAGACCGAGTCCGATACCGATACTTTCATTTTTGGTACTCGCCGATACCGATACCGTAACCGATACCTGTATTTTTAATTTTCAATTAATTTTCAATTCATGCATTTGTAATTTTTAAATGTATTGGTAGAGAAACCAAAATAATATCAATCATATTAGTTGTTTATTAAATTTAAACTTAATTAGTTCAACAAATATATATTTAATGCACTGCATATTCATTACTGTATAAACTAAATATATATGGATCTTTTTGTAAAGTTGATAGAGGTAGCCTATTTAGCCAAGAGCAGAGAGTAATTTATTTGTCCTTTCTTTGATTAACATTAAAACACAGCAGCAGATTTATTGGTGCCGCCCCTTTAAAGCTGAATGCACAAACGCACTGACGCCATTTGAATTATACTGTCTACGTTCACTTGAGTATATATAACAGACTTTTACTAGGATACTCGCCAAGACACGTGTTTTTACATAGTTTTGTGTGAATTCGTCCGTACAAGCGCAATGCGTGAAAGACTTCCATTCAGTATTCGCGCGCTGTCTGGTGGTTTTCGGGGCGCGCACTGTGGATGTTTGAAGTTCATGGAAATTCTTGACCTGCAAATGTCCAGTAATAATGTAGGCAACCACTCGTTAAACATAAGTAAGGTAACAGTTCATGTTTTACTTACATATACGATTTAGTTTTAATCCAAATAACACGTGCTGAGAGAACGATCCGCAATCAACAGCATTCAACAGAAGTGCGCTCTCTCTCTCTCTCTCTCTCTCTCTCTCTCTCTCTCTCTCTCTCTCTCTCTCGTCAGTTAACGTTATTAATAAGCTACATGCCTCGTTTTACTTGATTTGCCATTGACATCCGACTGAACTACAAACTTTCCACTGTCTGTGAAAAAGGGATGCCCTCGACCAGCTCGCGTGTCTGTCGTAGCGCGCTCAATCTGCGCGTTTTTCTCTTATCAGCTTGCGCACCATATAGCCTATATAGGCGACGCGCTAATATATTCTGTTTAATATTCCACTGATAAGATACATTTATTTCATATACAGCCTTCTTTTTTATCCCCATTATAATTTCTGACACTGTACACATGCTGCCTGGTATCGGTTGTTGGTATCGGGGCATTTTTACGAGTACGAGTACAAGTACATGAGCTCAGTATCGGGCCGATACTGGTATCGGTATCGGTGCATCCCTAATGGAAAGCAAGGGGTTCCAATTTTTATCAAATCTCCTCAAGGAGCCTCTAAGGGAGAACCTTAGCCTCTCAAGTTGTAGATGATGTAGGACTTCCTTAATCCATCTGTCATATGATGGAGGCAGGGCCTGCTTCCAGTTAAGCAAGATCCGGCGTCTAGCAAGCAGGGTACAGAAGGCCAAAGAGTGTTGTGCTTCAGTTGTTAGAGTGCTGCCATGTGATATACCAAAAAGGGCAGACAAAGGATTCGGGTTTGTTACACAATGGTAGGTCGTGTGAAGAGTGTCAAATATTTTAGACCAAAAGTCTGCTAGCTTTGGACATGACCAAAACATATGGATGAAGTCTGCAAGAGATTGGTTGCACCTATTACAGGCATCTGCGACATTGGGGTAGAACTTGGACAATCTGTGGTTAGTGTTATCAAGACAAACTTATCGCCAATTAAAACCATACATCTTGTGTGTTTAGGCCGTAGAATCTTGTGTGTCTGCTGGCTTTAGCTTTTTTTTCTGCATTAATTTAAAAAATAACACCTGTGTCATAGGTGTGTTGTAGTAAAGAAGTTTCTTGTTCCTACAGTTGTTAAAGACAGAAATGAGCTGTAAAATGTGTTTATTAGATTGATTGTCAGTTTGGCAATTATCTACTTTAAGTAGATAAAACAAAGTCCTGTCTTTTTATCTCAGACATTTTAAATAAAATTTAAAATGTGTATTTTAAATAAAATTTAAAATGTGTCACTCATCTGTTCTATCACTTTCTTTGCTGAAATTATGTGTAGGACAAATAGAAACAGTCTGTGTAACAGAGTGTAACAGCTTTGACTGTCCATGATTTTATATAGACCAGTCAGTTAATAGAAACAAAAATCAACAGATTAATTGAGAATGAAAGTAACTGTTAGTAGCAGACTTCCATCCTATAATAGTAACAGTGCATGGGCATTAGCTCCTGCCATAAGTTCTGTGGTTGAAACTATCCCAGTAACCCTTTGGCGTCTCAGACAGAAATGGTATACCTTCACTGATATCTATTACTAGGACCCATAGCACAAGCTGAATCATGCACAACATCTAAAAAAAAAAATTCAACTATCCCTTTAACTGAAAGAAATCGTATTTCTGTATATGGTTTGTTTTGTGGGTATAAATCAAGGTCATGACAGAGGCCAGAGGTGGTGTGAATCCGGGCCAGAACTAATAAATGGAGCTGGCCCAGTGCCAGTCCAGATGTGGCCCAGAGTATCTTGGAGACTCTGGGCCGGATCCAGTATGGAACTGGCCCGACTTTTAAAATAATTCTCATCCGTTCTGGAGCTGGAAGCTTTAGCTTGTGCTAAAGGACACTGGCCCAGGTCTGTTTTACAGATCTGGCCCAGAACTCATTTCATGTAAAAAATAAAATACTGCCTTAAAAACGTCTGTAGCGCAAGGGAATGTAGTACAAGTCATCGTCTGCATTATATGATTTCACTGCATGCAAGGGCTGAAAATCGTGCAGTGAGTTCACAGAGACAGCCTCAAGAGCTTCATCAAGGGACACCGCGTATGCAAAGTAATGGCAGTCAAAACCCAGTGTGCCATTTTTTTACAACAAGTTTTACATTGAGGCCGATAGTTACAATAGCTTTTATCAGCCCAAACTGAGGTACTCCATCCTCTGTGCATCCCCTTGTAATGGACATTCCTGGTCTGTACTCTGTGCCATTAACTGCTACCCGATCAGGAAAATAAACCTCAGCAAATGGGGGTACTTCAAGACCCTTCACAAAATCTCCCTGAATTGCAGAAAGAAATGAGCGGTGACCTGGTCCAAAATCTGTTTTTTGAGAAAACACTTTCTGTCAGTAAGCAGTAGCACAACATCATCTGATTCCTGAATGCCAGTTTTAGCAAATATATTTAAAATTACAAACTACATGGCTCAGCTGTTTAAAGAAATTATGTCTTGCCTCAAATCGCATTCTCCAAAATTCTTTTAATGGGCCAATCTTCCGAATGGCTCTTGGGTAATGGAGGAGAAAGTGGTGTTTGGGTTTCAGGTGCAGATGTGAATTAAACTTGACGGCAGAATATGTTTGAGAAGATTTAGCTCTCAACTTTGCAAGGAACAAAGCTAAACGGTTAGTTATTTCTTCTTTGTCAAAGTCATCCACTCTTCGTGTTGATGTTTGCACATTAGTGGATGGAGCTGTATGTTGATGTGAAACTTCAGAAGAGGTAGAAGAAAATATTTATTTTGTTGGCCTGTCATCTGCTTGAATGTGATCTCTCAACAGATGTATTTTGAATGTATGCACATGTTCTACCACATTTGTTCTCACAGCAACAGAAAAATGTTGACGAACTGTTAATGCCATGAATGGCATTAAGATGTAAGAAATATTTTTTGTGGTTAGGAGTGGATTTTTTACATTTGAAGCATGTAAAATGTATTTATTTTAATGAACCAAATGTTGAAAAATAATACATTTGGTGGACTATTATTTTAAAGAGAGATTCCATTTGAATAATTTATTATCCTTTATTACTAGTAAGTTCTGCTTTTCATGAAGTCACATTAAAAAGGTTTCACTATATTAGTGATGACATTTTTTAATTGTGAGGAGGGCAAGCAACTGAGACAGGGTTTCCTTTTTACAGACTTGCTACGTTATTTCTCACCTGCAAATCTGTCGATTAATGTTTCAAGGTTCCACTTCTGAAGCGTTTCCCTTACATATGAATCCATAGCATCCTGTGTAAAAAATGTTTAGTTAATATAAAGTGAATTAACAATAATAATGCCTATTGTAACTAACATACTATAAATTTACTGTAAAATCACAGGAGCTGTAATTTTACAGTTTGAGCTCCTGCAATGGCCATGTATTGTGGCAAATTACCTCCATTTATAATGTCCTTTTACTGCTATGTGTCATTTAAAAAGTAATGTTATTGTTACTAATGTTATTATAAACGAATAAAGTCTCAACCAACCATCATTTTATTTAATGGGCATGTGGCGATCTGAAAAGTGTTTTGTAACTTAACTTATTGAGTCATAGTTATCTTTATAACTTTTAATCTTTATAGAGTTTTCCAGATAAAATGTTTAATTAGGGTGACCATATTTCAGGGGGGAGGGGGGAGGTGAATGCATCAAACACTACTTGACAAATGCATTCGCAACCATGCAACTGTTATTGAACTTTAATACGTGAAGTACATTCTTTCCATTCAACTTTTGGCCCGCAAACAATAGAACAATAACAAATAATAAAAGTTTATCTTTTTAAAGTTTTCTCTGTAAATCGTTTGTGAATTTACATTTGGGCTTTTTTTTTACGCTGTTCAGGAGCCATTGCCACTGTGGTGCTGAGGGTAATAATTGAGATGCAGTTTGACCAATGTTTGCGTTACGTAAATGACCGACTGACCGACCAATGGTGGTGTGCGAGAAAAACGCACACAATGAATGGCGTCCCAGCCAGGTGCATTTTTTTAGGTCCAAAAATAGGACATGTCCAGGGAAAAGAGGACATATGGTCACCCTAGTTTAACACTTTGTATTTTTTTTTAATTCACACTGTAGTTGGGATAGCCCAAGTAGACATTTGCGCGACACTGGATGGACCAGGCTTTCGCTGGGTCTTAAAGCCCAGCACGTCGGTTAAATATCTGAAAATATTAATAACTTCCCAAAAAGTATTGGAAAGAACATAGAAAGTGAGAAAGAGTACCACAATTGAGTATTAAGAAATAGGCTGTCTATATTGCATGCATCGTGTCATTATTTGCAGATAGCGGACAAAAATCAGTCGATAGGGGACATATATACATGGAAATAATAAGCTAAACATTTAGAAAAAAGACCACTTGAAGCACCCCGTGGCACACGTTGAAGCATTGACATAGCTATCGTCTGAACACTGTCTCATGAGCATGAGCTTAATGTCTTATGCTTACGCAAAGCCTCATTGACATTTTTTTATTGCAATGTTTGTTAAAATGTTTTCATTTCATATTCACGCAATTATTTATAGCCGCGGCAGATTACGCAATTGAGAGAATAAACTGACACTTTTCAAAGTCTGTGATTGTAGCGCCTCTTAGCAGTGAAAGACAGCAAATACACCCCCCCAATTGGCGGCAGTAAAAGTACTATTCAGGTTGAGTACCAACTGTATATTCAGTCATGCAATGTAGTAATTAGGATGCAGTATTACTGCTGTTTTTAAGGTATTGTCTTCTGTGGTGGCAAACAATTTTACATCACTGAATCAGAGACAAACATGTAACAATTGTACTTAAAGGTTATTTATTTTCTTGCAAGAAAAGACCAACATTCATACAGTCATACAGAATGGCTGCAGAGTGACAATTTACAGGAGGTGACAATTTTACCTTCCCTCTTTATAGTTGTACTTAAAGTACTTTAATATTCTATACATATAATTAAATGCCAACATGAAGAACATTTTAAATTTCTACCACACTTCTCTGTGACTTGTATTCTTGGAGTGTCATTCTGAGACTGACATTTAGTCAATGTTTTATTATTTGTGACTTGCGCGCACACACCCATTTTGCTCATGTCACTTAAACACAGAACCAGGAAACAGGAATCTACTGAGTTCAGGGAAAGAGAAACTTAAGTGTAGTTGTGTAGGAAACAAGACTCTCTGGATGATGGATGAACATGTAACAACAATTGTGTATCAGCTGCAATATACAGAGGACAGAGAAACAGGTATGAACTTAAAACTAGGCACTGATAAAGTAATGGTAACAGGCTCATTTCTTATGTGTTTGTGTTGTGGAAGCTCTAACATCTGTGTTAGTTTCATGTTTATGCTACTTCACACTTGCGGCATGAAACAGGTCTTATGCTTATGTTTATGTTAATTAATGTACAGCGGTGGTAACTGATCATTCATCCCTGATTCAGTTTGAACCTAAAGCCATTTGTTGAAAGTTTAAATAAGCAGAGATTGGGGACTCGAGTCACATGACTTGACTCGAGTCGAAAATTTAGAGAACTTGAGACTTACTTGACCAAATTAAGAAAATGACTAGACTTGACTTTGACTTGAGATCCAATGACTCGAGAATGATAAAATAAAAATAAAATTATATAAATCATCACAGAATCAATTGATGAACAAACTGAAAGCAACGGAACCATTGACGCCAGTCATCAGATTTTGCGCTATTGCGTGACGCTGTGACAAGCCCAGAAAAACATAGGCTACATTGCGGTGAGTGCTAAATACAAAAACATCTCCCAGCATCGTTTCTTTTTGGATATAAACACTAGAAATTGACCATATTCATACAAGAAGATTTGCTGTACACATATTAACTGGCAAGGGATACCGGACACGACCATCACAACCTCAAACTTCATTCAATATGTCTAAAAGTAAGCTATGGCTTGTTTAACCTGTTAGTTATAGTTTATTTGACTAACGTTAAGTCTAGTGAGAACAGTGGTCAAAACAACATGCCTCTTTATACAAAATTATGTTTTCACATGTAGTTTAAGGCTGTCAATAGATTCAATTGATAATTAATGATGGCATACGTTTTGTATAACGTGCATAAATTCACACAGACATTTAATTGCCACAGTTTCTTTCAAATCATGCTTTAAAGCCAAATATGACCCTTAGCAGGACTCGACTTGCTTGAAGTGAACCACTGACTTGACTTGGTTGTGTGTACTGCGACTTAGATTAGACTTGATGGTTGGGACTTGAGACTTAATTGTGACTTGAACATGTGTGACTTACTCCCACATCTCCAAATAAGTTACCTTTAAGCTACCTTACCCTACTTTTCCTGGATTCTGCTGGTCACATGATGGTTTAGTGGCTCATGGAATGTGTGAAATGCCAGTTAGAGCTGATTGTGATGTGTGTCCTAACAGCGCACTGCACAGACAGCAGTGGAGGAAAGAGAGAGGATCTTTACTGAGTTCATTCGACACAGTGGATCAGAGATCAGGAGAAGTCTGCAGTGAGTCGAGCTGAAGGACGACTGGAGCAGGAAATCAATGATCTGAGGAGAGACGCTGAGCTGGAGCAGCTTTCACACACAGGATCACATCCATTTCCTACAGGTAACAGCTCTAGAAAAACAGGAATGTGGACTTGAGCAAGATCCTGCTTGACTGGAGACTCAGAGCTATAAAAAAAGATCTCTGACAGATTCGTCTGCTCTCAGAAATGAGTACTCTATCTATTATCATGTAGAACATCATATTAGAAATGTCTTCCCAGATAGCAGTTGTCCAGTTGTGGCCCACATTCTTCTGGCCCACTTAATAAAATGACGGCGATGACTCCACCTGTGAGTGGCTGGCAATAGCATACATATCTGGGCCAACTATGGTGTGCTATCTGGGTTAGGATTGAATGCAGGGATCATTTTCAATAGTACACTTTAGACTTTCTACTGACCATAAGTGTAGCACTTTACTTGAAGGGGTGTGCATAAGACTGACATGACACCTTCATAATCATGACTTGACACATGTTATGAATATGAAGGAGGTTTTATGCATGTTTGTGACAACTGTCATTAAGTGTCATTCGCTCAATTATGACATTTTGAATGCAAATATGACATTGTTTGAGATGTCTTTGTTATGACACCTTGACATAAACCAATACATCATAACCTGTCAGTGTCTTTGTCATGACAACTTGACATTACTAAGACAACACAACCAGTCATAAACATGACATAGCAGATTAATTATCAAACTTAAGAAACCACTTAGCTTTATTGGTTAACATTACATTAAACTGTCAGGTGGTTGGTTTTGACATTGGCTGTCATGAAGCCATTATAACTTTTTAATGACAAATTAAATTTGTACCACTGTAGTTGAGGTCACGAGAAATATTCTTGACACAGTTAAAATGGCCTCATGACAGCCAATGACAAAACCAACCACATGACAGTTTAACTTAATTTAATGTCAAGTTGTCATGACAAAGACACTGACAGGTTATGATATATTGGTTTATGTCAAGATGTCATAACAAAGACATCTCAAACAATGTCATATTTGCATTCAAAATGTCATTATTGAGCGAAAGACACTTAATGACAGTTGTCATAAACATGCATAAACCCTACTTTATATTCATGACATATGTCATGCTATGGTTATGAAGGTGTCGTGTCAGTCTTATGCACACCCCTTCAAGTAAAGTGTTACCACTATGGGTAACTTTGTAACTGTCAACTACCAGTCATTAGAATATTAGTAGATTGTCTGACTAAAATATGCTAACACTTTATCTTGATGCTCCTCCAACATACATTCTACTAAGTAACTTTGCTAGTACGTCAACTTATTCTACTAACCCTAACCTAACAGTCTACTAATACTCTAGTTTACATGTAGTTGCAAATTATTTAGTAAGTTGATATGTAGTTTCTTTGTTGTAGCAGTTACGTTTCGTTTAGAATGTCTGAAGTGGACTGTTGAAATAAAGTGTAAACTCCTTTTTTCGTGACTTAACAGTTACAATGTTCATGTCTGTTGATTTCCACAGTCATATTCAGCAACATGGATCCCAGGACCAGAAACGACTTCCTTCAATGTAAGTGAAACGGGGTTCAGATATTATGGGAAGGAGGAGGTGGGAACCGGCGAACATTAAAGACTTTAAATAAAAATAAAACAAATACAAATATGCTATACACCAGAGGTGGGAGACTCGAGTCATATGACTTGACTCGAGTCAGACTCGAGTCGCAATTTTCTGGACTTGAGACTTCCTTGACTAGATATCTGATAAGACTCGACTTGACTTTAGACTTGCTCCTTGTGACTTTAGACTTGACTCGGACTTGTGCCTATTTACTTGAAATGACTTGTGGAAAAACATTTTTTCAATTATTGTGATTTTTTATATATTTAAGAATGAACTATATATTTTCCAATAAGTCGGCGAACCGCTAGGCGCTATCAGGAAGCCGCTTGCCGCCTGCCAAAACAGCAGATCCCTCCGCGGACACAGCAACAACATAAATAAGAGGGAGCGCGAGCGGTAAAGCACTATGTGTGTGCGGGTTGAAGGAGAATAAAACGATTCGCGGCCGCGGGACTCCCGCAAACTAGAAATATCTATGAATAAAACATAAAAACTAATACATTTTTATTCATCTGTTGCAGAAAAGCAATAAGAAATTCTATTTCTAACAAAATAGAAACGATTAACAGGCCAGAGTTTCTATTTCTAACAAGTTTGCAGCATTTAACGATGCAGCCAATCACAGACATATGTGTTGATTTCTTGAACGCAATAATGGCCAATCAGAAGCATTTACGATGGACTCCCCTCACCGCTCAAAACGGACTTTTTGTTCAGTGCTGAATTCTGTATGCTGGCAAACCCTTTAATTATAACAAACAAAGTGTATATATTATGAAAGCTTCATTGATAATAACAGAGATGTGTGAGATTGCGATGAACTGATGTCGGCTTTTTAGAAATTATCAAGGGAGCGCACTTTGCGCGCAGTCTTAGTTTATACTTTCATAGGGGATATCACAGCAAAATAACTATATGTAGGGCTAGCACAAGATGGGAAAAGTTTTATTAATCCTTGTTTACTTGTTCATTTAATTTATTTTTATTTTAGAGCATTTAAAGTGCTGCTTAATGATATTTTATTTATTACACACTGTTCATTTATTTATTTTTGTAACCCATCACTCAGCCCTCTGTGTCTAAATAAGTAGGCCTAATAAAAGTCCCAGAGTTAAAAAATGTGTAAAACTAGCCTGTGTGCGACTTGGTATGACTTGATGACTAATTTGCGACTTGACTTGACTTGACTTGACAAAGAGTATGACTTGACTTGACTTGACTTGACAAAGAGTATGACTTGACTTGACTTGACCCTTACAACCGAATGACTTGACTTGACTTTGACTTGCAATATTAAGACTTGGACTTGACTTGAGACTTGCATTTAGTGACTTACTCCCACCTTTGCTATACACAAATCAAGTGGAAGAGAAAGACATGATCGCTACTGATTAGGAAAAAATATTCTAAACTGATATTATTGGCGTAAGTAGGCTGATGTCAGACAGGGTATAATAATCATCAGCATAATTTAGAAGATAGACCCATGAGATCCTTTATTTGAAACATTTAAAAATGTTGTAGTGTGTTGGCTTTTTAACTTTTAATACAAACGTCTTGTCTTTTACTTTTGTAGCGTTTTTAGGCCCTGTCCACACGGAGACACGTAAAGCTGTATAGCCTACGTACAAATTTTTTATCGGATCGGTGTTTCGTCCAGACGGATCCGGCGGTTTGGGAGACTGAAACCGCTATATTTTTTGAACCCGAGTCCCAGGGTGGATAAATCTGAAAACGACACCCTTGCGCTTTCGTGTGTATGGCCAATCCGTATATTTTGTGAAACGATGATGTCATCACCCCACGTGTCGACTAGTCAGACTGCGACTACTTGCTTGAGTTCATGCTTCAGAAGCTACTGAGCCTCTTTTATTTTATTTATTTATTTATTATTTAGGCCTACTATAATCTATTTTTATTTTATTTATTTATTTATTTATATTTCATGCTTATGCTATGATGCTTGAATTTTGTCTGATTAAGACATTTCGTGTTTTGTAGGGATGGGCATTTCAAGCAAAAATAATATTCGACGATCGCTGGGAATTATTTGATTATTATTCAAAAAACGCACCTCTGCCCCGACATTAAATTTCTCTGTACTGTAGGCCTACATCTTGTAGCCATTAAAGAAAAGTTAGTTACATATTTATGTTTAAATAATGTTATTTTTTCCATTTCATATATGTTGATTATATGAAAATTGAACAGCGAGCGTGAGTAAGATGCGCAATATCGAGACACATCATTTTGACCACTTCATTAAGTTTTGTTTTGTATAAAGTCTTTCTTTAAAGTGAATTTCGTTTTGTATAAATTGTATCTTAATTTTAATCAATGTTTCATTAATCAATTGCCTGGATTTAATAAATAAGAAGCAAATGTAGCAGACAATAGCCTATAATTAGGACATGGAGGCGCCGACGCGATATAACTTGCATCGCACGTGAACTGGAGCTTGTCTCATAAATGAACAGAAACTCAGAAATATATCTAAGCTTGAAATGTCTACTTATAAACAAAACAATTCAAAACGAAAAGAAACAGACAACTCTAATTCGTATGAAGTGTGCATTTCTCTCTATAGGCACCTTCACAACGGTGAATGATTTTTCCAGAAATGACGCTGATCTACAGTACAAGTTTATATTAAGAATACATTGCAATCAATCCAAAATAGATGACGACAACGCACACACCTGCATTACGAGCTGTGCTTCTTTGCGTGCCTATTTAGGCTTTTGCTTCGCAGCAC
This sequence comes from Chrosomus eos, assembly GCA_036326025.1. Classification (NCBI taxonomy): domain Eukaryota; kingdom Metazoa; phylum Chordata; class Actinopteri; order Cypriniformes; family Leuciscidae; genus Chrosomus; species Chrosomus eos. The sequence continues at coordinate 33,415,355 of CM070822.1, forward strand.
CTGATGGGCTGGTGTTAATGTGACGTAATGTAACAGTCTATGGTTAAGATAAACATCGTCACTATTTTAGTTAATTAATAAATATTGAAATAAATTGTAGATAGGACATTTGTAAAAAAAAAAATAATAATTATTTTTGTCCCTCTGTCTGGGCCATTTTTATGTCTATTTTTTCACATCTTCATGGACACCACAATGATTTCCCTCGTGTGGTAATATATTTCCTTGTTATAATGTATGATTTGCAAAAATAAAAACTGCTGCAGCTGTGTAGATTACATGAGCAAAGTGTATGCGCGTTGTGCATGCTATACATTATGGTCAAGCATGCGCCCTTAAAATAGCATAATGAACGATGCGCAACGCGCCACTGACTTTAGACTAGTTTTTTTCTGGTCAGTGGCGCAATTGTTTTATAGAACAGCAAAATAGCATGAGGGAAAGTTTGCGCCGGAACACGCCTCCTCTTTGCGCTGAACCGCCCCGGGGAGCGCAAGTGTATTTCTTAGTTAACCGACGTGTGTTTCTATGGAGCGAAGTCCTCCTACAGTGTCGGTTAGTGCAGTTTATAGCAGAGCAACCCATTTTATGTACGATATTTCAATACAAATGTTCAGAAAAGATACAGAGGTGGTAGGATGTGTTGTGTCAAACCATGACCGAGACGTCAAATTTCAGGAATTCCACTCGGTGCAGCCCGATATCAGCTGTCAATCGCGCTGTCAATCAAAGTTAACCACGCCCTTATTTGTCATACATTTTATATCTAAATACGATCTAAACTAATGAGTTAGAAAAAATTCACCCCCTCACAGTTGTCAGGCACTCGAAACCTATCAAAAAATACAATAAAAGTCCATGGGACCAACCTGTAATTTATGCTGTGAAAACAGGCATTTTAACATGGGTCTATGGACATTTGCTCCCTTTTGGGGACCTGCTCCTAGCGGATTTTACATGTATTGCAGTTTTTTGCACTTCCTGTTCAACCCGGACTCACCCAATAGGCCTCTTAGTTTTGGTCCTCTAACACCTCAGTTTGCACCCAATGTGCGTAACCTGGGTGTTATTTTTGACAAAAATATGCAGTACGATAAACCGATTAGTGCAGTTGTGAAGGCAAGCTTTTACCAGTTAAGGCTCCTGAGTAAGGTCAAAACATTTTTGTCCAGAGCTGACCTTGAAAAAGCCATTCATGCCTTCATCAGCTCGAGGATAGACTACTGCAATGCCCTCTACATTGGACTTAATCAATCACTCCTCAATAGGCTTCAACTGGTACAAAACGCAGCAGCACGTCTCCTCTGCAACGCCACCAAACGCTCAAATATCACCCCAGTCCTCCGCTCACTCCACTGGCTCCCGGTGCGGTTTAGGGTGGAGTATAAGGTCCTGCTGTTCGTGTTCAAGGCCATCAATAGTATGGCCCCGGCCTACCTCGCCGAATTACTGACGGTCTACCAACCAGTCAGAACCCTGCGCTCCTCTGAACACACCTCTCTGGTGATTCCTAAGTTTAAATTTAAAAAGTTTGGAGGTCGGTCATTTGCCGTCCAGGGCCCAAAGCTGTGGAACGCACTTCAACCACACCTACTAAGTAGGGCTGTAGTACTCGAGTCCGGTCTTGGACTCGAGTCCGGACTCGAGACCGTTTTTCTATGGTCTCGGACTTGTCTCAGACTCGCTGGTATTCGGACTCGGACTTGTCTCGGTCTCGGCCACTGGTCTTGCCAAATATGGCTTTTGGTCTCGACCGAGTCCAACATTTTTGTATTTGTGTTAATTTATTAGCCTATTAGGGTAACGTTAACTTAGAAAATGCCAAAATTAACCGACCAAGTGCTCACTCTCATGCTGTTACTATAGTTACATAGTTATCTTACTAGCTACTACTTAACTTTTTGCTTTTAGATCAACAAACAGGGTTCCTGCACACTTTTAAAGTCAAATTTAAGTCTTTTTAAGACCTTTTTAAGACCTGAAGAAATCAAAATTAATACCATACATTAGGGGGTGTGCAATATTAACAAAAATATATCTCGATATTTCTCGAACAAGTTTTGTTGGATATTTTACTGATTGTGTTTTTGTGCTGGTACCATGGCTGGTTTAGGCCTGTTGTTGACAGCTGACTCACGAAGATATTAATATTTTTCATATTCTATGCAGTGGTCAGTTCACAACAGTGACAGAAATGGTTAATTAATATGCAATATTTGCCACCTTAAATTGACTTCCAGGGGCATTTTCACCTATATATGGACATTCTTTCTAAACTTATTTAGAGTTATGCATCACCTTTTATGTCAAATACTAACATTCAAATTATTCAAATTAAATTATACAGTAATTATACAGTAATACTTAATTACACAATTATACAGTACCACCTTTACCAGTCAAATTAAATCGTTCAATCTTTAAATGATTTCTAATTTTAACGTGTTAATTAAAGGGTACTTTAAATATTAAACTAAAACCGCCAGTAGTGGCAAGTCACTGCCACTGCCGAGTTGAGGGAGTCATTCATTCAACCGATTCGTTCGAACGGCTGATTCATTCGGGAAAGAAACAAAGCTGCGTCCCAATGTGCATACTATGCTGCCCTAAATAGTATTGACAATTACTAATGTCAAATACTATTTAGGATGGATAGTATGCACATTGGGACGCAGCTCAAGCGATTGTTCATTGAATCGTTAAAATGACTCAAAACGCGGATTTCAGTCAAGAAATCATCGCTGTCTGTTGCATTGAGACTCTGACTGCTACGGGTTCACTTTGAAATTCTAGTCGGCAAAATAAAGTGAAAAACAATATTGTGTCTAGAAAGTAACTCACAATGTTAATTTATTTTTAATTTAACTATTGTATATCATAAACATCGCACTTGTGCATGGGAAAACGGCACTCACTGATGTGATAATCTAATATATGAACATAATATGATGTAAATATAAGACAAAAACTAATGGGGACATAGCCTACCTATAACTGCACACATCACGCAGTGAAAGCACGAGAGACAAATGCGATGTCAGCTCACAGTGCCTCATACATCGTTAAAACAATGATTACAATATCATAATAGACAATACACATCGCACACCCCTACGCACATAAAGAAGGAACTTACGACTGAACTGACATTTGCCAACTTTCTTCTTCTCTCCTCTCTCGCGTGCAGGAGACAGACGTTATTCTGCCGCGAATGTGATGCGAATTGTCACGTGACCAAGCAAATCCAAAAAGATAATACTACGCTAATTAGTTTTAATTTGGAAAACATTTAGATATGTCTAAGTCGAAGTGTCATCTAAAATTTAAGACCTTCCATAAGTAAAAATAAGACTTTATAAGACTTTTTATGGCCTTAAATTTTAAAAATCTAATTTAAGACTTTTTAAGACTTTTTAAGGACCCGCGGGAACCCTGAACAAATAATAACCCAAAATTACTGTCTTGATAATGTCATGCATAAGACCAGGGCTCGAATTTCGGCACGGGTATTGCGCATAATTCTAATCATTCCCGCAGGTCTCCCATTTATAATGCGGGATATTCCTGCAATCGTAATCCCCACAGATTATAAAATCAAATCATTCTTTTAATAACTATCTGCCAGACGCAATTTCACAAACAGCGTGAGTGTTCAGCGGTGCCGCGTCTTCTCTTCTCTCAAAATGTGTTGTGGAAGGCAAGCATCAAGCGCTGCCGCGATAATACACACTCGCGTTCAGGAGTCGGGACATGACGGATTCGGAATATTCACTTGCACAATCGGGCCAGCAGTGCATCGTAAATAAAGTTTACCCAGGGTCCCCGCGGGTCCTTAAAAAGTCTTAAAAGGTCTTAAATAAAATTTTCGCTTTTTAAGGCCTGAAAATGTCTTAAAATCTGAAATTTTCGATAAGGAGGTCTTAAATTTCATGTACGGACCTTAAATTTCTTGTCAATGTCGTTGACGGAAAAAGACGAGACTAAGGTGTGTTTAAAAAAATACAAACTTGACGAAAACCACTTTTTTTGTCGAATAAAGGAGACGAGCGTTCATGCTTACGGTTGCCAGATTTAAATAATTAAATCCCCAGTCAGAGCTTTTCTGTTAAAATAACACGTTTTCTACCCGGTCTTGTCAATAGTATCTGGCAACCATGCTCGCGCGCGCGCTCTCTACACTGCTGAAGAAGTGCGGATGATCTGAAAACACAGACAAGCTGGAGTTTAGTGATCTTCATTTGATATTTTCTACTTAAATTAAAGTGTCCTTCAGTTGGTCTTTATTCTGTCACGAGCCGCTTGCGCTGTTTGTGCGACTAAATCTGCGATCAATACAGGCTGATATCTAGCAGTGTTTTTAATGTTGATCATATTAGCAGCTATTGCTATTTAGCAACAAAAGCCACTGCAGAACTGCAGCACACAGTGGTGATTCGAGAACGAATCTGTGGCTTTGAACGAATCGTGAGATTCAATGACCCGTTCATAAATACAGCCACTTGCTTTGTTACCATAGGTTTTTTACTGAATGAATGAATGACTCGATGACGGATGACTCGCTCATAAAGACAGTGACTTACCCCCACCTACTGGCGATTTTAATTTAATGTTTAAAAGTATCACCTCGTTTTTACCTTCATTGAACATTGTTTTATTTAAAGCATTATTTATTTTAAAAGTATTTATAAAGGTAAAAAATGAACTGGAAAAATTAATTAAAAGGGGCAGATATTGTCCCTTAATGGAATGGAAAAGATGCGACTGTCACAGGTCGGGAGGGTCGACTGGGTCTACCCCCTCCCTTTAGAATGTACCACTGAGGAGCAGACCAGAAACCAGGCGGACAAGGAAATTAAAATGTAACAAGCTTTATTGATTAAAAGAATTTGTATATCCTAATTAAAATTCCTCCTTCCTCCCCAGCATCCAGTGGCCGCCGGGACGTCGGCTGGACGACAGGTGGGGACTAGGTCCACTCGACCCCCTCGGACTCTTCGGGTGCCGAGGCTCTCGGCAATGTAGGGAACGCGGACCTGACCAGCAGGTAAGTGCTCTAAGCACGACTTATCCTTCTCGGACTCTGAGCGGACTGTCCTCTTCTCGACCTCCCAAGTACAGAAGTTTACAGCGGTGAAGAGGAGCGTCGACTGGACAGCCGGTAGGGACTCCTGGTACGGTAGGTTTCTTTCCTCTGCAGAGGATGCAGAAAGCTTACGGCTGTGGAAGGAGCGTCGACTAGACAGCAGGTAAGTACTTCGAGTCCAGTTTGTTCTTTCCTATACAGGAGATGCAGAAAGCTCACGGCTGTGAAAGGGGCGTCGACTAGACAGCAGGTGGGTACTTCGAGTACGGTTGGTTCCTTCCTATACAGGGAGTGCAGGAGGCTCACGGCTGTGAAAGGGGCGTCGACTAGACAGCAGGTGGGTACTTCGAGTACGGTTGGTTCCTCCCTATACAGGGGATGCAGAGAGCTCACGGCTGTGAAAGGGGCGTCGACTAGACAGCAGGTAGATACTTCGAGTCCGGTTTGTTCTTCCCTATACAGGGGATGCAGAAAGCTCACGGCTGTGGAAGGGGCGTCGACTAGACAGCAGGTAGGTACTTCGAGTACGGTTGGTTCCTTCCTATACAGGGAGTGCAGGAGGCTCACGGCTGTGAAAGGGGCGTCGACTAGACAGCAGGTGGGTACTTCGAGTACGGTTGGTTCCTCCCTATACAGGGGATGCAGAGAGCTCACGGCTGTGAAAGGGGCGTCGACTAGACAGCAGGTAGATACTTCGAGTCCGGTTTGTTCTTCCCTATACAGGGGATGCAGAAAGCTCACGGCTGTGGAAGGGGCGTCGACTAGACAGCAGGTAGGTACTTCGAGTCCGGTTTGTTCTTTCCTATACAGGGAATGCAGAAAGCTCAGGCTGTGAAAGGGGCGTCGACTAGACAGCAGGTAGATACTTCGAGTCCGGTTGGTTCTTTCCTATACAGGGGATGCAGAAAGCTCACGACAGTGTTGATAACACAGAATACACGTGGCGTTCGATGGGGGACACTCGAACAGCAGATCACTGGACTTCCTCCGTTCTCCAGACAACATCAATGATAAATCAGAAACACCGCAAGCTTTAATTCCACCGTCGCTTAATCTCTTCTTCAGCGGCTCCAAACTGCAACACAGGGCAAGGCCGATGGGCACGTGACAGAATTTGGTATAGTAAGCATGCAGTAGCTTCACTTCAAACACACACGGTGAGCACAGCATCAACTCACGTCACTCTTAACCACTCTGTGAAATATAAGGCCCCAGCCCACCTCCTTGTTCTGAACAGCAGGGGCAGTAAGACGGAAGAATATATAGTGATCTCACTCGTGCATCATAACAGCTGTCTTCTCATTACGGTGTCTTGGTATATAAATCACGTATCATACGGCCAGTAAAAGGTTTGCACTTATCTCTACCCAGGCAGGGGACTTGATGTTTCCAAGGCAACTTCTCCTCTGTTTCTTTGTTCCACTCCACCCAATCCTTCGTAGCGGATTCCCTTCCGCGGATCTATCTCGCCAGTCAAGTTGTCCCACAGAAACTCTCAGCCTTCCTCGACGGAACAAGGTCAGGACACAGCACCCGAAAACCAAACACAGAACACTGCACTGAACTTCCTGCACTGAACTCCTCTCTTGGTCTCCCAAAGCTTGGTTTTTATCTGTTTCAAGCCGCTGTGTGTCCCAATCACCAAACAGCCCCTTGATGCGCCGCACCTGCTGTCACTCTGTCATCAGCGGCTGCTGTTGCCATGGTAGCGACGCATATCAGGCTGACTGGGTGTTGCGTCGAGAGCGCTCCGGGCGGAAACATTCCTCCGTGGAATATATAGTTCCGCTGCTGGTTCGTCACCTTGTGACATACTCCCCCGCCAATCCGTTCTAGTCCCGAGAACGGGTTCCGCTCTCCCAGTCTCCATACCTCACCGGGGGTCGACCTCGGTTCTCCCTCTGGGACCGCCTCGGCGGAGACTCGGGTCTCACCGGTCCCGGTGCTGGGCCCAAGCCCCTGGGGACCACTCCCCATCCTACCAGTAACGGCCCTGGTGCTGCCACAACCGGGGGGGCTTCCTCTCTGGGATTTGGGTAGTTCGGGCAAGGGCGAATCAGATTCCGGTGGAGCACCCGTTCTGGGCCCGCTCTCCCCTCGGGTCGGATAGCATACACGGGTTGATCTGGACGTGGCTGTCGTAAGACCACATAGGGCCGAGGCTCCCACCGATCACTCAGCTTACCCTTCCCTTGGCGACGATTATCCCTCACCAAGACTCTCTCTCCTGGGAGCAATGGGGCTTCCCGAGCTGTTCGGTCGTACAGTCTCTTGCTCTTTGCCCCCGCCTGGTTAATCCGGTCCGAGACCCGGCCATACGCCCAGTGGAGTCGCTGGTGGTGCCTCGCCACCCAGTCTGACAAGCTCCCTTCCTCCCCTTGGGTAGCAGCCCCCGTTACTAAGTCGGCCGGTAGCCGCACGTGTCTTCCAAACATCAGATATGTTGGAGCATATCCAGTGGTGCTATGCACGCTGTTGTTATACGCTTGGATCAGTGCCGGAAGCGTATCTGCCCAATGGCCCTGCTGATCCATCTCCAACGTTCCCAATAGGCCCAGCAATGTTTGGTTAAACCTCTCGCATCCTCCATTCCCTTGGGGATGGTACGGTGTCGTGTGGGTCTTCCTACCCCCGTACAGCTGGCACAACTCATGGACCACCCTGGACTCAAAGTTCGGCCCCTGGTCTGAGTGGAATATTTCAGGGCACCCAAAAGGCTGAATCACAGCCCTCCACAAGGCATTTGCGGTGGTGGTAGCAGTTTGGTCCAAGGTGGGAATGGCCCAGGCATATTTGGTGAATAGGTCTGTCACCACCAAGATGTTCTGAATCCGGTCCACCGGCCTTCCCAGCGTCAGATAGTCCATGGCGACCATGTGCATGGGAGCCTTTGCCTGAATCGGGACCAATGGGGCTCGGATCTCCTTCCTGGTCTTAAACAGGGTGCACCTGGGGCATCCCTGAAGGTAGGCCTTGGTAATCCTCTCCATCCCAGGCCAATAGAACTGGCGTCGCAATAGCGAGATCGTCTTCTCCAGGCCCTGATGGCCCAACTGGGTGTGATAGGCCTGTAGCAGGGACCGATGTTGCCCCTCCGGAACTACTATTTGCCAGATCTTCTCGCCCAGGTTAGGGTCCTGGATGGAGCGACAGAGCACCCCCTCCCTCAAAGCCAACCTTTCCCATTGTCCTAGCAACCCTCGAACTGCCTGAGTCTGAGCCCGGCGTTCTCTGGCCTCTGGCCATTTCCCAGTCTGGACCCACTCTCGTACCATCCGCAACCCTTCATCCTCCGCTTGTCTCGACCTCCAACACTGTGGGTCCCAGCCCCAACCATTGGGGGCCTCTTCCTGCGATGACCCAGGCGCTTCCACGATCCCCACCATTGCTCCTTCCTCCTCCTCGGAGCTAGAGTTGGGCCCCTGAACTACTGGACCTGCCACCGGAAACCTCGACAGCACATCAGCATTCGTATTCGATACTTCAGCTGGTAGTCGAAATTCGCCAGTTGTGCCACCCATCTCTGTTCGACAGCCCCCAGCCTTGCCGTCTGAAGATGTACCAGAGGGTTGTTGTCAGTTACCACCAGAACCTTGGTCCCCCACAGGTAGTCCTTGAACTTTTCGCTCATTGCCCACTTCATGGCCAACAACTCAAGTTTAAAAGAACTATAGTTAGCATCGTTCCTCTCTGTCGGGTGTAAGCTTCGGCTGGCGTATGCAATCACCCTCTCCTTCCCCTGCTGTTTTTGGGCTAGCACGGCACCCAGGCCGAGATGGCTGGCGTCAGTGTACAAGATGAAAGGCTGGGAGAAGTCTGCATAGGCCAGAATCGGGGCCTGTAGTAGTTCCTGTTTAAGCCTCCGGAATGCAGCCTCACATGCCTGGTCCCACTGAACCGCGGGAGATCCCCGGCCCCTCGAACGTCCCGTGCCCCCGAGCAGCTGGTTAATGGGCTTGGCGATTTTGGAGAAGTCCTGAATGAACCGCCGGTAATATCCGACAAAACCCAGGAAGGATCTGACCTGTCGCACAGTCTTCGGCGCCTCCCACCCTTGCACAGCCGACACCTTCTCTGGGTCCACAGCGATCCCAGCTGCACTCACCACGTGGCCCAGAAACTTCACCTCTTTCCGGAAAAGCTGACACTTGTCAGGTTGCAGCTTTAGCCCGTATTTGTCCAGGGCGCGGAAAGCTTGCTCCAGATGTTGGAGGTGAGTCTCAAAGTCCGGCGAATAGACAATGACGTCATCGAGGTAGACCAGCGTGGTTTCCGTCAACTGACCTCCCAGGCACCGCTGCATAAGCCGCTGGAACGTGGCTGGGGCGTTGGAAAGGCCAAACGGCATCCGTTCCCACTCGTATAGTCCGAAAGGGGTCGTGAAGGCTGTCTTCTCCCTGTCCCGCTCGTCCACCTGTACCTGCCAGTACCCACTGGCCAAGTCGAGAGTAGAATACCATGCGGACTGTGTAAGACTGGTGAGTGAATCCTCTACTCGGGGCAGGGGGAAAGCATCCCGCTTAGTCACCTGGTTCAGCTTACGGTAATCCACACAGAATCTCCAGGAACCATTTTTCTTGCGCACCAGTACGATAGGGGCGGCCCAAGGGCTACTACTTTCCCGGATAATCCCCTTGTCCAACATTCCTCGCAGGAGGGTGCGGACCTCAGAATACAGGGTCGGTGGCACTGGTCGATAACGTTCTCTACTCGGGGCGGCGTCCCCGGTCGGAATCTGATGTTTTACAATGTCCGTCCGGCCATAGTCCTCGTCGTGAGTCGAGAACAAGTGCTGCCATTTGAGCAGGAAATCCTGGAGCCGCCCAGTCTGTTCCTCTCCCAGTCCTTCACCGCGTAGTGACCCTCCCTGGAGGTGATTAGGCAATTCCTCTCCCTCACTACCCACCGGCGGTCCAGTTCGGGTCAGGGCAACTTCCACTACGGAGGGGCTTACTCGGTTAAACTGCACTTCACCCGGCTCTCTCACTTGTTGCGGGCACACCCCTGTGACTCGGGCCAGACACTGATGTCGATGCAACAGGACGGGGAACGCATTCACGTTCCGTACTTTCACAGAAATCCTCCCCCGCCGTGCTGTGGCTAGCCCCCGAGCTACCTCAAGGTTTGGGCCGTCCGGATGGGGTTCCACCAATACCCACTCTCCCGGGCCATAGAGTTGCGAGGGGAGCCTGGCCCACACCACAGCCTCACTCTGAGCGGGAATGGATAACGCGTATCGGCACGCCGTCCTCCCAGTGCCCTCTCGATCTCCTCGCGTCTCGGCAAGGCGAACCCGCCGACAATCGGCCTTGATCCGGTCCCACTCGTGGCTTTCCGAGGTCGAGGCCGTCTGCTTTAGTCCACCTTGGAACAGTTCCTCCCAACATTCTGCTATAACGTTCATGCCCAACAAGGCGCGATGGTTTCCCAGGCAGGCGTCACGAACGATCACCACCCCTTTCTGGGGGACAACGACTCCATGGATCTTCAAGTCAGTCACCAGGTATCCCACGTATGGGATGTCCAGACCGTTGGCTCCCCGTAGCGTCAACCAGGGGGCTTCTGAGGTGGGGCAATCCTGGCCCTTAAATAGCTCTCGTGACAGGCTCTCAGAGAACAGAGTGACTTGTGACCCAGTGTCTAACAGGCACTGTACTTCCAACCCGTTGACCTGGGCCACTACAATGGGGCAATGCCCCACCAAACATGCTCTGGACTTCGTAATCGATAGGGGGTCTACCATGGGAGTCCCAGCCACTTGACCCACAGTGGCCGGCAACTCTAAAAATCCTCCTGTGATCCCCGACGGGAGCGGCACTGGCGGAAGTAATGACCCGGCTCTCCACAACCATGACAAATGGGGCGTCCCTGTTCGTCCCACCTGAACCGCGGCCCCATTGGCCTAGCTGGGCGTCGCTCTGGGAATCGGCTCCCCGCTGAATAGGTCCGCTCTCGGAGCAATGGACTGGAACGTTCACGCCGGAGCTCTTCTCTAAAGGAGTTGGATAGCTCGGCCAGCTGTTCCTGGATGTCCTTTTTCAACTCCTCTCGTAACGCACGTCTCCATTCCGCTTCGACCGGGCGTGGGGGGTCGACGGGTGCACTCGCAGCCATGCACGTTGAGGGCTCTACCGTGTGATCCCGTTCCAAGGCCAACGCCTCTTGTCTCAGTTCGTCAAAAGACAAGTCCGGGTTCCGGCGGACCTGTATTCGCAGGCTTTGGCGTACGGGGCCTTCCCGTAGCCCCAGGAGGAATTGGTCTCGCAGCAGGCTCTCTTCACCCCCTAGACCATGGTCTTGCCTTCCTCTTAGCCTAGCGAACTGCTCTCTCAGCTGTAGCGTAAATGCCCGGATGGTCTGTCGCGGCCCTTGTTTGCAGTTGAAGAACCGTGTTCGCAGAACGGCTACGGGAGTGGTATCGCCGTATTGCCCCGAAAGGAAGTCAAAGATAGCTTGAGCCGTGGTACGGTTCGCTTCTGGCGCTGCTCGCACTTCCCTCAGTGCTTCTCCTTCCAAGGAATTCAGGATGAACTGTACTCCCTGAGGGGCATCCAGACCTTGGAGCCCGACTAAATATTCGACCTGGGCCCTCCATGTCGACAGACTCATCTCCGATCCCGGACCTTGGTACTTTTGGGCCCAAGGGGCTCCCATGAATATGGGCATGGCTTGTCTTCGTGCTCCCGGTGCCTCTTCTTCTGCCATAACGGCTTCTGGTGGCTCAACTCAGTGGTAAATCCTGCTGACTACGCCAATAATCTGTCACAGGTCGGGAGGGTCGACTGGGTCTACCCCCTCCCTTTAGAATGTACCACTGAGGAGCAGACCAGAAACCAGGCGGACAAGGAAATTAAAATGTAACAAGCTTTATTGATTAAAAGAATTTGTATATCCTAATTAAAATTCCTCCTTCCTCCCCAGCATCCAGTGGCCGCCGGGACGTCGGCTGGACGACAGGTGGGGACTAGGTCCACTCGACCCCCTCGGACTCTTCGGGTGCCGAGGCTCTCGGCAATGTAGGGAACGCGGACCTGACCAGCAGGTAAGTGCTCTAAGCACGACTTATCCTTCTCGGACTCTGAGCGGACTGTCCTCTTCTCGACCTCCCAAGTACAGAAGTTTACAGCGGTGAAGAGGAGCGTCGACTGGACAGCCGGTAGGGACTCCTGGTACGGTAGGTTTCTTTCCTCTGCAGAGGATGCAGAAAGCTTACGGCTGTGGAAGGAGCGTCGACTAGACAGCAGGTAAGTACTTCGAGTCCAGTTTGTTCTTTCCTATACAGGAGATGCAGAAAGCTCACGGCTGTGAAAGGGGCGTCGACTAGACAGCAGGTGGGTACTTCGAGTACGGTTGGTTCCTTCCTATACAGGGAGTGCAGGAGGCTCACGGCTGTGAAAGGGGCGTCGACTAGACAGCAGGTGGGTACTTCGAGTCCGGTTTGTTCTTCCCTATACAGGGGATGCAGAAAGCTCACGGCTGTGGAAGGGGCGTCGACTAGACAGCAGGTAGGTACTTCGAGTACGGTTGGTTCCTTCCTATACAGGGAGTGCAGGAGGCTCACGGCTGTGAAAGGGGCGTCGACTAGACAGCAGGTGGGTACTTCGAGTACGGTTGGTTCCTCCCTATACAGGGGATGCAGAGAGCTCACGGCTGTGAAAGGGGCGTCGACTAGACAGCAGGTAGATACTTCGAGTCCGGTTTGTTCTTCCCTATACAGGGGATGCAGAAAGCTCACGGCTGTGGAAGGGGCGTCGACTAGACAGCAGGTAGGTACTTCGAGTCCGGTTTGTTCTTTCCTATACAGGGAATGCAGAAAGCTCAGGCTGTGAAAGGGGCGTCGACTAGACAGCAGGTAGATACTTCGAGTCCGGTTGGTTCTTTCCTATACAGGGGATGCAGAAAGCTCACGACAGTGTTGATAACACAGAATACACGTGGCGTTCGATGGGGGACACTCGAACAGCAGATCACTGGACTTCCTCCGTTCTCCAGACAACATCAATGATAAATCAGAACACCGCAAGCTTTAATTCCACCGTCGCTTAATCTCTTCTTCAGCGGCTCCAAACTGCAACACAGGGCAAGGCCGATGGGCACGTGACAGAATTTGGTATAGTAAGCATGCAGTAGCTTCACTTCAAACACACACGGTGAGCACAGCATCAACTCACGTCACTCTTAACCACTCTGTGAAATATAAGGCCCCAGCCCACCTCCTTGTTCTGAACAGCAGGGGCAGTAAGACGGAAGAATATATAGTGATCTCACTCGTGCATCATAACAGCTGTCTTCTCATTACGGTGTCTTGGTATATAAATCACGTATCATACGGCCAGTAAAAGGTTTGCACTTATCTCTACCCAGGCAGGGGACTTGATGTTTCCAAGGCAACTTCTCCTCTGTTTCTTTGTTCCACTCCACCCAATCCTTCGTAGCGGATTCCCTTCCGCGGATCTATCTCGCCAGTCAAGTTGTCCCACAGAAACTCTCAGCCTTCCTCGACGGAACAAGGTCAGGACACAGCACCCGAAAACCAAACACAGAACACTGCACTGAACTTCCTGCACTGAACTCCTCTCTTGGTCTCCCAAAGCTTGGTTTTTATCTGTTTCAAGCCGCTGTGTGTCCCAATCACCAAACAGCCCCTTGATGCGCCGCACCTGCTGTCACTCTGTCATCAGCGGCTGCTGTTGCCATGGTAGCGACGCATATCAGGCTGACTGGGTGTTGCGTCGAGAGCGCTCCGGGCGGAAACATTCCTCCGTGGAATATATAGTTCCGCTGCTGGTTCGTCACCTTGTGACACGACTGTAGTCTAAGTGTAAGAGGGGTTACGGCTCTCTAAAAGATTGGAGAACCACTGAACTAAGCAACAGGGATATGTAGAATTGCACAACTGCTACTGCTAAAGAGTGCATTGTCAATACAGCCTATTACCTTAATTCAAATGTCTCATAAGCTTAATTGAATTGGCCTAAAGCGAAAAATTATAATGTCATTTTTTGTCTAAAAACTACATATAAAATAGCTACCAAAATTAATGTCGGTAACTGAAGTTTGACTTTGTCAACTAAAACTATGAAAGACAAAATTACTAAAATGTGACCAATAAGACCAATAAGCATTTTCATCTGAAGACTAAGACTAAAACAAAAATGGCTGCCAAAATTAACACTGTCGTGCTGAACATTTTCCTGTTTTTTTTTTTTTGTCGTGGTAAAGTCTTAAATTTGCCTTTTAGAGGACTTAAAAAGGTCTTAAAAGTCATTAAGTTTGCTGTTAAAAAATGTGCAGATACCCTGTTACCATTTGCACGTCTTTTTAAGTCTTACCAGTTTAACATTCAAGCAATTTTAATCTATCAGTGCTCGCGCGCTCTCTGGGATGACTATGCGCACATTCATAGAAAATCCGCCTCAAGAACAGCTGAGCTGGCCAACAAAAGTTATTTTTCACGGATTATATTGCTTTATCACACAAAACTGTGTCAATTTCGGTCTTCGTGAGTAGGCTATACTCTAATCATAGTTGGTTTTGTCTTTAATAAGCATAAAACGCATGCCAGTACAATGAACACAGAATCCGTGCACTAGCTCTTAAAGTGACAGCAACCATATGTGTCGGTCATTAATTTTGTCGTCAAAACAGCAAAAGAGAGCTTTAAGTTAAAGGAATCAGGATTGATAGCCTGTGTTTAATTTATTCAGTTTAATCTTACCACAAGTTAAAAGAAGCTTACCTCAAGGGCATCAAAGATGTAGGTGTCTTTGTTTCCGCAGTAGTTTCAATTTTGATATTTTTAGGTCAAACCGTTCTTGTCTGTCAGTCATATAATGCAGGTCTATGTTCACCACCTCAAAGAGCATGCACAGAGAAGTCCAAATTAAACATGATTTAATGACTCGTAAATGTAAGTACACATTGATGGCCTAAGACACGAAACGAGTGGTTTGTGTGAGAAAACGAACAGTATTTATATCGTTTTTACCTCTTGTAAACACAGCCACGTCCAAGTTTTCTAAGGGCGCGGGCGCTTCGGTCTTTTCCGGCAAGCGGCGGAAGTGATCTCTCGCTCGTTTATGTCACTAATACAATTGTTTTATTTTTTATTGTATTTTATTGATTTCTTTTACGACGGTTTAAACATCCCGGATAAGCACAAATTAGTACCATTTTAATTAGCCGTATTACCTACAATCTCTGTTCTGTGTAAGCAATGAGTGACGTACACGCGCGAGAGATCACTTCCGGCGCTTGCCGGAAAAGACCGAAGCGTCTGTGCCCTCAGATGACTTGGACGTGGCTGTGTTTACAAGTGGTAAAAACTAGTGCTGTCAGTTAAACGCATTATTAACGGTGTTAACGCAAACCCATGTTAACGGCGTACATTTTTTTACCGTGAGATTAACACTCTTTTTGGCCTAGCAAACTTTTTAGTTTTTTTCACATGCTGTTGCAACAACTAGTAACGTTAGAAAAACTACAATATCACACCGGACAGCTAGACCGGAAACAAAACAACAGGCACGCCCCACACACTTGTTTGGGCTTGCGCGCCAGCCAAAGAGTAGTAGGCTAACGTTATGTTTTGAGTGGATGGCGCGAGCGCGTGATGCCGATCTAGAGACGTGCACTCCCAACGCAATAGAGTGCGGCGCGGGACTAGACTTGATGGCCGAGTGCGGGCGGTAATGCACTCACTCTGTGTGTGCGGGTATGGGAGAATAAAGCGATTCACGGGACTCCCGCAAACTAGAAATATCTATGAATAAAACATAAAAATTAATACATTTTTATTCATATGTTGCAGAAAAGCAAGGAGAACAACTAAAACAAAATAGAAACGGTTTACAGGCCAGAGTTTCTTTTTAAAACATGTTTGCAGCGTTGAGCAATGTAGCCAATCACAGACGTATTGATTTTTTTTAACGCAATGGCCAATCAGAAGCATTTAAGATAGACTCCCCTCATCGCTCAAAACTGACTTTGTTCAGTGCTGAATTCTGTTTGCTGGCAAATCCTCTAATTATAACAAACAAAGTGTATATATTATGGAAGCTTCATTGTGCAGTCAGCTTCATTGATAATAACAGAGATGTGTGTGATCTCGGTGAACTGATGTCAGCTTTTTAGGAATTAAGGGAGAACACTTTGCGCGCAGTCAAGCCACACCGTGCACGCAGCCTGCCGTGATTTTATGTTATAACAGTGGTTGGTGTGTTAATGCTTTAACCCTCTGGGGACCAGGGTGTTTTTGGGGCATTTGGGATGTTTTGACATCCACTGATTTTTGTGCTTTTTTCAGTTATTCATAAACATGTTAATGGCACAGGTGTAAATTCACTCTATATAGCACAAACGGGGCTATCATATTATGTGAGCAACATGTATGTACATGTTTGTATTTTTGAGAGAAAATTATTTATGCATGGTTATTGAAAAAAATAAAAATAAAAGTTTCTGAAATAAGGCCACAAAACACATACTAAATATGTGTCCACAATACTTTTGACTAATGGATGCTGTCGCCTAGAGTTTTTGCTTCAAAAGGATCTGAAAATCATCCTGACTGGTGTATCGCGGTGTATCACAGGGACGCGTTTCTGGTCCACAGAGGGTTAATAACAAATAATTTATCAGGAGCATTTATGCTGATGTGTACGGTGGCGACATGTAAGCGAAAGTATTTGGAGGTAGCCTACAGAAAAAAGTCTATTTGCGGGCGGGAGAAAGTAACATAGAAAGTAGCTGAGAACGTCAGTTATAACGATCTACGTATTTAAAAAGTTATTGTATGGACGCATGCATGGACTCGCACCGGCAAGATCTCTCAGATCTTTTAAAAGAATATCAGACAGGACGAAGTTTGAGTTTTACAATTTTATTATATGCGTTGCCTTTGTGATGTTCTTTTCTCTTTTTGTGTTCTGTGTTAAATTGTAAAGCACTTTGGTCAACTTGTGTTAATTGTGCTATATAAATGGTTGATATTGCTATTACTGACGCAATGTTGAGTGAACAGATATCAAAGAGGAAACTCAGAGTATGTTCATGTTCTGCCGGTAGAAGGTGAAAGAAAACATAATAGAAGAGTTTGATAACGAATCATGTAAATGATGATTTGCACAGAATATCTGATAAATGACACTGCTGATACGCTAAACAGAAACCATGAGTTCAGCTACATAAAAAGATCTGATTAATAATTCCTGACTGTCATGTGTTTTCTCCCCATCAGATTCCCATCAGCTCACTCTGGATCCAAACACAATGAATAAACTCCTCCGTCTGTCTGAGAGGAACAGAGTGATTACTGGCATTCTCACAGAGCAGCCGTATCCTGATCATCCAGACAGATTTGATGCGTATAATCAGCAGGTGTTGTGTAGAGAGAGTGTTTGTGGACGCTGTTACTGGGAGATTGAGTGGAGTGGGATGTTTGGTGTGGATATATCAGTGTCGTATAAGAGCATCAGCAGGAAGGGACGGGGTATTGAGTGTGTGTTTGGATGTAATGATCAGTCCTGGAGTTTGATCTGCTCTCCCTCAAAGAACTTATTCATTCACAATAACATATGGACTGAACTCCCTGTAGTGTCCAGCCATAGAATAGGAGTGTATGTGGATCACAGAGCAGGAACTCTGTCCTTCTACAGCGTCTCTGACACAATGAGCCTCATCCACACAGTCCAGACCACATTCACTCAGCCGCTCTATCCTGGGTTTTATGCTTTTATTGGATCATCAGTGAAACTGTGTTGATGAATCAGAACAGATTGTAGAAAGATTCTACCCATAACACTTTGAACTGCATGAGAAATAAGTATCAATGATTTGTTATAGTCTCCTATTTTTTGTTTTGTGTAATGAAGATGAGGTTCATTTTTTTGTCAACACATGACCCATAAATACCAACACTTACTATTCTAGAAATCTATTATTTAAAAAAAAAAAAAAAAAAAAAAAAAACGGTGTTATGTGTACTCTGCTAGACTAACTGGGACTAGTCACAGGACTTACATATTGTTTCCCTATTGTTGTTTTAATTGCTTCTATTGCTCTCATTTGTTAGTCGCCTAGGATTTTAGCATCTCCTAAACTATATAATGTAAATGTAATTTATTGTTTTTTAAACCCTTAACTGAAACCCCCTTTTTGAGAATGGACGTAAAAATACACTATCCAAACCTAAATGGTTGTAATTCAAGAATATTTGAACCAACCTAAGTTTAACCAAATATACTGTACTAAATATTTTTTCTTATATTTAATATATATATGTATTTACTAAATATTTTTTACTATAAAATTAAAGCCATATGTTTATCCAAGCTGTGTTCCACATTTAAAGCTACACTGTGTAATTTTTTAAGTTGATTCTTAGCAAAAAAAAAACGATTTTGTTCTTTCAAAATGATATGTGCTCATTCATGTGTAGTTTCTTCCACCAACTAATCAAGTATTCTCGTAAGCGTAGAATCTGCCATTCATAATACATACGAGCGAGTTGCTTGAATAGCGGCAGACATCTTGTGCCTCCATCTTGAAAATACATTAGCCAAAGACATAACTGGAAATTCAAGCTTTGCCTCTCGCGCTTTTACAGTCAGTGGCACTGTGATGAATGTGAGGGGGAGATTACTCGCGACTGCCGGAAGATTTGAAAGCTTGTTGAAGATGGAGGATCACGCCTATTCTACAGGACATGTAACAGAGTCGCAAAGGAAGCGAAAGAGAGAATTAAAACAACAACACAACAGGCAAACAAAACCAAAAGTCAATATTGGAGGGGCTTTTCCAAGATGGAAAGAGCTCATGAGGAGCAAGGATTTTAACCCTCTGGGATTTAAGGTGTTTTTGGGGTCCTTGAGATGTTTTGACATGCCCTGACATTTGTGTTTTTTTTCAGTTGCTTATAAACATATTAATGGCACAGGTGAAATTACACTCTATTTAGCACAAACAGGGCTACCATAATATGCGAGCAACATGTATGTACATGTTTGTATTTTTGAGAGAATATTGTTTATGCATGGTTATTGAAAAAACAAAAAATGAAAGTTTCTGAAATAAGGCCACAAAACACATACTAAATATGTGTCCACAATACTTTTGACTAATGGAAGTTGTCGCCTAGAGTTTTTGCTTCAAAAGGATCTGAAAATCATCCTGACTAATCATTCACATAAAACAATAGATTGTTTTAAATTGTGAAAAAAAATTTTTGTTTGGAAAGGCAATATGCGGTGGGGTATGAATGGCCCAACCCCATCATGAATAATTAGGTGGTTCTCCCCTGACAAGACAATTATCCTGCATAATGAGCCTTTCATTCAGGTGTGTCACACAAGAAAGAATGCAAGAATGTTTCCAACTCTAACTTTGAACCAATTCTATAGAATGGCCCATATAACCTATTTGAACAGGAGTTGTTTCCAGATATGACTAAAAATGTGCTTTTGACTTTCATTTATATTTTGATTTTATCTATACACACACACACACATACATATATATATATATATATATATATATATATGGGCCATTCTATAGAATTAGTTCAAAGTTTTGAAAAGAAAATTGTCTTTTTCCATAAAAAATGTCTTATAAAGTATTCTTTTTTTAAAGTAGGCCAATACATTATCATACATATTTCAAAGTTAAGGATTCATTTGTTTGATATAGCTTGCAATGGAACAAACACTATAACAGTTGATTCTATATCGCGGTTAGAACAAAGCACAAGAATAAAAAACGTACACAATTCTCAGCACTTATTCTGAGGTAAATGTCCCAGGATTATTCCTCAAAGCCTCGCAAGACGACATAGTACATTAATCTGATTATAATTTATGTGTTTTACCGAGTTTATGTGTGCGTTTACATGTCTCTATGTGTTGCTTCAGATCATTTGCGTTTGAATAGTGCGCGCTCTCCGTGGGAGTGTCAGATTAGCAGAATAATGAGATGCGAGAACGAGTGAGAACGGCTGACATCACTCTCTTTTTATATAGATTACATAAACAGAATATTTATTTTAGTTTTGAATTAGATAATTTAAAAGTACACACTTAAATGATTATAAAGATATATAGTTTTGTTTAAATTTAGAGACGTGCTCCAGAAAACAAGTTCACGGAGAAGGAGAGGCAGAACGCACACCCTGTGTGTTTTTTCTTTATTTTACAAAAGCACAATGTTTTACTTTGATTGTAAGTGGACACATAAAAAAATAGACATTTAACACTTTATTATTTCATATTTCTTAAGTCTGTATGACCAGAAATGATGGAGTATTTTAAGTCTATTTTTCTGCTATGTGAAAAAAATCACGCACGTTGCGCCAGCGCGATAGCCGACCCCAGAGGGTTAAAAGGGACGCAAAGTTGTCTGCTTTCTTCTCGACAGGTAATTCAGCCTATTTGTGTAAATTCAAAGTTTTATAGTTTCTTGGCTAACTATAGCTGTGCAGAACGCTAGAACGACGTCTAGGATACTTTTCCTCGCGTCAATGATGGAAAAGGATTGTTTACCTTGTGACATAAATCTGTGTGCTGCGACGGATGACAGGCGATGAAAAGTTTTACTGGCGCCATTTGTAGGCTATATCAAAGGGCACTGTAAATTTGAGTTATTCTTTATTTCTTTTACTTTGTACACAATGTAGCCTAATCTGATAATGCCGATTCCAAGGGTGACGTCTGGATGAATACTGGTTAAAACGCCCTCGGAATGGGAGGGGCTAGAAAGTAATATTCAGTTGGTAGTCATATACAATTTTACCGTTAGATGGGAGAAAATCTTACACAGTGTAGCTTTAAAGTTAATATCACAAAAATGTAAGATCCTAATGAGATTTTGTTTAGGTGTAATACCAAAAATAGCCACCAGGCGACACACATTTGCTTACATTTTTTATGCATTCTGCCATAACAAATTTATTAATTTCTGTCCAAATACCTCTTCTATCAAAAAATATGGAACCTTGAGATTCAGACCTTTCTGACAATGTGTTTTGTCAAGATTAGAAAAGGTTTTGATTATAAATTATGCAACATGACCCCAATATGCCCAATAGGGTAGGAGCCCGCTAAAAGAATTTAGATTACCATTTCTATGGTAACGCCACATCCAATTTCAAAACAGGTTTCACAGAATGAATTTTGAGTTTGTTAGCTTTTGAATGAATTCTAATTTATGATAATTACTAAAATATGTGATGTAAAAAGTAAGGAGATAAAAAATATATATATAATTTTTTTTAATATATTGAGAGGATAATATTTATTTTTTTATGGACAAATATTAGAATATGTTGTATTATGAACCTTTAGCATGAAAACTAAAGTTTCAATTAAAAGTGTGTCCATCGACTTTGTGTGACAAAGGTCAGAACTGATGTTATGATGTTGATTTTTTAAGAGCTCAATCTTGTCATAAATTATTCTATTACTGTTCCTACATAATTTGTAACAAAAAACAGTGATAAAATATCGATTTAGGAGTCTTAGACATTTCCAACGATATATAGTTTGTCATGATTAGATTAGGATTTTATTATAATATAGTGAAGTAAACTTGGTGACAAGAAATGTTAATATACCATTTAAGATAAGTGAATTATGTTTTTGTTAGAATTCATTGATTGGATATGGAAGTGTTGGGTTGATTACGACGGTTTAGGGTCGAGGAGATAACAATAAAGAGATCTGAATAATTTTCCACCATTTCTATTTTTATTATTACTATTTAAAAACATAACACAACAAAGAAGGAAATGTGACTTCAGGGCTGAGTCAGACCAAAACAATAAAGCAGGGCTGTCCAAACTCGGTCCTGGAGTGTCACTGTCCTTCAGAGTACAGCTTCAATTTGCCTCAACACACCTGCCTGGAAGTTATTAGTGTGACTAGTAAGACCATAGGTTCTGTTATGAAGCAGCAGGAAGCAGAATCCAAGTGCAGCAGTGTTTTTATTAAATAAAGACTAGAACTTTGACAAACTAAGACTCTGGAACAGAACAACATCAAGAACTCACAGAGACTGAACTAGACACAGGGCTTAAATACATACTGGACTAACGACGAGACAATGACAACATGACACAACAGACAGGGGAACACAAGGCAAGATCACATGACTAGAACAGGGGAACACATGACAGTCAAGAACCAGGAACAAGAAACAAAAACCAAACCGTGACATAGCCCCCCCCTCTATGGGCGGCTCCCGACGCCCATCAAAACAAAACATAAGTTCAGGAGGGTGGTGGAGCGGAGGCGGTCTTGGGGGAGGGATGGAGGGCCAGGCCCATGCAGGGGAACGGATCCAGGACATGGCAATGGAAGGCCTTGGCCGTGGAGCGTGGGTGTACTAGACCGTTCAGGAGACCAGGGCGGACCAGGCTGTGCAGGAGACCAGGGCGGACCAGGCTGTGCAGGAGACCAGGGCGGACCAGGCTGTGCAGGAGACCAGGGCGGAGCAGGCTTTGCATGAGACCAGGGCGGAGCATTCTGTGCAGGAGACCAGGGCGGAGCAGGCTGTGCAGGAGACCAGGGCGGAGCAGGCTGTGCAGGAGACCAGGGCGGACCAGGCTGTGCAGGAGACCAGGGCGGAGCAGGCTGTGCAGGAGACCAGGGCGAAGCAGGCTGTGCAGGAGACCAGGGCGGAGCATTCTGTGCAGGAGACCAGGGCGGAGCAGGCTGTGCAGGAGACCAGGGCGAAGCAGGCTGTGCAGGATACCAGGGCGAAGCAGGCTGTGCAGGAGACCAGGGCGAAGCAGGCTGTGCAGGATACCAGGGCGGACCAGGCTGTGCAGGAGACCAGGGCGGAGCAGGCTGTGCAGGAGACCAGGGCGGACCAGGCTGTGCAGGAGACCAGGGCGGAGCAGGCTGTGCAGGAGACCAGGGCGAAGCAGGCTGTGCAGGAGACCAGGGCGGAGCATTCTGTGCAGGAGACCAGGGCGGAGCAGGCTGTGCCGGAGACCAGGGCGAAGCAGGCTGTGCAGGATACCAGGGCGAAGCAGGCTGTGCAGGAGACCAGGGCGAAGCAGGCTGTGCAGGATACCAGGGCGGATCAGGATGTGCAGAGGACCAGGGCTGAGAAGCCCCCTCGGGCAGCCACGGTGGAGACGACTCTTCGGGCGGCCACGGCGGAGAAAACCCTTTGGGCGGCCACGGTTCAGTTCAGTCCACAGTTCAGGGAACCGGCGTGGCCTCCATGGTCCCATCGTGGGACCTACTGCCCCCCCAAAAAAAATTCCTGGGGGAAGCTTAAGGGTAGAGCTAGAGCTGGAGCAGGCACCGGCTCAAGTACATACACCGGCTCAGGAATAGACACCGGCTCAGGATATACTGGTTCGGCGGCGGCCATCTTGTCTGGGGACACTGGCTCGGCAAACGTGACGTGAACAGTCTCTCGCTCGGCGTGCATGACGTTAACAGTCTCTGGCTCGGCGGGCATGACGTGAAGTGCAGGCTCAGCAGGACTGACGTGAAGGAACTCGGGCTCGGCAGAACCAACATGAAGAAACCGATTTCATGGGGAAGTGCATATAACTTGCTGTATTAATACTTATTCTTTGTAGCAATAAAAAACAAAAGAAAATCAAACGAGCGTGGAGGACAAAAAGGTTGGAGAGACAGGGTCAGCATGGATTGTCTGTTCTTCAGCGAGAATTAGAGGTATGACTTTTAACTGTTTTAAAATGTTTACAGTAGTGCGCTAGCAAGGGCTAGATTGTTTACAGTTGTTTGGCAACATGTTAACACTAGTTTTAGTCCAGTAATTTTATGAAAAAAGGTTGAACAAATTGCAACAGATGCAAACTCAACTGAATTTGTATCCTCAATATGTCCTGAGTAAGGAAAAAAAAAAACCCGAAGAATCCCTTTAGGGGAAAGTTTCGAAAAAGACCCAAATATATCCCATTCATACGCCTATACATTCTTTTTCTCTCGGGAATAGGGTAAAAATATTAACCTTTAGATATCACCATGAAAATTACTGAGTTGATTACTTGCATCAAGAAAAACAAAAAATGTATTACAAGTTTTTTGAAATTGTTTGTTAACATGGACAAACGGTGCATAATATAATTACTTATTAGCTCATTTGCATAATTACCCAAACAGATCTAAACATTGGGTATAGCAGGTGAAAATGTTTTTTTGAATCTTGTTGACATATAACAGTAAAAGACTTAATGTTAAGGTGTGAATGGAACCCATTTAGGCTACCCATGAACATTAATGCAGGAAGAAGTACTTTAGAAAGCCTTTATTAATTATTATTGCAGAGATGGGGTTTGGGCATTGAGTGCATTGTGTACGTAATTAGATTTTTTGATCCAGACACTTTTTATTTTATCTACTTTTTGTCTTCTGCATTCTCCGTGTCCTTACCCATGTCTCCTGTTCTTCCCTCAGATTTATCCCACAGAAACAGTCCCACTGACCCAGCCCCAAACCCCATCTCTGCCATAATAATTAATAAAGGCTGGTTTCTAAAGTACTACTTCCTGCATTAATGTTCATGGATAGCCTAAATGGGTTCCATTCAGACCTTAAATAGTTTACTGTTATGTGTCAACAAAATTCAACAAAACATGTTCACCTGCTATACCCAATGTGGTATTTATGCAAATTAGATGTAATCTAATATGCAATTAGATTATGCACCATTTGTCCATGTTAACAAACAATTGCAAAAAACTGTGTTTTAGTCAAATTTAAATCAAATAGGTGTTATTGTATTCCAAAATAGAAGCAGGAAATGTAGCAACCTTATTTAACAGGTCTGGTCACCAGGAATGTGTAGCTGTAACAGTGGTGATCAGCAAGTAACGTTAATTTAGCAAATTCACTAAATTTCTTGCCTTCTTGTGCAAGATGCAGACATGTAACATTAAATCGGTTGGATTGCTCCGTCTCTCTATTTAAATTTCTCTCCGATTATTACTGTATCCTATTGATATGGGGATACAGGGTTAAGCTTATTAAAAATATGATATTTTTTTTCTGTATATTTGGAGGACAGATCAGGCTTCAAAGAGCTGCTGTGGGTGACATCAGAAGAGTTTGAAATCCTGCTAGGGAGAGTAGAACCACTGATCACCAGGCAGAACACCAAGATGAGGCGGGCAATTACGACCAGGGAGAGGCTCTCCTTGACCCTCAGATTCTTGGCAACAGGTTTGTATTTATAACAAATGTACAGGTTTGTCTCTTGTGTTTTCAGTTTACAGTAATTAGGGCCAAAGCACTGAAAGTGTCTGCATTGAACTGCATTGGCCACCAAACTCAGTCAACATGATGTCAATAAACATTTAGGATGCTAAATTGTGCTTGGATATTGGATCTCAAATGGTGTTGTTATGGAGTGAGATTCAATCAATGAAAAAACAGGGAAACAGGAAAACATACAAATGGCTTTGACATAGTCTACTTACATTTACCATTTTAAACCTGTGATATTTTCAACTATCGAAATTTTTTATGAAATGAATGCACTATATTTTAATTAAATAATATTTGTGTTTCTGTTGAAGGTGAAACCTACAAATCATTGAGTTTCCAGTACCAAATTGGGGCCACTACTGTATCTGATATAGTGAAGGACACGTGTGGCACTACATCAGGTCTTAAAAGATGATTTTCTAAAGGTTAGAATTCCCTAATATTTTTATTATTAGTATCACAATAACAAACAATATGTCATACAGTATTTACAAATATGAAGACAACCAACATAGTTCGAAAATGACAAACTGAAAGAGGAGAAAACACAAACTGTGGTGGGCATAAGTGTCTGCACCAGTCTGTCTTCGTCTTCACTACACTTCCCAGAATCCTTTTTGTCTGAACTCACTCCCTCAATAACCCACCTGTTCATCGTCTTCAGCATCCGTGTCACCTGTCCTCACCTCATTATTTTTCATTTGTATCTGTATTTAGTTTCCATTTGCCCAATCTGTCATTCATTCATTCATACAACTATCAAAAGCTGTTTGTGGCTGGGCCTTGTACTTTTATTATCACTTAATCCAGATAGCACTGACTACGCCACCTTGGGAATTGCACCCAAGGAAATATGAAAGAAACACAGGTTCTGTGGTGCAGTGAAATGACAGAGTCGCGTCATACAATAAACAAATGAATCATTTTATTTGTTTAGGAAAAACATTCCACTGACATCATTTAATCATGGTATAAATCACTGGTACGTTTATTATAACAATACTTAGAATATTACAATGTTAAAAGAACATTCCTCCAGACACACCTCATTCAAACACTGAATCACATCAAACTAAACAACAGAAAAAGGAAAATACTATACCGTTACCACCAAACAAAACAAACAAATTAATTATAAAAATAATTGAAACTACAAGACTAAAGCTTACCTTGGGGGTGGCAAACTGGCTGTAAGAAATTGTGCTCTTATGTGTGAGCACGGCAAACAAAATAGGATGAGGTGCTCAAACTCTGGTGCTCCAAACTCACAGCAAATGTGTTTCACTCAAGTGACTAGCCTCCCCCACGGCACACTCAGCCTTGACTCGAACAAAAGGAGAAATTATAGGTGTGGTAAAAATACAAAATCGTCACAACAATCACATCAGACACAAATATGATGATTGACCAAGTCAGTTGGTGCACGGATAACCCGTCCTACCTCGTCGCCATTGAGGACCCCAACGTACTAAAAGGGTGACGGTTAGATGGACACACTAACGTTACCCACTGTGAGATAGTTACACCACACAGCCACTACGGCCCAAATCACACTGGTCAGACCAACTTCCATACAGAAATAACAAAATAACCCAAACCATACAATAAAACACAGAAACGAATAAAATTATGGAAAACTGAGAAAAATATCCATTCACGAAAGACAAAGAAAATAACCTAATCACGAAAAACATCAGAGCGACTTGAGTTAACCATCACATGGTACGCGAGAGACTGCAAAAAAACCCATAACAATCAGACAAGGATTTACTCCAGTCGAGGGATATAAAACATTCACATATCATACATCCCACACAAGAATCACACGTCACAATGTCAGGATGCACTCGCGAATGTTCTGCTAAAACACACAATAACCCCCATTAAACTCGACTTACACCATAGAAACCACAAAACATTGTGATAGCCGACATACCTTAAACGTACAGTATGTAATTTTTGGTCACCAGGGGTCACTCAATCAAAATAATAACAAAAGACGTACTTTGATGATGCCGGGAAAGAGCGTGGGCTCATGGGAGTTGTTGTCGTAGTCAATGACAACCAGCCATCTAGCATCACCAGCAGAAAACATGTTCACTGACGAGGTAATGTATTGTTATTTATATTATATCTCTATTCTTGTTACGTTTAGTTACGGCTATTCACTTTATGTAATGCCATTCTAATGAAATTGCCATGAGGTAACGTTAGCTAACAAAATGTTAACTTGCTAACTTTAGCTAATGTAAGATGAGTCGACAAACGTTAATGTCCTACCCTGGTCCTGGAGAAATACTGTCCGGAGTCCGGACTGTTGTCAAAATGTTACAGTATAATTTTCATCTGTTAAAGAGCACATCATTTGGAAATTTGCGTTTGAGCCAAATGCTCAAAAATACATTTTCATGTGAAAATGCTTGGCAAATAGATTTTTTGGTATGTTTTAAAAAATATTTTAGAAAGAAGTTGCTAATGCTCACCAAGGCTGCATTTACATTACAGTAAAAACAGTTATATTTTGAAATATTATTACAATTTAAAATGACTTTTCCATTTGGATTTATTTTAAAATTTAATTAATTTCTAGGATGTCAAAGCTGAATTTTCAGCATCATTACTCTTCAGTGTCACCTTCACATATGCTAATTTGCAGCTCAAGAAACATTTATTATTATTTTCAATGTTATGCTGCTTAATATTTTTGTGGAAACCAAAAGAACAGCGTTTATTTTAAAATATAAACTATCGGTCTGACGACGAGAAAGCAGCAGACAGTGCAGCAGGTAAGATGCTAACATTAGCTACTCGTTATATTAGCTGATATTAGAGATTCCGGAAAATACACGGATAAAGTGACCCGGGATTTGACCCGGTTTCGTTTGATTTTGGTTCATTCACACTGCCAGTGATTTTCCGGAATCAGAGAGTGCGTTCACACACAACCCGTAAAGACACGTGACATCGATGTGACATGTAATGTCTCAGTAGCGTCTTAAGTTTGCTTATTTTTCATATTGTATCACTTCACTTTAGCGTCATCATTACGACACGGCATTGATTACGGCTTTTGTTCACACAGCGCGCGTTCCGGGACTGAACACAGCAATGTTACTAGGTCCCCAACCCGGCATCAATCCCGGGTCGTGTTTGCGTTCACACAGAAGGCGTTCTGGCAATTTCCCGGTATCAACGCGCTGTGTGAAAGGGGCTTTGCAGTCTGCGGCATTGGGTCACTAACATAAACCTTTCCACATGAGACAATGTTAACCATCACAGCTAACACTGTAGTTCAGTGTTGTGTTACTCACCTGAAGTCAAACAGGACGGAGGAACTAGAGGGGACTGTTGAACCATTAAGGCCATGTTTCAGTAACTTTATACAATATATAACCCACCGACTTGTCATCCTTCTTGCAGATAGAGATGTTTCACTTGGACATGAAGGACCACTTGGGGTCACAGCTTTGGGTCAGAGATTTGCTGCAGTGTTTCCAGAAGTGTTCACCCGGTCACAGCCAAGCTATGGCTCGTTCTGTAAAAACTGGATCAATAGACACCACTAGACTCAAGACTTTTTCACTCACTCGGACACATTGACACTTCATTCTCAAGTATTGTAGTTTATTTTCTCCTCCTAGTTTTTTTATATGACCTATAAATTACATGGTTTTATTTTGTTTGTTATATCTTGCAATTCCCTTCTGTACTTTTCTGTTCTCGATGTAATTGTTGTTGTGGTGCCTAAATTCCCCCATGAAATGAGTAAATTACCCTGGTTCTCCTTACATTAATCTAGACAATACATCCAGAGTTTCACAATAAAGTTGAACACCGTAGTCACGTTGCTCTGTGCTTGGTTGAGGTAGAAGGGCAAAGTCTGCTTCAGTAAGCTGCCTTGGAAGCGTAGGTGGCTTTCACATTGGCAGTTTAGTTCGGAACGGGGCACGGTTCGCATGAAAAATCGCTAATGTGAACGTTGTCATGGGACCCGAGTGCGCACTGGGGTACTGAACCCAAGACTACCTAGAGGAGGTGGTCCGAGTTCGGTTGCTCCCGAACCATGCCGTGGTTCGCGTGAATAAGAAAGCAACACGGATTCGGGTGCGCACTTGTTCAGGAAGTAAAGTAGTAACCTGCGCTTATTGTGATGTATTCAGTTAAATAAAACACTTGATAGTGTTGATGCTGATGATTTACCTTGGATACGAGCGAGTGTAGTGTATTCATGCATTGCGAGTGGAATCAGGGCAACAAAGTTGGAAATCCACTGTCTCCTCAAAATAGTCTGTTTGCAAGCAGCAGAAGTCCGTCTTATATGAGACACACGCACAGTAAACCTGTATTGTTCACTCAACTGCGCATAATAGCAGCGAATTAATAAAAAAAACACAATATTAACCCGCATTCTGTTTTCTATCATGCGCCGTGCACGTTTGCAATGACGTCATATGCACGCAAACGCACCAGGGTTCGACAGAATCAAGTTGAGTGTGAAAACCAGACCAACGCTGCGGGGGGTGCCAGGAACAAACGCGCTCGGGCCGCAGCAAACGAGCCCAGTGTAAAAGCCCCCTCAATCTCTGGAATGTCTGTTGTGATGAGAGAGGACCCAAAAGCGAGATGTCTTTAATATAAATTTGGCTGTCCACAGGAAAAACAAACATAAGAGTTCAGGGGAGTCCGTAGAACTCATTAATAGCCTGTAGGCTTATAACGAGAAAACAAACCCCCTTTTTCAGGACAGCGTGGCACAGGATGTGGCCAAAGAAGCAGAAAACAGGTAGCGATCTTCGAGTCACATGTGAAGTCAGAGGTAGCAGGTCGCTGGATGAGGTCGCAGTTCAGGTTCTCGGATATAGGTAGACTGGAGAGAATTCAGAGAGCATGTAACAGGATAAACAGACTTCTTCCTGCCGTAGACAGCGCTCCAGTAAGGACACGGACAGGACAGGACAGGACAGGAGAGATAGAGAGCAAACTGTACACATGTAGATTGAGATTGCAAGGAATAATCTGACTAAGGCTGCATTTACACTGCAGGTCTTGATGCCCAAATCCGATTTTCTGACTATATCCGATTTTTTTGACGACCCGCTTACATCATCTTTTAAAAGTGACCCGTATCTGATTTTTGCATTTACACTATACACTGCTGAAACTACCAAATGTACACTTTCTGACCCGGAAAAGGAAGTAAAACAGCACGAAATACAACGGATGCAGATGCGAATAAAATTATCCAGTGTTTTGCTTTCGTTTTGTATATTTGTTTTTTAAGCTTTGTATCTTATGGTGGTACTGTAGCCACGAGCGCTTAAAACCGTGCCTCCCCATATCTCGTGAAATGTCTTCAAACACGGATTTATTTCTGTAACAACCCTGCATTTTTGCGTGCACTGTCTCTTCGCCCCAAACACTTAAAAGCCTCCGCATCGCTCCACTGTGTGTATCCTTCTCCCTCGCGCCTATAATAAGAATGTGATCGCGCAGTTGTGGTGTCCGCCTGAGTTGACGTCCCTTTTTTAATGACGTACGACTCGCATTTACTGGGGAATATCCGATTTGTCTGCTTACATGGCACACGCAAATGCACATATCCGATTCATATCCGATTTATTACCACATATGAGTGAGGCCTGGATCCGATCTGAGAAAATCGGAATCCATGCGTTTTTTTCCTGCTTACACGTTCATGGGTCATATCCGATCTGTGCCACATGAGAAAAAAAAATCGGATTTGGGTCACTTGAACCATGCAGTGTAAATGGGGCCAAAGAGAGGGAAAGAGAGAGCTAGAAGAAACAGGAAAAATCAGGGGAAAAGAGGGAACAGCTGGGAGTCAATCAGCGCGGCGGATGTAGAGAGTGAAAACAGCTGAGGGTGATGCGATAACGAGAGAGAGAGACAGGCTGTGTCCGAAATCTCCAATCAAACCACTACTCCCTAACCCCTATGTAGGGGGTAGGGTGTAGAGCACTATATAGTGAGCTCACCAGCATAATAGAAACACCACTTTCGGACACTACTCGATCGTCTCTCGGCGCCGTTGATTACGTCATTACTGTCGCACTATTTAAACGCGCCATCATCTGTCAGCTGGTGCCGAGCCAGCTCTGGGCTAAATAGATTTTTTTTAAATAAATACATTACATTATATTGAGCTTATTTCTCCAAAATTGTAAAATTAAAAGTAATTTCTGGCCGTTTCTGTTATAATGCGTTACTCCACACATGATTATAACTTATAAACATAAATAAAATGAATACACATATTTCATATATTTTCATTTTCACGCCACACCGTTTTCTCTTGCCTGTCGACATTAGGGGGGAAAAAACAGATCTACGTTATCAAATACCTTGCTCATAATACTACATAATACTTTTGCGGATTAGCAAAAGAAACAGGATTTCTAGACACAGAAAACGAGAAAAAACATAACTTACATTTGTATGACAAATTCGTATTGTCGCACTGCTCTCCTTGACGTCCATCCGCCATTTTTACGATCAACGCAATGCATGATGGTATGTAGGGCTTGGGTTAGTGACCATCGGTTGTACACTACTTTTCAAAATGCATTCTGGGATACATTGAGTGGACTATATAGGGCAGGGGTTCTCAAAGTTTTGATAGGTGAGGGCCAATTTAGGAACCCAACATTGAACTGAGGGCCGCCAAAGGGGCGGGGGGAGAAAAAGAAAAAAAAAAACTGAAAAGGAAATCCCATTTGAAATAATTTGTATGACCAGGTTGCATCTGTGGGGGTTTGGGGAAGAAACTTTTAAAATAGAAGCTTTCCAAACAAGTCATCATCATCCTTCATATCTATCATTGCTTGTCAGTCGCGTTTCCATTATTGCAGATTTGCTTATTATCTATCTTTTTTAACCCGTAACTGAAAAACGAAAAATGAACAGTTGCTGTCTTTTTAAAAACGCAAAGTTGAACACAATTTTAATTTGAACTGGCTACACCAACTGCTGCGCAAAAAAAGAAAATATCAACAGATTTTTTCAGATTTTTTGTTTAAAGTCGTCATGAAATCAAATTTGACAAATCTTCTTTTTGTATGTAATATTGTAGTGTTTATTATAAATGATTTATCTGTGCACTTCATTATTTTTTAAAAATTCATGTACCCTTATAATCTTTAATCAAATACATTACCCTTCCCTCCCCCCTCGAAACGACCTCTCTTTTCTTCCGGTCACATGCAATGGCGAAAGGGTGCGGCCAGAGCCGATGAGGGTGCGGCTATCGGAGCACAGCCTCTCAGAGAACCTGTCAGTGTCAGTGTCCTCCAACGATCCAATCAATTCCCGAAGGATGGAATCAAGCCCCGCCCTACATTTTTTCAAATTTCAGAAGCCGTTTCACTCGAATATACGTCACAACAAGAAAAAAAATGACAATCTCAACTTCCGTTTCATGCCGACTTTAAATGACTTTTTGCCCCTTTATTAAACATTTTAAATATTCACAAATTAATATGGAAAACATGTCGATTTTACTGGTTTTCTAAGGCCAAATTAGAACCTGGAATTTATATTTTTCCCACAGTGATGAATGAGAAGAGCTCTTCTCAGTGCCGTGTAGGAATATTATTACGCACTTTTTAGGGATGTAGGCCTATATAACAAAACAGGGGGAACAAGAGTATTTAACAGGGATGCAAACAGCGCGCTTTTCGGCGCCTCTCGAGCTACCAGTAGCTTGTGGCCTGACTGGAGGTTTGCTCGTCAAGGGGCCGTTCACATATCGCATCTTTTGCGCTCTGTGGTGAGTTCTGGTATTACACCCACGTTCCTGAAGATCTCCCTGGTCTAATTATAGCCAGGAGACTTTTGCTGTCAGGTCAGATTTTGGATTACAAAAATCCTACACTAGCTTGTTTAGTTTATACCAGCAAATCTAGTGGTGCACATACAATAATCATCATTAACCCCTTAAAGAATTCATGCTTACCTCTCCAGCAGAATCTTAGGTAGGTCCTTATGGTTGTCCTTTTAGTTAGACGATGTAAACTTAGAATGCTCTTTTATATTACTTATAGAACTGTCTTTATTAGCTGAAGTAATAATAAATCGATGCTTGTAAGTAAGAAATTAAAATTTATTTGAACAAAAGATCAAAGTTACTGGTTACACAATAAAAATGATTGGTAGCAAAATATCAAAAAAGGTTACAAGTTATAATACTTCAGTATGTCCTAATACCGAGGGCAGTCCTCAATATAGGTTACAGACAGGTTATTTTACCTTATTTGCAGTTCAAGCAGTATATATATGTATCAATTCAAATCGTCCAAGTTGAAGAATACAGCAGAGCAATCAAAAGTTACAAACCGAATCAGTTAATAAACTGAGCTTTCAAAGGATAGATCTCTAAGGATGCATTCGATCACAAATCAAAAAAGCAACAACTCTAAATCCACATTACAGTCATATTTATACATCACAAAGACACGTATGAATCATCTGTTTTTTCCAGAGGAACTGAACAGAACTGTTTTCCAAGAAACGAGAACTGAAACTGTCCCGTTCATGGCTGAGTCAGCGGAGGTTGTGTCTCCTTCCCGGCATGCTTACGACCTTTGCGCTTGTGTTTCGATTCTCTGAATTCGTTTGTGTGTGTGCGAATATGTGTTCGTGAATAATTATCAGGTGCAGTGTTTGCAGGTTCGCAATAGCTTCCGAAAGTCACTGCTGCCACACCCCCTCTCGAAGTTGCAAACACCTGTCTCTGCTTTCCACAATAAAGTTCATTACTATTATCCCAAAAGAAGGTTCGAATGTTAGCACAGCATGAATTCTGAGTCACCCAGTCTTCCTGCCCAATTGGAATCACATAATTCTCTGGCAGCTCAAGAATGAGCCATCTCATTTCAATTATGAAACGCATAGAAGCATAGGTCAAAATGTTCTGAGTGCTGTCTGGATCTGTACGATCCGCCCCCTCTTTACAGAAAGTAATATTTTTCAAATCAGACATGGTATAACCGTTCTTAATGAAGCAAGTTGGACACAAGGTCGTAATATCAGGACTTGTTCTGTTGTATATCATAAGCTTAACAGGATAGCATTCAAACAGAAAACAATCATCACACATCATGCGAAGTTCCTCCGAAACACCCTTCTTGAAGTCATCAGAATCCTATCACAATAATGCAAAAGCAATAAAATAACAAGAAATCAGTCACAAATTTTTCTAAACATGAACAAAATATGTCAATGACTTAAAAAAAAAATTAAAAAGTCAGAACTAAATCCATGTAACTATAAAATTCGACATATATCTAATAAGCTAGAAATAAATTCGAACAAAACAAATTAAAGTCACTAAAGGAAATGATAAAACCATCACTCGATTAAAAACTCACTTGAACAGAAATAAATGTAATCACAGTCAGACTAAGACTAGAATCAAGAATAATCATAGTTATATAAGACTAAAATCAAAGTTCTTTTCATTTATTATTTCACCCCCACCTAGATCCATGTTATGGAAATAAAGAGAAAAATAAAAATTCAACATTAAATCTATGATTACAAGGTGACATACAACCAACAGTTATATTGTCACCCACAAATTTTTCCACCACCAGAAGTGATACAGCGGGATGGGCCCCTCCTGCTGTCTCACTAAAGGTTAGTCAAAGGCAACTCGGCCAAAAGATTTACTAATACAGATTTTATAATTTCGTTCAATAGGATCGGTAACAGGACCAAACGAAAATAAAACAATTATCAATAATAGTAGACAAATCAGAAAAAGAAAATACAATTTCTTTATAAAAATGCATAAAACTTATTTAATCTGTTTTAATTCTCAGCTCATACAACTTGTAGATAGATCATTTAAAAAGACCCTCTATCGTTTTCCAAAAGGCTGTATGGTCATTAATTCCTATCAGGATGGCAACCATAAATAATTTAGGTTCATTACAATATTTAGAAAATCCCGCCATCAATATTACCACGAAATAAAGTACCGCCAATTTGATTACCAAAGGTCTTAAGACTGTATTTCGTAGATAACTCAAAATAAACAGAAAAACATAAGTAACGACTGCTAACCCCAGTCCCAGAAATTTCAGCCAAAATAGCTCAATATAGCACTGGGCAAAATTATACCCAGCGAGAGCAATGGCAAATAGCATCACTGAATTAAAGATGAAAAACCGCACTCTCTAGTAGCATCTCATAAATATTTATTTACCATGTCCACACAGACGCGTTTCGGCCTAAGCCATCATCAGTGAGTGTGGTGTGAAACAAAGAGATTGCTTTTCAACATTACCGGTGAACCCCATTAACATCCAATCAGCAACATCAGGTGCATCAAGTTCCCAACAAAAAACCACGAAGAATAACATGAAAGAGTACCAAGAAAACACATCATAAACAATACTATACAGTTTAACGTCAGTAGCCTACGTTATCAAAACAAATCATAAACAATGCTCAAAAAAAGGAAACAAATATAAAGAAATTAAAAAAAAAAAAAATATATATATATATATATATATATATATATATATAATAAAAAAACAGAAATAAACAAGTTAAACATAAAAATCAAATCAATAAATTTAAATTGTTTACAAAAAACAGTTTAACGTCAATTCTTCATTTAGACCATTTGGGTATACCGTTTGAAGCGTATAAATCCAAAAAGCCTCTCGTTGAAGGAGATAGCGCGATAGCATCACTGCCCAAATCCCCTTTTTGCCAAATATCTTCAAAAATCTCGCACTTCTCAGAAGTTGTGAAATCCAAATTAGGACCAATGAAAAGTCATTAATAACGTTAAAAAGGCTCAGGCTCAAGCACATCAATATAATTTGTTCAGCTCGCCGTTTAGTTAAAATTCCGGAAACCCAATACATCAATAAGCCTGAATTAATTAATGGACTACTTACGATATCTCTCAGGTTCCCGTTACACGGCCAGCTAGAATTGGTGTGATTGCCCGCCATTGTCTCAACTTCTGTTGCGAATAATATTAAGTTTTTGAAAAGATCCGGTACCGAGCCAAGATTGCAGTTGATCCTATTCCTTGTCCGCACTCTTTTTATCATGTAGCTGACTGCTTAGTGCACGTGTCGAGTCAGCTTTACCCGAGCTCTTTTTTGAGGAACTAAAACCGTCTTGTCATCCTTTGGGCCCCTTGCTGCAGCTAGTTTCCCGCACACCAATCCAAATTTCGTCAGTTTAAAAAGCAGAGCAAAGGTCACAGCAAGTGCTGCAATCACCGAAAGGCATGTTATAATTATTTTTAAGTAGTACCAGGATTGAACAATTAGATCCCAAACCGAAACAGCCAAATCCCCCACGCTGCTGACCACCCACAAGATAGCCCGCTTTTGTAGTGTCCAATAGACTGTCAGAAGATTGCCTGTAACAGGTTTATGCAATTGAGACTCAAAATCTAAGTGATATATCCAACTTGGTCCCATAGACATACCTTCAAGAAAATCGTCAACCGGAGAGAAGAATCCACCCAATTCAGATTCGCGGTACACAAGTTTTGATAAGGCACATTTTTTCATTATTTGATTTCGTGCTATCAACATCAAAGGACCGGCTACGGTAATTGAACTGATATCATCGCGAAATTCTTTATGGCCCACCTTTGCAGCACCAAGTCTCATCAGATTTTTAAACCCACAAAACATGTGTTCTTCATCATACATCCACGTTTCATTAGGACTGAACCGCACACCTGGAGTTTTAACTGTCCATGAGTTAAACATCGCTTGTGTACAATAATGCTTCTCGCCTGGAATCCATAAATATTTCACGTCTTCTTCTCTCCTAAAAGCAAATTTACCGAAACCCATATTCCACACATTGGAATTCAATTTCACATCGTCGTGAGCGTGTGAGTCCGGCCTCAAGCTGTGTCTCGAAAAAGGCTTGGCTGTTCTGATGTTAAATTTATCAGAGGCCATAAAGACTTTAAAACCTGGAAATTTCATCATAGGCAGGTAATATTTGGTACTCCAATAACCATGCGCGATAAGTTGGCTATGTTGTCACACAGGCCGACCATTCCTATAATAAATCGTAATTGGAAATATGCTTGTTCCATTAGTTCGTTTTGGAATCGGAGTCCAAGTAACTGTATTATTATAGATTCTATCTAGGCCCATAACTACAGGAAAAACATCCCACACACGCCAGTTTAAGTTAGACAGACCAACCCATCGCAAACTCTTAATATTATGCGCATCGCTATGATTTTTCCAAATAATGGAGTTTGTGTGTGTCACTCTTACAGGTCTATCCCAACCCATTGAGTATAAGACTAAAGCAGACCTGTATTGCTGATTCGTCACATTAAATAATATATAATCCATAATGCCCGAGACATTAGCGAGTTCCAAGCTTAACCCTGGTCTTGGAGCGTAATTCAGGGTCAAAGGGTGAAGTCTATTTCCCCCTACCCCATTCGCCCACAAGGTGGCGTTGATCGACCACGTAGAACGCTCGGACTCAGCTTTGACCATGTCATTAGTTGGATCTTGGGACATCATCCAGTCGTGCCACAATCTAATAATATTAATACCATGGGTATTAAATTCCTTTTCATTCCATCTCTCGTTACTATCTATATAACAAATCCACGCAGTTGTCTGTCCATAGTCAGCCCTGCAATGTTTGTCTATATCATACCAAAACTGATTCTCAGGATCTGTGCTTAAGGATTTATCTCTTTTTAAATATGGGCAGTTAGAAACACTCTCACATAATGAAATGGGCAGGACCCTTTGATCACATGATACCCACTCCAGCTCAACATATGCTGGTTTTGGCTTATTCTTAAATATTCCTAAAATCAATGCATAAGGGTTTAAGCCTTGTGGCCAATAACTTTTCTGTACAGGATCAGGGTTATCCTCATTGATCTCCCTTTGTTCTGTTGTAAGTGAGTCGTCGGTTGACCGACCACTACGCCCTGACCTGCCACCTATATTCATAGCTCTGGCCTTATCCCTGTCATCATGTCCTAACCAACTGGTTTTTATTATAGGGGTGACCAGCTTGGTCAGACAATCCCATTCATATGTCTTTGATATCTTCAATAATTGGCTATTCCACACCCTATAGACATGCACACTATCCGTTAAGTTAGTGACATCAGAAATATTATAGACTAAGCCCTTCAATTTCACATGAGTCTTGTTAAAGGCAGTAAGCCTATCCCATCTCACTCTGGTTTTATTTTTGGTCGTTTCTTGGCCATAAAGGCCAGGTCCTTTAGCTGCACTAATATTGCTAGAGCCTCTGCAGTCCCAAAATGATTTATCTATATTTGCTATAAATCCTTTGAACATATTTCTTATCATTTTGGCTCCATAAATTTCGCCACCTAATTTAATGGTTTGTTTATAGCAGATTTTTGGTACGACTTTCTCAATTACAGAACAGGAGGCTACTTCAGACATTTTTGTTTCACCGACTACCGTAACTCCAAGCCCGATAACTACGATTGTTATCATGAGTACCGTCAGCAAAGCCAGCAGAAAAAGCCCTATCTGGCTCCGGTCCCTCCGCAGCTCCAGATACTTCCTCCCACGCTGGTCTCCGTGTTTCGCCATCCTGCTTCTGTAATACACAAGAGAGACGCAGAACAAATGACAACCTAAGCTCTCCCTAACTTCAATCTGAGCCAGCTGGACACTCTGCTCAGTGCATTAGGCAATGTAACAACAGCACGGGTGATTTTGATCCCCTCGATCGACTTCCCGACCCCCATAAAGTCTGAGGTTGTCGTCAAGCTTACAGTGAATTCCCATACTTCACTGTTCTTTTCAGGACTTAGTTTTATTTTCACCCTGTCTGTCCCTGTATAGATATTCATTGTCCTTGCTCTCACAGTCAGACTAGTTTCCCGTACATAGTGACTATATTGCCCGGGCATATAAATTGGAAATTCTTCCTGAAAAGACATGTTTTTTATCATATCAATAATCATGCTATTTACATTCATTTCCTTATATGTTCCATGGCTTTTACAGTAAACTGTCATGTCTCCCTCATAACACTTGTCCCTTATGACCTCTTTCCATAGGTCTAGGTTAGTATCCCTTGACAGGGTTTCATCAATAACTCCTCCTTTAATTAAAGGGTCTGAATCTAAAGGTATTGAGTCACCCAAATTCAGCAGCCTATTCCACAGAAATGTTTTCTCGCTGTCGTTGACAAGAGCTAGAGGATTCACTTCCCATTCCGTCATAACCCTGTCGTCTGCTAAGCAGCCTAAGCTGGTTTCGCTTTTTCGTGTCTGCCACACACTTTTCATACTGGTCACTTTCATCCAGCGTTTTCCTAGTAAAATTTTGCATTTAATACATTTCGTCAATTCACAAGGGTCCTGGAACGTACATTTACACTCCCGCCCCCTGAGACTATAATGTAATGCGCAATCTACACAGTTTCGACAAGCACAATTGCCCGTAAGGAGTTCATATTGTACTATTGTCCACATCTGTTTCTGCCTCCGGCACTGACCACAGACACTAACGTCTCCTATTGCGCAGGCCCCAATGGACCCATCAGCGCAATACCATTTAGGTAATAATGTCAGTTGTGCCCTCAAACGGGCCTGACTTTCACGGATTTCCCGGGGCCCCACAAAAAACGCAATCTGTTGGCTGACGCCTAACAGATGGAGTTCCTGTTATACAGTCTTTATGCCATATTTTGACTAAGAATGAGTCCCCAAAGTCTTTGAAAACCGCCACTATGCCTTCCGCTGGGCAGTTAAATTCCTGTTTAAAGGAGACTTTGTTGGTTCTGGACCCGTTCATAGTAAAATATTAATCTTTGCTTCCCACGAGATTTCTAATTGACCAGATTCCATTTGCTTCTAACCTAACGGTGGTATTAGAAGTCAATTTTACGATTTTATCACTACTACCTGTTTTTGCTTTAAATCTCTTATCTTTATGTGGTAATAAGATATAAACTGTCTGGCCTACCTTGAACGGATTTTTGCTTGTTTCATATGGTTCTCTATTCGGGCTAGGTTTGTTGACCCTGTAATTCAGATAATTTGTACAAATTTCAATCAAGCAATCCCAGTCACCTAAGCTCTGATTTTTTATAAGCCACTGTTTCGTAGATTTCACCGCAGCTTCAGCACATCCGTTGCTAGCTGGTTGGTATTTAACTGCTCTGACCAGACTTATATCATTTGCTATACAAAATGCCTCCACGTCATTACCAGTTAAATTATGAGCGTTGTCCCCACGAATTCTTTCTGGCTTACCTCTATATTTTATCCATTCTTTTAGGCTGTCAATTACGACCGCGCATGTTGCTTGTTTACACGGATATATCTGAATGAAGTTAGAACAATTGTCCACTATCACTAAGAAATAAACATTTCCTTTCTTTGTTTTTGGTCGAAGAGGGCCGCCGAAGTCTATTGATACTTCTTCGTGTTCTCTTTCAGTTTTGATTTTACCAAAATCATGATGAACACTGTTCATTACTTTTCTACAATCTGGGCAGTTTAGTTTAATTTTATGATAGCTTGTTTTTAGATTCTGTATTATCAAGCCCATCTGTTTGCAGTAAGTCACCATATATTTTGTCGTCGGGTGATTTAGCTTATCATGCAGTTCCTGCAGTAAGTTCCCTTCACTCGATTTAGTAATGGCACGTATTCTGACATACTGATCTATTTCTTTATTCCCTATAGCTGCGGGAGTCGTCTGAACCGTATGGCTGGTTTGATGCAACACTTTTGGTTTAGCTTTTTGATAATTCTCACTTATGCTTTTCCATAAATCTGCCTGGGCTAATGGTCTGCCCTTAGCGTTGAAGAAATTGTTATGTTTCCACGTTTCTAAATTACTAGTGAGCCCTAAATAAACATATTCATTATCGGTCACTAGAACACAATTTTTATGCCCTTCTTTTGTCATGTGTGCTATCGCCTTCTCAACGGCTGTCACTTCTGCATCTTGTGCACTGTTCTCATTTCCCAGCTTCCCCTTTTCCTTGTAGATAATTTTTCCTTTCAGCTTAATTAAAAAACCCCACCAAATCTGTCCTTTATCCGAACTTCCGTCCGTAAAATAACACATTTGTGCTTGGTTAATCACTGTTTTCTTATCTTTCTTCGGTGTCTTTAGGTTACGAAATTCTATCTGGTTATCACACACTAACTTTGTCCATTTGGACCAAGTAAACATGTGGACACGCTTATTTTCGTTAATCAAATTTTTAGCTTCTCTTGCTAATAAATCTATTCCCTCACCGCTTGCAACTACAATGATTTGTCTCTCTGCCGCTAAGGACTTGATCACAAGTAAATTTTTGGCAATTGTTGCTAATATATCAACAGGAGA
Organism: Chrosomus eos; assembly: GCA_036326025.1. Taxonomy (NCBI): domain Eukaryota; kingdom Metazoa; phylum Chordata; class Actinopteri; order Cypriniformes; family Leuciscidae; genus Chrosomus; species Chrosomus eos. Next base: position 33,457,045 of record CM070822.1, read on the forward strand.
CATGTTGTCATGTTTTTTGTGGTTAGCTGGTTTTTCATGAGAAATAAACATCACTGGGGATTTGGAGCTTCCCTCGTTATATAAAATAACTTCCATTTCCTCTGGTGTATTATCAACTTTGACTATTAGGTCCTTTTCAGGATTTCGTCGGCTAATGCGTCCTGAACACAAGGCCATATCAATAATGTCATTTTTCACTTTTTCTAAATTCTCTGTCCACTTGAAATCTTCACCGGCAGTGGCTTTGTACATCACTTTAGCTTTAGAACTGTAACCCGGTATTAGATCTCTCACAAAATTTAGTCTACCCATAAGGCTTTGTAGCTCCTTTAGATTAGTAATCTTTTTCTTTTTTAATTCGATCAATTTATCCTGTGTTGATTTAGCAATGCCTCTATCATTTCCAGAGATTTCAAATCCTAAAAAATCAACCCTTTCTTTACCTAATTCGAGTTTCTTCACGTTCAAAAGAAAACCAGCATCTGCCAGTCTCTTTATAGTCTCTGATAAAACTTTCATGTGTTCGCCTACGGTTCACGTGGCTATTAACACATCATCAATATAGACTGTAATCGGTAATCCTTCTAATATTTCCAAAATGGTCGACTGAAATACGGGCTATTTTTATATCCTTGGGGGAGCCTGTTATATACATACTGTTTTCCTTCAAAAGTGAAAGCTTTCCTTGCGCGGCTCTCTTTGGCTAGAGGTATTGACCAAAAGCCATTAGCCAAATCAATTTTGGAGAGTATTTCACCCTCATTCAAGCCATTAGTGGCATCCCTGGCATTAATTAAATATCTCGTGTCTGGAACTGACAAACGATTCAGAGATTTAAAATTATTTACAAGACGAAACGAACCGTCCGGTTTAGGAACTGCCTGTATTGGAGGATTAGTCGGACAATTAACTCCATCACTTATTATTCCTTTGCGCAGCAATTCATCAATCGTTTCTTTAATTTCTGCGTATGCGGCTTTATTCAGAGGATATTGTCTCTGTGGAGGCGGAATGCCTCCTACGATGGTATGTTCATATTTTTCTGACACTTAACCACAGTCGTTTTTGCTTTTTGCAAAGCTATTTTTATAGTTAGCCAGTAATGCTCTCAATTCCTTTTTTGGTAATAAGCTTTCTGTTACTACTCTATTCAGCTGAGCCTCCAGGTCGACACTTTTCATCCATCTAATTTTAGGTTCGGAGTTTTTCTCTATCCTTTCTCTAATTAAGGTAGCATCTTTCAAACACATTAAATTTGAGCTATCCACGATGCAGTTTAATCCTTCCCAATAATATCGATCTCTTTTAACTGGGTTCATTTCTTTACTGAAACCATAGACCCGATAATGACCTTCCAGTTTTATAGCACTGTCGGGTAATTTAGTTAGGCTAGTTATTTCGGATCCTGTATCTAGCAAAAATTGTATTCCCTTGTAATTAATATATAAATCTTGAGTTTCATCCTCCTCAACTAAATCAGATGAAATTGTCGCTTTTCCTGGGGTTACACTTCCTTATTTCTTCTCCTCTCTGCTGGCTTTGTTGCTTCTAACAGACGGAGCACTCTTTGGTTTCGTTTCTGCTTTTTTATTTCGTTTGGCTAACAAGCTCTTTTTCTGTTCGTCTGACATCTTTGCCCAAATTTCAGGCTCAATGTATTTATCCTTTTTTATAGGTTTTTGTTTAGACGCAGTTTTACTCGGCCATTTAGGTTTTTCGTTCTCTATTTTAGGTGGATCGTTACGACCTGTCCTTATTTTATTTTTGTCAAATGACCCATTTGGCCTATTTGATTTTTTAAAGTTAGCCCTTTGTCTGTCTCAATCACCTTCTGTTGGCCTGTATTTGTTTTGAACTGAATTTTCTTTTGGTCTAAACCTGGTATTGCTTTCTCTGTCATATCGAGCAGCAAATTTCGAAAGTTCAGCCCAGTCAGTCTCAGACCCCCAGGTGGCTATCTCTTTACAACCTGGTAATTCTTTTGCCAGCTTTTTGAGCTTTGCTAACATCTGACTTTCCGTCCAGCCTAATTTAGCTTTTCTAGACAGATAGGGCCACAAACCTATCGACCTCACTAAGTCTATTTCTTTTTTAAATTCAGCATCCTCATCTATCCCTATCACGTGTGAGTGATGATCCATTACGATGTCCAACTCTAGCTCTAATCCGGTGTGATATTTAATCATCTGTTCAATGAGGCTAGTCGACGCTCGTAAAGTTTTTCCTAGGTCAGCGATCATTTTTGCTCGGGTCATTACGTTATTTTTTGCTCCTGGGAATCTCATGTTTTGTAACAGTTGGATTGCTGTGGCGCTATCACCTTTAGCACGCCTTGGAGGCCCTCGCCTATGTTCAACGGTCTCCCCTCTCCCCTCTGTCACAGAATCTTTTTTCTCCCTTTCCTGCCTAGCATGCCATGCCACAAGAGATAAATCTACTTGCTCGGCTCAGCATCTGAAAAATGTACTTCCTCTTTTACTCTGCACTCATATTGTTCTCTAAAACCCTCATCTTTTAAGGTCTCTCTAACAGCTATTTTATCTAACTTAATTTTTTCATTAGAGTTTTGCTGTTTTCTCGGAGCTTTAACTTTTTTAGTTGTCGTTTTTTGATAAACAGACTCCCTGAGTTTCCAAACATCATTTATGGTTGGTTCCTTTTCTTCCTTTCGATCTTCATCTAATATTAGATGACAAAGTGATTTTTGCATGCAATCTAATTGTTCTGCTAGCATGTCTATTTTTGCCTTAAAACTAGTTTGCGGCATATCGAGTATCTCGTCAGCTGTGGGCCCGCAGGCTAACTTAATTAATTTTTTGTCTGTTATTTTAAGCGCTGACAGATACTCTTCTGATGGAGCGAGCTCCAGCCCAGGGCAGGTCAGAAATACTCTGCCTCCCAGTTGGTCATGATCTCTCTGGTGAGAGCTGCTTCGCCTCTCGCGAGATCGATTTTTAGATCTTTTGTAATTAACTCTATTTCGACGCGGTATCTCCTCATCTTCTGAATAATCTTCACATGAGCTGCCCCCGTCTCCCTCACAGGAACCCTGTCCTTTTTATCCTTTCTTTCTGTGGAGGTTTTAACTGGTTTAAACGCAGAGTTTCTATTTTCCCATAGTTCCCCGGTTAACGGGTAGAATTGGGTTAGGAAGTCGCTATGTTTAGGTCTCGTTCCCCACTCGGTCGGTTGAATTTTATATTCTCTACCAATACTGTCATAATCACCTCCCTCCGCCCCCTCTATGTCGGTATGCATTGACAGGGACGGGGATTCGGCTTTGATCAGAGCTCTTTCGTCCTGAACGCCGTTTCTAGTTACTCGTATCTGTTTACCTGGGACTAGAGGCACAGTTGTATCCTTTTCCCCAATTTCTACAGTAACTTTATCACTTTGACTTTGTTTTCCCACGACTTTTACGAGGTTGGCTAAACCATCAACATTAGAAGTATACAATGTACTATCCTCAGCTAACAGTTCTTCATTCCCTGTTTGCCCTGTTTCTTTTAGTCGCTTAGTCAACTGATCTTGTGGGAGCAATATAACATCTGTTCTTTTTTGCATGACTGTCTCTTCCGTTAACAATATGAAATATCCTTCTTAAGGAGGTATTTCGGGTAATCAGCTCTTTGGGTATGAGGATTTGTTCAGGTACTCTGCGGTCCTGTAGCGCTATTCCTCGAGACTGATACCCCCACTGTGCTTAAACCATATGTCTGAAACGGGCGTCCCCATAACAGGTATATGGTCAGGTTTCATTTGAAGATCACTACCCCTAGTAACTTCCCCTTTGCACTTTGAGACTGTCTGGGCAGGCGGATTTTAATGGCAGTTTTCCAGCTTTGATGATTATTGTTCCCTAGGATCCGAACTTATTAAATTAATAATAATCGCCTATCCCGAACGAGCCCCCATGTGGTGAGTTCTGGTATTACACCCACGTTCCTGAAGATCTCCCTGGTCTAATTATAGCCAGGAGACTTTTGCTGTCAGGTCAGATTTTGGATTACAAAAATCCTACACTAGCTTGTTTAGTTTATACCAGCAAATCTAGTGGTGTACATACAATAATCATCATTAACCCCTTAAAGAATTCATGCTTACCTCTCCAGCAGAATCTTAGGTAGGTCCTTATGGTTGTCCTTTTAGTTAGACGATGTAAACTTAGAATGCTCTTTTATATTACTTATAGAACTGTCTTTATTAGCTGAAGTAATAATAAATCGATGCTTGTAAGTAAGAAATTAAAATTTATTTGAACAAAAGATCAAAGTTACTGGTTACACAATAAAAATGATTGGTAGCAAAATATCAAAAAAGGTTACAAGTTATAATACTTCAGTATGTCCTAATACCGAGGGCAGTCCTCAATATAGGTTACAGACAGGTTATTTTACCTTATTTGCAGTTCAAGCAGTATATATATGTATCAATTCAAATCGTCCAAGTTGAAGAATACAGCAGAGCAATCAAAAGTTACAAACCGAATCAGTTAATAAACTGAGCTTTCAAAGGATAGATCTCTAAGGATGCATTCGATCACAAATCAAAAAAGCAACAACTCTAAATCCACATTACAGTCATATTTATACATCACAAAGACACGTATGAATCATCTGTTAGGTTTTTTCCAGAGGAACTGAACAGAACTGTTTTCCAAGAAACGAGAACTGAAACTGTCCCGTTCATGGCTGAGTCAGTGGAGGTTGTGTCTCCTTCCCGGCATGCTTACGACCTTTGCGCTTGTGTTTCGATTCTCTGAATTCGTTTGTGTGTGTGCGAATATATGTGTTCGTGAATAATTATCAGGTGCAGTGTTTGCAGGTTCGCAATAGCTTCCGAAAGTCACTGCTGCCACAGCTCTCAAGTTCGTCATTTCAAATGTAGATGCGTGGCAAGTGCACTAATTGAAGCGACGCGCTCATTTTTTTCCAGGCGCAGTGAGATGAAAACACCTCAACTTTTCAGAATGCCGCAAGCGCACCGCAGCTAATGTGACAAGAACCAAACAATCTTCACCCTTTCCGTAACAACATTGAAAGCTCTTCTGAAGAGCCATAGCCTGTGTCTGATCTAGCCTGATTTATATGCGAGTTATAGGCTAATGATAATAAATGCGTCTGAAAAAACAGCGAGGAATTTTAATTGTTCATTAATAAACTATTGTTTTCTAAGTGTCGGCTAAAAACATTAACATCTCCATCTCCGCTGTTAAGCAGATGCGCTTTTAGAGAGAAATCCACCTTTCATACGGATAACATAGGCTAATCAGGTTTGCTTTCGATTCGAGTTTGTTTGTTTAAAAGTGGACATTTCAAGCTTTAGCCTACATAGGCTATATTTTGTTTCAGTTCTCGCGCTCCAGTTCACGGAGATCATAAAAGCGCGTTGCTGATTGTTTTCTTTTATTTTACAAAAGCACAACGCTTTCTTGTCATTATGAGTTTACACAAATAAAAGTAGTTGCGAATAATGCGTTATTATTTTCTGTATGGACCAGAAATTATAGACTATTTTATGTTGTTTCCACTGTTGATAGGAAAATGCAAGTGTTCGCGCCCGCGAAAAGTTTGAAAGGTAATGGAAACGTGGCTATTAATAAGCTTGACATTAAGACACACTGAATATTGATTACTTGGTCAACATACCCTTTTAAATTGCAATGGGATTTGTGGTGCTGGTTTCGGTTGGCCACGATTCCTATTCCTGTGTAGTCAACCACTGTTCTGTTGATGGCTTTGGGAGTGTCAAGTGCGATCGTTTGGATCATGTAATTACCGCTTATGCCTATAGATGCCGCTAAACACCACTAAACGGAGATATTAATTTTTTCAAAGCAATGTAGGCCTACAGTTTTACAGATGTTATCAGATGTTATCGCGGGCCGCCAGAAATGTTTCAGCGGGCCGCCATTGGCCCGTGGGCCGCACTTTGAGAACCTATGATATAGGGTATAATAATCATCACTATACATTCCGACAGCACTACAAAATGGCGAGCTCACTATATAGTCCACTATATAGTGAGTAGTGGGAGATTTTGGACACAGCCAGTGTGTGTGTGTGTGTGTGTGTGTGTGTGTGTGTGTGTGTGTGTGTGTGTGTGTGTGTGTGTGGTGTGTGTGTGTGTGTGTGTGTGACAGACTCACTGTATGTCATGTCCATGTACTGGTTATTGGTACATAACTCTTGTTATTTAACTATGCCAAGATAAATTCAATTGCACATTGTAGGGCACCTTTAATGATGGTTAAAGTCAATATTTTGATAATCTTTGTTTCAAAATGAGGTTTTTCTGATGAACATTTTCACCAGCCCCATCTACAAATGGTTATGTGTTAATGTGCATTTTTTTTACATGTTGTTGCAATGGTAGCATTGTCTTCTGATTATACAATAAAGTGACCTACCCTAACTGTCTTTAAAAACAGTTGAGAATAAACAAGCATGGGTCCTCCATGGAACCCCAAATTCCTCCTGATGGCTGTGCCATCGGTGTGTCAAAAGTGTATGAATTAGTTATTTTCCATTTCTGGTGTCCAGTTGGCACCTTAGACTGCTCATTGGTGTATGAATGTGTGTGAATATGAGTGGTCGAAAAAAACTAGTAAGGCGGTATACAAATACAGACCATTTATCATACAGCTTTTCAAATCACAAAACACTTGCCTGATTATTTTATGATTTCCATCTATGTGCCACAAGCTGTTCGGAGCAGGCACACTATAGCATCTTCTCACTGTGTGAAGACTCAATGAGCGCTCCATTACTCCTTGAGGATCGTTTCTTCTCATGGATCGTTGAACTCGTAGTGCTGAAAGGCAAGTGCAAAAAAAGACCTTTTAATTTATTTGAGACTGCAAACAGTGATTTTGGCCTGTAAATAAACCTGAACTTGTTGAAATGCCCACTCCATAACATAGCTATTGGAAAGATGAACAACATTTTTCCTTCCAGAATATCTTTCTCAAATAACTGGCAAAAGTATTTTCTAGCCCCTTCAAACACAAAAATAGAATCTTACTTTGGATCCTCAGGCCCAGTCCATTTAGATGTTCTTGAACCATTTTGTATTTTAATGGCACCCCCCCCCCCCCCCCCCCACACACACACATCTGAATTTCGTGTGGCGCATTCGCACGGGATAACCGAAGCCTGTGATTTTACTCAAATTTACTGACTTATCTCCCAGATATGACGTCAATAGGCTTTACTAGGAAATGTCTTGCCGTTATTATGGGTCTAGCTGTATGATATATCATAAACAGAAGAATGTTCCTTACCGCATGCTGCTATAAATGTCATTCATCTCCATCTAATCATTCGTTTTGTTTTTGCTCTTCTGATAATTTTCAGCTTTCTCTTTCTGCAAATTGTGTAATAGTTGTATAGCGATATCATGACCCAGCACCCAATATACTATCAAAACACTCCAACGCAGCCTCCATTCTTCGCGAAAGATGGATAAAAAGGCGCGCATGAAACAAAAATCTTGAAAAAATTATATACGATCCCGCCAAATCACAGAGATGCCGATTCGCACGGGACTAATATTACCTCAGGACCTCGGTGTTCGGCGAAATATGGTAGGTCATTTGCGGGGGAATTTTTACTAATTTACAGACATGGCCGATTCGCACGGGATTAAGATCACAGACAACCTCCGCAATTATTACAAATGACCAGAGGTCCCCATATAGTACTAATCCCGTGCGAATAGGGCTTTTGTCTATTCCTTAAAGGGATACTCCACTTTTTTTGGAAATAGGCTCATTTTACAACTCCCCCAGAGTTAAACAGTTGAGTTTTACCGTTTTCGAATCCATTCAGCCGATTTTCTGATATTTAGAAGAATATCAGTAACCAGACAGTTTCTGGTCTCATTGACTTCCATAGTAGGAAAAAAATATACTATGGAAGTCAATGAGACCAGAAACTGTCTGGTTACTGATATTCTTCTAAATATCAGAAAATCGGCTGAATGGATTCGAAAACTGTAAAACTCAACTGTTTAACTCTGGGGGAGTTGTAAAATGAGCCTATTTCCAAAAAAAGTGGAGTATCCCTTTAACATTTCAGACTCCTATGCTAACATGACTGATGCAGAACTTGTCACAAAATATCAAGAAAAAAAAACAAAGGTTAACCAGTATTTCCAACAACTAGAAAATCGAAAGGGGTCAAATTGACACAAGGGGTCATATGATGCAATTTCTTGTTTCCCTTTTTCTTTAGTGTGTTATGTAGCTGTTAGTGGAAGTATAAGATCTGCAGTTATAAAGCTCAAAGTGTCAAACCTAAAAATAAATTCTTGGTAAATGTTAAGACTCAGCCACGCCTTCCTAAAACACTTCGTTCAAACACTTTTCTCCACAAATCTTCATCAGTATGTGAGGGCAGAGTTTCATAACACAGCCCAAATGTATAGCAAAGGAAGATGGGATAACTTTTATTCTCGCTGTATTATTGTTGCCACCGGCACCTCCATTTCGTCGAGACACTATGTTTTTTTTTTCATTGCAAATGCCAAACTACTTTTTTGGCCTTAAAACAGAGGACTTAATTAGTCCAGAACTGTTTTCTGTGCATTATTCTGAGGACTGTTTCCAGAACCTGTGAGAGTACAAGACCGGTGTTCTGTCAATGTAGCATACTTTGTCAAAAAAGCATACCAGTGTTTGTGAAGGGTATGCTGTTTTGATAGCCCCTGGTTTAATAAAAATACAGTTTATAAAGAGGTATGCTGTTTTAAAACCCCCTGGTTTAATAAAAAATACAGTTTCTACAGGGGTATGCTGTTTTGATAGCCCCTGGTTTAAAGGGTACCTATTATGGATTTTTGAAAATTGCCCTTCATGTAGTGTGTAACATAGATTTAAGTGAACGAAAACATCATGCAAAGTTTTAAACATGAAAGTTCACCGTATACAAAGTTATTGTCTCTCAAAAGTAAGAGTCGACTCTGAGTCGCTGATGTGAATCGTTCGACAAATGATGCTTTTCCTTTGTCTAGATGACGTCAACTTGACAAGTTATTTGAATAAGATACGCCCACTTATTGCGTTCGGAGACACCATGGAAAACTAACATCATGTCGACGAGACGCTGTGTTTTGGTTTTGAAGTGCGACGCAAAAAAAAGCAAACTTTTTTCATCTGCCCAGTGAGGAGCATTTGAAGACTAAGTGGCTACAATTCATATATACAACTATATCACACAAGTATAGCTGAACCTTGTTCTGTGTTCGTGTCATTTTGAAGATGATTGCTTCACAAACCTAAATGCTATAAAGTAGGAGTACAAAATTCCCCACTGCACGCATGCGCGAGTCGAACTTGTTCAGACTTGTCTGATGTATGCACAAAAAGTTTCAATCGGCAGCATCCTGGTTTTCCTGGCATTGTTTCGTTTCTAAAAGTCTTTCTTCTTTGTGTGGTATTGCTGTGCGTTCATAACTACGTAAGTAAAAATATTTAATGTCATTGTAGATGGTTTTTAGAGAGTGTCAGAGCGTGATTCAGTTTATTTTACCTCAGAAATATCGTGTCAATATACATAGCCTACAATCAGGCGCAGTGCTCGCGCGTATTCAATGAGTCATCATGTTATATTTGTTAACAATGTTTATTCATATGGAAACGGGAGTTGCTTGCATGTTGATTCAAATATTTGTCTTATCGGCATATTAAAGGGGGGGTGAAATGCTGTTTCATGCATAGTGAGTTTTTTACACTGTTAAAGAGTTGGATTACCATGGTAAACATGGACAAAGTTTCAAAAATGAAATTGTAAGTTTGATGGAGTATTTCTGTTCCAAAAATACTCCTTCCGGTTTGTCACAAGTTTCGGAAAGTTTTTTTCGAATACGTAACTACGTGACGTCAGAGTGGGCGGAATTTCCTTATACGGGTCTTAAGGCACTTCTCCCGGAAGGGCGCGCGCAGCTGTAGCCTAGAGCGTACGAGAACGTCCATCAGAGCGCTGGGCTCTGCTGCGCTGCAATCAAAAAAATGGCACCAAAAAGTGTGTTTTTGGTTGCCAGGGCAAGACAACACTGCACAAATTTCCAAAGAACCCAGAGTTAAGGGACCTGTGTGTAACGAATCACACAATAATAATATACATAAAATGTATTTAAGGGGGCCGGAAGGCCAATTTAGCTCAAAGGGAATGATTCATCGATTTGCAATGAATCTTGACCGAATCACTATGGAACCGAGCAAATGACTCGTTTAGAGTTCATTTGAACGGGCCGTAATTATAACCTTGGCAACAGATATAAATATCCAATCTATAGTGAAACACTATGTATTAGCAAGGTAACTGTAGATCGACAGTACAAGACATTAAATGTGCAAGCACAACACAAGGCAAATATCTTTTCAAATATATGGACGACTTTATTAACTATTCTAAACACATAAAACTAAGGTCTAAACACAATCACACACACACATTCATACAAGGCGCAGAGGAAGAGAGAGAAAGAGTGAGTTTTCAGAGTGAGATGCACTTTGTAAGACATGACCTGAACGAACCATCAATCATTAATTTAACCCTTCTATCGTTTCTTAGGCGGGTTATGCAATTCTATATCAAAATACACCAGTTCAGCTAAGAGTCTGGAGGCTACTTGCTTGTCCTTTGCGTTGCTTTTGGGGGTTCCCCTTTCTCGGGTCTGAGGGGTTTCCCGGCCGGGTCCGTGTGGTTGTCTTGGAAGTGCCTGGATGGAAGTTTCTGAACCGCCGGGCGGTCACGTGATGTGTTGGCGGATGGATGAAAGCCTTTGAAGTTGGAAGCGGGTTTTGCAGTCGAAACGTTAAACGAAACTTTACAGCAAAACTTAACTTAGAACCGAGACTTTTAACGGAAAAGAAAACAAAGGAAAAGAAAGGAAAGTGAGACGAGTTAGATGGCTTGAATGAGCTGTTTTAAACCCTGATCTTGATTTGGGTCATTTGTCTCTATGCGTCTACATGGTTACTATAACCATCGTCTGCTCCACCCGACTTGTTCTGCCGAGACTTTTTCGAGAGAGAGAGAGAGAGAGAGAGTTTTTCTTTAGAGAGCCCGAGAAAAAGAGAGGGTTCAATTTTTTTAACTCAAAGTTTGTCCAACCTCCATGATGAGTTCTGGCCAATCAGACACTGGTTTAATTTAGGAGGTGGCTCTATTTTCTTCTTATCGTAAATCTGGGATCTGCTTGGGTTCCAGCACCAGCAGAGAACAAAAGATCACAGTTTAAACATTATAGATTATTATAATCATACAAAGCATTTTACACAGATTTCATTCAAGCCATCTTATGAATTAAGAATATATTAGCATAATGATAGGAAACACGACACACTTTCATTCAAGCATCTCATAGTTATGACAATCAAATGACTTATATGTGATCTAAGCAGAATAGACACATACAGGGGTTGTAAACACCATATATAATTATGTTATGTTATATAGTTTTGATTACAAGTCCACTGAGCATTGTTCTGTGTGAGTTTTACTGGATTTGATATTTAAAGTCTGTGTAAGTCTTTCTGGTCTCCGAATGAAAGCGTGGTCTGCATCTCTGTCCTGTTCAGCAGTCGTGATGCTGAGGGAGGTCAAAGGTGGTCAGGCCCCTTGGTCCCTGCGGGGCCATAAAATCCTTTCTGAGGGGGTCTTTGTTGGCTTAGCATAGACTAGCTGGAGCCAGTCTTGTGACTTGGAATGTGGTATTCAGATCCGGAATGCTGAATCACATTTGAATGAATCCCATGAGAGATTAGAAAGATTCATTTGTGTTTTTCACCAAATGTGGATGGATTTTGTTTTTCCAGAGCAGCAACGGAGTGGCGGCAAGTGTTTCTTGTTTGTTCCCTTCATTTGGCGGTAGCTGCTAATAGTTTTATAAACAAGGCACAGTTCGACGATTTGCAGATCGCCTAATACTTAAAGATGGAGCAGTCCCAACGATAAAGGTTCACGGAACCGCAGGCGGTGAGTAAAACTGCTTCAAATGTCTGTGTGTTGTTAACTATCGGCGTGTAAGCTAAGCACAGCAAGTAAACAACATGATCACGTACAGTTAATGTATCGATGGAGCATGCGATGTATGGTGTGTGTGTGTGTGTGTGTGTGTGTGTGTGTGTGTGTGTGTGTGTGTTTAAATACAGTTGTTTAGCTGGCCACTGTAGGTGTCAGTTTGTTTATTGTAAAACTAAATCATGTCCTCATAAACCACGAGTCTGTCTGTTTACAACACACGCAAAAGCTTCACGCGCTCCCGCCCACACAGCACGCCTCCACCCGCTCGGGTTTTTCCGGAAAGACTCGGTACAGCCTGTCTTTCTTTTATAAATATAATAAAACTAAAGACTTTTTGGAGATATGAAGGATGCAATACTACTCTATAGGTACTCAAGATTAACATGAGATTGAGTGAAACTGAGTATTTCACCCCCCCCCCCCCCCCCCCCCCCTTTAATAATGGTACAAAGAGCGCATGGGAGCACTAGAGCCGCGCACACACTTTGTAATCTGACACCTCTTATTAGCTGCAGCGGTCTGCATTTAGAGTATATATATTTCAATAAAGTTTGCTTTAACTTAATACTACTTTAACCTCTCCATGTATGTATACAGGTACTATCTGTATATTCTGTCATGTCATATTTTCATTTATATGTATCATCCTTATTTTGGGGGGGGGGGGGGGGGGATATGAGTGGGGGAGAAGAGTAATACAAAATGCTTTGCGTTCTGCTCTGCTTGTTAACAAGCTGCAATAAATTCAATAAAAGACCAAGGGATTTTGTTGCCATCCCTTATGAAGAAAATGTCACAACACTATACTAAAATGATTTGATATATTTTTGTTTTTATCTGATGTAAATCAAATCTGATACACACGACAATTGCAGAGTCGTCTGAGTATTTCTGCAGATGACAGGTCTCTGACTTAAACTGGAAGACTGAGGTGTACAGAGTGAAAAGGAATGGTGAGAGTACGGTCCCCTGTGGTGCTCTTGTGCTGCTGACCACCTGGTTTGACACAGTTTTACAAAGTGTGGTCTGTTTTGTCAGGTAGTCATTGATCCAGGCGATTGTTGAGGGCTTCACCTGGGTCTTCTGGAGTTTCTGGCAAAGCAAATCAGGCTGAATTGTGTTAAATGCACTGGAGAAATCAAAGTATAGTATCAAATCTGCAAACTACAAAGAGTCAGTGTAGGTGTAAAGTAACACACATTCACCCAAATTACATATATCAATAATATCCATACCATCAAAATTAACTAGAGCCGTCCTGCTGCAGATTGTGTTTTGCAGTTTGGATCGTCCACGGGCCTTCACTGACATTTCTTGTCTTCCAAAAATTTCTGTTATTGTACAAGTCATTAGTTCAGAAAAATATTCAAATTCATAAGTCTACAAACACAGTAAGAACGGCTTGTTTTACATCACCTTCAATTCCGAAATTTTTTTATCTGGTACATATTTTCATTACCGAGGGGGGTCTATCACAAGGAGGGATTTTTCATCCATTTTGACAATCTGTTGAAATTTAAAAAAAATTGATTAGTTAATCCTAAAACAATCCCTAAAGATTTAATAGACACACCAAAACCTACCAATAAAGTTTGTGGTAAATACAGAATCAAGAAAAGTACTACTAAAATCCAGTGACCTCCAACGTTAACAGGACAAATCCAAGTTGAGGCTGTGGGTAACTTCACCTAAAAATAGAAGAGAGCCCTTAAAATCCAAAGTTCCAACATGCATGTGTATAAGGTTACATAGTCTGTAATAAAACCATATTACCTTTTGAATAGGGTTGCCACCCGTCCCTTAAAATAAAAGTTTAAAAAACTTAAAGTTTCTCCCGTATTTCCAAGTTGTCTTAAACCTTAAACGCATCATCCCGTGCAAATCATTCCACCCGCATTCTGTGAAGACTCGTCCTATTCTACCCTTGATTGGGTAATACTCGCTGCCATTGTTGGTTTGATGGTTTGTTTAATACCATCAGGTTTAGGGCCAATCAGAGTCAGAGGAGGGCGGGTCTTTTGGCAGAGAGTTGATACAGAAGTGAAGGTAATAAGTAGGGTTGGGTATCGGTTGGGTTTTATCCGATACCAGTACCTACTCGGTATTTTTTAAACGGTTCCGGTGCTTAAACGGTTCTTGAATCGGTACTTAAGAAAACGAAACCGCACACACTTTATCAAAAAATAATACCCTTTTATTTACAGGGCCAAACTGGACACAATATTAACTTAAATCTTTAAACAATATAAATACAAGTAACATATGGTAATAATAAAACCAATATAAAATAAAAATTCACATTTACATAATATCAAAAAAACAATATTGTATCAAACAATGTAATAATACTGGAGATTAATAGAGATTACTTGCATGGTAATCTAATCTCGACATGGCTCCAGGATCCCATGTTTTGTCCGCTTGAACCAGTCATGTAAGTTATCTGGTCGTTGTACTAGTTACGCAGTGCTTAGCTTGGCGAGTTTGGTATTTGGTTCCCACTGCGTCTTAGCTACGCAGCTTTGAGTAAACCTTTGAAAGAGAACGTCTCTGGTAACTGGTGTAACCCATGTTCTCTGAATAGGGAACGAGACGCTGCGTTCGCTGCCAAACTCCTCGCGCTGCCGACAAGCTTCCTTTTTCGGCAGAGAAATCTGAGGAGCAGATGGCGTGCGCGCGCCAACATAATATGACGATGTAAGTGCGTCGAGGCGGCGCCCGCGCCATCAGCCAATGAATTGGCTTGATTCTATATGGGCTTCAGTCAGACTATCTGCACACCCAGAGGGTGTTCTGACGTGTAATTTTACACGTGAAATGCAGCCAAACCTTGGAGCGTTTTGTCTTCGGCATCTTCATTAATCCCCTCGCTATCAGCAGACATCCCAAGTCTCCCGGAAGTTCCGGAAAGTTTCGTTCTTATTCGGCCTGGTTACTACCGTTTACGTCGGAACGGTTCCCTATTGGCACCGAGTTTCGGTACCCAACCCCAGTAATAAGTGACGTAACGATTGAGTCTTGCTGGCTGAACTTACGCTAAAGCTTTCAGTTTCGAATCAAACGCAATTAAAACAGTCACTAGCTAGCAATTGTTTACAGAAACCATACACATCCAATACAAATTTATTGTGATAAAAAGGAATACCAGTGATCCGGAATAGACTGCAAACAACACATTTATTTAGCTTTAAGGAAATTCATGTTAATTTTTTGTTTTGCTTAAGTTGGGGTCATTTAATTTTATATTTAACAATATTATTACAATATTATGTTGTAAAAAGCGCTATATAAATAAAGGTGACTTGACTTAGTTTCAATATTATCTTATTTATTAATTTATTGTTTATAAATATGAATCAAAAACGTGACTACTGGTTCAGAATGACTGCTTGAGGCACCAACATATACAGAAGAGTTATTAAGAAAGAAAGAAAATAATCAAATGTAAAATAATAATATAAAATGTGTTCTGTTGCAAGTTCACATACTTGATCCCATGTTTTCTCATGGTTTATTGTTAAGCTGTCAAGTCAGTTCCAAGCTCTTGACACATTTTTATTTTAATATTTATTTATTTGGTAACACTTTATTTGAAGGGGTGTGCATAAGACTGACATGACACTGTCATAAACATGACATAACACCTGTCATGAACATGAAGGAGTCTTTATGAATGTTTATGACTGTTGTCATTAAGTGTCATTCGGTAAATTATGACACTTTTAATGCAAAGTTGACATGGTTTAAAATGTCTTGATTATGACAACTTGACATTAACAAAGACAGAAATGTCTTTGTTATGACAACTTGACATTAACCAAGAAATCATAACCTGTCAACCTGTCACAAATATGTCATAACAGGTCTAATTATCAAACTTAAAGCATTTCGCTGTGTAATAACCCTTAATGACATCTGTATAACAAGTACAATGTGTTCCACTTTACTTGAGGACAGGTAATATTCATGACACAGTTATAATGGTGTCATGACGGCCAAAGTTGTGACAGGTTGACAGGTTATGATTTCTTGGTTAATGTCAAGTTGTCATAACAAAGACATTTCTGTCTTTGTTAATGTCAAGTTGTCATAATCAAGACATTTTTGTCTTGGGTAATGTCAAGTTGTCATAACAAAGAAATTTTAAACAATGTCAACTTTGCATTAAAAGTGTCATAATTTACCGAATGACACTTAATGACAACAGTCATAAACATTCATAAAGACTCCTTCATGTTCATGACAGGTGTTATGTCATGTTTATGACAGTGTCATGTCAGTCTTATGCACACCCCTTCAAATAAAGTGTTACCATTTATTTTATATAAAAAAAGTCAATGTATGGGTGTCCCTTACTTTGCCTCACTGAAGGTGGCAACCCTACTTTTGAACAACTCTGAAATGGCCACGATGAAAGACAGAGGACCCAAGTACAGCGTTCAAACAATGCACAGGTATCTGGTATACAATGCACAGGTAGTATTGGTCTGTTAAAGTCCATTATTTCTAACAACAGAATGAAAACACAGAAATTGAATTTATTACCTTGGCTAATTTCATAATGCAGTGCAGGTATGCATCAATGATCTGTGTAAACAAAAAAAGTTGCTAGTAATTTAATTTGATACAGCACTGAAACATTAAACTTGTATATCACATTGATGTGCTTTCACCTCATCTGAAAGCCAGCAGTGTCCCGATAGTGTTCTAAAAGAGGTATCATTTTGTATGGTCCCACCACTGCTTCCACTTGTCCTGTATCTTTAGAATACCAAAGTTTTTGGACTGCAACACAGAACATTTAAAATTAGTCTTGTTAATATTTAGATGAAAAACTGTACCATTTACATTTTCAACAAAGAACACATGCAACCATGACTAGGAACGGGTCATGGTAGAAACATTCAACTTGATGACCAACCGGTCTAAACCATCGACCAACAGGTCGGAACTAACTTATGAGTTTCTATTGCACCTTGTTCTTGAGCACTACTCCAAACAGGTACCAGAGAACTGGTATGAGCTGGGACCTGAGAGCTGGCTTGAGCTGGGACCTTAGACCTGACTTGAGCTGGGACCTTAGACCTGGCTTGAGCTGGGACCTGAGAGCTGGCTTGAGCTGGGACCTTAGACCTGACTTGAGCTGGGACCTTAGACCTGGCTTGAGCTGGGACCTGAGAGCTGGCTTGAGCTGGGACCTGAGAGCTGGCTTGAGCTGGGACCTGAGAGCTGGTTGGGGCTGGGACCTGAGAGCTGGCTTGAGCTGGGACCTGAAAGCTGGCTTGAGCTGGGACCTTAGACCTGGCTTGAGCTGGGACCTTAGACCTGGCTTGAGCTGGGACCTTAGACCTGGCTTGAGCTGGGACCTGAGAGCTGGCTTGAGCTGGGACCTGAGAGCTGGCTTGAGCTTGGACCTGAGAGCTGGCTTGAGCTGGGACCTGAGAGCTGGCTTGAGCTGGGACCTGAAAGCTGGCTTGAGCTGGGACCTTAGACCTGACTTGAGCTGGGACCTTAGACCTGGCTTGAGCTGGGACCTGAGAGCTGGCTTGAGCTGGGACCTGAGAGCTGGCTTGAGCTGGGACCTGAGAGCTGGCTTGAGCTGGGACCTGAGAGCTGGCTTGAGCTGGGACCTGAGAGCTGGCTTGAGCTGGGACCTGAAAGCTGGCTTGAGCTGGGACCTTAGACCTGGCTTGAGCTGGGACCTTAGACCTGGCTTGAGCTGGGACCTTAGACCTGGCTTGAGCTGGGACCTGAGAGCTGGCTTGAGCTGGGACCTGAGAGCTGGCTTGAGCTTGGACCTGAGAGCTGGCTTGAGCTGGGACCTGAGAGCTGGCTTGAGCTGGGACCTGAAAAAAAAAAAATATATATATATATATATATATAAATTACGTCATATGCTCTCACTGACAAATGCGGAACAATTAGTTCATGCTTTCATGACCTCAAGGCTAGATTATTGTAATGCTCTACTGGGTGGTTGCCCTGCACGCTTATTAAACAAACTACAGCTAGTTCAAAATGCAGCCGCTAGAGTTCTTACCAGAACCAGGAAGTATGACCATATTAGCCCGGTTCTGTCAACACTGCATTGGCTGCCTATTAAACATCGTATAAATTTTAAAATATTGCTGATTACTTACAAAGCACTAAATGGTTTAGCTCCCCAGTACTTGAGCGAGCTCTTAACGCATTATAGTCCTTCACGTCTATTGCGATCTCAAAATTCTGGCCAGTTGATAATACCTAGAATATCAAAATCGACTTCTGGCGGTAGATCCTTTTCCTATTTAGCACCAAAACTTTGGAACAATCTTCCTAACACGGTCCGGGAAGCAGATACAGTCTGTCAGTTTAAATCTAGACTAAAAACACATCTCTTTGGCTTATCATACACATAACACATTATAGATTTCTATAATTCAATGTTAGGCTGCATAGATTAGATCAGCCGGAACCGGGAACACTTCCCATAATTCCTGATGTACTTTGTACATCATAAGAAGGATGGCGTCTACGCTAATATTAGTCTCTCTGTTTATCCCGAGGTTTACCGCAGACCGCCGGATCCAGGGCATATCCAGATCTGATGAAGGACCATCACATGGACACGACGAAATGCATTATCAGGGCTGTGAAGGCCCATGGACACCTTCACCACTCATCTCCTCACCGGCCGGATGATCCTACCCAACCAGATGATCTGGATAATATCGTGAAAGTTCTGATCCCATCTGACTCCTGACATTATGCTGCCTAACTCATAATCATACACTGTTCATTCGTTGGCCAAAGGAGGACTGGCCCCCCGACTGAGCCTGGGTTCTCCCAAGGTTTTTTTCTCCATTCTGTCACCTGATAGAGTTTTGGTTCCTTGCCACTGTCTCCTTTTTCGCTATTGGCTTGCTTAGTTGGGGACATTTAATTTTCAATTGAACAATACTATTACAACATTGTTTTCCTGTTATCTCTGTAAAGCTGCTTTGAAACAATTTGTATTGTAAAAAGCGCTATATAAATAAAGGTGACTTGACTTGACTTGACTGAAAGCTGGCACTACTTTTTTTTATAAGGTTTTAGGTGACGGATGTTATAGAAGAGAGTTTTGTTTAAGACAGACACTCTGTGGTGTTTGTAAAGTTGCTGTCTTTCCTGAAATCTCCTTAATTGTGTAGGTTCCCGTGTAGTCTGCTTCCATTATCCCTCCTTTCCTGCTTCTCTTTCTCATGTTCAGTAAGAGTACTTCAACTCCACATTTCTGTACTTTTTCTAAACTCTTTTTGCAAATGCCTGTCTTTTTTTTTGTGACCGTGCAATATTCTCCTCAACCTTTTCTCTTGTGCTCTCTTGCATTCTCTGACTGTCCCTGAGAAATTCACTGCAGTCTTTAGGGAGTATTATTGTTGAAAGCTACAACAAAATAGATAATGACTTGTACATTTCATAGTATAGACTTTTGCACTAAATTAATCTACAATAAAATATTAAACATGTTTCCAATAAAGCTGAGCTTTATGGGCAATATATCTGCATTTATATATTACTACTGCATCTAATGGATATATGTGGGATCTGCGAGTTACAGGAACATATATTGTGGTTGGGGTATTCAGAAAACCTGAGCAAGGTAAAAGAGGAGCAGTGGCACCTTATAATATGCTATAAAACCTCAAATCATAATGGTTTATAGGGCTGTCACTTTTGTGAGAAAAAAAATCTTGTTTGATTTTTGAGACATATACGTGTTCATTGAATCGATTGTAAAATCGATTTTCCATGTCTAAAGACATTTCCATTTTAAACGCCAAATATGGGCAAATCCACGGACAACTAACAGGCATTAGGACGAATGTAAAGAGAGCGCTTGAGACCAGCACAAGTCAGCAATATTCCTGATGATTTATTGGTGTGAAGTTTCGTGCACAATGACAAACAGGAGTGCAACATTCTCGAAAAACATAAAGCAGAGTGGACTACCATAACATCAATGAAAAACGTTACTGCAGTCTTCAACAAGGGCTGTGTTTACGATTAGAAATGTCAAACAAATTTTGCTGTCAATCATAGTCCTCGCGGGCCGGTGTTGTGCCGAAAAGTACGCTGGAGCACTGTGTATGAGCAGAATGGAGTCTAAGCGAAGTGGTGTTCTATTCTTGGGTGTAATAAGGAACAAAGCAGTCATTTTAATGTTCCTAAATCCAAACCGCATAAGACGCAGTGGCTGAGTTTGTTTTCGAAGGGAATATTCCCCACGATCAACATCAATGCTTTTATGTTTGCACGAATCATTTCACACACAAGACTGCTTTATAATTGAGGAGGGTCAGTATAAAGCTGCTTTTGCAAAGAAGCTGCTCCTGAAAAAAGGATTGGTACCAACCAACTATTCCTGTCCCTGCTGCACCTCCAGAAGAACTGAAGTGAGTGTAATGTTTTATTAACCTTTATATTAATATTTATGTTAATCTTTGCAAATCGCTAGCTTCACGATGAATGCGGCTAAGGTTTACACTCAGGGTACATTACGGCATGTTTTCTATGTACGACATTCTCAATATAATTCATAATCCCACGTTTATAATGAACAACGCGTTATGGTTATTGTGTTACAAATGGCGTACGCACAGAACAGAGGGGCGGGGTGAGCAAAGCTCATTATCATTTAAAGGCACATGCACTGAAACGGCGTGCTGAAAACAGAGCTGTTTTTGACCAGGTAAAATAAGTGTTTTCTTACAATACTAATGAGAATTTTTTATTAAAGTATATTACAAACTTTTAATTTAGACCCTAAAGAGTCATATTAGCTTGTACAAAAATGGCATTAAATGACCCCTTTAACAAGCTTTTTAAGTGCCCTAGAAAAATAATTTTTAGAATTATTTCTAAATGAATGTATTTCAAGACAGAAACTACCAACTTCAATACACTCTGGTAATAATGATCAGAAGAGCTACCAAACCAACAAAACCCTGAAAATAAACACAAGAATAATGAATGCTTACCGTTTGATGTTATCATTGGTTTTCTCATCAAGCCCGTTTGTTTGGGGATGGTAAGAAGCCGTAACAGTCCTCTCAATAGAGAGCAGCTCACAAAGTGTGCTGTTTATCTAAAATAAAAAATCAGAACATTTTTTTTTTCATTTGGTTTATAGTACTTATATTGTCAAATATTTCAATCAATAAATCTTTATTTGTTGAGCACCAAATCACAAATTACATCATCAGAACAAAATGCATAAAGTAAAGCTTACTTGATTGACAAACTCCTGTCCTTGGTCTGACAGTATGCGCTTAGGGCAGCCATGTCTATAAATGACTGTAAAAAGGAACTCTGTCTTTTGAGGAAAGGCCTCCACCCACTTGGAAAAATAGTCAGTGACTGTCAATATATACTGATACCCAGTAGATGTTTTTTGGAGTGGACCAGTGAGATCAATGCCAATGAGCTCCCGAACAGCAGATACATATTAGTGATTGTGATAGGCGGTAATAGTCTACCTATTTCCCTATATTCAACATCAATACCTGAACGTGTTTTTTCAGTTGGGCTGGGACATGTTTCAGTGTCTCTGCAATGTAGCACTTTATGTCCTTCTCTCGCAGATAAGACTTGCAGACGTTGTGTGATTGTCCTGGCGGTTAGGGCATCCCACAAGATTTGTGTCATCACAGAAAACATTTCATCACTGGATAGTTTTTTTTTCGTTTATTTAAAGTGTAGTTTATGTCAGCTGAATGTGCGGAATGCTTTTCAGAGAAGATAAGGAAACGTATTTCAGCACAATTCACACCCAGCGGTAATTCAGATTAGATTTCAGATTTATTTTGATTAATATGTGCGAGGGAGAGACTGACAGATCAAGACAGCGCTTAGTTTTTTGAGACGGTGAAGCCTTATAGGCCTACTTTCGCCTAGCTTTGCAGAGAGAGAGCTTCTGCTCGTTCTTCAGTTAAACATGTCACAAACGCAGCAGTTCATCTACATTACTCAGCAAACAAATAAGACTTTGTGCTATGATGCTCAATAAAGGACAAAAGGGACAGTTGTGAGTTCACGGTCTGTACTATGGCCGACTCAGAGCAGGAGCATCGATAAGAGGAATCGTTAACGTCGAGAGCATACAATAACGACGGTTCATTAAATTTAGAACCGGTTCTCGGGTGGAACCGGTTTTCGATTCCCATCCCTATTTATTTATGTGCTCAAATTCACTTTATCAATATAATACTATCATTTTAAGTTTGGTAAAGGTATTTCACTTAAAAAAGTTATTATCAGACTTAATGATTACAAATTTTTGATTCGTTCAAAAAACTGATTCATTCAGTAAAGACACATTTTATATTGAAAGGACTCAAACTTGTGATCACAAAGAAGGAAGACGCAACTGACATGACTATAGGCAAAACCCTTAACGTTGGACAAGATATAGCAGCGGACAGGAATAAAAAGATTTTTTTATTATGGATATAGGACTGACCTGAAGGAAAATGCTATGTCTACTGTAAATGCAGCTACACTCGCTTTCTCACTATTTTTTTCCTACAGAAGGCTTTTAGTGATTTTACTACATGAAAGTTGCATAGATACATATTTTTCGGCTTTAATATTTGTATTGTGTGGCAACCGTTTTATAAAAGCTATAAGGCCCTTGAGGCAAGTGCTGTATCGTGAATAAGTTATGGCTGAAGGGGTTACTCCGCTTCGCGTAGCCAAACAACACCCTTCAGCCTCTCTACTTATTGCTTACTTGTATATATAGATATATACCCCTACAGCAGTTTCAAACGGGAGTTTCAAACCTTGTGACGGATATGTTTTCTGAGTCACATGATGTTTTCTGAGTCACTGAGTCACATGATGTTTTCTGAGTCACATGATGCACTAAGTCACATGTTGTATGGAGCACATGGCTTAAGAGACTTTTTGAAGATGGCAGTTGTGCAGTGCTTTGTGCAGTGGAAAGATGTGGGAAGTTAATCCCTGCATATCTCCTAAACAACCTGTAAGGTAAAAGGAATATCCTTTGATTTGCCTTGGGATTTATGGATCATTTGGAAGTTGGTGGATGTTCAGAGAAACTACCTACGGTTAGTGATGGCCAAATGAAGCGTTTCGAAGCATTATTGCTTTCCGATACAATTGTGTCGAAAATGGTTCATTACTCGAAGCTTCATTTAGATAGAAATTGCAGCACCATCTCCTGGTGAAGTTAATGTAATGCAACAAAGCTGACAACCATAAAATGCAAGTAGGCTTATGTTAACGCCCCGTTTATGACGTGTTTACCGAGGCGATCAAAGCTGAAACAGTGTTAGTGCTGTGAAACTCATTTCATGTGTTCACCTTGATAATAAAACATTAAGCATGATGTGTGTGTGTGTGTAATTATTTCTTTAGACAAGGACAGAAGATCAGACCAGCTTAAAAAAGTTGGAAACCATCACAGAAATTCTAATGGTTTCTATTAAACTGGCTTTTACCATTTAAACCACTACAGTATTCTTTTTGTAGTGTGTTTGGCACATATTCCATTAGGATTTAATGCCCCCACCAATAGAACCCAACACATAATCAGTAGAGACCCACAGACACACTATAATTTCCATTATAACCAATACAATTCCCATGAAAACCAAATCCTATAGAATTTCTGTAATGGTGTCTATAGTTTTTTTTTTAGCAGGGCAGTATCATGTGTGAAAGCTTTATCTTGTCTAGCTGTGGGAAGCATACCTCTATAACTTGTTAACTGGTGGGACTGATATTTTTGTATGTTGAAAAGGATGTGCTTGTGGTACTGGTTGTAGTTGTATAATGTAGCAGAGAGTTTTTGTAGTTTCTGTCTTTGATGCATATTTTTATGTAACAATGTTCATATGTTCTCAAATTAATAATAATAATAAAATGTGTCAGAGGGTGTGCTTTAGGTAGGCTACATCATACAGAAGGCTTATACAAAGTGTTCATTAAATGGTGTGGTTTTTATTCAGAAATATTATTTTCTCCAGTCTTTGGTGAAAGGCGATTTCTTTTCTTTTTTTTAAACAATTTCACCAGCTTTAGAGAATATCCTCTCGCATGGAACAGATGATGCAGGATCACACAAAAACAGCTTCACTTTTATAAGAAATACAGCCGTCAGGTTTCAAACCTGTCGACACTGGATTGGCCTGTCAAAGCAATCGGGTGGTTCACTACAGGAGTGAAGCAGTCTGTTTGCTTCAGACGTCATTTTCACGTGACTAGTGACGTAATGATACAAGCTCCGAAGCAGTGGTTCATTACAAGGACCGTTCGAGTTTGAAGCAAGCTTCGGAGCGTCGGTGTCAGACGTAACATCACTACCTACGGTCCAAACGGCATTGGAGGACAGATCATTTCTCTGACTGACTGGGACAGATCATCAACTGACTGACTGGGCGAAAACCAAACAAGTATTGTTTTTTTTCCCCTTATATTCTCATGTTGAGTTTGCCAGTTGAGACTTTTGACCATGAGACTTTCTAAGTATTGTTTAAAGTGCTGAGAAAACTCTTTTGAACTGCACAGTGGACTGGATGCGCAGTGCTGGTCTGAAGGGACTTAAAGACCTATTCTGAATTGAGAACTCAGTCAAGAACTGTTAATGTGGGCTTGTGAAACTGGGGGTTTGCACTCTAAATGAGTTGAAAAGGAGTTAACTGAATTTGAATGAATTTAACTTTTGAATGCACTGATTTGCTTTTGTTGGAAGCTTTTTGTCAGGTTAAATCAGCCCCATTGAGTATTTGAATTTCTGGGATATTATTCTTAAAAATTGAATAATTTTTTGTTTCTGGTTTTGTAGTTTTTTTTTGTTTGCATTTGTGAATCATTAATGTTTTCCCCTGACTGAATATTATATTGCTCAAAAACTAATAACAGTCTATATGAATTGAGCCTGCTGCTGTTTGTGTATCAATTCTTCATCCACATATTAAGGGTTCCAACTATTTTTTTTATGTTTGAATCCTTTGTATGGTTGACTGACCTTTTAAAGAAATTTAGTAGGTTGAAACACCTGCTTGGCACCCCAATTAATTAAGTCAATCTGTTACAACCTTGCATCCATTAAATGTTCTGTGTGTGATTCTAATCATTTAAAGTTTAAACCTTTACTCTATCATGCCATTATGTCCATTCCATAAGTGCTCTATGCAACGCCAATCATTGACATGCTTCTCTTAAGGTTGGCGAAGGAGTCTACACGTTAGAATTTCTGAGTCAAAAGTTGACATATGCCCAAATTACCACGTCACTGCTGATTCATCTTCATTCATTTATTGGGCATTGAACGCAGGTCACATGGTTGTCAGAGGATTCCCTTTACACTGCTTTGCCTCATGCATAGCCTTACGCGTCGTCAAACACACAGATAATATACATTACAAACGAATGTCTTTACGCAGCCTCTTTAAACAAGCCTTTATATCTGAACGTGTACTTAGATTGACACTGCTAAATTTCCTTGTGGATAAATAAGGAATCTCATAGATAGAGCAAGATTTTATGCGTAGGTTTCCAATGGCAATAGAGAATCAGTTGTTGACTCATTAAGGATGACATACAATCTTGTTGATGATCAAGTATTTTTAATGAAAATGCGCATACAAACAGACGCGGTCACTGGTGTGACTGTTGCTCATCATCTATAAAGACAAACACATACCAAAATCAGATTAGGAACTGTGAGGAAAGGAACATCAAAATCTATAAACCAAGAACAACTGGCTCACCTTCAGCTGGCAGCAAGATTGGTACCGAGATTGAGGGCCTGTTGAATTGCGCCTCTGCTAGGGCATGCTGCTGCTTGGCCAGTTCCAGCTTGGCTCTCTTCAGCTCCAGAGACTGGCAAGCGAGCTCATTTGCTTCGGTCAACTGGTGCTGAATGTCCTGCAACACGACCAACTTCTCCTTTTCAATGTTTACCAACTCTCGCTAAACCGACATGGTGAGATTGTGGAGCGACGTCGTGATGTCGTGTAGCGAAGTCCTGGCGAAGACGTGTGTACGGGAGGTGGTGGCGTAGTGCACCCTTCCGGCTCGGTGCTGCCAGGTGAGGAGAGTGCTGCAGGTGGCTCGGTGTCTGGGGAGCATGGCACATTGGGGGGTGACGATGACCTGGAACATGAGGCCTGTTCAGTGTCACCTCTTCTAACGTCAATCCCCCCAGGGATTCCATGTGAGACTGTGTCTCCCATGATCGCCAGTGCCTTCTCCTCATGTGCTGTTAAGGGCTGCACCGAACTGGTCCCCGCACCTGTCCTTGCCCGTTCTCTACGGACAGCAGAACCTCTCACCTTAACCTGGCTTGAAAAATCATGCCATTTTTTCCTGACGTCCTGCCAGGACCTTGGTGTGCCTGATCCGGAGGCAGCCATCTTCCTTGCTATGTCGCTCCATAGCTCTTGTTGCTGTTGCACAAGTTATTCCGAAAGCTGGAAAACAGTGTCACCTTGCAAGCTCACCTCGTCCATCAAAACTTCAAGTTCCTCTGACGAGAAGCTTGGTGCCCTTTTTTTACGTTGCTTCCCTACCATATTCTGTATCTAACTCTCTCTCTCTCTGTTCCTAGTAGATGGGTTGCATTTTATTGAAAACATTAACCAATGGCAATCAATACCGCATTAAACAGAAGTAACTGCAGCTGCTTGCCAATCAATTAAATTGTAATTTCCACGATTGTAAAGCACCTTACCATTAATATAAAAGTTTATTACATAATTTTTAGAAGTCGTTAAACCCATGTCAAGAAGCGGCACAAGTGGCACAATGGGATAAGGAGGATGGATGATTAGCGAGGGATACCCGGTTCGTCTACCGGTCACAACATATCGTGTGAACATATTACTGACAATTTGATAATTTAATTATTAGTCTATATTTTACTGATAACTTAAACTGTTAAAATAAATGTTACTGGAATAATTTGAGGAATGTTTCATTTGCATAGAACTTGTTGTCTTTCTTAACGCCGTAATGGACCTTCGTGTGAAGTGGAAAATGCCAGCTAATTCAGCACCTTCACTGCGCCTTTGTAATGTCGAACGTAAGAGGCAGCGTGTTAAGAAGCTTCCTAAAGCCTGTTTTATGCTTCTGCGTCGAATCGACGGCGTACCCCCGCAGAGCCCTCTGCGTCGCCGCGAACCCCTCTCCGCCCCCTACGCCGTAGCTCGACGTGCACCTCCAAAAAATTGTAACTACGCGTCGAGGCTACGCAGACCGCAAGGGCTGTGATTGGTCAGATGTACCGAGATGCAACGCAACCTGACGCAGAACCATAAAACGGCCACAACGCCGTATGAGTGACGACGTAGATACGCCGTGGAGTTGACGCAGAAGCATAATGAGGCCTTAAGGAACGCTAAGAGTGAGCGTTATCGGGGAACTGGGCCCTGATTATTATTTACTTGACCTGTAAAAAAAAAAAATTCTGATACACTAAAGATATATGATTCTCATATTTTTAACACAAAAAAGTTCACAGTGATTTTATACTTTTAAATGGCTTAACATTCTGCAAAGCATCTCCTGTTATATGCAAGAAAGAAATACAGTTTTGAATGACATTAAAAGAAATGTTCATTCTTTACAATGTTATTTTTTTTCAGACTCACATTTGATGACTTTACACAGAGTTGTGTCAATCAGATGCAATTTCTCCCTTTTCCCCTTCAAACTGAAGTGGCTCCACACGATGTTTGTCGCTACTGCCCGCATCACTCTCCTCACACAATCCCCTGGATTTGCCCCACCAATAAGGCTGAGATGGTGAATCTGTGAAACATCATGGTTTGGCATGCAGGTTAGTACAGTCAACAAACTCATAATCATTGTTAATTTCTCATTGTCACAATTTAGTTGTTGAATATGTAAAAGTAGAAACTTACATAATTGTATATATTAATAAAGAAATTGTGCATATTTGCTACAGAAATACTATAGAATTGTATCACCAATTTATAGATTTTATTTATTAGGAATGAGGAGGAATTCATTAAATACTTTTTAAAATAAATATGACTAATAAAAATCATTGAAATAATAGTAATGCAACTTTCCATTGCTTGTAAATTAGGGCTAAAAATAATAATAATGGCATTTGTATTTTTTAAATCATATTTAAATAAATATGTAATACACAGTTTTTTAAAAAGATCAGGTCCCCCGGAATGTTTATGTCCCCCGGAAAATAACCAAAATACTCACCACTCTCTTTCTGAAATCAGAGTCTTTAAGACGGTGGTCAAGGGCCTCAAGCTCCTCTTTGCTCTGAGCAATATTGAGCTCCAGGATGTCTTCCGCTCTCTGATGACCCTGGCGTTTCCTCAGTAGGATAAGTATTTCTCTCTGGGTGGCTGCCAGGCTGTCTACTTTTCGTAGCAGAAGCTCCAGTGTGTCTGCAATTAGAGAGCACCAGTTACACACTTGGTAAACCAAAAAGTAGCATAATATAGTGTGATATATTAACAACAATACAAAAATCATAAACCGGTCTAATTGGAAGAAAAATTTACTTTACACCGTAATTCACTTAAAACGCTATCTAAAGGAAGAACTCAGTATCAATATGTACTATTTTTCTTTTTATAATTTACATTAGATGCATTTGTTTCTTAGGCCTATAAAATGTACCTTTAAGCTCACTCTTCGTTGGGTCATTGGGTCTTCGTGTGGTCAGCCCTTGCAGATGTTTGTCTCTCCTCTAAAAAAGTTATGTAATGTTATACAACAAGCACTCACTTTGAATTATCCTGTGTGGGAAAAGGTATCTTGTATGGACAATTTGATTCCTCAAGATATGACTTATTTAACAATGTTATTTTGTTGCATACACAATGTTATTATCATTGCCTCAACTTCTAATATCAGTTACTTTCAATTCAATCTAAAATAAATTCAAATAAAGTTTACAGATGTTGAATACAAATTAAATTTTACCTTCAGTAATATATTCTGCCACAGACACAGAATTAAAAATGGGTAATTCATCAAGATCTGCAAGCATGATAAAAACACAGTTGTCAACTTGAACCTTGTAAAACATATTGAAATGAATCCAATAAACGGATGTGCCACTTTTGCCTGTGATATTTTACTACAAAAACCTGTCTTAGTAGGCACCAGTAGAATGTTTTAAGCAGTTGCAATCTGAGTATTTAAATCAAGTCGTTGTCATTCTTTTCTGTACAAGTACAACATTTATATATCTGACAAATTATTCTTAAATAATTTAAAATAATACATTTATCGTGAAAATTATTAAAAGGAAGTTTCTGTATAGATAATGGCAGCAGTAATTTATCTAATAATAATTTCCATTGCCCGATTTGCATAGTTCTTTTGTCAATTTGGCTATAAACCAGCACAGACAGTGATAGAGTTAAATAATTTAAATAATTTATTCAATTCTACCTTTAGATAAATCATGTGATGTACTGGGATCTGAATGGTCATAGGTTGCATTCTAGGAAGACTCTTTGACTTTTTCTATTTTGAGAATACAAAGACAAAAAAGAAGTACATGTAATTGCAGAAAATATATTTTATGTACTCATGGTACTATACTGTTTGTGTTTGTACTAATGTACTTGGTTTATGTTGGGGTGGGATGGGAAGTGTAGCCTCTGTTGCTGTATCAATGAAATGTAAAATAACAAATGTTTCAGGGGGGAAATTTACATTTTAAACATTAAATTTAAATAATTCATTTAGTTGTTTAAAAAGAGCATGCAGATATACTGATACCTTTGTCTGGCCTTTTCTCAACAATTGATGTTTTTTTTTTTAGGACATGGTCCATCTAAATAGCATGCAAAATGTTAATTTACTTTAACCTGAATTTAAATTGCCATTTGTTGAATGCTGTTTACAATGGTACCTTGTCCTTGATGCTTTTTTTTTCTTGGGGTCAGTGGTGTCATCTAAATAGATCACACATTATTAATGTGCAGTTAGCAATGTATTCTTTGAAAGTTGGTAATGATCTGTGCCCGGTTGCATAAAGCACCTTAAGTTTTTCCCTTAAGTATGATACCTAAGGGGTGATTTCCCCTTACCTAAGAGAATAACTTAAGGGTGTTGCATATAATCTCTTAAACGGTTCTCTTAGGTAAGGGAAACATTTAAGTGTTTCACGACAGCGATCCTGGATTCACGTTATAAAAGTCTGTTGTTGCCATAGATACGCAAAACACTAACATGTCGGAATATCACGTGTCAGTCCAGTGACGCTATCACGCAACACCGCGTTAGCTCCGAAAGTGGCGGCAGGTTGTGTTGTTCACCGTCTCATGCTTTGGCATTTGTTTAGGTTTTGTGCATGCACTTCTGGCTCTGTGTCTCGAAATAAAGCTGAGTATATTTCCATAGCATACCTGTTTTTTTCTGTCATGATTCCTTTTAAAACACAGAATCAGCTCGTTCTCCTGTGATTTTTTTTTTCTGCACGGGTCGGCCACACACTCTCCGTGCGCGCACTGACTTAACGCTGTGATAGTCTACATGCGAGTCGCGTGTAATGACAGACAGACAGCCGTCTAGTTTGATAGCGATGTCAAATATTGCGCGTCGGTCAAAATCGGTATTCTTGCAACAATTTTTCATAGCTAAATTGGTCCAAAGGGTTCTCCCTATTCCCTATGATCTTCAACTGGTTCCATAAATTCAGCCATGTAGTCTTATTTTTGTCCGCGTTACTCTTAAGGTTACGATTTCCAAACCTTAAGTTATACTTAGGGAAATTACCGTTAAGGGGTTTTATGCAACACTTAACGATTACTTAAGTGAAAAAAACAGCATTTAAGGGAAATTCTAAGTGTTTATGACGTTTCACTTAAAAAAACTGTTAAGTAACACTTAAGGGTATTTTTCTGCAACACCCTTAGGTTTAAGGGAAACATAAGGGCGACCTTAAGGGAAAATTACACTTAAGGTGCTTTATGCAACCGGGCACAGATTTTTTTCTGTTTCACTATCAGAAGATCTTAATGGACTACACAATACTCAAAGACTGAAAGTAATGCATACCATCGCTGCTGTCATCATAACGGGCAGGTTTTTTTGGTGGCCTTTTTGTGTACGTGTCAACATCACTCTCCACAGCAGAACGATATTCTGCTGCTTTGCACCACTTTAGGGCCTTTGCAAAATTGTCTGAAAATATAAAGCCAATGGTAAAACAATTAAAATATAATCATAATGTACAATCAGATAATTAAAGTATCCACAAATAAATTAAACATTACCAGTATTTGCCAATACGCGTATTTTCCTGGAAATCATCAGGAATGTCTTCTTTTTTTGCCCTTTTAGTGGGGGTTGTAGGTGGCCAATAGCTGTATTTGTTGCTAGCATGGGTCCAGTGAAGTCAGAGACATTGTTAAAACATTTATATACATGTCTTAATTTTTTATATTTTTGATCAAGATTATATTGTTGATGTGGAAGGTTATGAAAAATGTTCTTGTACCCCATTTTCCCTGTGTGTCCAGCACTGGGCTACAATGCCAACCGTCGACTCCTCTGTGAATTCAACAATGACATACATACTAAGGAAGGGAGGTGGAAGGTCAGTAATTTGCCAAAACATTTTGCCTATCACATCTCAAAGAATATGCACATTAAAGTTCTCCTAAATTGTTATAAAAGATTCACTGCTGGTGTAAGATGGCCATGAATGTTACGGTGTCTCTATTTTCGTGGAGACCATCTCCATTTGCTCTCTTTTCAAATAGTTTTTTGGAGATCCACCTCATTGTCGTTTGTTTTTTACTGAAGTTGTACCCCAGAAGAAATGAGTGGCAATGATCAATGGTGCAGGACTATGATAAATTCCATGTCCATCTTTCTCCTCATCGTTGGTGATCTCGCAGCCATTGTCATTGTCTAGGATGAATGCTCTATCCTTGCTCTTGTTTGTTTGTCTGTCTTTGTTGTTTTTAATTGTGGAGTCACGTCTTTCCTCAATCCTGTTGGCAATCTGGCTAAGAGGGTGTGTTCCACTTCGTACCATCTTCTTGATTGTATGCAGGTATGTTTCGAATTTAAATGCACTGCAGTTGTCCAGACCATTAAATTGTACAGCTTCATCAGTGATGTGGAGCTTTGAGTGGATGTTGTACACTATGAACTCATTTCCATAGAGCTCTCGTCCTCTGCTGACAAAGTAGCTGAGCAAGGATCTAGCATATTCTGAGTGCTTTTTGACCAGTGTTGGGGAAACCAAAATGCACATTGCCACACTGAATGCCAAGAAATGTAGGTACATGTCATGCCCAAGAATTCCTTTCAACACAAGCTTGCGTGAATGCGTGCATGAATTGACGGAATTCCGTTGCCTTCCATCTCTCCAGCTCATCCTGGCCTCGAGGGGTGCGAGAAAAGATGGAAGGAATTTGACTCCTAAGCTGAAGCAACCTAGAGCTGACTCCTTGTTTTTGGGTGGTGGAGAGCCTGACTCTTCTTTTTCCACGGGTCCAACTGGCAAGAAGCCTCTTCATTACCCCCAAGCATGCCTGATGCATGTAGTCGATTGGGAAGCTTTTTGACCATATCAATGGGCAGCTGGATGAGTGGAGTATTGGCATTGTAATGCTCAGGCTGAACTTGGCTCCTAAATGAATGATCTGTGCGCAAGGTGAGGTTTTCTGTGGCTGGAAATGTTACTTTATTAAACCATTCTCCTTTCTGGTCACATTTATCACATCCATAGTAACCAGAGCACAGCTTTGTGCCTCGTGTAAAGGCTTTTGCTGGAGCATCACACACAATGCAGAGAACATTAATAGTGAAATTTCTCTCCTTATACTGAAGGTCATGAGACATCAGATTATTGAGGTCTTCAATAACATCATCTAGGCAAGTGAGATCGGTGGGTTTCTTGTTTCCGCATGTTAACGTTCCTGGAAAAACGATGATGGGCTTAAAGGTGGACAGCACAGAGCACATGCCACATAACTTTACTTGAGCTCTTGAACAATGGCAGGCCGTCAACGTTGAATGACAGATTAATTGTGTCATGGTCCAGGATCTCTTCAACAGGGTACTTATCCAGTTTGTCCAGCAACTGTTGACGCAGTGGGTAATGCAAATACTCCATGTTACATTTCTGCATTGTGGTTATTTTCCTAGGTGTTTTGAGCAGAGGATGGAAGATTAGTGTGGCCATGTTTCTGAAGAATTTTCAACAGATGGTCAACAGCATTGTTCTTTACTTAAAACTGTGAAGCCCAGGATGCCAGTTATATTGCCAGGAATAAGCTTGCCATGCTGTCTTCCTGGTCAGATGTACCATCTTTTTTTCTGCAATGTCCATGACTTCCTCTAAGTCATCCTCCCAGTCAGTTTCTTCTGAAGGCCAGGATGCTTCAGAGGACATTGGAGATGAAAGGTTCATTGTGTTCTTCCGTGGAACCTAAGATATCACCTGCATCCAATTGACCTTCTGTGACTGTTTCGGACTCTTCCAGACTGTCCAATTCAGTGTTGTTATTTTGTGTATCTTTTGAATAACACGTTTGGTTGCTCTCCAGGATCTTAGATATTGCCTCGAACGTTCTATTTTGTCCTCACTCATTGTTAAGCCTGTAAATATTTTAGTGTAATGTCTGAATGTGCTTCTGTTTTTTTAACAACAAATCTCACATCATTTTTGATTGAATTATTTTGATTACTGTGCATTAAAAACACATGAAGTTACTTAAAAGTCTTAGACTACATAAAAGTCTTAGATGACTACATAAAAAATAAAAATAATAAACAAAGCTTGAAGTGAAGCTAAAGAATATTACTTACCTTGAAATAAAAGATGGAAACTACAGTATATCCAAAACTCGGCTGCACGTGTATTAACACACACAACTGTTCAGCAGCATATTTCCCCTGTTCTTTACGTACTCCATTGGCTTCCAGTAGCTATTCACGGGATAGCACCAGAATACCTTTGTGATCTAGTTGTTCCTTACATTCCAAATCGTCCTCTACGCTCGTCTGACTCTTCTACTCTACAGCAGCCCACATTTAAATTAAAGTCAATGGGTGGTCGCTCTTTTACGGTTACCGCCCCACGGTTGTGGAATAAACTTCCTTTTGCGATTAAAAATCCCCCAATTTTGGACTGCTTTAAGAGGTCTTTAAAGACACATCTTTTTAAAAACGCTTATTGTCTTTGAAGTGTGTTATGTCTGATATTATCCTGTATCGTTGTTTGATTCTTCTGTTTTAATTGTCTTTTAATTTGTTTACCATACTGTGTAGCGCTTTGGGTTGGAGAAAAGCGCATTACAAATAAAATGCATCATCATCATCATCATCATCAAATCTAACAGATGCTAACATTGTTTTCAATGGTGTTCAACACGCATACCTTTGTTAAAATCTCAGAAAATTTGGTTTGGTGTTTTATGACCCTTTAAGACCACCATAGAGTAAAAGCTGTAATGATTTATCAGTTAATTCACTTAATTACTTTTAATATCTTAATAATTGCCAGGTGAAATCAACATTACAGTGTTTGCAACATGCTTCTAATTTATATGCCCCTTTACTGTTAAAGCTGCTCACCAAGGCTCTCTCAATTTTAAATGGACTCTATCCGTGACTGCCCATCACCGAGACCGGAGTTTACAGCAATCTTCTTTCTGTTGAATGTTTTTTTTTTTCTCACTCTTGTGTGCATGAAGCTGGAACTGGCTCCAAAGTGCAGATCTCAGCTCCTTTGCAGATATTTTCCCCCTGCTTTAAACTATTTGCCCAGTTATTTCTTTTTTTTTTAATGCTGTGACAAAACTGTGTTATGTTGTTCCATTTTGTTCCTGTTTTAATAAAACTTTTAAATGCTGTTGTGTAGTTGTATTGTCATTTTGTTTAGTCTTTCCCTTAAAGACTATGACCCAAAAAAATGTGTAGGTATGGTAAAAATCAGGTTTCATAGGCTGTTTAAATAGTGTCTTACCTGACTTACAGTTGGTAACTTGATGGTAATAAAATTACAGACATGCGAAGTCAAGACTACGCTGTCAGTTGGTAAGTCATGAAATTACCAAAAAGTATGAAAAGATTATGTAACTGCGAAATGTGTGTTAGCTGGGCAGTTGCTGCAGATTTGTCGGCTGTGCATCCATGAAGTGAATCTTGTGTAACATTTTACACGATCATCTCATAATAATACATGTTTATTGAGCAGCAAATCAGCATATTAGAATTATTTCTGAAGGATCATGTGACACTGTAGACTGGAGTGATGATGCTGAAAATTCTTCTTTGCCATCAGACGAATAAACTGCATTTTGTAATTAAAATAGAAAACAGTTATTTTAAATTCTAAAAATATTTGACAAGATTACCGGTTTTGGTGTATTTTAGATAAAATAAATGCAGAAGATTAATATATACATTTATATTTATAGAAGATATATACGTTTTGCACATTTTGTATCGATTAATCTGTGATGGACTTTTATTTTGGTCTGGCGATGTGACGTCATCAGGAGGCGCCGCGACCATGCATCTGTTGTGATTCGACTGTAGTGAGGTTTGTATTTTTAAGGTGTTAAAAATCTATAGGCCTACAAACAGTTCAATCAATCGTATCGTTTTTACAATGAATGCAAAGTGAATTACTTATAATTTAATATGACGTCGTGATGCTTTCATTTATGAATGTTAAAGTGCATTCACAAAAAGTTGCGTCTCGTTTTGTTCCCTATATCGTGAATCAGTTTATAGTAAAAGCCATTTCGGCCACTCACAAGCAGAGAAGCAGAAACGGAGCTTTTCAAAACTGAATGTGAACTAAAGGTGAGTTGCCTGTGCAGTGTTCACTACTCCACGAGCTCGGGATAGGGCTTATACTTTGAATAAATTCTACAATAATTGCTCATTTGGCACTTAATTGCGACGCGGTCCGCAGATATAACATGAATATTGTAATTTACTGTACTTTCAAATATAAAATGCATATAGAATACACATACAAATCACATTATGTGCACATTATTTATAATCAAAACTTGTGTTTAAACCAGTGGTGGTGTTTTAAAATGAGGAGGCAAAGTCCTCACATTTTTATACTGTGTGTAGCCTATATCAAATGTACATCCATTAAACTTAATTGTCCTGGATAAATAAACATCACATAAAATGTGGTCCACTATGAGGTTCATGGTCGAATCAGACCTCTCTGAATCGAATCCTCGACTATTAGAAGTCAGCCCTAGAAATTATTATTATTTTTTAAATTTTACTTTACAATAGCGATGGATACTCTATTTTTTCATAACATAGCCTACCTGTACTACATGTACTCTACCACCTTGTGTGTCCCAGCATGTTACACACACACACGCTGATTATAAAATGTGTGTACTTTTTCCTACTCCTAAAAACCAGACATCTCAAGCAATGTTTCTTGTAACCTCAATACAAACCTTCTCAGAAAAACTTTCAAAATAAAATTTAACTCAAAACGTTGAACTTAAGCCGTACCACTGAGGCATGAAAGGAAACTTATGGCAGCC
This sequence comes from Chrosomus eos, assembly GCA_036326025.1. NCBI lineage: Eukaryota > Metazoa > Chordata > Actinopteri > Cypriniformes > Leuciscidae > Chrosomus > Chrosomus eos. The sequence goes on from CM070822.1 coordinate 33,493,616, forward strand.
ATTGACACTGCTCACTTTTGCTTCCCGTATGGTCTGGCCACAATGTGCTTCTTGCCAGCTCCAATACAAACTTGGCAGCTGACAAGTAAGACAGTTTTGAATTATGAATCTCAAAAAATAAGCCTAGGTTTGTGCTCTCTGGAAGAGAAAAGCCCACTCTCCGGGTCCGCATACTCCCTAGAATGTCATTGTTCAGCTCGTCTTTTTTTGGTCTGTACAACTTTCGGGCAAATGAATAAGTTGCTGTGCACGAAACAGCATCTCGAATGCGGACGGAGTCAGGGTACTTTGAGCCGAGGAGGGCAGAGATTCTGGCTCTGGGGCGCACTTCAGTGCTAAATACCTGAACTGGAAAAAAAGACATGACACCACTGACAACCGTACCAAGCTGGTGAGTGGGCGTCGACACCACATCACTGGCTATGTCTGTCCATTTGTCAGGTCTGTCAATTTTTTCGGCAGCTGATATTAATGTACAAGAGCACTTTTTTGTTTGACTTCTTGAAGCACGTTTTCAAATGATTTTAAACCCAATCTCACAACTTTGGTTGACGCGCTGCATGGGCTAATAATCGACACATTACACACGTCCACTGTAAAAGAAAGAATAATATTGTTATGTTAACCCTTTAGAACCGGCTAGAATTTTTACCGTAACTCTTCAACCGTTTGGACGATCAAAACCATTTAAATTGCCCCTGACAGTAGACAACATGCCCTTTTCTGCAACATACAGCTTATTATGGTAATTTCATGCTTTCCGTCAGCAAATGACAGCAGCTTTCTGACTGAGCGGGAAGAAAGGATTTGAACAGAGAGATAAGAAAAGCGGCAGGTTAGAGTGTTTTGGATTGCATAAAATAATAAAAGAAACAAACAAATACATGGCGAAAGAAGTGGAAGACAGCAGAAGAGGGGATTGGAATGATTTCCCGCTTATACCTTGGTTATTTGTCAAGTTAAAAAGAAGTTAAAGCTGTAACTGATGTTTAGTGTAATTTTTTAACAGACGTGTAAAAATGACGGTTATTTTCTTTAGTTACGGCTCGTTAGTTCTAGCACTCCGTCCGCTTTAAATAAAGAAGAGCCATCGGATTGCTTTTATTTGAATGAATTATCACATTTATTTAAACTCATTATTAAAAGAGAGAGACAGAGAATGATTCTTTAATGGATTTATTTAAATTATTTATGAATGACAGGCAACACAGTGACAAGGCAATCTTGAACTAATCATGCCATTTATTTAAATTAATTATGTAGAGTGAGAAATAAAACCGGCGTCTCTAGCCACGATTACTATAACGACACATTACATTTATTGAAATGTATAAAATTAAATGAATATAAAAAAATCAAACAATTGTTTTACTCATCATTATACTAATTGATGTTAAACTCCACATTTCCATTTATCGTGAAGTTAGACATGGAAAAAGGGTAGGGTTATTTCAGTTTTAGGCTTGGAGGTGAAATCATGTTTCGCTTTGCTTGTTGAGGTTCTAGATGTCAGTATGTCACTCCATGCACTCCTCTCTGACAAAGATGGGGCCAAGCGCAAATTCGCCTCGCATCGGTGGCCTGTCACTGACATGATCTGGCGACTTTCTAGTCCTGCATCAGAGAGTCGTCCAACGGCAGTGCTCCGCAAACTATGGTTTGTGAGATACCTTCCACCTGAACAACAAGAATTTAAAGTATACAATTTAAATTTGGAAAATAATATAAACAGTTTAAATTCATGGGCAAAACGAAATATCTATTACCAACCTCTTCACAAATACTTTTTAGCATATTGCCAAGGTAGTTGAGCCCCATCGGCTCCCTGGTGAACACACTTCGGTGCTCTCGAGTTTGCACAGAGGGATGCGTCTCGGATGCAAATAGAACGCTCCGGCATTTTCTGGACACTTTGAGAGAGATTTTTTAAAGCTGTCCACGGGACAAAGTGGGCTGCCGGGGCTCGCAAACATAAATCCTCGTAAATTTTCCCTATCCGATGCAGTGGGATCCTTGTGTTTTTTTGTCTCTGGGTTTTGCGCCAGGGTCAGGTACTCTTTCCCATTCTCGTCTTGCCGGAGAACGAAAGACTCTTTTGATAGGTTACGGTTTCCTTCTCTTCCCCTCCGTGCAAAACACAGCTGTATGTCAAACCAAACTTTTTCTTACAAGTCCTGTGGGTGTGAAAGAGGAGAGTGCAGGTGCATTTCTAATTTTCTCCAAGTCAGACTCAGTAATACGCGGATGATGAACGCTGGTGTCTTTTCCATTTTTCCTGTAGCACTTAAAAACTGATTTAAAAACGGCATTGCTTGACTTGAAGTCTTTATCACTTATGATGTTGTATTTTGTAATGTGATGGTTTATACCTGCTCTGAGACACATCAAACTTGCTACACTGTATTCGCGTCCAGCGGTAGACTGAACAGAGGCATAAAACTCCCGCAATGTCTCATTTAAAAGAGAAGCAGAGTAGTCTCGAAATCACAATTGTTCTGTCTTTGGCGCAAAAAGTCACTGAAAGTGTTAACTGCTCATTTAGTTATCTTTTTCGTATTGACCTCATCTTTGTCGTCTTCGATCTTATCTAGCTCTGTCGGTGTTAATTTTTTGTGCCGCTTTTTGTCATTCAACGTCTTCTCCAAGTCTTCCATTTCATATTGTGCCTGGGCCCATTTCTCAAAATTGCCACATTCACCATACAAAATAAATGATATGCAAAAATCATCCATTTAGCCTACATAAATAATACGTTGTTTTTTTTTTTTTCATAAGTGTCTCACTCTGTTTGCAAGCATAACTATGTTACTATGGTTACCAATGTTTTTTACAGTCTATGGTTTATAGTAGCGGATTCATTTCGAACTGTAATCAAACTGACTGGAACTACCTGTGCATTAAACGGTTTTACTGCACACCTTCCAGCCAATCAGAATCGAGTATTTAAACAGCCGCGGTATAAGCATGTATAAGATCTGGAAAATTACAAAGCTTAAAGTCAACAAAAAGTTTTATCTAAAAGAGAAGGCAGATCCAGACCTAGCTAAAACGCCTCCAACATATCCTCCCTCTCAAACTTGCGTTACTGGGTGAAAATATTTGCATAATGCCACCCAAATGCATACACAAAGAAGGCGTGGCTTCAGTTGTCAGTGGTATTGTTGATGCTATGTCGTGGAGATGCTGTTTCTCTATGCAAATGCAGCACTTTATTGGGACAATTAGGAATCAGTGGATAAGATTTATTTACAACACTGTTCCAGAACAGTAAAGAGTAAAAGACCGGCTGTGCACAAAGGCGATATCTAAAAAGGGATAATTCCAACTTTGCTAGGTCTGAACATCTGAATCTGAGCATGCAAGTATGTTTTATTATTTCTTTTGTGCAGTAGTAATGCATATTGTTGTTTTTTTTTGCGATCAAAAGTGCAGAGATGGATTTATGTGTACAAACATAGTATCCTCTATTCTCTGTTTATAACTTGTTAAAAAGATGACAAATTGACCGGCTTCGGCTGGTCATCTGCATTATCAGGATCCGACTCGAACTTATGGTATTACTGATGACATAATTTACTGTCTTTATAATTGCTTTGGAAGCTGAAGCATGCGATTAGGGTAAGGGGCATAACATTTCCAACACCTGCTTGAGGTGTTCAGCCAATCACAACGCACTGGGTCAGCTGGCCAATCAGTGCACACTACGCATTTCGTAAGGAGGGGCTTTTTAAAAATCGGTGCGTTTTAGAAAGATGGGGCATAGAAATGTGTTTTTTGAACATAAAAAAATGGTAACATATATTACACCAAATACACAAAATAATGATCTTTGAAAATAGCATCATATGACCTCTTTAACAAATCAAATGCAAATGTTATCTATTAAATGTAATCTACACATATTTAAATATCTAATGTTAAGCATAGCTAAATATTAAGTGTCCTAAATGTGCCTTTATGAAATTGTAGTCCTAGTTTTGAGGTTTTTTTTGTCTAATCAGTTGATTTAAGGACTACTGACTACTGAACTAGAGAGCTGATTGGGATGCAAAGTGTGGATTTATTTTTCTTTCTGTTAATTATTCTCATCTTAAACAGGACAAACACACAGAAAAACTCCTGGTGAAGCAGCTGAGATCCACGTGACACTATTATAAAGATGGCGTTTATTAAAGAGGAGAGTGAAGACATGGCGTTTATTAAAGAGGAGAGTGACGACATGAAGATTGAAGAAGTATTCAGTGTGAAACAAGAAGATACTGAGGAACAAACAGGTTGGTTTCATTCTCAAAGCTGAACTCAGTCATTTGATCCTTATTAAAAGGTCCAGCTCTACAGAAATGAATTATAATGTTTTGAAGAATGTCATACGAGTGTCCTAATTAAAGGTGCAATAATTGATTTTTCAAAAACGCTGTTGATGTGGTGTCCTAGGTGTATATGAAATTCTTCTTTCAGATGAATACAATCAGAGTAATATTAAAAAATGTCCTGGCTCTTCCATGCGTTATAATGGTCAATGGGTATATTATTTTGGAAGTCCGTCAAGCGAATCCATCCTAGTGTTGTCACGATACCAAAATTATTGGTTCGATACCGATACCAAGTCAAGAATTGCGATTTCGATACTTTTTCGATACTTTTCCTGAAAAGGGAGAAACACTCAAATATCATTTGCTCGTCTTTATTTTAAAAGCGGGACAACATTCTCATCATTCAACACACTAATAAATGAACATATGAACAGCAGATATGTTATAACATTTGAACAAAATATGAAATATAAAAAATAAATTAAAGCAATGACATTCAAGGTAAAAAAATCAAATTTAGCACCATTATCTCAGTTATCATAAAAAAACATAAGAGTTATCGGGAACTGATAAGATTTTATCAATATCAATGCCAATATTTTATGTAATTTATGTAATAAATTAAACCTTATTGTAAAGTGTTAAAGATTATTATACACGATTCGACGTCTCGTGGTTCAGTGTTGGACAGATCAGTTGTTTAAACCATTCATTAAAACGAATGGTTCAAAGGAGTCATTAGTTCGCGAATTGGACGTGTCATTATCGGACGTGTGCGCGTTGTGTGATTATCCCCGCAGTTTAGGACATCCCACAAGATTGTGTCATGACAGAAAACATTTCATCACTAGATAGTTTTTTTTTTTTCATTTATTTAAAGTGTGGTTTATGTCAGATGAATGTGCGGAACGCTTTTCAGAGAAGATAAGGCAACATATTTTAGCACAATTCACACCCAGCGGTAATTCAGGAAAAAAAAATCTCCAAATGCTCCACATGAAACTTAAGTCTTCAGACCATACCATCGTGTCGATTTATTTTCATTAATATGTGGGAGGGAGCGAGAGCGCAAGACAGCGCTCAGTTTTGAGACTGAAGCCTTGTTTATACTTTTACCTGGCTCCGCAGAGAGCGAGTGCGCGCGCGACCGGGACTCTCTCTCTCTCTCTGCTCGTTCAGTTAAACATGCGCCCTGTCACACGTGCAGCAGTTCAACTAAGTTACATTACTCACCGATCAAATAAGACTTTGGCGGGACAAAAATTCGCTGTAGTGTTTGTCACATGACAGCTGCAGCTTCTTTGCTGCGTACGTGAGGAGAAAAAAGTATCGATACTAATAAATGTAGGAATCGTGACGTTTTTTATTTCCGAATATCGCGTTACTTTTGAAGTATCGGTGCACCGGGCAACACTAATCCATCCATGATAAAAGTGCTTGAAACGACTCTGGGGGGTTAATAAAGGTCTTCTGTGAAGCGATGCGTTCATGTAAGAAAAATATCCATATTTAAAACTTTGACTAAAATAACTAGCTTTCGGCAGACAGCCGTACACAAGTAGACTTGCGCCAAAAGAGTAAAACCTGAATCGCTTTGCTTCAAAAGACCTTTATTAACACGCCAGAGCCGTTTCGAGCACTTTTAGCACTATGGATGTGCTTTGATGGTCTTCCAAAAAAATATACCCATTCACTGCCATTATAAAGCTTGGAAGAGTCAGGACATGTTTTAATATAACTCAGATTGTATTCGTCTGAAAGAAGAATGTCATACACACCTAGGATGGCTTTAGGGTGAGTAAATCATGGGCTAATTCTCATTTTTGGGTGTTTTTAAATTTTAAAGTGCAGCCCAGAAGATCCTACTTCCACATTGGGTATTTGTTATGACAGTAAATTATAATATTGACGTAGCTGAAACATACAAAATCATTTTAAAATTGTTCATTTTAACAATTGTTAAATATTAACTTTAAACCCCAAAAAATAGCAGGAAATATTCAATCAAGTAATATTAAAAGTTATCAAATGGCTAGTTCCAGTCTTTGATTCTAATTGGTTTAATAGCTGTGTTTTATTCACGATAAAACACGGCTACTACCGCTTCAACGGTTTTATGTATCACTAAACAACACCGCAAACAACCACTCTTTTAGAAACTTAAACAATGTTCTCATTGATATTGTTCATCAAAGCTTATAGAGTATAATATTGTGAGAGATTGAGTAACCGAGTATACTTGCATTTACAGTAAATATAGCATTTTACTTCAGGTCAGTCCTATATTCGTTATAAAAATCTGTTTGAATCCATGCGCTGGATGGCGCGGTTGTCCAATCAGAATCAAGTATTCCACAGAGCCGTGTAATAAGTCGTGAATAAGTCATGGCTGAAGAGGTTGCTAACAACGGTCTGACTAAACATGTAATCGTTTTCAAATGCCTCACTCATACTTAGGGTTGCAAAGGGGCGGAAAGTTTCCGGTAAATTTCCATGGGAAGTTAAGCTGGGGAATTTTGGAAATATTGCATATTAGAAACTTTCCATGGGAATAATGGGAATTAATGGGAATTTAGGGGAACTAACTGGGAATTCATTGTAATGTAATCGATCATTGTATCATATCCAAGCATAAATATAAACAGAAGTCTGAGAAAATATCCATGCAAAATTTTTCAACAGATTTATTTGTAAGTAGAACAGAACAAGTTTTAATTATTTTACTGAACAATCACTTGTTTCATGGAAGAACAAAAACAGGAATATTGGGTTAAATATTACTCATCCCCCAACCCCACTCAATCAAAAATGCATCCCCATCCAAAAATCCCCACAAAGTCCCATTCAAAATGTTAAATGAAAAAAAAAAAACCTTCTCCCTCCAAAACGTCCCATTAAACATGCAAATCTTCCTTCAAGCAATCTTCTGCAGTTTTGCTCAGTCAGTGGGCTCTTCGTGGGCCTCATCAACATCCAACATCCACTTCCTCAACTTCCAACTCTTCCTCTTCAGTGTCACTTTCCAGCCTTGTTGAGGATGGCTCTGTGTCAGGCTCAAAGAGCCTTAGGTTTGCCCGAATGCCAACCAGTTTTTCCACACTTACATTTGTGAGCCTGTTGCGAACCTTTGTGTGCGTGTTCCCAAACAGGGACCAGTTGTGCTCGGAGGCTGCTGATGATGGTGGGATTTGAAGGATGATGGAGGCACCAGGTGGCTGCAGATATATGCTGGCATGACTGCCATATTCCATCCCCTTTCCATATGCCTTGCTTTGTTCGATACTTTGCCAAACTGCCTAGAACTTTGCCTTTATCAAGACCCAGGTGGTCAGACATGTCTGTAATGACCGCGTAGGCTCCGTTAATCTCTTCCCCAGAAAGTATGCCCCTGTCATATTTTGGGTCCAGCATGTACGCTGCTGCATGCACCGGCTTCATGCAGAACTCCCTCCGCTTTTCCAATGACTTGACCACAGCAGTTTCCTCTGCTTTCAGTAGTAGGGAAGTGGGCAGGACTGTCTGGATTTCTTCTTAGAGTTCTGCAAAAAGGCACTGGACATCCGATAAGATGACACAATCACCCTCTATCTTTGCTATTGTTGCTGCAATAGGTTTGAGGACTTTCTGACTGCTAAACACTGTTTCCCAGAACACATCATCTAAGATGACCTTCTTTATGTCACTGTCGATGCCTGCAGACTGGGATATGGTCATCTCTTGCAGAGACTCCTTCCCCTCCAGAAGGCTGTCAAACATAACAACGCCACCAGCCAATAGTAGTTATCTGAGGGTAGCTCTCCTCCACATCTGCACAAAATGTGGAGGAGATAATCTCCACAAAAACCTTATCTGGTCCAAGGTCATTGATGATCACTTTCAGCTCATCTGCAATGTATTGGCCTGTGTGTCTGTTTTCCTTTGTGTCTACACTCTTGTAGAACACAGGCTGAGGAGTGGTGACTATGTAGTTAATAATTCCTTGTCTCCGGATATTGGACCATCCATCAGAGATGACTGAAATACAGTTAGCTTTGACAATGGTCTGCTTGACCTTTGTTTGAACTCGGTTGAACTCTTCATCCAGCAAATGAGTAGGCAGTGCATGTCTGGTTGGGGGAGTGTATGCTGGTCGGAGAACATTCAAAAACCTCTTCCAGTACACATTGGATGGCAGCATCAGGGGTGAGCCAGTTGCATAGACTGCACGAGCGAAACACTCATCTGCATTTCTCTGGCTAGCTTCATCCATATAATCAAAGAATCCTCTGATGCCAGAGGTCCAGGAGGCCTGGCAGGAGCTGATGAGAGGGTATCTGACTCTGATACAGCTGAAACAGATTCATTTTCCACTGGAGTGAAACTCGTAACATTTTCATTTTCGTAATATTCTCATTTTCCTCTTCGTAATATTCTCATTTTCCTCTATCTCATCAGCAATTTTGATGTCGGCAGCTCTGCAGCAGCTGAGCACTAAGGAGCGAATGTACAGTGACGACATCACTGCCAGATTCAAACTGTGCTTTCGCGCTATGGCGGACGCACTCAGCGCTTGTTATAGGCTATATCACAACTGTTCAGTGTTTTTAACCACATAATGTTTATTTTAGGTTTCAGACATTTAAAGGGGTGGTTTACTGCTTTTTTTCTTTGCATGATTGTGTTTATGGGGTGCAATATAACATGTATTCGTGGTTTTTCTTTTTTAAAAAGTCTTATTTTTCATAAATTTCACCTTTATTGTAATCCGCTTTCTCCTCTGTCATTTGAACGACCGGTTGACTTCCTGATTCTATGAAACCACTCCCTCAGAAACAGGCAGTGGGCTCAGATTGGTTAGTTTGGGCCGGTGTGTTGTAATTGGCTAAACTGCGTAGCGCACGTTGTCCGGAACCGTCACGCCCCTTACCTTTACGGGCGTGAGTCTCTTTATGTGCTCCAGTTAATGTAAATAATGGTGATACTGCCGTATCAGTTTGAGCCAGAATCAGACCCAGAAAGCGGCGATGAAGAGAGTCAAACAGAACCTCCCCAAACACGACTGTTACAAAACGTTTCTGAATGGTACGTTTTTGAATTATTATTACTCTATTCTTCTATTATTACATAGAAACACGAAGTTTGATACCCTGTTATACTTGAAAATGCTACTGCTGCTTGTTAGCTTTTTGAGATCCGTTTTTATCTTGATTAAACATTTAATACAAATGATTACATGAGTAATAGTTTTTTTTTTTTTAAACTAACAAAACTTAGTTTACTCTGTGTATTGTTTTCTTTAGGTGTACATGTACTATAAACAAACACTGTTGACATTGATCACGTTCATGATCAAATCGAAAAATCACGTCATAAAGTAGCTATACATGGCAAATACATTTACAAAACTATATGATTACAAATTCAGGTCGCCATAGAATTTGCCATAGAAACACGATAAAGCCAGCGCTGGCATTTGTTTACGTCCTTGATAAAACGAAACCATTACGTCTAAAATTATACAAATACATTTAAAATTATTAAGTCTTACTTACAGGTTGTGGCCCAACAACTGCTGCCTCTGGTTTTAACGTTGGAACAGCTTCATGTTTTAGTAACAGTTTCTTGTGGAATCCGGCATTGAATTGTTGGAGATTCAGGAAGCTGTCTTCAGTGAAATGTGCCGCACAAAGAGCTAAATTACGATTGTAATTCAGGGTTTCCGCGGGGCATTAAAAAGCATTAAAAGTCATTAAATGGATTTTGCAAAAATTAAGGCCTTAAAAGGCATTAAAAAGCATTAAATTTGATTCTTACAGGCATTAATTTTGTTTATAGTTTTGAAGAGAATTTTATATACATTTATTTGAATATAGCCTTCATAATTAATAATTTGTATTTGCTGTCGCAAAATATGTACGTTTGTGTGATAAATATGCAGAACCAGTTTGGTAATTGCTTCCGGCCGGAGCAAAAGTGGCGTGAACCTTGTAAATAGTACATTGTGTTTAATTTGTCGTTTAATGAGATCTAATATATATTGCTAGTAGCGAGAATAGACCCGACTGTTACACGCATACACTTTAATGATCCAGTAGCAGAACTTTTGCCAAACATGTCAGAGGTTTTGGGTTCTAATCCGCAGTAAGAAGTATATATATTTTTCCCCTCATCAAAACCGATTGTTTATTAGTGGTTGGATATCAAGCACTGACATGTTTGTGTGCATTGTTTTGTAATTTCATCGTAACAAAAAGAGAGTCTATACGCAACGGATTGAATCGCGCGTCCGAGAGAAGTGTTGTGCACGAGCCGCAACAGAACGCAGGCAAAGAACGTATTTTGTTCTTCTATACTTTTTGACGCAGGGCTCTCAAGTGTCACGCATTGAGCGTGACAGTCACTCATTTCGGTCTTTTGTCACGCTCACATTGTATTTCTCACGCTGAAAAACTCTTTATAATATTTTGAATATGCCGCAGCACCCCAAATGTCTCTGGCCGCGCCGCTCTCACTATGAAACCGACAGGAATCAAGCGCGTCTCCCCTGCAGTTCTTACTATTCAAGCCTGCCACTTATCAGCCAATCAAAAAAAGAAAGGGTCTACACTTTAGCCAATTAGAAAATAGCACTATTGTATCTGGGTAAGATTCAAGATAAGTCATGATCTCCTGTTTTAATGTTACAAAAAATTCACAATTTGTTTGACACAAACAATGGCAACTTGACTGCTGTTAGAGAAATGTTTCCCTGATAATTATCATCAGTTTTTTATGAGTGTCTGTAACTTAGACAATAGTTTTACAGCCTGTTCACTGACAACACCTGCTCAGAACAAGTAGTCTAGGCCTAGTCATATTTTCGTTATCACACGATGACTGACATATTGTCACATTATAAACATCTCTCTCTCCAAATAGGCTTAATAATTTTATAAGCACTAAATAAATTAAAGTGTATTACATAGTCGATGTTATAGGTCACTTTTAAAATCATGTCATATTTTATAATTATATCCGGGCCATGGATGCATTAATCATTGCATCTGTCTTTCAAAGATGTCAGGTAATAAGCAATTAAGCATCCTCTCATCCGCCCTGAGAGGAAAGCCCCCTATAAAGGCCAGGTTAGAGGATGCTGGCCCAGAGAAGGTGGCGAAAAGGGCCCATTAGAGGAGGAGACAGTGCCGGTAGAAGAGGAAGAGAATACTTTTATTTGGTTGAATTGTCAGTGCCATGTGTCAAATCTTCTCTTTTGCAAGTGTGAGCAATTATTAATGACAACAACAAAAACACTAATAATAATATTACTAATGAAACACCACCATTCCTGCGACCCGTCCTATACGCCGCGATATGTTTAAAAAATGGTGGGGACAATCGACATGTCCTACCCGCAAATTACACCTATGTGTTCCAGAAAAAAAGGGAAAAAAAAAACATATATATATATATATATATATATATATATATATATATATATATATATATATATATAAACGTTAGGGGTGGAACGGTACACATAAGTCACGGTTCGGTTCATACCTCGGTTCAGACGTCACGGTTCGGTACGATTTCGGTACAATGGAGTGAAAAGCAAAACAAAAATGCAGAAGGCATTTTTATAAATGTCTTAAGCCTTGTATTTTTTAAATAAGTTTTATTAATAAAGGCATAGAACCAGTTTATTTGTAGTGCACTGACAGGAGTTTTATATAATTAGTTTATTAATTAAATTATTAAAAAGATGAAAAGACCTTGAGATATGTTTGGTAATTGTACCTGAATGAATTTAAAATTAATTTGCTCTTTCAGATCAATATATTTGTTTTCCTTCATTTTAGTTAACCCTAACTTTATTCTCATCTGAATTATAAATAATTTATTTCCGTATAAAATAATACTACCTTTAAAAACTTTTGTTAACATTTGTAGGTTACAGTTTGACAAGAGTTTAGAGTGTAACAAAAGCACAATGTTGTGTTTTATTGCAAGTGTACACAAAAATATATAAGTAAACATTAAACACTTTGCAGTTTTAATGATGTCCTGTATGAAAAAATGACGGAGTATGTTTCCACTGTTTGATCGCGCACGAGAGATCTCTCTCGCACGCGCGCAAACACACACACACACACACACACACACACTGTTCATCGCGCCTCTCTCGCACACGCGCGCGCAGACACACACAGTGGGCGCCTCTCTCTCTCTCTCTCTCTCTCTCTCTCTCTCTCTCGCGCGCACGCCGTTTTTGTACCGTGTATTCTACGTGCAAATTCGTGCACCGAACCGTGACGCCCGTTTCGGTTCGTACCGTTCCACCCCTAATAAACGTGGTTAGTCATGGGTCATATGTGGCATTAAAACATTTTAAAAATGGCATTAAAAGGCATTAAAAAGGCATTAAATTTCATTTGAAGATACCTGTAGAAACCCTGTAATTGTCAGAAACATTATCAAACATAAATTGTAGCCATTGTTGACGAACTACAGCGTCCGTAGGAAGCCCGAACACAGAAGATGAAATAACACACTTTCGACGGCATGTCTAGCTCTCCCCTGTAACTCTTCCTCTTCGGTAAAGCCGCACAAATATGGCCATGCCATTTTTTGCGTATTCCGGAGGGAGGGTTGATGGGTTAGTGACGTCTAAAACCCATTGTAGTCCCAATCGAGTCGTTTTTGTAGGCATTTACACTTCCTGATTTTTAAAAGACGATATCTCTGCTTACATTGAACTTTCAGGGCTGCAACTTTGCAGATAATGTTCATGCACCAACAGCAACAATACACACTATTTAAAATGAAAAAAGTGAAATCGCAATCAACCACCCCTTTAAATACATATAACTTATAGCAAAACAATACATTTATAGTACAAAACAAACTCACTTACACATTTTTGAGAATCGGAATAGAAGATAGTTTATGACATAAGCAAGTTTGTTAATATTTAGAAATAAAAGCGCTAAATCTGTCATACAGCGCCATTTTGGCTGTGGTGAATCACGTGCCAAGCATGATGCGTCACCATGGAAACCATGGGGGGTGGTGGGGACATTGCGATGACAGCTAAACATTGTGATGTCTGACAGTCAGCCATCACGATGGACAATGATATCGTCCATCGGCCCAACCCTAGTAAGAATACTAATGCAATGGCATGAACAGATACATAAATAGTAAGGCTAGCTAAACAACTGGAATGATCTTGAAAACATATTGCAGGAGGCAGAGAAAAACAGCCACATGAGGTAGCTAGCATCTGCCTTATGTGGTAAATAAAGTTATGCTAGCTTATTTAGCATCTAACTTATCGGCATTGCTTGTAGATGAATACATTTGTATGTGATATTTGCAATTTAAACATTTAATAAATATATTTCCCCATAATATCATCAAATCTTACTTCACTTTGTTTAGTCCACAGGCTCAAATGTGTGCCTTCAATAGTCTTGTGCTTTGGGCTTCTGTACATGTGATGGAGGCATGCACAGTGCCAGTAGGGGGTGTGGTCTCAATAGCCATGCAGTAAGCAGTGTTCTATGTGCATGTGATTAAGGAATGGCATGGATATTCAAGAGTATTTGAATGGCATCTGTTTGTTTTAGTCAAGATTATGCTAAAATATACTTTCCTCAACTATATTTAAGTTCCTTATGAAGAGCCAACCCTCAACTTTGAAAATTCCCACTTTATTCATTTTTATTCCCATAAATTCCTTTTAATTCCCTTAAATTCCCATGGAAAGTTTCCATCTTTGAAAATTCCCAGAATTTTGCAACCCTACTCGTACTACTTTACTTTTTACCTTACTCATACTATACTCGTATTACTTTTCGCAGGAGAAAACCGCAGTCTCAAAGTGGACGGACGACCGTGTTTTCAAGGGTATTCGGATTAGTGTAGATGTAGTAGTTGTAAATGTAGCATGAGAAGTTGATCTAAATCGAGTGTTTCTTCTCCTATATGCTTGTGGAAACACATGTATGGGATATTCCCATATTCTTTACATTAAATGGGGCCTATATTTATTCTTTTTTTCATTTCACCTTTCCTTTAGTGCATAATATATTTGTTTGTGCATGTAAATCAGTGATTGAAATATCGGATCATTTTACTGACTTTCGTTCATCAAAATAAATTAATGTTTATTTAAGTTATTTCATTCTTTAAGTGGCCTTAAAGAATTAGTTCATTTTTTAAAAAACTTTTGCTGATCATTTACTCGCCCCCATGTCATCCAAGATGTCCATGTCTTTCTTGAGTCGAAAAGAAATGAAGGTTTTTGCTAAAAACATTCCAGGATTTTTCTCCATATAATGGACTTCAATGGTACCCAAACGGTTCAAGGTCCAAATGACAGTTTCAGTGCAGCTTCAAAGGGCTTTAAACGATACCAGGCGATGAATAAGAGTCTTATCTAGCGAAACGATCGGTCATTTCAAAAATAAATAAAAAGGTTTACGTTTTATAAGCACAAATGCTCGCCTTGCTCTGTTCTATGTTGAAAAGGTGCGAACGCGCATTGTTAAAGCCCTTTGAAGCTGCACTGAAACTGTCATTTGGACCTTGAACCATTTGGGTCCCATTGAAGTCCATTATATGGAGAAAAATCCTGGAATGTTTTCATCAAAAACCTTAATTTCTTTTCGACTGAAGAAAGATATGGGGGTGAGTAAATTATCAACAAAAGTTTTTTTAAAAAGTGAACTAATCCTTTAAATGTTATATTTTCAACAGCCAAATTCCCTGAACACACTCTCCTACCCAAAGATACGTTGAAAGGAACATAAATTATTACTTTACCTTTCATTGAGCCTTTCATTGATAATCGTTAATGACCCATAATGTAAACAATCTGCATTTACAAAGTCCACCCCAAAGGAAGTTAAACTCTAACAAAGAACACCTTTCTAAAATGTCTTGTTTAAAGTCCAGCCATTACTGACTATAACAGGGTTGAGCTTTAGCCAATCACAGACATGTAGCGCATGAACACAGTGGCAAATCAGAGGCATTTTAGAGTCAACATGCGGAGAATTCGCTTAAAATGAATAATCATAAGTTTACATACACCTTTCAGAATCTCCCAAATGTATTATTTATTTATTTATTAATAAGAAGGATCATAAAAACATGAGGAAAAATCCTCCAGCTCCTGCACATTCTTTGCTTTTCCGGCATCTTCTGCATACTTGACGCCTTACTAGCAGTGACTATGATTGTGAGATCCATCTTTTCGCACTGGTGACAACTGAAGGACTCATACACAACTATTACAAACCCTGCAAACATTTAGTGATGCTCAAGAAGTCCATTAAGGATGGAACTGGATGTAAATTGTTCTTATTTTGTTGAAAAATTATATTAATTTAGTTCTGCCCCTCAGAGGCTAAAAAAGATATTAGCATGTAAAACAAAATAAGAAAAATTTAAACATCACCATTTCTCAAAAGTTTCCCCCTGGCTCTTAATGCATCGTGTTGCATTATTGAGCATTAACTTGCAGATTCTGAAAAATGTACAATATGTACCTATGACTTTTAATATTTTAAACCTTGATTGCAATGTATAGTCAATTTAAGAGCTCAGTGTTGAGACCTTTTACGGGAATTAGATTGACAGGCGATCTGACCAATCATAATGCAGATACCTGCCATTTTTGACTGACAAACAAAGTTAGTAGATTAAAGTTAGTGGACTTGATCTTGAAAAATGGTGCGTGTTAACTTCTTTTTGCAGTTCTGATTTTCATTCATTTAATTTGGGCTATAACTAGAAGAGATAAGTTCATGTGCTGCTTGAACTGAGGCCTACACATTAAAGCACCTCAAAACAGAATTTATTGTTTGAATTTCATAATTATAACATTTTGAAAGATGAGACTTTATTTCTTGCAAAAAATGTAACTTCTGTTCTGATAACAAAGAAGTATATAATCAATCTTTCAAGATGGAAGAATTAATACACTCTTTAAAATGTTCACATGACACTGCTGTTGGTCCAGACAACATGCACTATAGCCCCTTTCACACAGCACGATGAACCAGCAAATTGCCGGCAAATCGCCAGAACGCCTTCTGTGTGAACGCAAACACAACCCAGGATTGATACTGACATCGATGCCGGGTTGAGGACCTAGTAACATTGCCGTGTTCAGTCCCGGAACGCGCGCTGTGTGAACAAAAGCCAGACCAATGCCGTAAGGGGTGTGTCATAGTGATGACGCATGTGCCATCGCGCGACTCTGTTGCTCTTAGAAGAAAGTTTGTGTTCGTCATCAACTAAGAAAGAAACGAAAAAATGTCTGCAAACTGGAATGAAGCAGAGAGAGGAGCTCCTCACAATCCGCGCTGAAGCTGCGATCGTTCGCCAGCTCTGTGGAAAGGTGCGCGCGTGCACATGTTTTCGACGCGTACGTTACACGCCTCATCCTGACGTCACGCGGCTTTCCGGGACATTAACGGGTTGTGTGTGTGAACGCACTCACAGATCCCGGAAAATCACTGGCAGTGTGAATGAATCGAAATCAAACAATCCCGGGACAAATGCCGGGTCACATTATCCGTGTATTTTCCGGAATCTCTGTGTGAAAGGGGCTTATCAGTTCTTAAAGCACTTACCCCAAAGCATATTATCTCTTCTTTTGGATAACTTCAATTTTGTCTGGTCTTCTGGACAAATACCACCCTCCTGGAAAGAAGCAACTGTAATCCCAATACCTAAACCAGGAAAAGACCATACAGATCCAAATAACTATCGACCAATCGCTCTTACCAGTTGCCTCTGTAAAACAATGGAGAGAATGGTAAATAATCGACTTGTTTGGACACTGGAATCGAGAGAAACAAATAAGTGATTATCAATGTGGCTTTAGACGTGGAAAGTGCACTTTGGATCAATTAATTTGACTGGAAACTTATATTCGAGATGGATTTCATTAGAAAAGAACATGTTGTTGCTGTCTTTTTTGACTTGGAAAAAGCATATGATACAACATGGAGATATGGAATCTTGAAAGATCTTTACCACATGGGATTTAGAGGACAATTATCCATCTTCATTTCAAATTTCTTGGCTAGCAGATATTTTAAAGTCCAAGTAGGAAACACCTTGTCAGATATTCACAATCAAGAAATTGGAGTACCTCAGGGAAGCATTCTCTCTGTCACTCTTTTTAGCATTAAAATAAACAGCATTGAGAATATCATCGGATCTAATATATTCTGCAGCCTATATTTGGATGATCTCTGCATTGGTTATAGAGGGAAGAACATGAGTACAATTGAAAGGCAACTGCAGTTATGTATTCACAAAATATATCTGTGGTCAGTTGAAAATGGATTCAAATTCTCGAAATCAAAAACAGTCTGTACCCACTTCTGTATCCAGCGATCCCTTCATCATGATCCAGAACTCTTCATTAATGGAGAACCGATTAATGTTGTTAAGGAAATCAAGTACTTAGGTCTTCTATTTGACAACAAAATGACTTTCTTTCCTCATTTGAAATCACTAAAGAACAGGTCTCTTAAGCTATGAATATAATGAAAGAATTAGCAAAAACAAAATGGGGAGCAGATTACATTGTTCTTTTGAGACTCTATAGAACACTAATTCGTTCCCGGCTGGACTATGGAAGCATAATATATGACTCGGCCAGAAAATCATATAAGCAGATGCTGGACTCAGTACATCATCAGGGCTTACGACTTGCCTTGGGAGCATTTAGAACTTCGCCAGTGCAAAGTTTGTACATTGAAGCTAATGAACCTTCACTTCAAAATAGACGATTGAAGCTCTCACTCCAATATGCTGTCAAAATAAAGGCAAATAAATCCAATTCAGCCTATTCTGGAGTCTTCAACCCACAATTTACTCTTTTGTATGAGAGCAAACCTAAAAGCATCAGATCCTTTGGTATTCGTATTAAACCACATTTGGAGAACTTGAATATAAATTTGAACATTTTAAATCAAATACAATTCAATTCTAAATCTCCTGGAAATTCTCCCTGGAAATTAAAGAAGCCTAATATCAATTTGGATTTGGCTAATCAGAGGAAAGGAGTGACTCATCCAAATGTATATAGACAGCAATATTTGGACATAAGAAACCAATTCCCTTTTCACGTATTCACAGATGGTTCGAAGGTGGAAAATAGTGTAACGGCAGCAATGGTGACTGGACATCAACGCTATGGAATCCGTATTCCAAAACAGTGCTCAATTTTCTCTGCTGAAGCACGTGCTTTACTTTTAGCTTTGGAGCATATTGAAAATACGCTACAAAATAATGCTATAATTTTTACAGACTCTAAATCTTGCCTTCAAGCAATGGATACTTTAAAAATCGGTCATCCTTTAGTGGATTGCATCTTAACTAAAGTGGATTATCTACTAAATCAGTTCTTCAGTATTATTTTTTGCTGGGTTCCAGGACATGTTGAACTTTCAGGAAATGAATGAACTGATGCAGCTGCTAAGGAAGCTCTTAATCAGGAAGTTAATGATTGTCAAATTCCTCCCTCAGATCGATTATTAACCGATATATTTTAAATAAGTGGCAAGAAGAGTGGAATATGTGCAAGAATAATAAGTTGTATGAAACTCATCCGGAAATAACAAACAGACTTTCTATCAATTTTAAAACTAGACTTGATCAAGTGGTCTACACCAGATGCCGTATGGGTCACACAAGTTTGACCCATGCTTTTTTGATTAAAGGTGAAGACCCAACTTTATGTATGTTTTGTAAAATTCCCTTATCTGTCAAACACATTTTATTAGATTGTCCTGGACTTAACGCAAGCAGAATGCTCTTTTATGAAGTTTCTTCATTGAAGGACTAGGGCTGGGTATTGGCAAGGGCCTCACGACATATCACGATACGATACATATTGCGATATATTGCAATAATTTTTTTTAAAATCCAAATCTGAAAATACAACTTGCAATGCACCACCTGGGGTATTCAGGTATGTGTATCACATATTGTTAACTCAGCTGACAAAAAATGTATATTCCAATTTATACGCAAAGGTATGCATTGTACAGTCACTGAACAGTGAACACACTGAAATGTACGGAGACCGGTCTCCGTGGCACGTTTTTAAAAAAAATTTAAATATCCATACTAGAGGTTGAAGTATCGATACACTATCGTGAAAAAAAATATCGCGATAGTTAGCTGTATTGATATTTTTGCACAGCCCTCCCAGGTGAAAAAAAAGTGTACTTTAGTGCACTAAAAAAACACTTAAATACAAGAAAGTATATTTGTAGTACATTCTTACTTTTTGTGCTAAATAAAACTGTAAAAATTATGCACTATAAATACACTAATTTAAAGTATATTTTTACTTAAGTAGTACTTAAGTGTAATTGCGAAAGTATATTAAATACCATTGATATTTTAAATGTATTTTTATTACAATTTTTTTGCATTTTAATATATTTCTAACAAGTATACTAGAAGTACATTGGTAATAAATATATGCTTAATTACACTTTTAAGAAATATGCTAAACACAAGCATAATTTTAATATATTTCTAACAAATGCACTATAAGTACATTGGTAATAAATATATGCTTAATTATACTTTTAAGAAATATGCTAAACACAAGCATAATTTTAATATATTTCTAAGAAATGCACTATAAGTACATTGGTAATAAATATATGCTTAATTATACTTTTAAAAAATATTATATGCTTAATTATACTTTTAAAAAATATGCTAAACACAAGCATAATTTTAATATATTTCTAACAAATGCACTATAAGTACATTGGTAATAAACATATGCTTAATTATACTTAAGAAATATGCTAAACACAAGCATAATTTTAATATATTTCTAACAAATGCACTATAAGTACATTGGTAATAAATATATGCTTAATTATACTTTTAAGAAATATGCTAAACACAAGCATAATTTTAATATATTTCTAAGAAATGCACTATAAGTACATTGGTAATAAATATATGCTTAATTATACTTTTAAGAAATATGCTAAACACAAGCATAATTTTAATATATTTCTAACAAATGCACTATAAGTACATTGGTAATAAATATATGCTTAATTATACTTTTAAAAAATATGCTAAACACAAGCATAATTTTAATATATTTCTAACAAATGCACTATAAGTACATTGGTAATAAATATATGCTTAATTATACTTAAGAAATATGCTAAACACAAGCATAATTTTAATATATTTCTAACAAATGCACTATAAGTACATTGGTAATAAATATATGCTTAATTATACTTTTAAGAAATATGCTAAACACAAGCATAATTTTAATATATTTCTAAAAAGTATGCTACAAGTACTTTGGTAATAAATAAATAAATGCTTAGATACATTTTTAAGAAATACGCTAAACACAACCATACAATTTTTTGAAGTTTTAGTGTATTTAAAGAAAACATACTTATGTTGCTCTTTGTGTAAGAACATAGCAAAATGGTTAAGCTTTTAGTATGTTTAAAGTACTTTTTAAACACTTAGGCCTACTGCAATATATTTTAATATTTATATATTTATAATTGGGGGGGGATTACATTTATAATGTACCAACTTATAATGTATTATAAACATTTGTCAACTATTATTAAGCATTGCAATAAGCCTACTTAAAATTAATATTGTTCACTTTTACTTGATTAAAGGCTGTTGTACATTACCATACATTAATACTACTGAAATTCCTACAAGGATTTTAACATATTATTTGAAATGCATCATAGATACATTTTCCACAGATGTTTAAATGTTTTCATAAAAGATGTTGTACTTGTTTAAATTTGAACAAAATGCATAACACCTGTGACTAGTCCTGATTGGTTCCAGAGCCGTTGAACGGCTGTGATTGGTTCTTATGATCATGAGCTCATTTCACTCAAAGAGCTTCAGTTGCTTCGTATGTTCCTTGAATGTGATTAGATTTAGAAGTCTACGTTTAAACTATTAAATAAGAGCGATCGTGTTTCTTTAGAGGACTTGGAGGAAACCACGCGATTCATGTAGTAGGTGCTTTTTGCGATTAACTTTTTCAAACGTGAACTGTTTTGGTGAATCGTTTATCGGAGGGATATCAATCTCTCGGGTTTCATTACAATATCTCAGTTTTTCTTTCGAAGACTAACGGAATTCTTAAGTAATAGCCATCCTTTAGGCCTACATTACAGATCAGATATGATGACGCACAGACTGTGAAAAGGGTCTCTTAGCCAATATTTGCCTTTATTACCCTTGTTAGAAAATGCAATAACGAAAGGTTTGTGTCGGGAAAAAAACACTGTTAAGTTATTTTTTGTTGTTGGTTGTTTTTTTCCCCTAAGGTTTGTTTGGGAAATGATTGTAAAATGTAAAAAAGAAAAGAAAATCGTGTTTTGTTCATATTTAAGATAAGTACTGTATGCTGTAGACTTGTGTGTGAATAACGTATCGAAAAATTAAAGTGTTTTTCAAGAAAGAGATGCTGTTTGTTTGTACATAGCCTACCTGTGCTGTATTGTGTGGTATCCTTTTAAACTATGAGTGTTTACATTACATGAATTACATTTACTTTAATCAAATATAATTTTATCAAGTATAATTTTAGCATAAATGAGGCAGAAAATGCTACAGTCATAGTGTACTTACTTGACTACTTTTTAAATAACCATTATTTAATTGTTTTATAAAGGTACTGTTAACAGAGTTAAAATATATTTGAAATAAATGATTTACTATATTAAAAATATGTGAGCAATACATAAATATGATTTGTATATATTCTTATATTTTAAATAATTTATACATGTATTTAAAAATGCATTAAAAATGGGTTCAATAGTACTAAAAGGATAACAAAATAATAAAAAAATAAAGCTGAAATAGTATGTTAAAAGCATATTTTAGTTAATCTTAAGTGTGTGTCAAAATAGCACAGTTGAGTACACTTAGTTGATCTTAAGTTTATCTTAAGAAGTACTAAAGTTAAGCTTTTAGTATATTAAGTACAAAATTAGTGTGCGAAAATAGAGCACTTTAAGTACATTATGGAAGTGTACTAAGTGCACTTAAATAAAATGTATTTTAGTGTACTTTTTTTTCCACCTGGGCTATGAAGGACATATTTAATGAGATTATGCCTGAAAAGGTTCTGGATTTTTTATCATATGTTAATTTAAAAAATATATATTGTATAATATGACTTGTTGTTTATATTTGTTTCGTTTTATTGTATTTATTTGTTTCGTTTTATTGTATTTATATGATATTTGTATTTTTGTAAGTGAATTTTTGCCATGAAAATAGCTTTGACTGCTGACATGGCATGAAGTAAAATAATCTGATCTGAATCTTTATTTTCTTGCCAAAAGTAGGCTGCTCTGTCTTGTATGTTGGCGCATTGTCAGTGTCCTCTTTGCTCTGCAATATATTTTTCACAGTAACTAAGAGGGATTGGTCTTTATGAAAGATCGATTTCAAATCATTTAAATTTTGTGGACTCGGCCAGACTCGACTCGGATGGTAAGTACTCTGAATCAAGTCCGACTTGGCCCTCTTTGGACTCTGACTTGAACTTGGACTTGGACTCGATTGTTAAGGACTTGGACTCGACTCGGACTCGACAATGGTGGACTCGGACCCAACACTAACAATTTTTCCTGAATGAATCAGCCGTTTGAACAAATCGGTTGAATC
Source organism: Chrosomus eos (assembly GCA_036326025.1). Classification (NCBI taxonomy): domain Eukaryota; kingdom Metazoa; phylum Chordata; class Actinopteri; order Cypriniformes; family Leuciscidae; genus Chrosomus; species Chrosomus eos. The sequence goes on from CM070822.1 coordinate 33,516,625, forward strand.
AATGACTCCCTAAGACAGTGACTTGAACCACCTATTGGCGGTTTTAGTTTCACATTTAAAGTAGGCCTTTAATTAAAATGTTACAATTAGAAATCAGTTCATATTTAAATATTGAATTAAAAAAAACTATCTCAGCTTTATTTATGCAATTGTAAATGGAGTGTATATATTAATCCCTGTTCTGATGCCGCTTCTGTGTCACCTCTGCACTGCAAAGATGGATTTTGATTTAATTTAACTGGTAACAGTCGTATTGTGTTATTATTCAAATATAATGTAATTTGAATTTTAGAATTTGACATAAAAGTAAAAAAAAAGAGTCAATATATAGGTGAAAATGCCCATCAAGGTTCAAGGTTGCAAATATTGCCTGTTAATAAAAAAATGTTCATTTGTCACTGCTGTGAACTGACCACTGCATAGAATATGAAAAATATGAATATCTTCGTGAGTCAGTGGTCAACAACAGGCCTAAACCAGCCATGGTACCAGCACAAAAACAGAATCGGTAAAATATCATCTAATTATTAACAAAACTTTGAAAATATCGAGTCACATTTTTGTCAATATTGCGCACCACTATTGTAAGGTATTAATTTTGATTTCTTCGGGTCTTAAAAAGGTAATAAAAAGCCTTAAATTTGACTGAAAGTGTGCAGATACCCTGTATAAAATAGGCTATAAAGGAAAAAATTATAAGCCTAATAAACGTATCCATTTCTAATCTTTCATTTTGTCATTAATTTTTTGTTTTTCCACTTTTTTCCCGGCTATAAAGGAAAAAATTATAAGCCTAATAAACGTAGCCATTTCTAATCTTTCATTTTGTCATTAATTTTTTGTTTTTCCACTTTTTTCCCCCAATACACTAACCTGAGTGTAAAAGTATATACGTTTCCCTGCTATGTGCTGTCATCTACTGGAGGTACCAGGTCACAACACACTTTAGAGTTAGTTCAATACCGTGAAGTAGCATGGCGATAATGAAAGACACTCTGGTGTGTAATGGTGCAGTGCTTCTCGTCTGGTGTGTGACCACCTTAACAGCGTGAATCTCTTCAATTTGAAACAAGTTAAATTTAGCTGTAAGCAATTCTACAAAAGGCAGCAATGTTGTTATTCAGTTTGAGGCAGCCTAATGTTGATTCAATTCAGTTTAATCCAGTTTAATCCCAGTGTTGATGTTGCAAGATGAGATTCATCTGTAAAGCAGATCTACAGAAAACAATAATGCCATTTTCCAGCCTAATTCAGTTAGACTTTAGTTCTCATCCGATGGTGTCAGTCAGTGTGGTCATATTGATAAATTACTGAAAGTTAAGTGTCTTTCAGACCCAACTAAGCAAGCCAGTGTTGTTTAGTTCAGATCAATAACATGATTCAAGATTCAGGGCTCATATTAAGCAAGTATTAGGCATTAGTTTAAATAGGTGATTCAAGTAGCTGTTATAAACGTGCCTTAAACTACTGGTGTGCATCTTGAGACAAAACAATAGCACAGATATATTTTAAGATATGCCAGTTGCTTTTAGTTAAAACGGATTAAACATGCATTTTACTTTGGGACTAGGCTTAAGCCTAGTCTGTGAAGCTTGGGGGTAGTCGACCAAAATTTGATTAAACAAAACATAAGGTTGACTAAATGTGATTTTAAAAACAACTAGGAAGAACATTTGATTTAGGACTAAAACTAAATAAATAAATAGCTGACAAAATTTGTTTGGTGGGCAAAGTCGGCGCTTTCAAGGACGACTCTGATTCAGGTAAGAGAGAACTGACTAGTGTCTCTTCAAACCTTAGGCATTGTCCTGTACCAGTGGTTTTTTAGCCCTGCAATGTTTGAGGATTTGGGAAAAACGGAAGGCTCCGACCCAGTGAGGTTGTGCTCTACCAGAGAGCTACGCTACTGCTTTCAGCTGGTCAGTCAAGAGTCAACTCGAGTCTCTCTACAACTTTAGTCGAAACCTCCAGAAATTCCTCATGAGCAGGGTAGAGGAATGGCATTTCCTTGAATTTCTCTGGCTTGCCACATCCAACTTAGAGCCAGAAAAACCCAACACCGGGCCTTCGTTCAGATCAGAAGAAACTGCAGTGATTGGCTGGTGAGAACTGAGAAAAAGCAGAGCACATGACGATCGCCAACTCCATTTGTGACCCCCATGATCTGATCTACCCCAAACCACGGTGAACACAAGCCTGGCCTTTCTCTTCAGAGAAAATAGCAAAGCGGGAGCTACAGAACAGTCTCATAGAAAGATGCCCACAATGCATGCAGTCAGCCCATTTAAATGCTGACTGTGCATGATCCGCAAACAAACGACACAAAAGTTGTGTGAATCACCAGCCGTAATATAGAGCGGACTTGGAGACACATACTTGCTGAATTTTTTGCTTGCCATCTTTCAAACTTTTTTTCTTTTGACAAACAATCAATAAACAAGACAGTTGATTTCACAAAGCGCTATCCTAGAAACGAAGATTATTCATCTTCGTTTGAAGACTATTCAATGCAAGCTCCATTTTATAATCATGTGACAGACCATTTTACGCCATATAATTATTGGCAGCCAACAGAATTGACGTGATTTCACATGTGCTTCCGAGACCATTTATGCCGAAGCTTCCCCATAGCGTCAATGGTCAGCACAGTGTAACCGGTTCCCTTTTGAGGGAACACAACCCTAAATTGCACACAGACGAATGCCAAGAGTGCCTTTTACAAAGTGCATATGAGCATTTAAAAGCAGCCATTTGTCCACTTGATCGTTCACGTTCCACTCATACAACTCACTGGAAATACAGCATTCGCTCAAATTCCGCTCTGACAATAAATTTCTCTTTATTATGCATATTTGTTTTCTTGACTAAATGTCTGAATTACAGTGGGCCTATAGATAAGTCATGAAATTGTGGCTTTAAAGCAATATTTTTTTAAAGTAGTAGGGTATAAATAAACGGGATGTGACTTCATAATGTCGAATTGCAGAGCCCATGCAAATATATATCCACAACACTATGATCAAATGATTTTTTGTTATTGAGAGGAATGTTACCGGGATGTTTGTTACCAGTATAGCGCTGTGACGGTATTTCAAACTTTGCTGTTAGTATACCACAAAACAAATCTTTGCAAACTCAGTTTCTCCACGCTCCTTCAATTTCTTTAATAACTTTGATGTTTGTACTGTGCATTTAGGCTATGTATATGTTTCGCAACTTCATTTAAAACAAAATTTGAGAGAATCTTCAGAAAGGCGCTTTCTACTCTGGAGGAAATATTTCTGCTTCACTCACTCTGATACATGTATGTTGGTTTTGATGTTTCACATGTCTAAATGTTTTGGATGTCTTTAATTTACTTTTTTTTTTTTTTGCTTTAGACTTTATGGCGGTGAAAGAGGAGAGTGAAGAACTGAATGAAATGGAAAAGAAAGATCAGAGGCCTTTCTCCTGCCAACAGTGTGGGAAAAGTTTCAAACGAAAAAGTAATCTTAATTACCACATGAAAGTTCACACTGGAGAGAGCCCTTTCACTTGCCAACAGTGTGGAATAAGTTTCACTCAAATAGGAAGCCTTAACAGGCACATGAGAATTCACTCCGGGGAGAAACCTTATTCATGCCCTCAGTGTGGACAGAGTTTCTATCAACATGGAAACCTTAAAATCCACATGAGAATTCACACTGGAGAAAAGCCGTACACATGCTCTCAGTGTGGAAAGAGATTTGATCAACATGGAAACTTTAAAGTCCACATGAGAATTCACACTGGAGAGAGCCCTTTTACCTGCCAACAGTGTGGAAAAAGGTTCAACCGAAAAGGAAACCTTAATTATCATATGAGAATTCACACTGGAGAGAAGCCTTCCATATTACATCAGAGTGGAAAGAGTATCAATCAAGATGAAAACCTTAAAGGCCATGTGAAAATTAATATGGAAGAGAGTCTTTTTAACTGCCAACATTGTGGAATAGGTTTCAGTCAAAAAGTAATCCTTAACAGGCACATGAAAATTCACACCGGAAATACAAATTTTTCATGCCCTCAGTGTGGAAAGAGATTTGATCATCGTGGAAACCTTAACGTCCACATGAGAACTCACTCTGGAGAGAAGCCTTTTACCTGTAAACAGTGTGGAAAAAGTTTCAACCGAAAAGGAAACCTAAATTACCACATCAGAATTCACTCCAGAGAGAAACCTTTCACTTGCTCTCAATGTGGAAAGAGTTTCTACCAACATGGAAACCTTAAAAGCCACATGAAAATGCACACTAAAGAGAAGCCTTACACCCCTCAGTGTGGAAAGACATTTGATCAACATGGAAACCTTAAAGTCCAAATGAGAAATCACACCGGGAAAAGGCCTTTCACCTGCCAACAGTGTGGGAAAAGTTTCACTCAAATAGGAAGCCTTAATAGGCACATTAGACTTCACACTGGAGAGAAGCCTTACAAATGCCCTCAGTGTGGAATGAGTTTCTATCAACATGGAAACCTTAAAGTGCACATGAGAGTTCACACTGGAAAGAAACCTTACAAATGCTCTCAGTGTGGAATGAGTTTCTATCAACATGGAAACCTTAAAGTCCACATGAGAACTCACACTGGAGAGAAGCCTTTTACCTGTGAACAGTGTGGAAAAAGTTTCAAACGAAAAGGAAACCTTAATTACCACATGAAAGTTCACACCAGAGAGAGCCCTTTCACCTGCCAACAGTGTGGAAAAAGTTTCACTCAAAAAGGAATCCTTAACAGACACATTAGAATTCACTCTGGAGAGAAACTTTATTTATGCTCTCAGTGTGGAAAGAGTTTCTATCAACATGGAAACCTTAAAGTCCACATGAAAATTCACACTGAAGAGAAGCCTTACACCTGCCAACAGTGTGGAAAAAGTTTCAACCGAAAAGGAAACCTTAATTACCACATGAAAGTTCACACTGGAGAAAGCCTGTTCACATGCCAACGGTGTGGAATGAGTTTCACTCAAATAGGAAGCCTTAACAGGCACATTAGACTTCACACTGGAGAGAAGCCCTACAAATGCCCTCAGTGTGGAAAGAGATTTGATCAACATGGAAACCTTAAAGTCCACATGAGAAATCACACCGGACAGAGGCCTTTCTCCTGCCAACAGTGTGGGAAAAGTTTCAAACGAAAAGGAAACCTTAATTACCACATGAAAGTTCACACTGGAGAAAGCCCGTTCACATGCCAACGGTGTGGAATGAGTTTCACTCAAATAGGAAGCCTTAACAGGCACATTAGACTTCACACTGGAGAGAAGCCCTACAAATGCCCTCAGTGTGGAAAGAGTTTCTATCAACAGGGAAACCTTAAAGTCCACATGAGACTTCACACTGGAGAGAAGCCCTACAAATGCCCTCAATGTGGAAAGAGTTTCTATCAACAGGGAAACCTTAAAGTCCACATGAGAACTCACACGGGAGATAAGCCTTTTACCTGTGAACAGTGTGGAAAAAGTTTCAATCGAAAAGGAAACCTTAATTACCACATGAAAGTTCACAACAGAGAGAGCCCTTTCACCTGCCAACAGTGTGGAAAAAGTTTTACTCAAAAAGAAATCCTTAACAGACACATGAGAATTCACTCCGGAGAGAAACCTTATTCATGCCCTCAGTGTGGAAAGAGATTCAGTCAACATGGAAACCTTACAGTCCACATGAGAATTCACACTGGAGAGAAGCCTTACAAATGCCCTCAGTGTGGAATGAGTTTCTATCAACATGGAAACCTTAAAGTCCACATGAGAACTCACAGTGGAGAGAGCCCTTTTACATGCCAACAGTGTGGAAAGAGTTTCAACCGAAAAGGAAACCTTAAATACCACATGAAAATTCACACTAGAAACAAAGAGTTTTGATCAACATGCAAACCTTGAAGTTTACATGAGAATTCACACTGGAGAGAAGCATTTTACCTGCCAACATTGTTGAAGAACTGGTGGAAGTTTCAACCGGAAAGGAGGGGTTCTTAACCCCTTTAGATTCAAAGATCGCAGATGTCCCCAGATTCACCTCACGTTAAAACTTCTTTCAATACGACTTTTACTTCATCTTGGCAAATTGAGTATCATTAGAAAGATCAAAGACTTAAGATATTTCACCACTGTTTATGATGAAACTTGATTGCAGTGACATTCATTTCTTAATTTCTGTCAGGAGTGCAGAATTTTTTCTGTAACAGTTAAAATCTGTATTTCTTTATACTATGAATAGAGTAATTCAGTTATTTTATTTTCACTGATGTCTGCTCCGGTTTATTTGTGTTCACCTAGCTTCAATGAACAGCGTCTATTAGGGCTCTTAGAAATAAAGTGTGCAAATTTCGAGAAATATTGATCTTTCACATGATCTTTCATATTTTGTCATACAGAATACCATTTCTATTCATTTTACTCTGAGTTTTGCAATCTGAAGAGCTAAAACAGCGTACACAGCACTGTCTGCCTCTCCTGTTCCTGGTTTGCATCAGATATGATCTCAGCGCTCTCTCATTTGGCGTAGAGTTGTCAATCATCTTAAATGACTATATTCCAGCCCTTCTGCATGACACGTACACACACTTCCTCCTTTGCTGCTCTGTGAAGAACAAACCCAAAGAAACCTTTCTACACATGAAACAATAAGCTAATAAACGTACGATTACGATGGTATATGGTTTGTGTGTGATTTTCATGTGAATTGGGGTATATTCATATGAATAAAGAATGTTTACATTATACATGCTTAGAAGGTGTAGCTATTAGCTCCATATAAAATGCTAAATATAACATTTTAACAACATATGACTAATATCCGCATTAGTTTGTGATCGGAAGTTAAAGGGCACCTATTATGGCATTTAAAATGTTCCTAATATTGTTCTGGGAGTCCCCAACAACAGTTTTACATGCATGCAATGACAAAAAAACACTTTTGTTGTCTTATAATATGCATTTATTTTTACCTGATTTGCTCACCGACTCCCTAATGATTCGTTTGACGACTCATTTGTCCAAACCCCTCCTTTGCGTGACGCTAATCGGCGGTGATTGGTCAGATGACGCAGTCAATTATTTTTTGCGTTAGCCCAAAGCTTAAACATATTGATAAAGCACTGCAGTACTACAATGCGCTCTATTCTTTATGACAACTCCAATAACAACGACAAACATTTTACATATTTCAAAAAAAAAAAAAATGACATTGGGCGGCAGTGGTTCAGTGGTTCATGTAGATTGTCTACAAATCGAAAGGTTGGTGGTTCAATCCCCGGTTCCACCTGACCAAGTGTCGAGGTGTCCATGAGCAAGACACCTAACCCCAGCTGCTCCCGACGAGCAGGATGGCGCCTTGTACGGCTGACACCGCCGTCGGTGTATGAATGTGTGAGTGAATGGGTGAATGAGAGGCAAAATGTAAAGCGCTTTGGTGGCCTTTGGGTCTATGAAAGCGCTATATAAATGCAGTCCATTTACCATTTACCATTGGAGACCTAGAAGCTGCACTGAGCGTAACTCTCACACACACACACACACACGCGCGCACACACACACACACACACACACACACACACACACACACACACACACACACACACACACACACACACACACACACACACACACACACACACACACACACACACACACACACACACACACACACACACACACACACACACACACACACACACACACACACACACACACACACACACACACATTATTTAGCATGCTACAAAACCCATAAAAGCAACAATTATTAATAGTACTTACAGGTTGTGATTCAGAGGAGGAAGCTGATCCAAATAAACTTGGTACTGAACGTTCCTTCAGTATCAACCGGCTCGCGAATCCACTCTTGAAAGCATTTATGTTTGTAAAGGAATCGTCATTAAAATGACGTGAACACAGCACAAGGTTCGGGTATAGTTGTAAATATAAATTCTAGCCAATGATTCTTCACATGCTTGTCCCTGGGCAGTGAACATTTTTTTTCGCTTTTGATTCGCACTTCAGAACACAATGTCTCGTCGGCATGATGTTTTTAAGTTTCACTGGTATCTGCCTAGCGCCGCGCGCGCAATGAGTTGGCGTATCTTATTCAAATAACTTGTCTAGGTGACGTCATAAAGCTAGAGAGAAAGCATCGTTCGTCTATCGATTCATATCAGCGACTCAGAGTCGACTTCTACTTTTGAGAGACAATAACTTTGTATACGGTGAACTTTCATATTTAAAACTTTGCAGGATGTTTTCGTTCTCTTAGATCTATGTTACACACTACATGAAGGGCAATTTTTTCAAAATTCCATAATAGGTGCTCTTTAATATAAACACTCAATGGTGGTTTAAAGTGAGTTGAATAAAAGTGTAATATTACCCAGATAGCACACGTATGTCTGTTAAAGATCACTTCATCTGGAAAGCATCTTCTGTTTACTAACATCTGATAGACGTCTTTAAACGTACAGTATGTAACTTTTGGCCACCAGGGGTCACTCAATCAAAATAATAGCAAAAGACGTATTCTGATGACGTCGTGAAAGAGCGTGTGCTCATGGGAGTTGTTGTCGTTGTCGAGAGTGCGCGCGCAAACCAGCTATACGATGTTCATTGGGACACGCGCGATCTGTCATTCCCCAGCCATCTAGCATCTCCAGCAGATAACATGTTCACTGACGAGGTAATGTGTTGTTATTTATATTATATCTCTATTCTTGTTACGTTTAGTTACGGCTATTAACTTTATGTAATGCCATTGTAATGAACACACGCGCTCTGTCGCTCCCCACATTCCTCACTCATTCTAACTTAGTGTTTTTAAAATCACGTCTCTTCGAACGGAGAGATATATGAATTATCAGGGCTATTGAATCAATATTCCACCTAGCTAGTATTAATAGATGTTAAAAAACACGGTCACCTTTCGTTAATAATTATATTTACGTTTATATATTGAAAAAGAAGTGAACTGCATATGAAGCTACTTTCTGCCGCTATATCTACAACAAATGTGAATTTACATTATACTGTACATGAGAGCTAGTCCGTCTGCGTTTTGCACATGCCATCATCGTTTCACAACATATAAGTTACGGATAGATATAGTTAGCTGAATGGGTGCTTACTTGTTTATAAGAATGCAAGCGAGATCGGCATCTCTCTGTAGTTCCAGTTGTCACGAAGCTCGTGGAAATGCAACTCCAGTGTTAACGCGAGTCATGTCTCTTCTCCTGTCCCAAACCCTTCTCGGGTCATTTCTGTCACCCGTGCGTTTCCGCTTCACGGATCTGCCTCCAGCAGCAGAACGTGCAGGCAACGCATAATCATGGTCCATTATTGATATCCAACTATTGATTCTTTATCGTCTTCTTTTATTTTAGTGACGTGCGTCCGGTGTTTACATTTGCGTTTGGCGGTTTTTCGCCGGGATCCGCACGAAGTTAGAGAAACTAGAGTCAAAGGTTATATGACGTCATAGACGGGCGACGAAACGGAAATAAAGACACGGCCCGTGTCTTCAAATTAAAATATAAATTTCTCCGGATTTGAAAGTTGGTGGGAACTTTTGGGATAATGTTAGTACACAACTAAAAGAAATATATAACATAGATACAGTTATTTTTGCTATTTTGAAAGCCGAAAAGTTCCATATTGTGCCTTTAAGATGTCAGTTTTACATAAACATCTAAAATAAAATTTCTAAACGACTATTTGACATCTAACAAGATACGTCCCATAGACGAATGCAGATGAGCAAAAAAGAAAAAAGCGTCTTACAGATGTAAACACGCACATCAAATAGATGTCTCCGTGATGTACGTGTGTTATCAGGGTAATATTTTAAATGATATAGCTTGGTGCTAATTGTAGCTGTAATGCACCTGTCATACCAGGAGCTATATCTATTTTATGATCTATGTATTACCATAATTCACTTAAGTTCCAAGAATACTTTTTTTGTTTGTTTTCTAGAAAGATTTCAGATAATAGGTAGATTAATGCATAGTGGGATAAAAGTGGTGTTGAATAATTATATAAAAAGAATAATGAATATTAAGTACAATCATACAATCAGCGGTTCCAGTAGACATTAGACAAAATATTGCAAATAGCTGTAAACAATATTTTTCATAAAATGCATAATTTTAGAGATATCCTAAGATTTTAAATGAAGCATGACCACACTTGTGGTTATAAGTTAGACTACATTCAAATATTATTTTTATACTATTATATATTCTTAATATTTTAGCTTTTTATGTTAGAATGACTAAGAATGTTATTAATATGGAGATATATACCGTAAAACTTCAAATAATAGCCCGTGCTTTTATTTGCCCAAATCGTCAAACTGCACCGGCTTGTTTTTGAGACAGGCGTCTATATGAGACAGGCCTTTATAATTTAGTGTTGAGATGTTGTTCCTAGAGTCTCTAATCTCTAAAAATCTCCAAATGCTCCACGTGAAACTGCGGTCTTCCGACCTTTTACTGTCGTGTCCATTGATTTTGATTAATATGCGCGAGGGAGAGAGAGCAAGACAGCGCTCGTGTTGTTTGAAGACGTGAGAGTGCGCGCGCGCGTCCGGGACGCTCTCACGCTCTCTCTCTCTCTCCGCTTGTTTGCGCCCTGTCAAGCACAGCAGTCATTCTATTCTACATCACTCACCGATCAAAAAAGTTTTTTCGAAGGACACAAATTTGCTATGGCGGCGGCCAAAAAGCGGACGATCTGACAGGTTTTAGAAGATTAAGTACAACCCGAAACTAAAAAACAGACCCGACCTCTATTTGAGAACGGCCTTTATTTACCCAAACCTGTCGCCACACCAGGCGTGTAAAAGAGACAGGAGTCTATTCGGGACTCGGCCATTATTTAAAGTTTTACGGTAAGCTCAGAGCCTTGAACTGTACATTCTCAAGTGTTGGCTTTCAAAATATATGTTGGTTATTTGTCTATTCAGAATGATTTATGAGCAGCAACTTTTTTATTTTGGGTATGTCATTTATGCCCTACTTAGCCCCTAGGGAGGGGCAGTTAAGGGGTCAACAGACACATGAGAATACACACCAGAGAGAAGCTGTTTATATGTGGCCAGAGTGGATAGATGTTCAGATGTAAATTAAACCTAAAGCCCAATTTGTACTTGCCGCTTCAGGCTCCGGCGTAGGTCTGACGCAGAAGTATAAATCAGCAGGGGAATATAAATGGGGAACTATGCAGTTTTTTTAGCTTCACTGAGCTTCTGAGTTATTGGAATGGTTATATGACTGGTTATATGAGAGGAGCCTCTGAAAGTTCTTTCAGTGTGACCCTTTGTCAATTTTACACAGCACCAGCCGGACACTCTCTCGTTCTTGAAGAGACGTGTTGGACCAAGTCCTTCTCCAAACTGAAAAAGAGATACTCAGCACGTGGGCGAGATTGCTCTCTCCCAGTTGACCTGAAGACCCAACTGGCTATGGAGCACTCGAAGGGAAGGACTCTATACTGATACTTCAAACCCTCACATGCAACACACAGGATGGCCTGTGTGCGAAAGGTAGAGATCAGGGGCCGTATTCACAAAGAATTTTATCTTAGGAGATAAAGTACTAGGAGTACTCCTAAATCGCACTAAAATATTTTAGCTAGGAGTTTTCTCTTAAAAGTTATTCACAACGCCTTTCAGACCTACTCTTAGTAAGGAAAAATGACAACTCCTAAACTAAGAGTGAGTCATCGTTGCTATGGATGACGTCAATTCTCATGCACGAGCTTCCTCGCAATGATCACGGTGATTGGTTGTTAGATGACAAGGCCATCATGCGGAACATAACACAGACGCAACAAATCATGGAATTACGACATCTAAATGTCTGTGTCCTACACGAAATAATAATAGTAATGTCATCGAAATGCATATCATGTTTTTGCAGGCCCCAGTGAAGTGTAATTCTAAAAAGGGAGAGAGTGAGAGAAAAAAAGTTGTGAATTAAATTAAATTAAATCAAGGTAGCCTATGAAAACCGCCACTTATAATAATGAAAAATGACACTTGCATTAACACTTTGCATTAACACATTAATTGACATCCTATTAGCCTAAATAGACTACTTAAAGCAAGGAAATGTTTCTCCTATTAAAGTAATGTAATAGTTGAATGACGGTGGATTATGAACTCGCCAAAACGGAAAAGAAGCCCATAACGCAGGATCAGTTATGTCTCACACCGAACGCGAATAGAGCGTCAAATACGCGTCTAGTTAGACGCTTCATCATTCGCTCGAGTTCAAATTTTTCAACTTGCGCGGAAGTCATTCGCGGCAAACGCGTCGCCCAATTCGCGTCATTCGCAACGCCCGGCGCGAATGATGCGTCTATTCGCGTCTTTGCATTGACTTTGTATGTAATCTACTCGCGCAAATAATTAAATTCGCGTTCGGTGTGAACACACCATTACTGCTGCTGGCTCAGTTGGTGCTGAAAAAAAAAGATAAATGGGAAATTCGGCACTGGGATATCAAGCAAAACACATGGGAGAGGATTTGTTTGCAGATCAATACAGCATTCCCGCTTGTGTCGCGGACCCCGGACAACTGCGAGAGACGGTGGTGTGCGCTACAATCCTTTGTGAATAGGTCTTAGTGAGTTAGGAGTCCTCTCGACTTCTTTTAAGCTGTCCCAGACTTAGGTGCTACTTTTAGGGCTAAAATGCTTTGTGAATTACTCTTAGTGAAAAAAATTAGGAGTCCTAAAGTTAGGAGTGACACGCCCATTATTTTTAGGAGTTGCTCCTAAATTCGCCAGTTAGGAGCTACTTTTAGCCTTAAAATTCTTTGTGAATACGGCCCCTGAAGTACATGTCTTTCAGGTCAGATGCTCCAGATCAACTTGGGCCAAGATGGTCACGACAACACCACATACTACCATGCAGAACAAGTTTACAACAACTGGCCTTCACATCAGCTGGAGAGAGCGGCTATATCAAGTCCTTCACCAGTAGGACATAGATATGCGCGCACAAGACAGGGGTACTGCTCAACACTAGGTGTGATGAATATCACTGACTTAAAGGGATACTCCACTTTTTTTGGAAATAGGCTCATTTTACAATTACCCCTGAGTTAAACTGTTGAGTTTTACCATTTTCGAATCCATTCAGCCGATTTTCTGTTATTTAGAAGAATATCAGTAACCAGACAGTTTCTGGTCTCATTGACTCCCATAGTATATTTTTTTCCTACTATGGAAGTCAATGAGACCAGAAACTGGTCTGGTTACTGATATTCTTCTAAATATCAGAAAATCGTCTGAATGGATTTCGAAAACGGTAAAACTTAACTGTTTAACTCTGGGGGAATTGTAAAATGAGCCTATTTCCAAAAAAAGTGGAGTATCCCTTTAAGTGGAGCCTAACGATAGCCAAGTCTGAGGTGGGCAGCAAGGTGGAGAACCGTGGTGTTAGTGTGCAGTGCAACACTTACCTGTCTCCACTGGCGGCAGGGGGCGCGTGAGAAGGCGGATGACCGGGTCCTCGAATGCACCAAGCTGCCTGCTGGTGACCAAGAAAGGGCTGAGGGGTGTAAGGTTACACAGGGTCTTACACCGCCAGACTGACCCTCTTGTGACCCAGGAATGGAGAAGTTTGCTCTTTTTCTGAAAATGTGGGTACTGCACCCTGGATTGGTGGTCACTCCAAGAGCAACTTCTCCATCCCTGGGGGGCCCGTCCAGCATTTCTGCTTACCAACTGGCTTGGTAGTGCCTGGGACGGGCTGGGCGGCTCTTCTGCGGCCGGCTCCACGTCAAGACCTGGGTGTAGGCCGCTGCGATGGTCCAGCAGGAGCTGAGGTGGCTGCAGGCGGACGCCTTCGGCGACGGGCAGGCAGAAGATCTGTCCCCGGTGGACGGGTGAAGGCCGTGTTTGAAGACATTTCACGAGATATTGGGAGGCACGGTTTTAAGCGCTCGTGGCTACAGAGCCACGTAAGATAAAAAGCTTAAAAAACAAATACAAAGCGAAAGCAAAACAGTCTTCCTTTGGCCAACCAACGAACGAAGAGTATATGATTATGATTTAGGCAGCATAACAGTTCAGAAGTCAGATGGGATCAGAACTTTCACGATATTTATCCAGTTCATCTGGTTAGGGGTCAGAGTCATCACACTGGTGTGGGGATAAGTTTGTTGAGGTGTCCATGAGGCCTTCACATGGGTGATGAGGCTGGCACTTCAGGGATGCGTTGTCGTCGTGTCCATGTGGTGGTCCTTCATCAGATCTGTATACGGCCTGGATCCGGCGGTTTGCGTTAAACCTCGGGATAAACAGAGAGACTAATATTAGCATAGACGCCATCCTCCTTATGATGTACAAAGTACATCAGGAATTATGTGAAGTGTTCCCAGTTCCGGATGTTTTAAACTATGCAGCCTATCATTGAATTATAGAAATCTATAATGTGTTATGTGTATGCTAAGCCAAAGAGATGTAAACTGACAGACTGTATCTGCTTCCCGGACCATGTTAGGAAGATTGTTTCAAAGTTTTGTGCTAAATAGGAAAAGGATCTACTGCCAGCAGTCAATTTTGATATTCTAGGTATTATCAACTGGCCAGAATTTTGAGATCGCAATGGATGTGAAGGACTATAATGCGTTAAGAACCCTCACTAATCAAGTACTGGGGGAGCTAAACCATTTAGTGCTTTGTAAGTAATCAGCAATATTTTAAATTTTATACGATGTTTAATAGGCAGCCAATGCAGTGTTGACAGATCCGGGCTAATATGGTCATACTTCCTGGGGCCTATACCATGAAGCCGGTTTAGGTGGCTAGCCAGCTATGTTTCAGCTTAGTTTCGCCAACCCTGGGTTTTAGGTACTATGAAAGTAGCTTGGCTTTAATCTGTGTTCGTTGCCATGGTATCTTACGCTGCACGGCTAACCTGCTCCAGGGCAGGTTAAGTTCTGGATTCGAGATCTCAGACTGAAGTTTGACCAATCAGCTGTGAGCAAAGAAACATATAGGTGACGTAACTAATTCCCAGTGTTGGTTGCAATTGCTTTACATTTTCTTTCAAATCCTGTGGACATCTCAGCAAAATTGTTAGACGAGCACATCGTAGAGAAAGAGTTTTTAGCTGGACAAAATCCCCTTGCCTTTCCTGATAGTTAGCCTACTTGTATGAAAGATACAGATTTTCTGCGGAAGGAATATCTTTTCTTTGCGAACTTTTTGAGCCGCACATAAATAATTTAACACGTCGAATTCATGCACTTACTGTACCATAAATGGTATTGCGTTGCGGATTTTTTTTGCAAGTGCTTGCATATTTGCACGCAATCGCAACACGCAAACATACTTGCGGTGATAGAATCTAGGAGAAAACACGGTTTGTCGAACCATTCGCAAGGTGGTCCTCGCTCTGCAGGAGTACATTAATAGTTTAATAGTGTTCATTTATTGACCAAGAGTGTCTATGAAATAATAATAGAGAGGGTTTTTATAAAATTGCCGGTAATATTGATAGGGTGACATCACGTTTTTTTTTCTTTCAAAAAGCAAATTTCACAAATGTACTATACAATACAGTACATGTTAAGCATTATTTTAAATCTTTTTTTTTTTTTATTCGTTAATCTTATGATAGGATTCCCTATAGAGTCATTGGAGCAATAGCCTGCACACATGTTGCAATCTCCACTTCTCTAGGAGAACATGAGGCAGATTATGTTAATAGAAAGTCCTTTCACAGCCATAATGTTCAGAGATTATGTGAACATGTGAAATTATTATTTTCTGAGAGATGAATCTTTAAATGAATAGTAAAATTAACAGATAACTATCTTTCGGGAGAGAAAGAAAGCAATAGAAAGTTGCATTAATAAATATTCATGCTAAAGTGTTACTTGGTTAAATAAGTTCACATACTGAGATCAGTTTAATCTAGCTGTTGCATTTATTTTTTAAATGTGGAGCCTCCTCAGCTCACAGTCAGGCTCCTTTAGTGTGCAGTCTAGCTCTATAGGCTCTTTTAGTGTGCAGTCTAGCTCTATAGGCTCCTTTAGTGTGCAGTCTAGCTCTATAGGCTCCTTTAGTGTGCAGTCTAGCTCTATAGGCTCCTTTAGTGTGCAGTCTAGCTCTATAGGCTCCTTTAGTGTGCAGTCTAGCTCCATAGGCTCCTTTAGTGTGCAGTCTAGCTCCATAGGCTCCTTTAGTGTGCAGTCTAGCTCCATAGGCTCCTTTAGTGTGCAGTCTAGCTCCATAGGTATTTTTTGTAAAGGGCCCTGACTGAGTCTGTTTCCACCTGAAACATAATTCCACCACAAACATGATCATTACTAGTTTTTGGGAGGCTAATCAACTCACAAAAAGTTCCTTGACAAACACCTGTAATATATGTCAATTGTTTTAAATCCTTACCTTGTTCACATTTCTTTTGAAGCCTGTTGAGGTAGAGGCTTCAGTTTCTGGGACAGGTTGTGAAAAATCCTACAATAAAAGAGATGTGTAACTTGGGCCAGTCCCTGTTTTGTGCCACACATTCAAATGTTTGCCTTAATAAAAAGCCCAGTGCATTCACCTCAGCAACTGTCCCAGAACACAGACAGAGTGTCTTCATCATTTCCTCCTCCCTGATAAATAAAAGTAGGCCAATATGTTTCTGGTGTTCTGTTATCATACTGACCTCTGTGTGTGTGTCTGTGTGTGTGTGTGTGTGTGTGTGTGTGTGTGTGTGTGTGTGTGTGTGTGTGTGTGTGTGTGTGTGTGTGTGTGTGTGTGTGTGTGTGTGTGTGTGTGTGTGTGTGTGTGTGTGTGTGTGTGTGTGTGTGTGTGTGTGTGTGTGTGTGTGGTGTGCGTGCTGGCTTCAACAAGGACACTGCATTTCCCTCTACTGCAGAACATACAGTCAGCCATATTTAAAATAGTAATGTATTGCACACGTACCCAGTGTTACTTGCTTAGAGGAGCCAGCACCAGGGTCAGATTGTACAGCACCTGTAATCCCATCCACAATCGGCCGTCCTTTATTCCTATCAGAGCCAACTCAGTGTATTCTAGAGGAGTGGCCCTCCACTGGTTTTCTGAATTTTACTCTTTTTTCGGTTTGCCTCAAACAAGTGTTAATAAAAAAAATAAAAGGTTGTGTGTAAATACTTACTAGGCTACTTTGAAATATATTTTTATATTTTGTCTTTATCAGCTGCCAAGAATGTTTGGAGTTGCATCTAAAAATCAATGAATATTAATATTTATTAGTATATACATGCATATTTGTTTTATATTATAAAAATATAGGCTATATTTCACACACACATACATTCATAGCCTATATATACATCATTTTACATGAATAAAGAACGTATTTATTTAGCTTACACATTAACACAATCAGCAATCTTTCTCCAACAGTCTTCTCTTGCTTTGGCACCAGAGACCGTATTGTTTCGAGCTTGTATTACATATTTAAATTCATCGTAATTCTGAATGATTATCTCTTGCTCCTCCGCGGAAAGAAAATATCACTCTCGCTCTATCCATATCGAACGCGATTGGTTGTTCGGTGCCAACGTCACTTTGGTATGTGCACACGCTCGTGGAGTAATCATAGCTTAAGATCAAAGCCTGAGTTGACAGAGAAAGTTGATGAGCTGCGTCATGGTACCAATAAAGCCTGATTGCATCGGTTTGGTTTTGTCAACTCAAAACTAATCCTGTAACTCCGAGTTTGTTCAGCTACCTTCATGGTACAGGCCCCTGGTTCTGGTAAGAACTCTATCTGCTGCGTTTTGAAATAGCTGTAGTTTGTTTATTAAGCGTGCAGGGCAACCACCCTGCAGAGCATTACAATAATCTAGACTTGAGGTCATGAACGCATTTGTGGATCTAATCTGCAACTAATCAGAGGGCTGAACGGACGCGCACTTTGTCAGCTTATGGCCAGTATTATTGTTATGTTTAAGGACATTATGGTATTAATATCATGTCTGTACTATGTTATGATTGTACTGTATAATTAATTACAATCGTTGCTTAGTCTGCAGTCTGAATTCACTTCAGAACGTCCGTTAACCCTCTGGGGTCAGCGGTATCGCCAGCTCACTTTTTTCTTATAAATGCAAAGGAGACTCAAAATACTTTGTTGATTTTGATCTTAGATATAAGTGTTATACATCATTCGATCCTGTTAAAGGTATTGTAGGTAGGATTTTTATAAAAAAACTTTTTTCCAAATTTGTTACAACTTTCTGTATATATCAATGCATAATTAAAATGTAAGTACTCTGAAAAAGAAAGTATAAAAATCGAGTGTCTGTAGACCTCTCATGACTGTTTTAAAGACAGCTCATTATTTCCATTCACTCCATCCCTCCCTTCTGAGCTCCTTCCAAAGCCACGCCCCCATGAACGCGCGACTCCGACCGCTGAGCTGAAGATGCATTATTTACCTGAGACGAGCGGAGATGAAGGAGCGCAGTGCATAGTGACATCATGTCAGAATCACATGTAATAAGAAAATGTAAGTTTATCATAATGAAGATAAACAAATAAGATGTATTTTAGTACTCACTATCAAGCTAGCATATTGATATTGGTAAAGTTTAAAATATATATTTATTGATTCGATAACAAGCTAGTTATCTATAAGGCAAAGCTTAAAACAGGTTGCATGATACACGTTTTTCCATTGCCATCATTTACACTGTGATGAAGATGAATTTCGTGTACATTGTTGACTCTGATGAGGACTACACATGAGGACTGTTCTCTGTAGCGTGTGCAGTCTTCACTCGCGCTCCTCAATCTATCGCAGTTGTGGAGACTCTCTATTCATTCCGATGAAATCACAAGATAAAATGCCCACACAAACGTGTTCCTGCTTGATATAGACTGTAACCAATGATGAACATATTCGGTTTTGATGAGAGAGAAAAAAACTCTACCTAGGGCGTATTCAAACCCGTAACCTCTGACACGCTTGGCAAATGTTCTGCCACTGGACCATTGAAGAACTCAGACAAAGCTTGCGGATCGATGACAATGGTTACCCAGCACTTTTGAAAATGCACTTCCGAATGCGTCTCTGTCCCCACCACATTTCAAACTAAACTGACGCCCGTGCTCTTGAATTACTCAAATCAAACGGGTACGCGCAAGTGGGCAGATCCTGTGTGGCAAAAGGGCGGTTGCCATGGTTGCGCGAGAGTGACAGTCGCCTAAGCCAATCCGTTGTTTCGTCCCGAATTGGAAATAATGAGCTGTGTTTAGTGCAGATTAAACCGTCTAGAGTCACTCGATTTTTATACTCTTTTTATCAGAGTACTTACATTTTAATTATGCATTTATATAGAAAGTTTAAACACATTTTGAAAAAAGTTTTTTATAAAAATCCTACCTACAATACCTTTAAGTGTCTATTTTTTTGTGTATACTCAGAATAAAAACAAAGTGTTCTGCTTTTTGTCAAATAAAGAAAAATAAACATGATGCGAGTTTTGCCTTCTCTCTGTCAGTTAAGTCCATTCTGAAATGCGGCCGGAAATGAACTGTAACTCAGTGACTACTTGTCACACAGGCACGAGAGATTTTTCTTTATGAAGCTGAACTTCTCTTTTAAATGAATTAATTTACATAAAAACAAATATTCTCAGTTTATGTAATCTGTATGAAAAGAGAGAGTTGTCAGTCTTTTTCGTTTCAGCTAATTATAGCTTATTAAGTGTTAATGTGACACGCCCACGGAGAGCGTGCACTATTCAAACGCAAATGATCAAGCCATGCAAACACCCACATCAGCTGGATAAAACTTCAAGTTTAATAAGAATCTTGTACTTTACGTCGTCTTGCTACGCTGTGAGGAATAATACTATCGTAATTAGGGATGGCGAAAACTAAAAAATTTCTTGACCGACCACCGAGCCTCATTAGCCGGTTGAAACCAGTTAACCGATTAGTTTTAAAATATGCTACGCTATTTGAAATAACAGCCATTTCGAGCCGCGCCTGCAATTTCGCAACTCTGTCGCATCTCTCTGCCAGCTCACACACACACACACACACTGCCCTGGCGCCGCCCTGGCTTCCACTCACGTCACTTTTTTAAAATCCCAGCGCGAAACATGAGCCCCGCAAACGTGGTGCAGAGGAGCCTGTAATCGGAGGACAAATGGCTCCTGAGTTTCGAAATGGTTTGGGTACAAGGTGATCGCGTTGAAAATAAAGGCGTTAGAAGCTCATTTGAAACATTGCCGCGGCTCATTTAAAACCAGCGCCCCATTTTTTGAGAATTTTCTGAAAATGACATACCCAAATACAAATGTCTGTAGCTCTTAAACCCTATGGTCCACATTCAAAACTCTGATCTTTTTTTAAACTAGACACTTGAAACTTTGTTACCTAAGAGTCATTATAACTCAAAGTAGCATAGGAACAGAGTAAAACAAGGTAAAATGTACATGAATGTGACTGACGATTTCTTTGAATTAACTTCACTTAGGGAAAAATGTATCATACTTTTATGTTAAGGGCCTGAAAACACCATAAAGATAAAATTGAATGTCTGACCATGTTTAGATTCAAATTTGAGGATGATACTCCCAAAAATGTAGTTTCTGTAAGCTTTTATTCAAGAAAAGTATAGGCGTCCTTTCCAAAATGCAATTTGGAGACTCCAATGGACACCAGGCACCCAACCACTTTTCATAAGAAGTAAACACTACAGGTCTACATCATCAATTCAAAACTGTTATGCCCTTCAAACCACACAAGAAAAAAACGATTTCAGCACAACATTTGAACATTTTAACAAAATTCTCTTTATTTTAAACAATTCTAATAACAAAAACAGTGATTTCTCACTACATGTATAGACATTGCAGAAGTGTTCATTTTCCAACTAATGTATAAAATATATAAAAAGAAAAAAAATAAATGTTTTAGAACATTTGCAATTACAAACGTGTTTTTACTCAAATAAATTGCAATAAACTGATATAATGAATATCCTATTACTTTCTGTTGCTCTTCGTCAATTGCTCCTCTGCATCTTCTGCAAAAACACCTTCAAATCTCTTCTGTAGTCGACGATCCATGAAAGAGGTGCTCAGATATAAGCTTTAGAGTAAATCCGTGCATTTATGCAAGCTCCATGTGTCAAAACATCGCGTTTATGTGTCTGTTTACATTCTGGTCGGCTAACTATGTGTGTGCGTGGCTGCGCGCGTGGCGAAAGCGCACATCTGAATGAAAACTTTACGCATTTGAATGACGAAAATGCTTGCATGAACGGTCTATCACTGCAATCGATTTTAGTTGGCTAATATCCCCGTCAATCAAAACGTAGCTCAAAAGACATTGGATAGCATTACCCAGGCTTTTATCCAGTCGAAAGCCCAGCTCCGTGATGGACAGCGCGCTCAGCCTGTCAGGGACTCACTTACTGTTTTGGTCTGTAACACAGCCTGTGATTGAAGGACAGAGAAGTGGAATATACCATTCGATCAGGAAGAGTTTAAACTACGGGGGTGATATGGCTTTTGAGTGTTGGAATACGGATTAGAATCGATATTTCTTTGAAACTGAACATGATGCGAACTCTATGTCAAAAACGGTCATACAAACAGAGGAGTATATTTCATTTTTTCCCTATTTTTTCGTTGTTTTGGATTAAAAAGTGGGATACATTTAGAAGACTGGACCCTTACACTGAAATGCATGCTGTTGTTTCATGGATTTGTCCGAACTGATATGAACCATACGAGATGAAAGATGAGTATTGCGTTTCATTTTGGTCATTTTCAAATGGAAAGTCCTTTTGCATTTAGTTTAACCCTTTCCTCTCTGGTGTATTGATTGCAAAAACAAGTTTAGAACATGATTCTTGAGTGTTTTAGCTTTCAAATGATGCATAGTTTATGATGGTCAGTTGAATATTTGTTATAAAACAAAGCTTTAAAAAGTAATAAAAGTATAGCCACGCCCTCGACGGCCCGCCCTCGGGCCGGTGCTTGAAAAGGGGTTAAGAAAATGACAGCTCCGAAGAGACGCCGCTTTAGGTTGGCTTTGGCTACCTTTCTCACCCGAAGAGGCTTGCGGGTGTCGCGTTTACAGGTGATACATCATAGATGATTTGCTACTACTCTATTTAAGCACTTTATCACACAAGTTGCAACTTACATCTGTGTCATTCTTTTTGGTGAAATGGTCCCACACACTACTTTTCTTTCCACGCTTCATCCTGTCGTCTGCCCAGGCTCTAACCTCGAGTGTTTTCGCCTGTAGCCTTTACTTTTCGCAAACCTTGTTTTGCGAACCCAAACGCTGTGACCTCGCACCAAATGTTTTTATTGGTTTATTAAAGGGTACCTATTATGGATTTTTGAAAATTGCCCTTCATGTAGTGTGTAACATAGATCTAAGTGAACAAAAACATCCTGCAAAGTTTTAAACATGAAAGTTCACCGTATACAAAGTTATTGTCTCTCAAAAGTAAGAGTCGACTCTGAGTCGCTGATATGAATCGTTCGACGAACGATGCTTTTCCTCTGTCTAGTTGACATTAACTTGACAAGTTATTTGAATAAGATACACCCACTTATTGTGTTCGGAGACCAGTGTTGCCAGGTCCGTATATGCCTGCACTGTTTCTCGCGGGTTGTTTGTGTAGTGCACGGGTTGACGCGATTGTTTTACCCACTGGAACATGATTGTTATTGGGGAAACACCCGGGAACGCTATTTGACTATTTTTGGCCATGATTGGGTTAGTTTTGATGAGCAATTGGGCTGGTTTTGTTGTGCAGACCTGGCAACCCTGCCGCAGACACCAGGGAAAACTAACATCATGTCGAGACGCTGTTTTGAAGTGCGACGCAAAAGCAAACTTTTTTCATCTGCCCAGTGAGGAGCATTTGAAGACTAAGTGGCTACAGTTCATATATACAACTATACCAGAGAAGTATAGCCCGGACCTTGTTGTGTTCGCGTCATTTTGAAGATGATTGCTTCACAAACCTAAATGCTATAAGTATGGATTCGCGAGCCGTCTGATACTGAAGGTTCCTTCTCCGAATCACAAACTGTAAGTATTATAAATATTAATTGTTGCCTTTATTTTTTATGTATCATGCTCAATAAGTATGTGTGTGTGTTGTGTACGCACAGCGCATAGGTCGTCAGTTGTATTGAAATATGTGAAGTATTTGTCGTTGTTAATGGAGTTGTCATAAAGAATATAGCTATAACGTTACCTCTTAGTAATGCATTATCAATATGTTTATGCGTTGGGCTAACGCAAACAAAGACTGAATGTGCTTTTACCACTAAACTTTGGGCTATGGTAGCTAACATATCACCGCAGTCACGCAAGGGCGGGGTTTGGAAAAATGACTCGCTAAACGATTCATATGGGAGTCGGTGAGCAAATCAGGTAAAAATAAATGCATATTATAAGACAACAAAAGTGTTTTTTGTCATGGCATGCTCGTAAAACTGCTGTTGGGGACTCCTAGAACAATATTAGGAACATTTTAAATGCCTTAATAGGTACCCTTTAAGTACAAACAGGTGAGTTATGAAAAATTGAGTGTGAGGGATTTTGGAATGAGATGGCTAACTTCAGTAGCGTTTAGTCCACTGTCTATAATAGCCTAATCAAAGTTAGAAAGTTAGGCATCATACCGATCAAAGTTGTCAGTAGTCGGTTAAAAAAAAAAAGTGATCTCTAAAACATTTTTTTTTTAACCGACTACTGACAACTTTTATCGGTTAACGTTGATATGGTCAACCATCGGTCAAACGGTCATCGGTTAACATCCCTAATCGTAATAATCCTAGAAAAGTTACCTCAGAAGTGCTGGTAGTTTCATTTCGAGTAGCAACGGATCCAACTGATGTAGTAAGTTATTTATTCTTAAGTACTTTGTTCAAATCGCATTCAAAGCCTACTGAGATGAGTAAAAATAGACTGAAATATGTTGAAATAAAATGTATTTGTATAAGCAACAAACTGCAAATTAACATTTATATGCTATATCATAAACACAATATGTTACAGACTAAATATGAATGTTTAGACAAGATTTCGTCGATTAGTTTTGGATAGATTATTAAGTGTTTATTGTAAAAAAAAAAGCCACAGCCACATCAAATAAGCTTTTGTTCGCTAATTTGTGCTCATGTGTTAAATATAGGTTTTGTCAAAAATAAAGTAGGTATATTGAATTATCATAAGATGTTATTATAGTGTTTCTTCCAATATTCAAACTAATGAATCCTTACCTTTGAAATATGTATGATAAAATGTATACTTTTTAGAAAGAAAGATTACATTTGAAATGTTGTTAAAATTGTAATTTAAACCTATTTGTTTGTAATTGGTTACAATTTCTAATTGTAAAATATATATATCATTTCTTTTGTCCTCGAATTCTATGGTACCCAGTGACACACCTGTGTGAAAGGCTCATTATGCAGCTTATTATGCGTTATACATGATGCTTCACGCCCAAGCCCCATCAAGCCCTGTTTGTGCTAAACAGAGTGTAATGACAACTTTGCCATTATTATGTTTATAAGCAACTGAAAAAAGCACAAATGTCAGGACATGTCAAAACATCTCAAGGACCCCAAAAACACCTTAGACCCCAGAGGGTTAACTGAATGAATTGAGAATATCACCTGAAAATCCGATAAAATCTGCAATTTTCATTCAACCAGCTGATTTCTGTAAATTAATGTAAAACTAAAAGTATATAGCAGCACAGGGTGAAGTCAGGATTGTTACATGTTATGTCATGTGTTTCCCCCTGCTTAGTGTTTTTGGTTCTGTCCGGTCTCCCAGTTTTCCTGCTCTTCATTTGTTCAGTTCTTTCACCTGTGTTTAGTTAATTTGCCCCAGCTGTGCCTTGTTTCCCTAATCTGTTTTGTGTATTTAAACCCTGTGTTCTCCTCATTCTTTGTCCGTTCTCGTTTATGTACCGTGTGGTTTCTGTGACTCCTGTGTTTAAGTTTATTAAGTTCGTGTTTCCTGGCATTCCTCATCTCCTCGTGCTTTCTGGTCACCACGTACCGTGACAGAAGAACGGACCACAACAACAGGACAAGATGGGTATTCTCATCACCCCTTCCAACTCCACCAACCCTCTTTTGGCCTGTTTCCAGGACGGCCGTCACCTCGAGGAATATGTCGCAGAGTTGCTGGAGCTCTCTGATGGGGTAGGCTGGACTGAAGTCCAAAAGACTGTTTTTGTGTGGTTTGGACGATTGTCTGTACCGGCAGGCTCCAGCGGCAGCGATCCCAGGGACGCTCGCCCAGTACCTGGATCATGTGCTGTGGTTCAGCCTTCACCGTAGGCTGATGATGACACCGCCACTCAACCACCAACACCAGCCATCTTCGCCTCGCCTCCTGTCTTTATCCCCAGCCCTAAGTCTCATCCCACTGAGACCGCCCTTCCTGAATCTCGTCCAGCCACCAGATCCGTCTCGGGGCGCCCCAGACTAATGTCTAGTTTGATGGACCCACCACTCATGTCGACGTGGATGGCCAAGAAGACCCCCCGAGTCTCATCCAGCAAAGCCCTTACCGCTGATCCCGTCCAGCCCAGAGCCCTCACCGCTGGTCCCGTCCAGCCCAGAGCCCTCACCGCTGGTCCCGTCCAGCCAGAGCCTTCACCGCTGGTCCCGTCCAGCCCAGAGCCTTCACCGCTGGTCCCGTCCAGCCCAGAGCCTTCACCGCTGGTCCGTCCAGCCCAGAGCTCACCGCTGTCCCGTCAGCCCAGAGCCTTCACCGCTGGTCCCGTCCAGCCCAGAGCCTGGGCACATTGAAACTTCAGATAGGTCTCAAACTGTTTATTGGTTTTGTGGGATGGGATGGGATGGGATGGGATGGGATGGGATGGGGGGATGGGGGGGGAAGAAAGCAATAGAAAGTTGCATTAATAAATATTCATGCTAAAGTGTTACTTGGTTAAATAAGTTAACATACTGAGATCAGTTTAAGCTGTTGCATTTATTTTTTAAATGTGGAGCCTCCTCAGCTCACAGTCAGGCTCCTTTAGTGTGCAGTCTAGCTCTATAGGCTCCTTTAGTGTGCAGTCTAGCTCTATAGGCTCCTTTAGTGTGCAGTCTAGCTCTATAGGCTCCTTTAGTGTGCAGTCTAGCTCTATAGGCTCCTTTTGTAAAGGGCCCTGACTGAGTCTGTTTCCACCTGAAACATAATTCCACCACAAACATGATCATTACAAGTTTTTGGGAGGCTAATCAGCTCACAAAAAGTTCCTTGACAAACACCTGTAATATATGTCAAGTGTTTTAAATCCTTACCTTGTTCACATTTCTTTTGAAGCCTGTTTAGTTTCTGGGACAGGTTGTGAAAAATCCTACAATAAAAGAGATGTGTAACTTGGGCCAGTCCATGTTTTATGCCACACATTCAAATGTTTGCCTTAATAAAAAGTATACAGCACCTGTAATCCCATCCATAATCGGCCGTCCCTTATTCCTATCAGAGCCAACTCAGTGTATTCTGGAGGAGTGGCCCTCCACTGGTTTTCTGAATTTCACTCTTTTTTCGGTTTGCCTCAAACAAGTGTTAATAAAGAAATAATAAAAGGTTGTGTGTAAATACTTACTAGGCTACTTTGAATTACATTGTTATATTTTGTCTTTATCAGCTGCCAAGAACGTTTGGAGTTGCATCTAAAAATCAATGAATATTAATCTTTATTCGTATATACATGCACATTTTTTATATATTATAAAAATATAGCCTATATTTCACCCACAATACATTCATAGCCTATATATATACATCATTTTACATGAATAAAGAACGTATTTATTTAGCTTACACATTAACACAATCAGCAATCTTTCTCCAACAGTCTTCTCTTGCTTTGGCAGCAGAGACCGTATTGTTTCGAGCTTGTAATACATATTTAAATTCATCGTAATTCTGAATGATTATCTCTTGCTCCTCCGCGGAAAGAAAGTATCGCTCTCGCTCTATCCATATCGAACGCGATTGGTTGTTCGGTGCCAACGTCACTTTGGTATGTGCACGCGCTCGTGGAGTAATCATAGCTTAAGATCAAAGCCTGAGTTGACAGAGAAAGTTGATGAGCTGCTTCATGGTACCAATAAAGCCTGATTGCATCGGTTTGGTTTTGTCAACTCAAAACTAATCCTGTAACTCCGAGTTTGTTCAGCTACCTTCATGGTACAGGCCCCAGGATGTCTGAGTTCTTGCTTTGTTCATCTGATTCAGAGTCAGATGATGAAGAGTCTATAGACAAATGTCTGAAACTCTACAAATCAGAGCCTAAAATCAACATGGACCAGTGTCCACTGCAGTGGTGGTCATCAAGAGAAGAAGCACATGTTCTGATGGCACGCATAGCACACAAGTACCTGTCCACACCTGCAACCACAGTGCCTTTTGAGAGGTTGTTCTCACTCTCAGGCCACATCGTCCAAAAGAAGAGAGCTTCCTTGTCTCCTGATAATGTAAACAAACTGGTCTGTCTTAGTTGCTGGCTCAATGCAAAAGAGTAGGCAAAATGTTGTGGTAAAATATGTAACATTCTCTTTGTGTTATTCGTACTGCAAAGGGTGTTAACATATTTGGTGCATAAAAAAAATGTTTTTGCTTGGATTAAGTTCTAACCATTTTGATGATCTTGTTAGTTTAAACTTACACTTTAACATTTTGTTTAAATATATTGTTGGTGGATATGAAGAAATTGCTTTTGGCTTATTGCCTTACTTTATAAGATGATTCAGGAGTTCTGATCAAATTCAACTTACACTTATACACTTTGTTTTATAATGTTGCACTTTATGGGAATTACCCATACTAGTTCCCAGGAGAGACTGTCTACAGTTCATAAGATCATTGTAATAAAATGTTCAGTTTAAAATATACTTTATTGTGTAAATGTATCATTTTTTAACGTATAAGTATTGATAACAAGCTTTGGGAAAAAATGCAATTAATTGCGATTAATCACAGCAAGTTGTGCGATTAATTAGTTAATTTTTTCTAATAAATTCCCAGCCCTAATATATATATATTTATTAGTGCTGGGCCGTTATCGGCGTTAACGTCGTGCTGTGTTAACGTGAAACTCTTATCGGGCGATAAAAAAAATATCGGCGTTAATCAAAGTTGTGTTGGGATCATAAATAGCTTTTTCGAATATCGTTATATTTTCGCGCAATTCTAATGTGTAGTAGGCCTATGTTTGACATAATTGACGCCGTGCCTAAGTTACTGTCACAGATTGCGCAGTATTTTCCTGTCAGGGACACAAGGTGTACTTTTACTTTGTTACGTTGGGCGACGTTCCTCTCGTTACTTTATTTTAATGCAATACGTTGTTAAATGAGTTTATTCCAAGCGCGCTGTGTCCCTTGTATGGGCATGAGCGATGCTCATTTACAAATGAATCACTCTTTTGAGTCGATTCTGTTCAAAGACTTAATCAAACAAGTTGTCAGATGATCTGTCTAAATCGGTTCGCGAATCAGTTGATCTGTTCAGTTCCTCACTTACTGAATCGTCTGAAGCGCGTTCAATTCAAGAGCAAAAAGAATCTAGATTAAAAAATAATCTATGCCCACCTCTAATATATATATATACAGTATGCAGGGCCTGAACTATGATTGTGTATTTGTGAATAAAACGACCACGGTCCAGTTTGAAATAATTGCTGCACCGCTTCCATGAGGTGTATTTTGAAGAAAAAAAAGAAAGAAAAAAAACTAAACGATGCGGACAAATGTGTGTCCTCCGTGTACACACACCCGATTTCACTCAAGTCTTCATATTGACCTGTTTTAAATGCGACACCGAGCTGACACTGTATGCTGGACTATGAAACCTCAAACGTGTATTTACAGTATGTAAATTTAAAAAAATGAAATATCAGTGTGCATCCTTGAGTTAGTAGAAATGAGTTAAAGCATATAGATAACTTTTTTCTTTTTTTTTACAGAACATAGGACCTTCTGACTGCTAATTTGGACTCCACGACTGACACAAGGTAAAATCAAATTATAATGATTAGGTTTAACTTTTCACATAATTTCTTAATGCGTGGCAGTTTGGTTTAATTTTGAGATGGTTTATTTGTCTGTGCCAGGTGCCACAACATGAGAAGTATTTGTAAGATGTAGCTTTGAGTCAGAGAAGAGGTTGGGATTGTTAAAACACTACAGACTAAAGCAGTGCTTTAAGTCAAGTCAGGTCAAGTCACCTTTATTTATATAGCGCTTTTTACAATACAAATTGTTTCAAAGCAGCTTTACAGAGATAACAGGAAAACAATGTTGTAATAGTATTGTTCAATTGAAAATTAAATGTCCCCAACTAAGCAAGCCAAAAGGCGAAGGCAACAGTGGCAAGGAACCAAAACTCCATCAGGTGACAGAATGGAGAAAAAAACCTTGGGAGAACCCAGGCTCAGTCGGGGGGCCAGTCCTCCTTTGGCCAACGAATGAACAGTGTATGATTATGAGTTAGGCAGCATAATGCCAGGAGTCAGATGGGATCAGAAATTTCACGATATTATCCAGTTCATCTGGTTGGGTTGGGTCATCCGGCCGGTGAGGAGATGAGTGGTGAGGTGTCCATGGACCTTCACAGCCCTGATAATGCGTGTCGACGTGTCCATGTGATGGTCCTTCATCAGATCTGGATATGCCCTGGATCCGGCGGTCTGCGGTAAACCTCGGGATAAACAGAGAGACTAATATTAGCGTAGACGCCATCCTTCTTATGATGTACAAAGTACATCAGGAATTATGGGAAGTGTTCCCGGTTCCGGCTGATCTAATCTATGCAGCCTAACATTGAATTATAGAAATCTATAATGTGTTATGTGTATGCTAAGCCAAAGAGATGTGTTTTTAGTCTAGATTTAAACTGACAGACTGTATCTGCTCCCCGGACCGTGTTAGGAAGATTGTTCCAAAGTTTTGGTGCTAAATAGGAAAAGGATCTACCGCCAGCAGTCGATTTTGATATTCTAGGTATTATCAACTGGCCAGAATTTTGAGATCGCAATAGACGTGAAGGACTATAATGCGTTAAGAGCTCGCTCAAGTACTGGGGAGCTAAACCATTTAGTGCTTTGTAAGTAATCAGCAATATTTTAAAATTTATACGATGTTTAATAGGCAGCCAATGCAGTGTTGACAGAACCGGACTAATATGGTCATACTTCCTGGTTCTGGTAAGAACTCTAGCGGCTGCATTTTGAACTAGCTGTAGTTTGTTTAATAACCGTGCAGGGCAACCACCCAGTAGAGCATTACAATAATCTAGCCTTGAGGTCATGAACGCATGAACTAATTGTTCCGCATTTGTCAGTGAGAGCATATGACGTAATTTAGATATATTTTTAAGATGGAAAAATGCGGTTTTACAGATACTAGACACGTGACTTTCAAATGAAAGATTGGTATCAAAGAGCACACCCAGGTTCCTAACTAACGTCGAAGACTTAACAGAGCAGCCATCAAGTGTTAGACAGTATTCTAGGTTATTAGGTGAGGAAGTTTTTTGTCCAATGATTAGAATCTCTGTTTTTTCAGAATTTAGTAATAGGAAATTACTGGTCATCCAATTTTTTATATCAGCTATGCATTCCGTTAATTTTGTGAATTGGTAAGTTTCGTTAGGTTTTGAAGAAATATACAGCTGAGTATCATCAGCATAACAGTGAAAGCTAATTCCATATTTCCTAATTATATCTCCTAATGGTAGCATGTACAGAGTGAAGAGCAGCGGTCCTAGTACTGAGCCTTGTGGTACGCCATACTGAACTTGTGATCGATAAGACATCTCTTCATTTACTGCTACAAACTGATATCGGTCAGATAAGTATGATTTAAACCATGCTAGTGCAATTCCGCTAATGCCAACATAGTTTTCTAGTCTATTTAAAAGAATGTTGTGGTCGATAGTATCAAATGCAGCACTAAGATCAAGTAACACTAATAGAGAGATACAACCACGATCGGATGATAGGAGCAAATCATTTGTGACTTTAATGAGAGCAGTCTCAGTACTATGGTACGGTCTAAATCCGGACTGAAAATCCTCGCAGATATTATTTCTTTCTAAAAAGGAACACAGTTGTGAGGATACTGCTTTTTCTAGTATCTTTGACAGAAAAGGCAGATTCGAGATCGGCCTGTAATTGACTAATTTTGTAGGATCAAGTTGCGTTTTTTTAACAAGCGGTTTAATCATAGCCAACTTAAAGGTTTTTGGTACGTATCCTAATGACAAAGATGAATTAATGATATCTAGAAGAGGATCTATGACCTCTGGAAGCATCTCTTTCAGTAGCTTAGTCGGTATAGGGTCTAGCATACAAGTTGTCGATTTAGATGAATTAACAATTTTGCAAAATTCTTCCTCTCCTATAGCAACAAATGAATCAAAATGCTCCTCACGGAGACTACAATATACTCCCTGATGCGATACTGTAGTAGACGGTTGCATAGTTATAATTTTGTCCCTGATATTATCAATCTTATAAGTGAAGAAGTTCATAAAGTCATTACTGCTGTGTTTCTTATAAACTTCTGGGCTTGAAGCTTTCTTTTTCGTTAGTTTAGTCACTTGTTCAAATAAATACCTAGGATTATGTTTATTTTCTTCTAATAGGGTTGAAAAATAATTAGTTCTAGCATCTTTTAAGGCCTCTCTGTAAGCAATCGAGCTCTCCTTCCATGAAATCCGAAATACCTCTAGTTTTGTTTTCTTCCAGTTTCGCTCCATTTTTCTGGCTGCTCTCTTAAGGGCCCGGGTGTGCTCATTGTACCACGGCGTTGGACTATTTTCTTTGATCTTCTTTAAGCGCAGCGGAGCAACTGTGTCTAAAGTGCTGGAAAAGAGAGAGTTAAAAGTTTCTGTTGCAATATCAAGTTCTTCTAAGCTATCTGGGATGCTGAGATTATGAAACTGATTTGGAAGATTATTGATAAAGCAATCTTTAGTGGCAGAAGTGATAGGTCTAACATATTTATAACATGGAGTCGGCTTTGCAGCCTTGGCTAAATGTAATTTACACGAGACTAGATAGTGATCGGAGATGTCGTCGCTCTGCTGCAGAATTTCAACGCCATCAACATCTATTCCATGTGATAATATTAGATCAAGAGTATGATTACGACAATGAGTAGGTCCTGACACGTGTTGTCTCACTCCAATTGAGTTTATAATGTCTTTAAATGCCAATCCCAATGCATCTTTTTCATTATCTACATGTATATTAAAATCACCAACAATTAGGACTTTATCTGCAGCCAATACTAATTCTGATAGAAAGTCAGCAAATTCTTTGATAAAATCTTTATGGTGCCCTGGTGGCCTGTATACAGTAGCCAGCAGAATTCTCAAACGTGATTTATTGTTTACACTATAAATTTTTACATTAAGCACCAACACTTCAAAAGAAGTATATTTAAAACTAGATTTCTTAGTGGTTTTCAGAATATTACTATAAATTACAGCAACACCTCCCCCTTTGCCTTTCGGACGAGGCTCATGTTTATAACAATAATCTTGCGGGGTGGACTCATTTAAAGTAATGTAATCGTTTGGTTTTAGCCAGGTTTCTGTCAAACACAGCACATCTAGGTTATAGTCTTTAATCTTATCATTAACTATGAGCGATTTTGAATTAAGGGATCGAATATTCAGCAACCCAAGCTTTATCGTTTGCTCATCTGTATTATATCTGTTTTTTATTTGTTGAACATCAATTATATTTTTAACCTTAGAAAGGTTTGGCAGTTTTTTGGATTTCCAAATTCGGGGAACAGACACAGTCTCTATAGGATGATATCTAGGTGAAAGAGTCTCTATGTGATGAGATTTATCTGACCTTGGTGACGTGAGGCCGCTAGCAGACGGTCGGTTTAGCCAGTCTGTCTGCTTCCTGACCTGAGCCCCAGATTGTCATGTTTTATCTCTAAGACTATGAGCCAAATTACTAGAGAGAAGAGCAGCACCATCCCAGGTGGGATGAATACCATCTCTTTTCAACAGGTCAGGCTTGCCCCAAAAACTTTTCCAATTGTCTATGAATTCTATATTATGTTGCGGACACCAATTAGACAACCAGCCATTGAGTGAACACAATCTACTAACTATCTCATCACTCCTTCGAACAGGAAGGGGGCCAGAGCAGATTACAGTGCCTGACATCCTACTTGCGAGTTCAAACACCTCTTTAATATTAATTTTGGTGATCTCCGACTGGCGAAGTCGAACATCATTAGTGCCGACGTGAATAACAATCTTAGAGAATTTACGATTAGCATTAGCCAGCACTTTTAAATTTGCTTTGATGTCAGGCGCTCTGGCTCCCGGCAAACATGTGACTATGGTGGCTGGTGTCTCTATTTTCACGTTCCGTGTAATAGAATCGCCAATTACCAGGGCACAATCAACAGCATTCTCAGTGGGTGTTTCACTGAGAGGGGCAAATCGATTTGTTATGGTAACCGGAACAGAAGAGTGGTTTTTTGATCCGCGACTAGAGCGATTTCTCACCGACACCCATCTGCCTGGCTGCACAGGCAATAACTCAGCCGGAACCGAATCATGTAAATGGTTCACTATGCTAGGCGCATCCAAAGTAGTATCTAAAGCTCGAGCACACTTACTATCCTCAATTAAAGTTTGGATGCGTGTCTCTAATTCTGAAATCTTCTCCGTCAGCCTGACTGTCTCCTTGCATTTATCACATATAAACCCTATGCCGACGGGGAAGGCTATGGTAAACATATGGCATGATGTGCAAGTGACAATAACAGGACAAGACATTACTCACCGTGTTTGTTGACTGATTCTTACTCACCTGGGCTTTTTATGAACTCAGATGTGCGGGCGCGCACGAGAAAAATAAATAAATAAACTGAGCGCACGGGGGGCGCCTTAACAGGCTAGCGAGATACTAGCGTGTTGTGCTAACAATAACGAAAGCTAGCGATGTTAGGTAAGCTGTAATTAGTAGTATAAACAACTAGAAATGATAGTAAACGATGGTTCAAAACAGAAAGAAATGCGAGGCTTAGACGGAGCTAACAGCCTCGGAGCAAGGCCCAAAAGAGGTGCCGGTACTCTATTATTATTATTATTATTATTTTATTATTGTTATTAATTTTTTTTTTGCTGACTCCCCTCCTTCCCTGAGGAAACAACAACAATCTTAAAGGGGGTTTGTTTTCTTTGATTTCTCGGACCTACATATGTGCAATTTAAAAATTTCAACTTTCTAAGGCTCAAAAATGGAAAATAAATAGCTTTAAAACCATGTCATTGTGCATTAGATTATTTGTCAATACCTGCTCTCTCATCTTAATCTTTATTTTTCTCTCAGTCTCCTTATCCTGCTGTATTTTTTCCCCTCCTAAAGCTGAACTTTGACTAAGTCTTTTCATTTTCGTCTGTGTCAGTGAAGAAATTAAGCATAGGCTCGCTCAACTGATGAGTTTTATGAATCATTTTCTTAGATAAGTTAATTACTCAAGGCTACCAGATCAGCATTGACAATAGGAACCTTCTACAAGCTTTGGAATTTGAGAAGTAATTTTAAATAATACAAATTATAGGCAACGTTTTTTGATGGAATTTTTTGAAACAATTCCAAAGTTGATGGAATTGGCAGACGTTCCCTTAGGCACGCGCTGTGGAAACGCGTCAAAGCATTCTCAGGTAATGCAGCATTATTGCAAGTAGGTGATTTTGAACGAATATTTAATGTCGATAATGGTTACATAATGTTAAAACTAATCCTGCTATTGATCTAAGACTGCCGACCCGTGCCGAACAGTGGCAAGGGAAAAGAAATGTCCGCGAAATATCGAACCTAAAACTAACTTTTGAGCATCTTAACAACCACTTAAGGAAGTTTGAAGCAGTTACATGTGTCTTCAAAAACTGCAACTTCAGTACAAATATTTATACCACCTTTGCTACACATAGAAACAGAAAACGCCAGTCACACATGCTTGAGGATTTTAAAACTGAAGTATTAAAAAGCCAACCTAATGAAGTAAATGAACCCATGTTTGCTGAGGATGAGACCTGTGTGGAAGAGAGCTTAGAGCTTTGGGATGAGGAACCACAGGAGTTGTCTCAAGATATAAAAGAGAAATTTATCTATTTTTAAAGTTGGAAAGCATGTTCAATGTCCCAAACACATGCATTTAGGGATGGGCGATATGGCCTAAAATCCATATTGCGATATACATAGCAGCCTCTTGCGATAACGGAATATATCACGATATATACTGTAAATTATAATAGGGTCTATGTAACCTTTTCTGAAATGGTTCTAAGGAAAGCCAAACTGCTAAATGTATTTTAAAAAAAGAAAGAAACGTTGCATGTAGTTTTGAGAACATGTATTGTGCAAAACTGTAATTATACAAAATGTTGCAGATCAAAATTCAAGTACACTAGCTGCAGAGACTTTAACAAAGAAAAAGCTTAAAGTATTGGGTTTCTTACCTTTAGTGCACGCCTGTTTCACACATACTCTGCGTGCAGTGCGTATGCGGTGCATGTTGCGGCGCGTATGCTATGCGGTGAGCACGCGCTATTGTGCTTTCACATATGTTGCGTTTGCAGTGCGCAACTGATCTATGGCTGTACCAGAAACACAACATTTATTCTCTATTTTTTATTTCAAATCACTATTTTTATTATCAACATTCTTTTATAAAATAATATAAAAAGTTTCAGCATTGCGATTCTATTTGTAGGCTACACAGACAGTAGTTTTCCTTGCTTAAATTACCCTGAACTCAAAGTTAAAAAGAAAATGACTAAAAAATAGTAGCCTAGGCTAGAATTTAATTAAATACATTTATGGAGAGATTACTATATTTTCATGTCAATCCGTGTTCATTTTGACAATGAAACATGCGCTGTCATTTTAAATCAGCACGTGCAGTACAGCAAAAATAAACTCTGTGCGTAAACGATCTCTGCACTGCTGTATACGCACCGCACCTGTCTGGAACGCATTGCCGGACCACATCCGCATGAACATGGGTACGGGAAGAAATATGCACCGCATATGCACTGTAAACAGAGTAACTTGTGTGTGAAACAGGCGTAACGCCGAACCTGTTGCCCCTGCACCGGCACCGGTCTTTTTCACCAGCTCCTCAGTTTCGCTTTCATCCATGTTTACTCAAGATGACGAATACGATGATGTGTTGCAGCTCGTAGCTCTAAATTTCGCGGGTAGATTGCGTCATCATCATGCATTATCGCGATAGTGCGATAGAATTAAAATCTCTATCGTAGGCCAATTTTGTATCGTTTATATCGCATATCGTTTATATCGCCGGTAACACTTTATTTGAAGGGGTGTGCATAAGACTGACATGACACTGTCATAAACATGACATAACACCTGTCATGAACATGAAGGAGTCTTTATGAATGTTTATGACTGTTGTCATTAAGTGTCATTCGGTAAATTATGACACTTTCAATGCAAAGTTGACATTGTTTAAAATGTCTTTGTTATGACAACTTGACATTACCCAAGACAAAAATGTCTTGATTATGACAACTTGAAATTAACAAAGACGGAAATGTCTTTGTTATGACAACTTGACATTAACCGAGAAATCATAACCTGTCAACCTGTGACAACTTTGGCCGTCATGACACCATTATAACTGTGTCATGAATATTTTACTTGTCCTCAAGTAAAGTGGAACACATTGTACTAGTTATAAAGATGTCATTAAGGGTTATTACACTGCAAAATGCTTGAAGTTTGATAATTAGACCTGTTATGACATATTTGTGACAGGTTGACAGGTTATGATTTCTTGGTTAATATTAAGTTGTCATAACAAAGACATTTCCGTCTTTGTTAATGTCAAGTTGTCATAATCAAGACATTTTTGTCTTGGGTAATGTCAAGTTGTCATAACAAAGACATTTTTTGTCTTTGTTAATGTCAAGTTGTCATAACAAAGACATTTTAAACAATGTCAACTTTGCATTAAAAGTGTCATAATTTACCGAATGACACTTAATGACAACAGTCATAAACATTCATAAAGACTCCTTCATGTTCATGACAGGTGTTATGTCATGTTTATGACAGTGTCATGTCAGTCTTATGCACACCCCTTCAAATAAAGTGTTACCATATCGCCCATTACTACATGCATTAATGAAATAGTAGATGATCTTCAGTTTATATCCACCTCTGCATCTGGTCCACTTTTAAGAGATGTGGTGGTGTCCACCTTGAAAAGCCATAATTGTGATCTGGATCCAGCCATTATCTCAGATTTAGTGAAAAAAATTTGTGAGACACCCTATAAGTACTGCCTTGGGGACAGTTGGCCCTTTCACAACTTCATACAAGAGAAGAGAATTTATGAAGAAGCATTTTTCAGTTGTTGAACCAGAAGAACACATACTTGATAAAAAAAGGGCAAAACCTTCCAGTATGTCCCAATATTGCCCTCCTTGCTGCAGATCCTAAGTAAGTCTTTTCAAGAAAACACATTTGAAGGTGAAAACAAATCTGAAAATGACTTTAAGTACCAGACATTTCGTGATGGATCTCACTATCAAAAAAATGAGTTTTTCTCTGTAGAGGAGAACTGAGTGAGTCTCATCCTGTACATTGATGACTTTGAGGTATGTAATCCTCTTGGGACATCTCGAAAAAAGCACAAAGTCACAGCTGTCTATTGGGTGTTGGGAAACATTCCAGTGCAGTTAAGTTCCACATTGACATCAATCTACCTTGCAATTCTGTGTAAGGCTGAAGACATCAAGCAGTTTGGATTCCAGCGAGTTTTAGAGCCACTGTTAACAGATATCCAAAGCTTGGAGAAAGATGGTCTTTTTGTTCCAGCGTTAGGGAAAGCCATTAAAGGGACTGTGGTCAGTGTAGTGGCAGATAATTTGGGGGCGCACTCTGTGGCGGGATTTGTCGAAAGCTTTGCTGAGTCATACGTCTGCCGGTTTTGTGTTGGGGAGCGATCCAAGTTTCAGTCCAATGAAGTGAGATCTGGGTCTTTTCATCAAAGAACCAAAGATCAACATACACTGCATGTACAGACAGCTGTGTCTAGTCCAGATCACCCACATTTTTATGGTGTAAAAAAACAGTGTGCATTGTCAGAAAAACTTGAGCATTTTCATGTTACATCTGGTTACCCTCCAGATGTTTTACATGATCTGCTGGAGGGCATTGTTCCAGTGGAACTGGCTTTGGCATTTGATAACTTGTTCAAGAAAAAATATTTTTCTCTCATGGAACTGAATGATGCCATTTGCAATTTCCCATACAAGTGGAGCGATAAAAAAATCGCCCTCATCTCATTCCTGCTAACTTTTCAACTCGAAAATCAGTAGGAGGCAACGCACATGAAAATTGGTGCTTGTTACGTCTTTTGCCTCTGATTATAGGTTTAAAAGTACCCGAACAAGAGCCTGTATGGCAGATGCTGATGACACTGAAAGACATTGTGGAGCTTGCCATGTCTCCAGCCCATACCGAAGAAAGTATTTGCTATCTTGACAGCATCATTTCAGAACACAGAAGCAGATTCCTTGATGTTTACCCCCAACATAAGCTCATTCTCAAGCACCATTTCGTTGAGCACTATCCTCAGCTCATTCGGGAATTTGGCCCCCTAGCTGCCCTCTGGACAATGAGATTCGAGGCCAAACACAGCTTTTTCAAGAAGGTGGTCAGACACACTGGTTGTTTCAGGAATATTTTGCTGTCCATTGCAAATAAGCACCAGCTCATGGTTGCATACCATCAATCACATTCTGTCAAACCATCACTTGCAGTCACAAAAACAACAGAGGTCTCTTTAGATGTGCTTAAGGATGATCTAAAAGACCAGGGCCCTCATTTATCAACGGTGCGTACGGACAGATTTGTGCGTAGTGAGTGCGTAAGAACAATTTCACGCAAAGTGTGGGATTCACCAAGTTGTACTTATACGTAGAAATGTGTGTAAATATAAGCACACCTCTGAGCATGCTTACGCAGATAATCTAGTGGTAGAATAACGACACTACACATAAAAAGCATTTAAGAGTGTCACAGTAAGCATTAAGCAATCCACATATGTCTTGTGTTTCCTTTAAAACACTCAATTTATAATTTGTCTAGTTTTAAACACGATGCTTAATTGGTGTCAAACCCTATAAAAGACAGATGTGAAATATATTTGTCTCAGTGCAATGGCTTATCTTGCGTTATTGGAAGACTTGGCAAACAATGCGCTCCGCAGAGAGCGCGTTTTCCAAGATCGCGCTGATCTGCTTGGTGAGAGCACAGAGTGGCTTCTAAGTAGGTACCGCTTTCCCAAAAATGTACTGCTGGATTTGTGTCGTGATTTAGGACCAGTGTTGGAGAGAGAAACAAATCCCACAAAAGCCATTCCCGTGCATATCCAACTCCTGTCCACCCTTGGATTTTTAGCTACTGGCACATTTCAGCGTGAGGTTGGAGACATATGTGGTATATCCCAGCCATCAGTGAGTAGGATCATGCCGGCAGTGTTGGATGCAATTATTTCCTTGGCCCCAACCTACATCCAGTTCCCTTATCGAAATCCTCAACAAGCCGCAATAAAACGGGACTTTCATGCCATTGCTAGATTCCCAAACATAATTGGAGCTATAGACTGCACCCACATCGCCATAAAAGCACCATCAACCAACGAATTTAATTATGTAAATAGAAAAGGGTTTCATTCTGTTAACGTGCAAATAATTTGTGATGCAAATTTGTTGTTATTAAACGTCGTTGCGCGGTGGCCTGGAGGAACACACGACTCGTTCGTTCTGCAGAATAGCTCTGTGGGTGTGCGTCTCCAAGAAGGCGCTGTTGAGGATGGCTGGCTCATTGGTGAATTTAAGGCTACAACATGTTTAAAATGCTATTGTAGGGCTATGTACAATTACTTAAAACTATTTCATCATTAGGTGATCAAGGTTACCCGCTAAAGCCATGGCTAATGACCCCCCTAACCAACCCGAGGACCGAGCAGGAACAGGCGTACAACCGTGCCCATGCGCGCTCAAGGAGCACAGTTGAGCGCGCAAAAGGCCTGCTGAAAGGACGATGGCTGTGTCTGTCAAGCACGGGAGGGACACTGCAGTATCAGCCAGAAAAAGCATGCAAAATTATCATGGCTTGCAGTGTGCTACACAACTTGGCCATCAGACAGGGCATCCCTCTGCAGGAACCCCCAAGACCAGACGGCCCTATGCCCGATGCAGTGCCCCTGCCACCTCCTAATGCCGCTGGCATTCAGACAAGACAGAGGATCATACAGACATTTTAGGTAAGTCTGGCCATTGGTCGAGTGCAGAAACATTACAGCGATTTCATTTTGTTTTGCAGATTCGTGGAAACAAATAACTGAAATCACATTAGTCAGCGGTTTATGGTTTATTAGCAATTGTATATGCGCAAGAGGCAATCTGTTTCAGAGACTCGTTGACTTGAATCAATACATTCGTTATGTTGCTCAGTTGATCCTTTAGGTCATTAATGGATTTTGTTGTTTCCTCTTGATTTTGTAGCACCGCCTCACTCAGCACTCTTGGCGCACGGCGCATGGAAGGGGCAATGGATGGGCCCGGCTCCTCAAGCTCCTCAGGCACAACGGGTGTCGCTATTAAGGAAACACATGTTCACATTAATTTAATTGAGTTTAACCTATGAAGGATTTCATTAAAAGTTTACAAATTGAAATAAAATGTATGCAAACA
The DNA here is from genome assembly GCA_036326025.1 of Chrosomus eos. Classification (NCBI taxonomy): domain Eukaryota; kingdom Metazoa; phylum Chordata; class Actinopteri; order Cypriniformes; family Leuciscidae; genus Chrosomus; species Chrosomus eos. The sequence goes on from CM070822.1 coordinate 33,557,420, forward strand.
CAATATCCTATTCCAGTTGGTTTATTTTACCTTCACTTTGGGTGTTAGATGGCCCGGTTTGTTCTGTCGCAAGAGCATCAGTGTCACCGTCCTTAGTAATCCCGGACAGAGCCGTGTCTCCGATGATGCAGGCTATGCGGTTGTCCAATGGGGAAAGTTCCGTTGTTGTCTGTCCTCCTCCAGTTGCGGACATTTCTCGTCTGTGTGCTGTGACACGTTTTTTAGCCAATACTTTAATATCAAACCATTTTTTTTTTTATTTCTGGGACAGTTCTCTCCTCAGACCCAACGGAATTAACTGCATTGGTGACATTCTCCCATGCAGCATTTTTTCTTTTATTTGTAATTCCTCCTGCAGTGAATGAACTAAACAATATCTGTTGGTTGGATTCAACTTCATTTACAAGTATCTCTAATTCTGTGTTTGTGAAGTTCCTCTTCTTTGCTCTCTTTGCCATTATTGCAGTGAGGAAAAAACACAATCACGTAATTTTTAAAGGGAAGTGTTTTCACCATATATGGTTAATTGGAGGCGTTTCCGAATGCTAATGACCATGAATGTGAACGAGCATGGTACTTACACACATGTGGTATTTATCAACAATGATTGCTTACTCATGTGCGTAAGAACTGCGTGCGCACGTTTGATAAATGCGGATTTTCTTGTACTTAGGCACATTCTAAATTTCAGTCGTTGGACAAAATATAGAACCTTTTCTACGCACCATTGATAAATGAGGGCCCTGGTGAAATGCAGATTCCCTGCTGTTAGGGATGTGCATGTTGCCAATAATGTGTGCAGTTTAGGCACACATTATTGGCAACATGCACACATTATTGGCAATAATGTGTGCTTAAACTGCACACATTATTGGCAACATGTGTGTGCAGTTTAGGCACTAACTATGCAGTGGGAATCTTGTTGTGTTGTGGTTCCACTGCAGGACTGCCTGACTTTTCTGAAGTGTTACAGATAATGGTGATTTGTAACAAACTGACTTTTTTCGTGAGACAACAAAATACATGGTACAATGAACACCTGAGGAGTTATGAGCTGGAAAACACAGGGAGTGTGCAGATACTTGAGCAAAGAGAGCTTAAAGATTTTTATCCTTTGGCTTCATACACCCTTGCAGGAAGACGCCTGACAACTTTGAAGCACCACATTTGCCTATCCTTTTAAGTGTGAGGAGAGAAGCTTGTGAATAAATGTCTGTGTATTTCTCTTCTCTGTTGTTGCAGCTTCTTCCTGTTGATATGGCACCCTCAGCGAAACTGCGGATAATTTTTGGGGAGGATGATGTCCGCAAACTACTTTTACCTGCAGGCATCCCAAGCACACTTCAGGACCTCAATGATGTTCTTTGAGAGACATTTGATATTACAGGACCATTCACTGTTATGTACCAGGACATGGATTTCGACGGTCAGTTTTTCACTTTGACCTCGATTGAGGAAGTACAAGATAAAGCTAACCACAAAGTAGTAAACACTGAACCAGTTATCTTGAGTCTCACTACTGTGGACATGTCAGAAGTCGAATCTCCAGTTCCACTATCTACAGAAGCAAGCTCCTCCGCATCTGGATGTGACACAATCCTGTTGTCCTCCCCAGATGAGAGTGGACCATCCTACAGGTCTAAGCCATGGCCATTTAAGTTTGAAATACCAGACTTTTCGTATGATATAGACCTTGCACTGGAAGCAGGAAAGCAAGCTTATGAAAATGATGGCACACTTTTTAACAACCCAAGCGTAACTAGTAGCATTCTTGAGAAGCTTGCAGAGACTATATTTGGCTTCACAGCATATCCAACTGGTATCCAGAATTTAGCTGTTGTTGAAGCCTTGGTAAAAAAATACCCATGCCTCAAAGAGGCAGGGTCTTTTAATGGCCTATATGGTTGGCAACAAAGGATAAAGGTCAAAAATGGGCAACTACAGGGCAAAGTTAAGAGGTCACCAACAAGCCATTCCAGAGCTTGAGGTGAACACACTGAAGAGACGATGCTCCAGTGAAGAGGGTTCACTTAAAGGCAAAAAAAAAAAGATGAAGTCAACTATCTGCCACCACTGCCATTTGGTGAGACTGAGGAAACCTTAGAGAAGGAGAGACTAGATTTGCTGAAGGAAATAAAGAAGAAGAACAATGAGAGGGCAATTTATGAGAAAATGGAGAAGTCTTTCGCTATGAAAAGAACAGAGGTTGTCAAGGATTGCCCCGCAATCCAAGACTTCTTGGAGAGATGGCCTTCTCTGTTCTGTGAAAATCAGGTAAATCCAGTTATTGTTCGTGCAGCAACTAAGTGTATGTGAGTCCTCATGAGTCATCTTTGACATGATTTTGTGTTTTTATCTCTCATTTCAGATCAAAGAGGAGTTTAAGCGAATAACCACAATTCATCTGGAGCGAAAGTTTTTGTCCAGAATGGACGGGTACACCACCAAACTCCTGGAGATATTTCGGAGGAAGGGCGGGACTGCAGGGACCAAAATAAAACCAATGTTGGACTCACTGAATGAGGTAAAATTTCAAATTATTTTAATTACATAATCTAATGATGAGGTCATACACACTGATAAAGTATCACTCTGATTTAAAGGAAAAATTCGGTATTTTACACATAAAGCCCTGTTTTCAGATTGTTTATGATGAAATAGAACGATTTTGATTAAAATTTAGACACATGCTGCTGGCCCGAGCTTTTTTGGTTTCTGGTGTAGCACACCCCCACCTCCACAATGGCTGCATAGGTGCACTTGAACAATCCTTCCTAAAACACATTAAACTTTCGTTTATAAAGACATGAAAATCACAGAGTGGTCAGGGGTGTTCACTGATATGTTCACACAAAAATCGCTGCAAAAGATGCTTTCCAACAGGTGTTTTACCATTCGTTGTAAAACTGTGGACCTATTTTTCCAAACGCCTCACACGTACATTCTTCCGCTGAGAGCTTGAATAATAGAATAGAATAGCGGCAGACTAATACCGTACATCACTGCACATCTAATACAAGTCAATGGAGTTGGACAAAAACTACGATAAAACCTGTTGGAAAGCATCTTTTGCAGCGATTTTTGTGTGAACATATCAGTGAACACCCCTGACCACTAGGTGAGTTTCACGTCTTTGTAAACGAAAGTTTAATGCGTTTTAGGAAGGATTGTTCCAGTGCACCTATGCAGCCATTGTGGAGGTGGGGGTGTGCTACCACAGAAACTGAAAAAGCTTGGGCCAGCAGCATGTGTCCAAATTTCAATCAAAATCGTTCTATTTCATCATAAACAATCTGAAAACAGGACTTTAAGTGTAAAATACCGAACTTGTCCTTTAATCTTATCAGTGTCTGTGTTGGCTGAAACTGTTCTCCTGATCCTGTCACTGTGGCCACAATTAACAATTTATGCACATGATTTTCTCCACAAGTGTATACAAACCTGTCATCTCTCCCTTAATATGTGCTCAAAAGCAGAGAGATTTACAGAATTTTCTAAGTGACCCTCTGAGTGCAGCGAGATCCCTTCCTACTGCCCATAGACTCCAATACAATCATTTCCAAAAATACTACTCTTGTGTGTGGGAATTCCTGTCCTTGCCTGGTTCATTTTGTGATAGGAGGTACTGTTATGCTGCAAAAAATTCATTTGCATGTCCAGTGATGAGGCAAAAAAACTTCCCTCACTGGGCAGAGACAGTTTCTGGACCCACAGATTATGACATGCACTAGACATTGACTCTTGTCTCAACACACATCGTTGAGAAATTCGTGTTAAGTTGCACACTTCACAACGTTAGAATGCAGTTGCAGGCTTACATTCTCCATGGGTAACTTTGTTTACATCTGCATGTGCTGTTATGTATATATGTTATGTATTTTCTGCAATAGATTTTCTTTTTGTGTTTAATAGCATCATGTTGATGGCAGAAGGGACATTATCATCCGTTGCTTAGTTGAGTATCTTGGACAGAGTGGAGAGGAGCTGATCAAAGACTATCAGGTATTTGATGATCATCATGACTATATTAAAATGATTGTCTAGCCTTATGATCTGGTCTTCACTTGTGGTATTATATGAAGGTCAAAGATTCTCTACACTTGTGATGTTTTTAAAAAAGACTCAAGATGCATATTTTTAATCAGTCTTTTAACTAGGGTGTAACGAGATCTCGTGCCACGAGATCTCGCGAGACTAAAACATGACGAGATTTCCCGTCGAGTGAAAAGCTGTCTCGCGATTTCTATTACCATAGAATATTCCACCGCTACACTCACATTCGCCTAAACTATCGTTTTGCTGTTTTTATAAAAATAATTAAAAACCATTATAAACTAATGTAAAAGTCTGCTCTGCTCATCCAGCACGAGTTGCCGTTGCAATCAGTGCAGCACGAATCACAGTTCACTGATCGTGTGAGGATGGCGGAGAATTCGTTGCGCAACTTAGACTAAACGTCTATCTTATGTTGTATAAATGCACGCTCAGCACCGCTGCTATACACAGAGTACGCGCGATCACGATAGTGAAAGTAAACACAAGCTCGCTGATGTGCATTGCGCACAAATTAGGCCGCGAACATACAATCGTCCGTCTCCCAATACCCATCTCTGGACTGTTTATTTGCGGCTATCGTCTCAGTTTGCACTTCGAATATTGAGAGAGTACTGTAGACAAGGGAGGCTCTGTTTCTGATCTTATAATCGGAACGCAAGAACAACTGTGGAGACAAACACACCAGGCTCGTTTCTCTACCGGCCTTTCCCGAACTCACCGCATTAACACTATAACTGCCGGTGCAAAATAAAACAGCAATTTCAAAACAATTATAAAGAGTCTGTGCGCTAACTTTGATTATGGTTGCACTTGCACTTATTGTTTGCACTTAATAAGACTTCTAGAGTTCAGTTAGGAGGTCACACACAGCCTCAATCAGAAGTTCTGAAAGCTCTTAAATGTACAGTAAGGTCTGAAGAGACTAATGTGAAATCATACAGGAGAAAAGCCAGTCAATAAAAACCTTTTATTATTAAAAGGTTATATTGTTGTATATTGTTTTCTTTCAATGCATTTGATAATTCATACTCCTAATGCATGTCATTTCAGGTCTACTTAATAAGATTATTAGTTAAACATTGCAAAATGCACCTGCATACTTTTCCAGTCATGAATTGTGTCATTGAGGATTTCTGTAAAATTGTGCAAAAATCTCGTCTTGTCTCGTTCTCGTGAACCCAATCTCGTGTCTGTCTCGTCTCGTGAGATAAGCGTCTCGTTACACCCCTACTTTTAACTGATTTCTTAAATCTTTATGCTCTTACCCTTTATTTTTTAAATCATAATTAATCTTTATCTTATCTGCCTTAAACTTTAACTTGCCTTTTGTCTGTTTTTTTCTGATTATTTATCGATCACTTATTAACTTTATTTTATGAGCAAAAGAGTATTTAATTTGATTATACCTTTACTGATTTAATCCCGCAGTTTTCAGCTCCAGTGTTTCCCCCATGGGGACCTTCCACACTGGGAGTAGTTCTGGTCTACCAACACGGGTGCCGTCCCATGGACAGCTCCAGCCTGGGTGGCTGGAGGGCTCTGCACCTCTGTGTGGAACCTCTTGTCTGCCCGGGCCAGGGTGGTCACTGTGTCGGCACTCCGTGTGGTCGTGGGCGTTGGCCCCTCTCAGCCTGGATGGCCCCCAAAAGTGACTTTCTTTGTCTCAGGGTCAGCCTCTGTGCAGCACGTTCTTTACGTATGAAAAGTTCAATTCAATTCAATTCAAGTTTATTTGTATAGCGCTTTTCACAATACACATTGTCTCAAAGCAGCTTTACAGAAAGTGCATTTCAGAAATGTACAAAGAAAAATACAGTTAGTTAATCATGTATAAATTTAGGCATAACATATCGCCGGTGTTTAGTCGTCTCTTCACAGGCGTCGAGTCGTCTCTCCACAGGCGTTTAGTCGTCTCTCCACAGGTGTTGGGGCATCTGAAGTCTCCGTGAGAGGCTGGATACAAACTGGAGCTGACGAACGCTATTTACCTCGGGACTAGCGTCCCGAGATAACAGCAGAAAGACAGATGGGAAATAATTAGCATAGCTGATGTTCATAATATTAATGCATTCGAACTGATTCAGAAGTAGTATAAAAGGTAAGCATTAAGTGAATGCTTGGTTAAAGAGATGCGTCTTTAATCTAGTTTTAAACTGGGACAGCGAGTCTGAGTCTCGAACAATATCAGGAAGGCTATTCCAGAGTTTAGGAGATAAATGTGAGAACGCCCTCCCTCCTTTAGTAGACTTAGATATCCTAGGAACGACCAGAAGCCTCGAATTTTGTGATCTTAAAGAGCGCGATGGATTGTAGGGCGATAGAAGGTCTGTTAAATACACAGGAGCTAAACCATTTAGAGCTTTATAAGTCAATAGTAATACTTTGTAATTGATACGGAACTTAATAGGTAACCAGTGTAGAGATGATAAAATTGGTGTTATATGATCATATTTTCTTGATCTAGTAAGAACTCTAGCGGCTGCATTTTGCACTAACTGTAGCTTGTTTATTGAGGATGCAGGACAACCAGCTAATAAAGCATTACAGTAATCTAGTCTCGAGGTCATGAATGCATGAACTAACTTTTCTGCATCTGAAACAGATAGCATGTTACGTAGCTTAGCAATGTTTCTAAGGTGGAAAAAGGCTGTTCTTGTAACATATGAGATATGATTTTCGAAAGTCAAGTTGCGGTCTAGTATAACACCCAGGTCTTTTACTGTAGTGGATAAAGTAACAGGACATCCTTCTAAATTAAAGTTGTATTGTAAGGGATTTTGTGGGTAGTTTTTTGGACCAATAAGTAATACCTCCGTTTTATCTGAATTTAATAGCAGGAAATTACACGTCATCCAGCATTTTATATCTTTTAGACACTCTGTCAAGTTAGATAAGTTAGTGTTTTCATCTGGTCGTGATGAGATATATAATTGAGTGTCATCAGCATAACAGTGAAAACTAATTCCATGTTTTCTTATAATATTACCAAGTGGCATCATATATATTGAGAATAGCAGAGGGCCTAGGACAGATCCTTGCGGCACTCCATAGTCTACTGATGTTATCTTTGATATTTTCCCATTTAAACAGACGAAATGGTAACGGTCTGATAAGTACGATCTAAACCAGCTTAATGCCTGTCCCTGAACACCAGTGTAGTTTTGTAGTCGATGTAAGAGTATTTTATGATCTATAGTGTCAAACGCAGCACTAAGATCAAGTAGAACTAGTATTGAGATACAGCCTTGGTCAGAGGCTAAGAGTAAATCATTTGTAATTTTAACTAGCGCAGTTTCTGTGCTATGATGCGGTCTGAATCCCGACTGAAATTTTTCGTAGATATCATTTTTTTGCAAGAAAGAGTACAATTGAGCGGACACAATTTTTTCTAGTATTTTAGACATAAATGGAAGATTTGAGATGGGTCTGTAATTTGCTAGGTTATTTGGATCTAATTGCGGTTTCTTAATGAGAGGTTTTATTACTGCCAGCTTGAATATTTTTGGAACGTGACCTAAAAATAAAGACGAGTTAATAATATTGAGAAGAGGCTCTTCCACTACAGGTAACACTTCTTTAAGTAGTTTAGTGGGTATTGGATCTAATAAACATGTTGTTGGTTTAGATGCAATGATTAGTTTATTTAGTTCTTCCTGTCCTATAGTTGTAAAGCGGTGTAGTTGTTCTAGAGGGGCCATAATTGAGGCCGAGTCATAAGACACCATAGAGGATTGTACATTTACAATTGTGTTTCGGATGCTTTCTATTTTCTCATTGAAGTAATTCATAAAATCATTACTACTATATTGTAACGGAATATTTTGCTCTGGAGATGTCTGATTATTTGTTAGTCTAGCCACGGTGTTAAATAAAAACCTTGGATTATTTTGGTTATTTTCAATTAATTTGCGGATATGCTCAGCCCTGGCTGATTTTAGAGCCCTTTTATAACGTGACATACTGTCTTTCCACGCGATTCTGAAGACCTCTAAATTAGTTTGTTTCCATTTACGCTCTAAGTTACGAGTTTCTCTCTTGATAGCATGCGTAGCACTGTTGTACCATGGTGTTTTAGTTTTCTCTCTAACCTTTTTTAATCTAATTGGTGCAACAATATCTAGTGTACTAGAGAAAATGTTGCTCATACTGCTAGTCATTTCCTCTAGTTCATCTGTTTGTTTGGGTTTACTGAGCAGCTGAGATAGATCAGGTAAGCTATTTGAGAATCTATCTATAGTGGTTGGAAGGATTGTTCTGCCTGGTCGATAACGTGGTGCAACATGACAAATTTCAGCAGTGCGTATTATGCAAGTTACCATGTAATGATCAGTGAGATCGTCACTTTGCGGTATAATATCTATATCGGTTGGATCGGTTCCATATGAAATAATTAAATCTAGTGTATGATTTAGCCGATGAGTGGGACCACTGACGTTTTGCTTCACCCCAAAAGAGTTTAATAGATCTCTAAACGCAGCCCCTAACGCATCATTTGTATTATCTACGTGTATGTTAAAGTCGCCAATAATTATTGCTTTATCGACATTGACCAATAGGTCTGAGAGAAAGTCTGCAAAATCTTTTAGGAAATCAGTATATGGACCTGGAGGTCTATATACGGTAGCCAATGCTAGAGATAATAAGGATTTCTTTCTTACATCTAAGAGCGTAACATTTAGCACAAGTACTTCAAACGAATTAAACCTATGACAAGTTTTCTGAGTAACATTAAGAATATCTCTAAAGATTGTTGCAACACCGCCGCCACGACCGATCAGACGGGGCTCATGCTTATAACAGTATCCTGGTGGAGTAGACTCATTTAGACCGAAATAATCATTTGGTTTAAGCCAGGTTTCAGTAAGGCACAGAACATCGAAATTATTATCTGTGACCATTTCATTTACAATAACCGCCTTAGGTGTGAGCGATCTAATGTTTAGAAGACCTAGCTTTAGAAACTGTTTTTGTTCACTGATATTTAGATTTTCTGGTTTAATTACAATAATATTCTTGCTAGATCTTACAGTAGATTTGTTGTTTGGCTTCACTAAGCGAGGAATAGACACAGTTTCTATATAAAAGTGCCATATGAATATTGTTTGATTTGAGTATAATAAATTGAGTATACCTCTTTGTTTTTATTTTCAAATGTTTTTCTCTTAACCTTTTCTTTTACTTGGAATCTATTCTTAGTTATTTCTAATTGTGGTTTGTTTGTTTTCACAGGACGTCAGCCAAGAAGCATTGAAAGAGGACTGCAGTAATCACATGATGAAGATCATCGTCATCCATCCAAATGTGGCACAGGAAACATTCCCGTGAACGTGTCAGTCATCATAGAGGGGACAGAAGTTCTGGAGGGCTGCGGAAGTGTGACAAACGCTTGCCTCCTGCTCATGGGTGTCATCTATGCCGTCAACTTAAGTTACCCACTGAAACTGAAACATACGTTGAAAACAATACGAAGTATTTCAGAAGCTGTTTCTTCAGCTTGACATCCTTAAAATGTCACCAAAGGTCCAGTCTCTCCACAAGAAACTTTTAGCGTGAGTGTGCCAGTGTTATTTGTGCTTTTGTCCAGCACAAACAATCTCTTCAGATTTTGTCAGTGATTTCAAGTGTTGGTCAGTTTTATATAAGCTCTGTTTGTTCTGATCACCTGAGAATGTTAGCAAATGTCCAGTCTCTCTACAAGAAAATTGCTAGTGTTATTTGTGCCTTGACAAACAATTGAGCACAAACAATTTGTTTGCATTTTGTGTCTGTTTTCTGACAGTGATTTCAAGTGTTGCTCAGTTTTATACAAGTTCTTTCTGTCCTGAACGTTCTGAGAATGTCTGCAAAGGTAGTGATTGCAACTGTTAATGGACAGAGTTGATGTATGTATTCTTTACTGTTCTGAAAGTTGATTAGAAGAAAGGGGACAGTGCACGCTGAGTTTTTGAATAGCATGTTTTTTTCCCATGCTAAGGCCAGCTATCTGATTGGTTGTAACTTGTTTGTAATAGAGCCCAATTGATGGAATTACATAATTGGAAGGGAAAAGTCAACTCTTAACACTGTATTCCTTTGTATGCTGGAATATCAGTCCTAAAGTCAGTTGGTGCTTTGTTATTCCACATTTAATTTTTCAAATTGTATACTGCTTTACTTTTGAGCTTTATAACGGTCTCTGAACTCCATTGATGTATGGACTCTATGTATATGTATATATGCACTGGAATTTGCGAGCAAGAAGTTCTATGGCAATATTTTTGTGGTTATGTAGATATTTTTAAATATATCTATGCCATTTCGACTGTGAAATAAAAGTGTCCCTTAAGCTGCAAATATTTGTTTTTTTTTTATTTAAAAAAATTATTTAATAGAATAATAAAAATATTTACTTAATTCGATTAATATTAACTAGTACTTTCATAATAAATAATACTTAATAATTACATAGAATATAACAAAGAAAAGATGATTAAGAAACACAAAGAACTATCAGCAATGTTCACTTGGATTTTGTAATTGGATGCAATGGTAATCTGAGTGAAAGTTACAATCTATAGATGAGTATTGCCAGTGCAATTTACTTGTGTATTTTACATAAAAAATAAGTGGTTCTAGTAAGTAAATATTGCTTAGAAATAGCCCGAGTAAAGATTACAAGCACTTTCTGTGTGGAAAAAGTTGCCTAGCTTAGTTTTTTTTAAGTAAATGTCACTCCAAATTTTTTTCAGTGTGTCAATCTTGGATGTGAAACGATAATAAGCAGGTAAAATGCATGTTTTCTAATTTTATATGTGAGTTTTACTTTTGGACATTTTTTTTTACTGTTTCGAATCGTGTTGACGGTGTTTTAAACTTGGGCGCAGGCCGGTAATTATTTAAAATCTTGATAATGTTTAAAATGCAGGTCCCGGTTGATTGGTACCGTGTTACTTCATTTTTTCTTCTTTTTCTTTGATTTTAGCCAAGTCCTACTTCAAACTTTTGTAATTTTTAGGATTTCTGTTGCATTTTATTACCAACTATCTTTCCACCTGAGGGAAAAACTTATTTGCCAAACAGCCTTCCACGAATAGCGCTATTTTTTCCGATGATATAACGTATATATTCCTCTTGCCCAGTCTTAAAGCTAAAAATTGCCGTTTTCCGAGGCGAGGTTGGATACGTTCATCATTACGTCACCCTTTACTTCTGTCTAAGGGATTATTTAACCAATGAAAAGTATTAAAAAGAGCTTGTGACTAAACCGCTTGACTCCGTTGGACCTGTCAGTCAAACCTCATAACTTCAAGTCGCCTCATGAATGAGGAGTGATGGGTCAGTCATGTACGATTCGTTTAATTTGAACGAATCTTTCATATCACTCGGGAACACTGGGGCTGTCATGTGATGAACGAACGACTCGGTTTTATGGGGGGTGTTTTTTTAATGCTCTGGTTCAAACAGTTAATCAGATGCAGTAGTACAGTAGGTTGCCAACCAGAATGCCTATTACCCGCCGCGGCGTCTACCGCGGTAAATCCACCGCGGCAGAAAAAAAAACAGTCGCATTTCAAAGTCATTCGCGAAATGACCGCCAGGTGGCGCAAAGGGACATTTAGCGAAAGAAAAACTTATGTAAAAGTAGCCTACATTTTAAATAGAATATAGCAAACTTTTAGAGCAGAACATTTTATAAATCAAAATTTAAAGGTGCTCTATGTAACAATTAGCGGCCTCTAGCGGTGATGTTTCAGATTGCAACAAGAGCGCTCGTGTGCGTGTGTGTGCAATCTCAAGAGCGAGCATTCACTACCGGCCACACGGAGACTTTCAACGCAACAGCGAAAGCGTCACACACAGGGTTGCCAGGTCTGCACAACAAAACCAGCCCAATTGCTCATCAAAACTAACCCAATCACGGCCAAAAATAGTCAAATAGCGTTCCCGGGTGTTTCCCCGATAACAATCATGTTCCAGTGGGTAAAACAATCGCGTCAACCCGTGCACTACACAAACAACCCGCGGAAACAGTGCAGGCATATACGGACCTGGCAACACTGACATGCTGGAAACTCATGAAAACTCCCACTGCAACGTTACAATAATAGGCTACTTTTATCAGCTTGACGTTGAACTAATGCTCCATGCTTGTATGATAATGTTACATTGACTGCATTTAGCCGACATGTGATGTTATCTAGCAAAAGGCATTTCACTAACTATTCGTGTATCTTTCACAATCAGCAATGTCAACATAGGTGAGTGTATACCGGTAATATGATAACGAAAACGGTGAACTAGACTGAACAATGTCAGTGTAACAGTAAGACAGTAGGAAGTAGCATTACTGTACTGAACGTGTCTGGAAATGTTTATTATATACAATATGATAGTAGTGGGATGAGTAACGGTAGACAGTAGATCTAGTACATAAAATAAGTTACACCTAGCTACTTTTTGTTACCCTGGAACAATCTTTTGTATTCATTTCATGTCTCATGTAGTTTACCTTGCTATTTCATTAGAGTTTACTAATGATTCAAAAGCTCTGCCGATGTTGATCCGTGTTTTCGTCCTGAGTCGATCAGATTCACGTTTGGCCTGACGAGCTTCAGCAGATAAAACTCTTTTTTGTTTTTTATATATTTGTGGAGTCTGTGTTGTGCTGGAGGCAGGTCGTTTTGGGGTGTTATCAGACTCCATGTCGTTAGCTGATAGCTGAAGTGCCGTCGGTCGCATAGACTGTAAACAAGGAGAGAGGGTCGGGAGCGCGCATGCACGTCACTTCCATTGGATTTCGCGGCAAATCCGACCCGGAGACTTCACATATAAATATAAATATTGGCCTTCAGAAGTAATAGCAAAACTGGACAAGTGGATCATTGTAATGTGTGATTACAATCCCTTCACACACAGGCAATAAAAAAAGGATTCATTTTAGTAGAAAAATTCCATATAGCACCTTTAAAAGAGGCCTATCTCGCAGTCAGTGAAAATAAATTAGGTGCTATGAATGACGCTCAAATATTGAGGAATGAGAAGATTGAAGAGTGCTTCTCTCATTTGCGTCTCGTCACTGACTATTGAACAACCAATCCTGTGGTCGAGTGGTAGAGCTGAAGGTTTAAGCAGTTCAAAGACACGGGTTCGAAACCCGAATAAACGTGTTTTTTATATAATTACCATGCATTTCCATTTTACACTAAGGAACAAATCTCATCCAACAGATTGACTGAATTTACGTCTTCAAAAACAGTTCTGTTAAAAAAAAAAAAACTTCACGGGGTTCCATATATGCAGAAAGAATTTTTAAAAACATGGTTAAAAGCAAGGTGCGATTTGCCGGTGGGTGATTTCCCCCCTCCACAGTATAGCGAATCAATGCTATAGGCCTACCCTAAATAGACCATATCAAAAAAAAAAAAAAAAAAAATATATATATATATATATATATATATATATATATATATATATATATATATATATATATATATATAATATATATATATATATATATATATATGTATATATATAAAATTAAATATAGCCTACAACACGCACGTTTAAACAACAAACAATAAAATCTGAACCAGCGCTTCTGCTCCGGCATTGAGAGATAACATGCAGTGCGTTTCAGTTACGATCCTGGTTCCATTGACCTTAATACATTCACGGCTTTTTAAAATGTCACAAAGCGTTTTTGAGGTAGTTTTGAACGAAATATTGAAGTTTATAATTAAGTATTTTGACACACCACGCCTAGTGCGTATTCTAAAATGGGGTTTTCTTCTGCCATTGAATTAGAGTTCGACAAACGCAGCGGCGCGTTCACTTGAATTTATTTTTCTGCTAAAATAACTTAGGCTATAGCCTACTTCGTTATTTTTGGTCATACAGATAGGATATCATATTTTAAAACTTTAAAAGGTCTACTTTTATTCATGTAAAGTAGGCTACACTCACAATAGGCTAACAACAAAACCTTTTCTCACTCATTTGAGCGAACACACACTGGAGAAACAAACGTTTGGCTTTTTCTCAGTGAGCTACGACATGGCCGAGCGGTAGAACTGACGGTTCGATCAATCAGAAGACATGCGTTCAAATCCCGAACAAACATGGACTACTGTAACAAATTTTTATTTTTAGGCTATTAATGCAGATTTGTTTAGTTCTAAAACTCTGTTACACCATATATTTTTTTGCTTATATTTATAAAATAAAATTACCATGCATTTCCATTTTACACTAAGGAACAAATAGTAGGCTATCCGAACAGAACGACTTTGTATCTGTAGCTATAATAATACCAATCATTCAAAAGCAGTTTTATAAAAAAAATATATATCTATATATATATATATATAAATATATAGCCTATATATATCTATATTTGTTTTATTCCCTATAGCCTACATACAGTTTTTAAAAACATGTTTTTAAGTAAAGTTTTCGACAAAGGAGGCAGCGCGTTCATTTGCTTTATTTTTCTCATAACAGCTAAAATAACTTAATAGGCTCTATGTGATTTTTTTGGTCATACAGATAAGAGTAGCCTACATCGTTCAAAACTGTAAACTTTTTTTAGGCTAATGACATAATTGCATCTGTCGTCTCGGTCTCTGGGAACTGCACGTCACAAAAATGAACCGAAAGCCACTTGCCTCAGCTCAGACACGATAGGAAATCGGCTATGTCTAAAGCCTTTAAATGTCTAAATATTTAGGCTAATAAATGTTATCTGATTATGTAATCCATATCAAAACGAGAGGTACAGAGAATCTGCTCAAATATGTTTATGATGTTGGCGCCTCGCGATGACAAAATGACAAGGTGAAAATCTCGCTCTAATTAAATGTAGAGACTAAATCTCCCTGAATTTAAATGTAAAAACAGATCAAATCATTTATTCGTTGAAGTGTTGCTATATTGTTTCATTTAAAGTTCATAATTATTATCTAAATGTTATTTAGTTTATCAGCAGTACCACAAAGCACCGATATTTATTTGAATAATAATAATTTTAAAAATAACTAATTCACAATTTGCATGCCTGGATCCAAAGATCCCTGTAGAATTTAATATTGAGTTGAGCATTTTGTTCATGACAACAAAATGAACATGCGTTTGAAGATTATATTTAGAAAGCTGGCCCAAACCAGTTTTATTTCTTAAATTATTTAAATAATGAAATATTTAGTAATACACTTTTATGACAGAAATATCACTACATGTAGCTTAAATCATTGAATTCCTTCATTATCAACACTTAAATCGCTCTTCTATACATTAGCATTAGGCTATTAAAGTGTGAATTGCGAGTTCTCTTTATTTTAAGTCAGTCTCAGGCCACGTCCACACGAAGCCGGTGCGTTCCCTATCCGATCTTTTTTTTTCTCGTTCTAAAAAAAAATTCCGTAAACACGGCGTCGTCTCAAGAAATATCTGCGTCCACACGAAACCACTGAAACCGACTGAAAACGATGTAGTATATATGCCAGACCAGTACGAGGCGCTGTAATTCTGACACAGATACACTAAAAACAGAGAAGACTTGCGCATAAACCTTGCACGCTGTATACAATAATATACAGTAGGCCTAATATTAGGCACAGTAGCTTTTCTTTTTTACCAAGAACTTTATTAAACAATATGAAAAACTATAAATGGTACAAAATAGGGATGAGTCACGATAGTCGATTAGTTAGCAGACGCATAAAGCTTGCCACAAAGAACCGGCAAATAGCCTAATCATTATGAATGTGTCATATATAGCAAGGAGACATTTTAATTGTTTATTAATAAACTAGTGTTTTGTGTGACGATGCTGACTCGCCACCTTCGCAGTGTTGTGAAGGTGCCTATAGAGAGAAATGCACACTTCATACGGATTATTAGAGTTGTCCGTTTCTTTTCGTTTTGAATTGTTTTGTTTAAAAGTAGACATTTCAAGCTTAGATATATTTCTGAGTTTGTTCATTTATGAGACAAGCTCCAGTTCTCGTGCGATGCAAGTTATATCGCGTCAGCGCCTCCATGTCCTGATTATAGGCTATTGTCTGCTATAATTGCTTTTTATTTATGAAATCTATGCAATTGGTTAATGAAACATGGATTAAAATTAAGATACAATTTTTACAAAACGAAATTCACTTTAAAGAAAGGCTTTCTACAAAACAAAACTTAATGAAGTGGTCAAAATGATCTGTCTCGATATTGCGCATCTTACTCACGCTGTTCACGTTTCATACACTTCAATCAACATATATGAAATGGAAAAAATAACATTATTTAAACATAAATATGAAACTAACTTTTCTTTAATGGCTACAACATGTAGGCCTACAGTACAGAGAAATGTAATGTCGGAGCGAACGCCGTGTCACCGGTGAGCATGGGGGGCAGAGGTGCGTTTTTTGAATAATAATCAAATAATTCCCAGCGATCATCGAATATTATTTTTGCTTGACATGCCCATCCCTACAAAATACAAAATGTCTTAATCAGACAAAATACAAGCATCATAGCATAAGAACGAAATATAAATAAATAAAATAAAAATGCATTAAAGTAGGCCTAGGCCTAAATCATAAATAAATAAAAGAGGCTCAGTATCTATCTTCTGAAGCATGAACTCAAGCAAGTAGTCGCAGTTGTTGTTGCTGTTATGGCTACTGATTTAGCGTGTCTGACTAGTCGACACGTGGGGTGATGACATCATCGTTTCAGAACATATACGGATTGGCCGTACACACGAAACCGCAAGGGCGTCGTTTTCAGATTTATCCACTTTGGGACCCGGTTTCAAAAAATAGCGGTTTCACTCTCCCAAAACGCCGGATCCGTGTGGACGAAACGCCAATACGATAAAAAATGTATACGGATACAGCGAAACGCGTCTTCGTGTGGACGGGCCCTCAGACTCAGAGAGCCTGTGGGGGGTTTGGAGGGACAGTTCAGCGTGCCGCAGGACAATAGGAGGTGTTAATGTTCCTCTTTCATATGGAGAGTGTCGGATAGCCAGCCTGATAAATCTCTCGATGTGTCCCCATATTTTATTAAATTATAAATATTGTAGTTTATTTATTGTAGCCTATTTAAAGTTTTTTCACACACAAATTTAAATTGAAGTGTTCAATCCAGTTGTTTCAACTGGTTTTGTAGAGTTTAAGAATGTTTGAGCAAGGGAGACTAAGGCCTCGTTTACACTGCAGGTCTTGATGCCCAATTCTGATTTGTTGCCTATATCCGATTTTTTTGACCGTCCGTTTACACGT
Organism: Chrosomus eos; assembly: GCA_036326025.1. Classification (NCBI taxonomy): domain Eukaryota; kingdom Metazoa; phylum Chordata; class Actinopteri; order Cypriniformes; family Leuciscidae; genus Chrosomus; species Chrosomus eos. The sequence continues at coordinate 33,574,732 of CM070822.1, forward strand.
TCTTTAAATTGTGACCCATATCCGATTCATGTGTTTACATTTGACATAGATCTGAAACATCGCGCATGTTTAAAGGGGTCTTCTTGCACAGATGGACGAACGCGCAGTGAGATCTCATGTATATTTACATATACTTAAAATATATTCTACAATATATTAAACATACATGTGACACTATATCTTTATATATATTATCAAATAAAATATTTTATATATTTATAAATAATAAAATTGCATATATTTTATGATAGGCTATATAAACACATTATATATTCATGTTCAATATATTGCAATATGCACATTATGCAGGACTATTGGGAGTCCGGTGGGAACATAGCCTAAAACACGATCTCATGAAAGTGAGTGTCTAGCGCGAATTTTATTTCTCATGCCATTTATACGCCAAAAATAGTTTTTGCTTGCATATGATACACACTGTAAACATGCGTTTTAAATCATACACGCAAAAACTATTTTTGACGTAAATAGCACGTGAAAGAAAATTGTGCAATAAACGCACTTTCATGTGATCGTGGCAGGCTTTAACGAGGAGAAGAGGGTCCGAAATTTTAGGATGAGCAAGCCAACCTTTCATATGTTGTGTCAACATGTGTCCACATTCCTCTCCTATACGACGACACAATGTTTTGTCGGGCCATCCGTCCCCTCGCAGACGCGCGTCTGTGTTTCTCTCATCATTAAACCGCGGAGACGTAGCCTAATGCCTCAGAAAATCCGATCTGCCTGTTTACATGACAGTCGCATTGGCACATATCGGATTTATATCTGATTTATTTCCACATATGAACGAGGCCTGAAACCGATCTCGAAATATCCGAATGCATGCGTTTTTTTCCTGTTTACACTGTCATAGAACACATCCGATCTGTGTCGCATATGAGCAAAAAATCGGAATTGGGTCACATTTCACTGACAGTGTAAACGGGGCCTAAATAAACTTTCTGAGATCCAGCGCAAGAGAGGCAAAACTCATGTTTTTAATTTATGTTGCTTTGGACTATTTTCGATTTGTAGCCTACCTTTTCATTTAATTTAGCTGCAATTTCTTTGGCAAAACAAATTTAAAATGTAGCAAGATTAAGATTGTGTGTTTCTTTTTTTGCATGGAAATAAAGTCTAAATGCAACCCTGTTTTACATTTTTTTTAAACTGTTCCACCACTTTATTTAAACCTTGCATTGTTCAATGGGGTTCCACATTTAAGTATTTTTAGTGTTTTTTTACATTACACAATAATATAGCAGACTAAAGACGAGCTTCTTCATTTTCATTTTCTGACGCCAGAGCCGTCGCAAGGGCTGTGCGAACTGTGCAACCGCACAGGGCCTCGCGCCACCAGGGGGCCTCGCAATCCAGCTGGGTTTTTTTTTTTTTTTCAACAAAGCAAGCGGGATTTTCACGGGCTGTAATCTCCCAGTTGATTAGTTTATTTATTGGTCGATACGTTCTGGGTCAACCAAAATTTCAACAGGTGGAAAGCACTAATTGCTAATGCGGGTGTTTTCAGAGGACCCCTGTTTCACAGGTAACAGTCTGTCTTCAGAACACCCCCTTGTTTTCACTTTTTTGGATTAGTCCAACCCACTGCAGACAGATTGAAAACAGTAGCTACTAGAAGGTGAGGAATTTTAATTTATTTGCGAGCGTTTAATTTACTGTCAGTCCTCCTTTACCATGTCCAAGACATTGACAGTGTGGCAGCATTTTACGAAAACAGATAACGAAAAAAAGTCGAAAGTTTGCAAGCAACAGTTTGCATATCAGCTAGACTACAAACATGGCATATCACCGTACGGTGAGCTAACTTGTCTGCTTTAGGTTGCCCCGTCTGTTTTGAGTAGGCTATATGAATGAACATATAAGAATTGGCATTTAAATATTAGTAATAATCGTTTTTATAACTGCAGGCGCACCCGCACGCAACGTAATGCACGTGAGCGTTTAGGCAGCGGCAGATTACGCAATAGAGAGAATAAACGGACACTTTTCAAAGTCTGTGATTGTAGCGCCTCTTAGCGGTTAAAGGCAGCAAATACACCCCAAATTTCACTGCGGCGGTGAAAGTATTATTCTGGTTGGTAACCTACTGTAGTTAATCAGTTTAGTAGCCATGAAATTAAAAGTGAAAATAACTGTTTATAGAATTTTGCAGTGCTTATTATAAATGAGTTATTTGTGCACAATATATTTTTTATATATATATATTAATATGCCCTTGTAATCTTCATCAAAAACGCTAACTCACCGCTAACTGATAGGGATTCACTGATAACACGGATAGTATTCAGTACTTTAGATTCAATATATTATTTGAATTTTGTGGATTTCTTAACATGTCCCACACACTTACATGCTTGTTTTTATTTCTCCTGCAGATAAGTTGCGTGAGCTGCTAAAATCAAGATCAGGGGGAAAAGGTGATCTTTGTACCAAGTAAAGATGTTTGCAGATTACACTTGTAATAGTTGTAGTGTTTCTGTTAAAACCCTAAAATGTTATGTACAACATCAAGGGCTACACAGAAATGAGGCACATTACCTATATGGATGTTGCATGGCAACATGTCACTTCTCGTAAAATTACAACGCATTTAAATGTCATGTTTACCGTCATCATTGGCAGTCATCTTCTGCGTCACAGTGTGAGTCTCTGCAGGGACCCAGTTACAAATTCTCAGAAACAGTTGATTGATCTTTTAAATCTTTTGGGTAACCTAAATTTCACATTTCAAAAAGAGAGCAGGCGCATTGCCCCTTCAAAAACTGTGATCAATCTTTTTCAGTGAAATCATCTTTCATGTCCCACCTGCAAAAATACTCTACAGCTTTGCATGTCTCTGGTGCATACTGTCTTCCTTCATTCAGAGATCTCTGTTACTGAAAGCCACTCAGATGAGGGAGCAGATGACTATGGGCATGAGGAGGATATGCTGGACCCTGCACAAATGAAAAGTTTATACATGAGAAGTCTGTCCATGTTTTTCATGAAGTTGCAGGCAAAGCACCTGTTCCCTTCCTCAACAGTACAGTTAATCGTAGAAGAGTTTAATAAGCTTAGTAGATTGTGCCAGCAGTACACAAAGAATCAACTTAAAGTATCTCTTCAAGCAAAAACTAAACTCTCTGAGACAGAAATGGAAGATGCTTTGAAAACCATAGATTACATGGATATTCATGCACCATGCAGCTCTGCTCTTTCCACAAAGTACAATAGAAAACAGTACTTTGAGGAAAACTTTTTTTGGGGATTGATGAAAACAGAAAGGGGAGACATGCCCAATATATTGAGACATGCCCAATATAGATCCTGCTGTATGGGAAGAATGTTGTACATCTGGGAATGAGAGTACACCTCTCATTTTAAATGATGTGTGTGATGGATTGGTATTCAAATCCAATCAGTTGTTTTCGAAGCCAGGTGTCACTTTGAAAGTGATCCTGTATAAAGATGCATTCGAGGTGGTTAATCCCCTTGGATCTGCTAAGAAAAAAACTCAAGATGCTTGGGGTGTACTTCACTTTAGCAAACTTTGATCCTTTTCATCAATCCGCTATTGACAACATGCAGCTTTTGCTTTTGTGCCAAGAAGCCGATTTTAAACAATTTGGCCACGATAAAGTGTTATATCTATATCTTTATATCTAGGCTATATAGATATATAAAGGCTATATCTTTAAAACCAAGCATATCTGCTGGCTCTGTTGATTTTCTCCTTGAATCTTTTAACTCAAAAATTAAAAGTGTAATTGATCATATTGCTCCTGTGAAAGTCAGGAAGAATAGTGGTAGACAAAAAGCACCTTGGAGAAACTCAACAGCAGTGCAAAACATGAAAAGACAAAGCAGAAGAGCAGAGCGCATGTGGCGGAAGACAAAACTTGTAGTCCATTATAACATCTACAAAGATAGCATCCATGCTTTTAATATGGAACTAGGCAAAGCTAGACAGACTTTCTTTTCGAATATTATAAACAGCAACTTAAACAACACACGCACTCTTTTTGCTACTGTAGAGAGACTGACAAACCCACCAAGCCAGATTCCCAGTGAAATGCTCTCAGACAGCAAGTGCAGTGAGTTTGCTTCTTTCTTCTCTGAGAAAATCAATAATATCAGAAAGGTGATCAGCTCATCCTTGAGTTGCGCTGGGGTCCAACAGATCAGACCACTACCTGAGAAAGTAGTTACTATGTCTGATTTCGAAGAAATTGATGGCAAAATTTTGGAAGAAACCGTACAGCACCTTAAAACATCAACCTGCGCCTTGACGCACTTCCCACATCTTTCTTCAAAAGTGTGTTAAACAGCTTAGAAGCAGATCTCCTAGAAGTGGTAAATGCCTCACTTCTCTCTGGAGTTTCCAAACTCCCTGAAAACTGCAGTTGTCAAACCTCTCCTAAAAAAGAGCAATCTGGATAAGACCATCTTAAGCAATTATAGACCGATCTCAAATCTTCCTTTCATAGGCAAGATCATTGAAAAAGTTATCTTCAATCAGCTGAACAAATTCTTAAGCTTGAATGAATACTTTGACAATTTTCAATCTGGTTTCCGATCGCATCACAGCACAGAGACAGCTCTCATAAAGATAATAAATGATATTCGCTTAAATACTGATACAGGCAAATTATCAGTGCTGGTACTACTCGACCTCAGTGCTGCATTTGACACTGTCGATCACAACATACTTCTTGACAGGCTAGAAAACTGGGTGGGGCTTTCTGGGATAGTCCTAAAATGGTTCAGGTCTTACTTAGAAGGGAGAGGTTATTATGTGAGTATAGGAGACCATAAGTCTGAGTGGACATCCATGACATGCGGAGTCCCCCAAGGTTCAATTCTTGCACCACTCTTATTCAACCTGTATATGCTCCCAATGAGCCAAATAATGAGAAAGAACCGAATCTCTTACCACAGCTATGCAGACGACACACAGCTCTACTTAGCCCTATCGCCTAATGATTACAGCCCCATTGACTCCCTGTGCCAATGCATTGATGAAGTAAATGGTTGGATGTGCCAAAACTTTCTTCAGTTAAACAAAGACAAAACTGAAGTCATTGCGTTTGGAAACAAAGATGAAGTTCTCAAGGTGAATGCATACATTCACTCTAGAGGTCTAACAACTACAAATCAAGTCAGGAATCTTGGTGTGTCTCTAGAGTCAGACCTTAGTTTCAGTAGTCATGTCAAAGCAATAACTAAATCAGCATACTATCATCTGAAAAATATTGCAAGAATTAGATGCTTTGTTTCCAGTCAAGACTTAGAGAAACTTGTGCATGCTTTCATCACCAGCAGGGTGGATTATTGTAATGGACTCCTCACTGGCCTTCCCAAAAAGACGATAAGACAGTTGCAGCTCATACAGAACGCTGCTGCCAGGATTCTGAGCAGAACCAGAAAATATGAACATATCACACCAGTACTCAGGTCTTTACACTGGCTCCCAGTTACATTTAGGATTGATTTTAAAGTATTATTACTGGTTTATAAATCACTCAATGGGCTAGGACCTAAATACATTGCAGATATGCTCACTAAATATAAACCCAACAGATCACTCAGATCATTAGGATCACATCAGCTAGAAATACCAAGGGTTCACTCTAAGCAAGGAGAGTCTGCTTTTAGCTACTATGCCAGCCGCAGCTGGAACCAGCTTCCAGAAGAGATCAGATGTGCTCCTACAGTAGTCACATTCAAATCCAGACTCAAAACACTTCTGTTTAGCTATGCATTTACTGAATGAGCACTGTGCCACTGTTCGTCCGACTGTTTTTACTGTACTTTATTTTATTTTTTATTCTAAACTGTTTTAATTATTCTTATTTGTTTTGATTCTTTTGTTTTCTCCTATGTAAAGCACTTTGAATTACCATTGTGTATGAAATGTGCTATATAAATAAACTTGCCTTGCCTTGCCTTGCCTTGTTCTCTCCACTGATATCTGATATTAGAGAACTGGAGACAAATGGACTGAAAATACATGGAAACAATGTGAAGGCAACAATCTTTTGCATCGCAGGCGATAATTTGGGTTTGCATAATGTCGGGGGTTTCACAGAAAACTTTAGTACATCTAGCTATTTCTGCCGATACTGTAGTGTAACAAGAAGTGAGCTAGATAATTTGGAGCACTAGGCTCCGATCCGCACAGTTCAAGACTACAATGACACTGATGAAGAGCTACAGAATCATGATGCTAGTGAAGCCAGAGGTTGGATATTCGACTCCGTCTTTAATTCTATGGGTTTTTTTTTTCATGTCTGCCAGCCTGGCCTGCCACCCTGTATTGGCCATGATTTCTTTGAGGGTGTAGTGGCATGCTTACCTCAACTATTTTATCAAGGTGAAGAAATTCTTCACATATTCTGAACTTAACCCTCTGGGGTCTAATGTGTTTTTGGGTCCTTGAGATGTTTTGACATGCCCTGACATTTGTGCTTTTGTCAGTTGCTTATAAACATATTAATGGCACAGGTGTAATTACACTCTATTTAGCACAAACAGGGCTAACATAATATGTGAGGAGGTGCGAATGGCTCTAATTAGCATATGAATAGCAGTTTTCTTACTCAGTATTGGTTGAACCACTACATTTAAAGAAGAAAAATCACTCGTGATTGGTTGGCAGCTCTGTTACTATTGGTCACCCTGCCTCATTATAAATTTAAACCCCAAAATTATAATAATAATTATATATAAATTATTTATTTATTTTTTAACATTATATTTAACACTCAATATTCACATGTGATACTAACTTCACATCTTTGTGCACTGTCACACTTGTGTATAAATTTCATACTTGTTAAGATACATTGTAATATTTTTATCTATTTTTTATTTATTTTTATTTATTTGTCAGTATATGTCAGTCTATGTAATATGTTTGGTTTGTTCTGTGTTAAAATCCTGCGGCAACACTGCAATTTCCCCTTGGGGATTAATAAAGTTTTTCTATTCTATTCTATTCTAAATATATTCATATCATATGCTATTATGTTGTATATTCATATTGTTTATACTATGGACAACATTATTATCACCATCAAGGACATGAATGAATTTGAGGAAAATAAATTGCCAGGGACATGCTGTTTATTCAAAGAAAGAGCTTTATTTGCACAAACACACAAACTATATACAAACATATGAGATCTGCCACACAACAAATTGGAAGCTCACGAGAAGCCCAAAATCCTACAGCACCATGAAGTGTCTGTTTTCGGCTTTGGAGCTGTAGGTAATTCTGTCCGAATTTGGTCCATTTTGCAGACGTCTGTGGTGCGTTGCCCTGTACTTTGGCATCGCCCGTATCTAGACTGCAGTGTGGCACAGAGTTCTGTAAGCTCCTGGCTGCGAAAAGACGGAGGTCGCACAATCCATCCAGACACCCTGCCAACGATGCCGTCTTCCTCATCCGACATTAGGTCTATGGTAGCGCACTTCCAAAGGCCCACCTCATCCTCAGCCAGCACACTCTGTCTCGCTTCTAGCAGCTGTGAAAACAACCAATAAAGACAATCAGTACTGCGCGATGCACTGCGTATGGACACAACACATCTATGAATGCCCTTGCAAAATAGTCACATTAACCAAAAACATATCTAATCAAATAAATCTTACCCTCCTTCTCGCTCGACTCCGAGCTGAACTCTTCACAGCTTCCGCCTGCGATGCAAGATCGGGTTTTACCTGAAGCTCCTGTGCACGGTCTCGTAATATGTTTAACAGGCTGTTTGCCGGGCCGAGTTAACCTGACTCCGCCAGATGGATTTGCTCCGCATATCCATCTGGAAACCTTCCGTTGAAGTAGTTTTGGTAAGGGGCGAAAATACTGGTTAGCTGATTGGCCTATGTTGGTGATAGACGGGCCAAATCAACCAATCAGATCAACGAAGCATATGAGAGCGACGACGAAAACACAACCACAAGCCAGCTACTCTTGCTGCTGCAGGTAAAGGCTCGTTAGCTCTGTAATTCCGTAATAACTCTGTAATTCCGATAAAACTTGCTCGATAGCCACACTGATGCTAGTTTCATCCACTGAAGCCGCCATGTTCTTAAGACTGAACTGTCGCGCTTCTCGTTGCGTCACACCTCAACCCGCCTCAAAGCCAAAGCTGATTGGACGTTCGTTTGGTGAACTGCTCCCAAATTTTCTTTAACGGAAAGTATCCAGACTGATCTGCGAGTGAAACCTTGAAAGCTCGCGAGATCAGGATGGTCTCACGAGGCTAGGGCCGAGTGTCCTGTTTTTTGGTAATCAAAATATGGTCACCCTATGCAGGACCAATTGCATTGCAGTGATGACATGCTAAAGCAGTGGGTTGTTGACATCAAGCAGTGGGCCAGTAGCGGTAAGGGCAATGTTATCTTATACATAAAACACCGTTGGAGTAATTTGGTGGTAATGCATGTAGCTGTAGCTTAAACCTTAGGGGTCGGAAAACGCGTCCTCGCGTTTTGCTGGATTTTTTCCTTATCAGTGCAAAATAGGATCAAATTACTCTGTTGATTTTGATCTTAAATATAAGTGTTGTACATCATTATATCCTGTTAAGTGTGTATTTATTTTGTGGATACTCACAATAAAAACAAAGTGTTGTGCTTTTCGTCAAATAAAGAAAAATAAACATGATGCGCGTTTTACCTTCTCTATGTTGAAACCAAGGAGAGGCACAGTTTTTTTCATTCTCCCTTCATTATTTTTAATGAGCTGAGCCCGCCACACCCCCAGCGCTTTTCACATGGTAAATAGGTGATCTATGCATAGCACACTCGGCACGCCCCACGATCAATGCTAAACAACACAAAGATTCTTCATCAGATCATTCACTGATAGTTCATCACGTTTTAGGGATGGAAGCACGCTACTCCTTCAGAGGATTATGGACAGCGGGAATAATTCACCTTTTCCACAGAGAAAGTGAAAGTGAAACTGGGAACGGTTGCGATCCTCAAGTTTTGTGTGAGTAGCGGCTGTGGTGTAGTGGCAGATCTTTTGCCTAGCGTGCCAGAGGTTATGGGTTCGAATCCGCCCATGGTATAGTTTTTTTTTTCTCTCATCAAAACCGAATATGTTCATCAGTTGTTACAGTCTATATCAAACACACACGTATATAGGACACACGTTTGTGTGCATTTTATTTTGTGATTTCACCGGAATGAATAGTGTCCGTGGCAATAGATTGAAGAGCAAGTGAAGACTGCGCGCGCCGCCACAAGAGACTGTATCCATGACACTGATAGCATGCAGACACGAGCGCTCAGCTTGAGTTCAAAAACAAAACATTTTAGCGCTAGATCTCTTATTTAAGAGCGGACTAAATGAATGCTCTGCTAGTTAACTGGAGATGTTTTATTTGTATTAGGTACAGCCGTTCATTGAATGTATCAGTAAATGCGTGCGGTTGATGAGCCATAAACAGATACTCACGGTGAGCGCGGTCTACCCATCAATAGATGTTTCTCCGTCCATCAACAGATACATTGTGTAATCATAATTGTCCATCAGTTTACTTTGGATAATGTGCTAACAGTTATTTGCTTTTGTTTTGTTGTGTTTACATTAGGGGTGTCCATGGTTAACCGATTAACCGTTAAAAATTGCGTAACCGAGTGATGGCGTGAATTGTTGCATCACCAGAGACCGCCAGAGCGATCACAGACATTTGTAATGTCCACAAGAAGTTCACTTTTCATAATTTTAAGGTCGTAAATAGGCTTTCATTTCTCAAATAGTGTAATGTCTTAATTTTAGTTTGAATAGGTCTTAAATTAAGGAAAGACGAGGTAAGGAAAGACGAGGTGGTAGCCTATTCACCTTGCTGAGGGGGATGTGATCAAAGCCTGGAGTGGAGCAAAAGCACGTTCCTCTCTCCACTCTAAGCACTCTGTAATCACTTCGCTCATAGTCCACTCCTGGTTTTCAATTCCCGCTCATGGAAAAACTAACATGTAAAAAGACCGCTTACAAGTAAACATTTTTTTAATAGTTGGTTCGGATGAGTAGCCTAACTGAGTAGTCCATTTAATTGGAATATCAAATAGGTTGTGCGATTATTCAAAAAAATCATGTTTTCGGTGCTGACGTGTTCAATGTAGCCTGGGTGGCGCTGCCAATAACCTAAAAGCTGTCAAAAAGAACAGGCAAAAGTAATGATTATGAATATGTCAAATATAGCAAGGAGACATTTTAATTGTTTATTAATAAATAAGTGTTTTCTGTCAGTGTCGACTCACTCGGCTGGAAAGATGAAGTTGACGATGCTGACTCGTGATCTTCACAGTGAAAGCGCCAGATAGAAATGCACTTTTCATATGGATTACATAAGAGCAGTCTGTTTTCTTTCCTTTTAAATTGTTCTGTTTAAAAGTAGACATTTCAATATAGATATATTTCTCGGGTATGTTAAAGGGATACTCCACCGTTTTTTCATATTAGACAATGTTATTCTCTTATCTAAGATGATTTGATACATGCCTCTCTCGTCTCAGTGCGTGCACTTAATCGCTCTGTCGGGCGGAGAACTTTGAGAGCAGTTAGCTTAGCCCCATTCATTGTATATGGGCCAAACAGAGATGAAGTTAGAAGCGACCAAACAAATCCACGTTTTCTCTATTTAAATATAGTTACACGAGTAGTTACACGACCAAGTATGGTGACTCTAAATAAAATGTGGCGCTTTTTATAAGCGGGTAAAATGGATAACTATAATGTATGGCGGAATAGCACTTATTGGGAGCACTTCGACTCGGCGCAGTAATATCTTCACTCGTGAAAAGTCCTCTCCCCCCTCTCCCTCTCCCTGTCATTTCCGTCAATAGAACCAACGTGACTTTTACTTCTACCTGTGCTACTAGCAAACTGCAAGAGATCATTTACAATGGCGGACTATGTAGATAATTATGACTTGTTTGTAGCAGACCCAGAGCCATATCTGTTTAAGCGCGAGTACACAGAGGAGGAACTTATGGAAGCTTTTTTCCGCCACAGAATGAAAAATAAAAAAGGTAATTGCGACTTTTTTTTTCTCACAATTGCGAGTTTTCATCTCGCAATTCTGACTTTATTTCTCAGAATTGCGAGATATAAAGTCGCAATGTGTGTTATAAAGTCAGAATTGTGTGATATAAAGTTGCAATTGCGTGTTATAAAGTCAGAATTGTGAGAAACTATTCTGAGAGGAAAAAAAGTCCGTCTTTTTTCCCCCATATAATTGGACTTTATAACTCGCAATTGCGAGTTTATATCTCACAATTCTGACTATATCTCGCAATTATGACTTTATATCTCCCAATTCTGACTTTATAACACGCAATTGCGACTTTATATCTCGCAATTCTGACTTTATATCTCACAATTCTGACTTTATATCACGCAATTGCGACTTTATATCTGCGACAATTACCTTTTTTATTTTTCATTCTGTGGCGGAAACAAGCTTCCATTAGTTCCTCCTCTGTGTACTCGGGCTTAAACAGATATGGCTCTGGGTCTGCTACAAACAAGTCATAATTATCTACATAGTCCTCCATTGTAAATGATATCTTGCAGTTTGCTAGTAGCACAGGTAGAAGTAAAAGTCACGTTGGTTCTATTGACGGAAATGACAGGGAGAGGGAGAGGGAGAGGGGGAGAGGACTTTTCACGAGTGAAGATATTACTGCGCCGAGTCGAAGTGCTCCCAATAAGTGCTATTCCGCCATACATTATAGTTATCCATTTTACCCGCTTATAAAAAGCGCCACATTTTATTTAGAGTCACCATACTTGGTCGTGTGACTACTCGTGTAACTATATTTAAATAGAGAAAACGTGGATTTGTTTGGTCGCTTCTAACTTCATCTCTGTTTGGCCCATATACAATGAATGGGGCTAAGCTAACTGCTCTCAAAGTTCTCCGCCCGACAGAGCGATTAAGTGCACGCACTGAGACGAGAGAGGCATGTATCAAATCATCTTAGATAAGAGAATAACATTGTCTAATATGAAAAAACGGTGGAGTATCCCTTTAAGTAGTCTACCTTATACGCGGAGTTTCGGTTTCGGTTCGTTTATGAGACCCGCTCAGTTCACGCACTGGCGTTCACGTTCCGTGTCGTGATTATCTAATGTCTGCTATATTTACTTCTATTTATTCAATCCAGGTAATTGGTTGATTAAACATTGATTAAAAATAAGATACAATACAAAACGAAATTCACTTTAAAGAAAGGCTTTGTGCTTTCTGTTTGAGGTCTCTGGAAGTTTTTGTGCCGCTTCAAGAACTGTCACGTCCCATTGTTTGTTCCATATAAATGCGAACACGAAAAATAAAATAAAATGAATATTTTATGTTCTGGGGAGAACTAACCCTTCTTCATTCGGCAGTAGCCTAGTACTTTTGGTTTGTGCAGTGTAATTCACAGAATTAGGTAGCCTAAAACAATATTTTACCACCTAAAAGTTAAAGATGTTTTGTGCAGTTATTAACCCTTAGAGGTCGAAAACCGCGTCCAAGCGTTTTGCTGGATTTTTTCCTTATCAGTGCAAAAGAGAATCAAATTACTCTGTTGATTTTGATCTTAAATATAAGTGTTGTACATCATTAGATCCTGTTAAGTGTCTATTTTTTTGTGGATACTCACAATAAAAACAAAGTGTTGTGCTTTTCGTCAAATAAAGAAAAATAAACATGATGCGCGTTTTAACTTGTCTCTGTCAGTGAGGTCCGTTGCTCTACTAGTTAACTAGAGATGTTTTATTTGTATTAGGTACAGCCGTTCATTGAGTGTATCAGTAAATGCGTGCGGTCTATAGGCTATGGGCCATAAACAGACACTCGCGGTTACGCAGTCTACCCATCAATAGATGTTTCTCTGTCCATCAACAGATACATTGTGCATCTATAATCATAATTGTCCATCAGTTTACTTTGGATAATGTGCTAAGAGTTTTTTGCTTTTGTTTTGTTGTGTTTACATCGTCACCATCAGTCTTCAGAAATCATTCTGATATATATTTTTAAAAAATCAATGTTGTAAACAGTTATGCTGCTTAATTTTTTTTAACCTGTGATAGTTTTTTAGGATTCTTTGAATGCACTTTTTTATTTATATAAGCACTATATAAGCAATATTTTATATATTTTTAAAAAAAAAAAACAAGTTTGGTCTTTTTATGTTTTTTTTTTTTTTGACAGGATGTGTTAAGTGATATGAATGACTTTAAGTCTTTATGTTCTTAGGAAAGATTTCTATTTTGAATAAATGCTGTTCTTTTTAACTTTTTATTCATCAGTGAATCATTCTTAGTTCAGGCTGCCTCACAGCACCTTGGGCCATTAGCCATTGGGGGAGTGTCTTTAGTCTTCCCAGGTGTAAATTACATTATACCATGGTCTGGGTGAATACTCGATTCTGATTGGCTGCAGGGTGTCCGTTAAAAAGTGATAGAGGACACCTAGTAAAGTAGTTCTGGTGAAACTGCCTGTTTACCATTCGAAATTAATAAATAAATGCGCTGCCTACAACAGCTGTGAGTAACCATAGCAACAGGCAGTCCACACAGGGCGCGCGCTCGTTCAGGGTCCTGGGTTGCGCGATGATGCAATCGGCTGTTCTGGGGCTAATACTAATACAACAATGAGCGACTTCGTTATTTCATCTTCAGTCTCTCACACTGCTCTCACGGACTGACGGAGCCCTGTAAGCCCGCAGACTGCTCTCGCATCGATGGCCTGTCACAGACATTATTGGCTCTCCAGTCCAGCATCGGAGAGTCGACCTAACGTTACAGCGGTGCTTCAGAGGTTGTGGTTAGTGTAGACAAGTGTAACACATAGTGTTTTATGTGTAATAAAAAAAATAACTATGCCTTTGTGTTTCATGAACTAAAAATGCATTTTTGAACCTGAAGGGTTCTACAAGCTGAGCGGACTATAAATATCTCCGGTTGCTAAATAAACCGTCAGGCAAGTTATTATTTGTAAAAACTAGAGATTTAGCCTAATTAAAATATAAACTAAGGTTTTAAAAATGTTTTATTTGGCAAGTGACCATGGTATAAGCGGGTTAATGCCCTTCGAGGTGTCCGTTGTAAGGTTTTAATTAGGGATGCACCGATACCACTTTTTTCCAGACCGAGTCCGATACCGATACTTTCATTTTTGGTACTCGCCGATACCGATACCGTAACCGATACCTGTATTTTTAATTTTCAATTAATTTTCAATTCATGCATTTGTAATTTTTAAATGTATTGGTAGAGAAACCAAAATAATATCAATCATATTAGTTGTTTATTAAATTTAAACTTAATTAGTTCAACAAATATATATTTCATGCACTGCATATTCATTACTGTATAAACTAAATATATATGGATCTTTTTGTAAAGTTGATAGAGGTAGCCTATTTAGCCAAGAGCAGAGAGTAATTTATTTGTCTTTTGTTTGATTAACATTAAAACACAGCAGCAGATTTATTAAAGTGCCGCCCCTTTAAGGCCGAACGCACAAACGCACTGACGCCATTTGAATTATACTGTCTACGTTCACTTGAGATATAACAGACTTTTACTAGGATACTCGCCAAGACAGGTGTTTTTATAAAGTTTTGTGTGAATTCGTCCATACAAGCGCAATACGTGAAAGACTTCCATTCAGTATTTGCGCGCTGTCTGGTGGTTTCCGGGCGCGCGCTGTGGATGTTTGAAGTTCATGGAAATTCTTGATCTGCAAATGTCCAGTAATAATGTAGGCTACCACTCGTTAAACATAAGTAAGGTAACAGTTCATGTTTTACTTACATATACGATTTAGTTTTAATCCAAATAACACGTGCTGAGTGAACGATCCACAACCAACAGCATTCAACAGAAGTGCGCTCTCTCTCTCTCTCTCTCTCTCTCTCTCTCTCTCTCCTCTCCTCTCTCTCTCTCTCTCTCTCTCTCTCCTCTCCGTCAGTTAACATTATTAATAAGCCACATGCCTTGTTTTACTTGATTTGCCATTGACATCCGACTGAACTACAAACTTTCCACTGACGTCTGTGAAAAAGGGATGCGCTCGACCAGCTCGCGTGTCTGTGTCGTAGCGCGCTCAATCCACTGCACGTTTTTCTCTTATCAGCTTGCGCACCATATAGTTATATAGACGACGCGTTAATATATTCTGTTTAATATTCCACTGATAAGATTCATTTATTTCATATACAGCCTTCTTTTTTTTATCCCCATTATAATTTCTGACACTGTACACATGCTGCCTGGTATCGGTTGTTGGTATCGGGGCATTCTTACGAGTACGAGTACAAGTACATGAGCTCAGTATCGGGCCCGATACCGATACTGGTATCGGTATCATCCCTAGTTTTAATGGACTTCGGCGGAGGCAACCGTCCTCCGCTGCGCGTCGGCCGGTTTACACCTCGCCGTCGTCCATTAAAACCTGACAACGGACACCTCGTCGGGCATTAACCCTTACTTAATATTCATGACCATTCACACCACCCACGCATACAGCACTGCTGACCCAAAAACTGATGTAAGAAATTCAAATCGATATATTGATCTTTCTGAAAGAGTGGTCAGAATGATTTTCACTTCATTTTGAAGTAAAAATTCTAGCCTACAAGAATAGTAACTCAAAAGTATTGTTTACAACTATTCAATATGTGTTAAATGGCCTTATTGCGGTGACATTTTTTCCCCAAAACGTACTAACCACGCATATTATTTTTTTTCTATAAAATACAAACATGTACATCCATTTTGCTCACATATTATTGTAGCAAAGTTTGTGCTGAATACAGCAAATGTATATGTTGGCAAATTGTATGTTTTAAGTAGCTGAAATAAGCACAAATGTCAGGGCATTTCAAAACACTTAAAGTCAGGGTTGCCAACTCTCACGCATCTGGCGTGACTCTCACGCATTCAGCCTCAATCTCACGCTCTCAACGCTCACCAAAGAAATCTCACGCTAAATTGGACATTCTTCTGTGCTGTGCGCTGCCTATGACTTTGAACGTGAGTTATGAGCGTAGCCTACATTTGGACTACGTGCCTGTCTTTTTAACAAAAAGATACCATTACACTGAATATCTACAGTGGCGTAGGGCGAGGGCGTGAGGTGCTTGCAAGCAGTTTTTGACGCGTTCGACCCGAGTTCGAATCCGCCTTTTGCCGAACTCTCTCTCTCCCTTTTCCCGACACCGAAACCGTGATATGGCTTTGTGCCTTTATAAAACAGCACAAGACTGTAATTAAGTAGCCTATATAGGCATTCTGTTTGTGCTGCGTGATTTAAAGAAAAGTCCGCACTTTGCTCATGCGATCAGCATGGTAATCAGGTGTTTTCTCCAAAATAAAAGCTTTATTTCTTGCAAGTGAAGAAATTAGGACAAAAGTATTGTAATTTTCCTATACAATAGTGTAAGTAAAATATACTTTTGAAAAATTCATTTTCATTTATACAGTACATTTATTATAGGCTATATGGATTTTACGGGGCGGCAGTGGCTCAGTGGTTCATGTAGATTGTCTACAAATCGAAAGGTTGGTGGTTCATTCCCCGGTTCCACCGCGCAAAGTGCACCAGATTGATGCATTTAACCTTAAAATGTACAAAATTTTCTTGCGGGGGAGCATGCCCCCGAACCCCCCTAGAGGGACAGAGGTCCACACAACATAGTTTTTAAAAAATCCTATGGCAAAGAACAATAATTTATGAACTTTACTCCAAAAACATTTTTTTTTAATCAGTAAAACTGTTAGCCTAATGCCAAATTAAAATTGGACAAACTATACATTTGGCCTGCCTAAGGAGGGCCTACAAGACATTGTGTCCAACCCCCGACACCCCCCCCCCCCCCCCCCCCCCCACCCCAAACATCCCGGCAACAAATCTCACTCCGAGCAAAACTCAAAAGTTGGTAACCCTGTAAAGTGCCCCAAAACAGCTCAGACCCCAGAGGGTTAAAGGTATAGCGGAGGATCTTTCCGAATTTTATAGAATACCCTCCCTCTCCGGGGCTAGCATCGCTAATCATAGCTTACATTAACATTTACTAGCAGTGATTTTAAATGGATTTCTCCAAATAGCATGACAAGCTTTACCTGTATAGTAGAATCTTTGTGACTGCGGCATCAGTGGGAAGCCCAACCTGTGCTTTTAGCGCACACCAGCGTGTGAAATATACACCCAAAATCACTCTGGTCTTGTTTCTATATTCTGCGGCCTTTCTCTTCTTATCATATACTTCGTATACATTTTTTCTCTTTCGACCCTCAGCCATTTTCAAAGGAATGCCTGAAACCTTAACTCATCACACATAATACACCTGGAAGTGCACATGCGCAGAAAGCGAAAACTAGGGACGAGCACGTATGACGGCCTTACGTAAACATATCACCAGAATGATTGACAACTAGGAGGACCAATAGTATTGATGACCCACCCGGAAAAAGAAAATCCTCCGCTAACCTTTAATGTTAAATTATGATGTGGGGATGGACACTATTTGCAAGTCATAAGTCTTCAATTAGTATTTTGACTTAAAGAAAGTAAACATTTTAGCAATGAAAACAGAATGATTGGTGCATGTTCATGCAAATCAGACCAAAATTGAACAATATTATTTGAGGTAGGAAATGACAGACCAAGCACAATGTGCCAGTAAAGCCCAATTTATACTTCTGCGTCAAACTCCCTCCGTAGCTATGTCGTTGGCTGTGTAGTGCGCATACCCTTCGGCGTACCCTGACGTGCACCTCTCCAAAAATGTAACAACGCGTCAATTCTACATGGAAGCAAGCGCTGTGATTGGTCTGCTTGAAATCTTTGAAAAGTTTGGCCTATTGGTGGAGCTAAAATAAAGGTCATTGGGTCACCAAATTCTATGTGTGGAATGGATAGGGGACATAATCCCCCATCAATGACTTTCATAAAGAAAGACTGTGGACTATGGACTCTCATAAACACACACTCTTGAAAAGTGATGATAAAAAAGATATCACACAGACAGATTAGATGCCTATGTTGCTTGGTCCCTAATTGTTGTCCTAAATTGTGTCTGTTGCTCCTGTACTATGTGCAATTAAAGAAACTTAAGTTACATTTAAGAAACATTTCTTTTTCTTCTTAACTTGAATTTAGGAAATGCATTTGTCAGAAGCAGCACTACCTTTATAGACAGAATGGTATGTATTAGAAAATGGTAGTGATGCAGATGGAAGTTATATTGTTTCTGTTCATTAAATGCTATGGCAGCTCTTTTGTAATACCATTGTTTTTGCTCTTATTACAGATCGCAACAAAAGGCGTCAGAAGATTACTCAGAAGATTCCCCAAGAAAAGAAGCGCTTGTTAGATGAGATCCAGAGATACAACCAACAACCTTATGGTGATCCTGTGGACACGCACTCAGTTGTGCAGAAACTCTCCAACAAAGCTGCGGAGACCATGATCTGGCCTTGGCAGGAACAGAACATGAAGTGGATTAAACTTTTCTGTAAATAACTTTGCAGAGATCTTTGATTCAGAAACAATTAGACTTTATTCTGGAACGCCGCTCCGTTCCATAGAACGGCGCTCCAACAAAGCCGAGTGACTCCTGCAGGGTAATCACTCTAATGCTCTGGCCATTCGGCCCACTGGCGCTCCCGAGTCTTTTTGGGTTCAGAGTTAAATACATACATCATCTTCCATAGAAGGTAACACACCCTATAGATAGTTTAACACTCTGTTGTCTCAGCCTTCTCCTCTTACAGTCACCCCAGCATTTTAGGCCTTGCAGTCTTTCAAAGTCACTCCAAAGACACAGAGAAATATTGGTGTATTCTTATAAGGCTAAATTACTTGTTTTGTAAATAATAAAATCTTCAACATTCCCTCCTCTAGGGCTTATCTAAGCCCCACTTTCACTATCCTTTTCCCAGAGTGTAGTTTCAAAATCCAGCTCCTTCAGTTATGCTACCTAGTGACTCAATTTGAGTCACTCATTCTCCTTTCCAATGACTGGATTAAGCCACCACACTCCGGAGGAGCACTCTAGCCAAACATCTTCTTCCATACATTTTTATTTCTTTTAGTCGTTCTTTCTTTCTTGTTTTACTGGAAGAAGTAAAAGACTTGAGTTCTCCCAACAATTAAACATTGTTACAAGTGCGAGGATGAAATTGGTACAGCATTGTCATGTTTGTCACAGTTATGTAGAGTATGTCACACATAAAAGTCTCTTATACTATTAAAAGTTTTCTTGCGGTGTAGAGATCCTCTAGGGTCTGGCTCATCAATCATCTTCTTTTGTCCTTCTTTGGGGTACTTGAATCAACATCCAGGGGTTGTAAATATCAATTTGGTTGCCCTCTCAAATTAGTTTTCATTAAATTTTTTCTGCATTTCCATTCGTTAACCGTGATTCATCAATTAGTGATCTTACAAGTACACAACAGAATAATAACCCACTTTCAATATTGCATCACCAAAAAACATTCCTATTTGAGCAAACTATATTTTCCCTTGCTAATTGCCTATAATTTCCACCTGTTGTCTATTCCATTTGCACAACAGCATGTGAAATTAATTGTCAGTCAGTGTTGCTTCCTAAGTGGACAGTTTGATTTCACAGAAGTGTGATTGACTTGGAGTTATATCGTGTTGTTTAAGTGTTCCCTTCATTTTTTTGAGCAGTGTATATTGGGCCTGCATGCTCCCTGAAACTAGACCTGATATGCTTGTGTCCGTGAAATGAAAATTAAAACTTTGTTGTATAGCTAAACCAAATACATCATTGGAAAGGCTGTGACATGTTAGTATGAAGATCCTACATGGTACTTTGAAACACTGACCTTTGAAACTTCACCTCGGTGCATGTTTGAAGGCTTATAATTCAGCAATAAAAGGGGCTATAGATATGGGACCAACTGTTATAGAGAGCTCTTGACCTGAGTATAGTCAACAACTGGGGACAGTTAACCAAATATGGAGAAAATATGGGTTAATTAATTTGAGCCCATTTAAAAATTAGATATTTAAAATCTGATTACATAGATGTGTTTAGCATCCCACTAAACCCCCCACTATACTCCCAACTCACTATTAACAACCTCCAATTGTAAGAAAAACACTAATGTTTTAAAAACTACAATTCCCTTATATCCACACCATGCAGCTTGATACAAATCAGCACTACAGTTGTAGTTCTTCTGGTTTGCAAAGTAGGGTTGAAAAAAGATACAGTCAGTACAGCCAAACTAGTAATTACACTTCATTTAGATGATCTACAGACATCCCAACCTGCAAGAAGTAATTTCAGGGAGGTATCTTGGTGACCCGATTGTTGACGGGGGGGGGGGGGGGGGGGGGGGGGGGGGGGGGGGGGGGGGGGGGGGGGGGTGGTGGGGTGTTGACTGGATTGTTGACGTTGGGGGGGATTGGTAGACTATACTGCGCGCATACATAGCGAGCGCACAGGAGAGCGCGAGAGACACTCGCAAGGTGTGTTTCCCTTTCTGTCGTGCGTGTGCCGCGCGCTCTATGTTTGTTATGCGCGCAGTATGTTCTGTCTCGCACGCGCGTTATAGATTCCGGGAGATTTGAACTAATTTGCGGGCATCAGGGAGACGCTATCAATATGCGGGAGACTCCCGGAACTTCCGGGAGATTTGGATGTCTGGATCTATGTTAACAAAAAGTAGATATGTTGGTTTATTTCCGATATTTTAGCCAAAACAGGAGTATAATGCGCAAACTCCACCCACAACACAATGCACTTCATAACCTTATGCTACCAAAAGCTGGGAATGTTTTACCCAGGCGAAATTATTAAAAGTGATAGCCTTAACATGAACAATAATGTATTGAGTTATCAATTTGTTTTTCTGTGGAGATATCATAATTTTATTACATAAAGCGTGCCTGTGAAGAAAATAATTCCGGGCGGAAGTACGTAATGCAAGCAAGCAAGCTACGTGGTTTCAGCGATAGCAACCACCATAGCAACGAACTAAAGATACAACTAAAATGATAATATGCATTCACTGAACGAAGATTATGAAAACAAAACGCAACTCTAATTCTTAACACCAAAGCTGGCTGTATACCTTGAGTACTACTGTCACGAATCATACACAGGAAGCAGAGAATCCAATAGCAGTAATTTTTAATAGGGTAATCCAAATCGTAGTCTTCCAGGCAGGGGTCAAAATCCAAATAACCAATCCAAACACAAGAACTAAAACAAGAACGTACTAGAAAACAGACCTCAGAAGTTATGTGACATATAACAAGGACTCCGTAACAAACACTGACACAAACAGGGAATATATAACACAGATCTAACAGGGTGAGTGAAAACAGCTGTGTGCGATAAACAATGATGACGGAAGACAGCTGAGTGCAATGAACAGACAAGGATTGTGGGGAATGCAGTTCCAGAGTGAAGGTGACAGCATGGGGAAGAGACGTCTAGTGGACACCCGGGGAAACACAAACCAGGCACTGTGACAACTACAAGGATTAAAAGGTTACCCTTATGGAACAAAAATATTAAAGTTATGTTATAAATGAAGACAAAAATACCATTAAATGTAATTTTCACCAAGTTTTATAATTTATGTACATATAGTGCACATACCTGTTCCCATAAATGTCACTGTAGCCTATACACACATATACCCATTCACGGAATGAGTTACAATCAGTGGTTACAACATACTTCTAGTTCCCAGCATGCTTTGCCTCGAAGTTAAAAGACAGTAAATGTTAAAAATAAGTGTTATTTCATGTTTTGCTCAATATGAATATAGGGGGATATCTGTTTGTGTGTAATTTTCTATAATTTTGGTATTTAAAAGTTTTTGGGGTTACTTTTGTACATGTAGGCGTGCTTGTGCTTTATTTATTAGCTTGAATATATGGGGCCAGAATGAGGTGAAAATGAAACTTTGTCATAGGCCAAAATGAAAGATATTTATACACCCTCAAATACTCCAGTAACAATGTCAATGCCATGTTTTCGGAGAGGGAGAAACAACAACAAAACCTGAAACAGAACTTTTATTGTGAAATGCCAGACAATGCAAACTAGTTTTTCTGAGTGGAAGGTTATGAAAAGGAAAACTGCACAATACAACGATTTGCCTTTTGGATGATGGAAATATTGGATGAGATGAGGTCCTTCCCAATATACTTATTTACATATAAATGTTCAGTTTTGTTTAGCCTACTTATCATGCTAAAATAGCCTACTGCCTTAGCCTATGTGTAATGCATTTTTTGCGAATAACTGCTAGGTTATATGTGATAGAAATATATTTCAGACTCCGGTAAAATACGTGATAGGCTACTGTCTAAATACAATATATGTTAGCCCATATATAAATGTTCAGTTTTGGTTAGCCTATGACACTTTATCATGCGTAAATAGGCCTACTTGTTTGTGAATACAGGTGTAAATGTTTGAAATGTAAGTTAGTGATGTGTCGTTCGTTCGCGAACAATCCGGTTATTGTGTAGCCTATCCCTAAATGCGTGCTGTCTATATATGGGCCATACTCGCAGATGTTCAGTTTTGGTTAGCCTATGACACTTATTATCATGCTTACTGCCTTATGCACTGTTTGTGAATACAGGTGTAAATGTTTGAAATGTAGTGATGTGTCGTTCCCGAACGATCCGTTCATTGAGTGAATCATAAATGCGTGCGTTCTATATGGGCCATCAACAGATACTCTGTTGTATACATAATGTATGCTAACAGTTATTTTTGTTTTGTTTTTTAGGAAAGTGGCTGCATCACGCTCTCCTTCTCCAGCACCTCGCAGAGGAGCACGCAGGTGACGTTCAGTTCTCAGTGCGATCGAGAATAATACTGAGTGAGACTAATATTTTACAGATGAAATGTAGCCTAATTGTGTTTACATCGTCATAATGTAAAAGTTCATATTCTTGTGTGAAATTACAAACATGACTTTTTGTAAATAGTAATGTGTAAATGTGTTATTCATGCACAATATTACAATTATTGATTGGTAATGTTAATATAAAATAGGTTATATATTTTTTTGTTTTATCAACATGCTGATTGCCCTGATAGCCCTGACATGCTGATAGTACTTTGATCAACCTTTTATTAACCTTTATTAATGTTATTATTTTTATAGGAATGTGGCAAAGAGGGCCAAGACAAACATTCAGACGAGCAACAAGGAGCTGCCTTTACTTTTGTTTATTTTGCTCACATTTGATTTGCTTAGAGCCCGCATCAACGGGGCATAAGCATTTACTGTGAGATACCTGCCTTTACTTTTGTTTATTTATTGCTCACAATTGCTTTGTTTATAGCTGACTGAATATTTATTTATTTTACTCACATTTGATTTACTTAGAGCAAATTCAGAACATTTAGTTTATCCATATAAAAAATGTTATGTTGAATTTACTTAATTTTATTATGTCAAGGGGTTGCACGAAATAAATGTCTTTTTTAATTTTTTTTAATTTTTTAAGTTAAATGTACTTTTATTTTGTAAATTGGTTGTACTTATATTTTATAAGTAATTTCAGATTAATTATATTCATAAGTTTAGCTAAACTATTTTGAGTTGAATTTACTACATTTTTTTAAGAATCAGACTGTGAATCTCAACAATGGTGACAATTATAAAGCATGTTGCAGTGCATTTTGGGTGCCACCAATCAAAACACATTTATGGTTCCCATCATGCATTGCTGCATGAATACATAATAAGCTTATGATCAGAGGTTATCTCTTTGTCACCATTGCTGGTTCTGTACAATTTCAATGATTCAGGTCAAATGATTGTGAAATAATGATTGTTATATAACAATCAACACCATCAGACCACTTTTTCTATTTGTTCATCTGGCTGTTATGACTCAGGTAGAGCAGTCAAACAAAATATAAAGTTAATGATGTGAGGATCAAGAGCCCAACTAAAACAAGCACTCATCTCCATAATGGTGACACAAAATTACGGGTTTCTCCTTCAGTGATTCTGCTTGTTAACATCAGGGGCCTGTTTCAGAAAGGAGGTTAAGTGAAAACTCTGAGTATGTTAACCCTGAAATGAGGTGAACTCTGGGTTTTCCGTTTCAGAAAGGGAGGTAAGTCAAACCCGAGAAAGCAGAGTAAGTCAAGCCCGTTTCTGAAAGAGAGGTAACTTATACTCAGAGTCAGTTACCATGGTAACTTACTCTGTGAACCCTACCTGGTCGGGAGCAGGTTTTCTTCAGTAAACCCAGAGTTTCTTGCGGTCTCCTCCCCTTTTTTAAAGAGGAAGTGGTGTTTAAACACCAAAAATAATACTAAAATGTATTTACACATTCTTTAAGGAATATATATTGTTTGTCCATGGTTTAATTGACTAAATCTGTTTTGCAGCACTTTGCCAAAAAATAAAAGGATTAAAACGTTTGCTAAACTTTAATTTGATTACCACCGTTTTTGATAATATATTTGTATTAATTAATTAAAAAAAATCGGAATAAAAAACATTTCATAGAACTCAATTATTTAAACATATTAACAAGTTATTAATGATAAAAAATAAGTTGTTAATCTAATTCATAATCAGTTATTGAAATTAGTTGATTATATATGTTTTATTGAACAAATGTTTAATTTATTTAACTGTCATTTTAACTGATGATAATAATAACCGTAATTTAATAATGCAGTTTATATATTTAATAATTGTTTAATACCATAAACCGTGATATTTTCTGAGATGGTTATCATACTGTGAAACTCTCATATGTTACAACCCTACATGGGAGAGCCCCCCACCCCATACACCCCCCCCCCCCAACCACACACACCACACACACACACACACACACACACACACACACACACCTCCCCCGCTGTTAAACAAGTAACTCAGCAACTTTTACTCACATTTTAAATTAGCTACTTTTTACTTTTACTTGAGTAGATTTTTAGACTGGTACTTGTACTTGAGTAAAATTTTATCAAAGTAATAGTAGCCTACTTTAGGTTGAATAACATTCTTCCAGTTTCACCTCTGATATTATAACAGTTGGGTAAGTTACTCTAAAATAGTTATGAATTACTAACTACAAATGACATCTTGCAGTGTAATTGGTGTTGGCACAGTGGATAAGACACATGCCTTTGGTGTGAGAGACCCGGGTTCGAATCCACTGTGAGACACCAATGTGTCCCTGAGCAAGACACTTAACCCCTAATTGCTCCAGAGGCGTGCGGCCTCTGACATATAGCAATTGTAAGTCGCTTTGGATAAAAGCGTCAGCTAAATGAATAAATGTAAATGTAATTAGATTAATGTAATAATTACTATCTTTAGAAAGTATTGGTCTACATATTACTAATTCCTATATCAACCTCAACCACTTGAACAATACAAGGAGAGACAAGAAACGGCACTTTCAAATTAACAATATACAATTGAATTATTCTTGAATTGATCAAAGTGTGTAGAGGGAGAAGGTTACATAAAAAATATACCTTTTAAAAATGTATGTTAAATCCACTATTGTTTTATACTGAATTGGTCTATAGTCTATGCAGTAGCCTATTTAATGTAATTGCATCATATTTTATTTTAAATTACAGAAGAATTAAGAGTAATCCGTTTAATTAAATTACAATATTTCGATTACTTGGTAATTAATTACACCCAACACCTCTTTTTGTTTGGCGCTGTTGCCATGGTGACTCATAATATCTGCGCTCCATTGATAATGGCTTTTTATAGTTGTGGTGCACACGCTTAACTCAGAGTCAGTCAACTCAGAGTTGATTGAACCAACTCATTTCAGCTGTTCTGTAACCGAAAACTCAGAGTTTCCCATCTCAGGGTAAGTCAACTCAGAGTTCAAGTTTTAACTCAGAGTTGGTTGAACCTCCTTATTGAAACAGGCCCCTGGTGTCTTCAATGTTGGCAATAAAAATAAAGACTTCTTACTTCTTCTTTGACGTCTGTCTGTTACTCAGATATTTTTGTTTAAAATGCATAGGGATTTTGTATTGAACATAGCTCTGGATCACAGTGTGATAGAGACAAGAGGGCGGGCTCATTTTTCTCAGACGACCAATCAGTCTCTCAGTTTACTCATTTGGAAATGGTTAACTTTTAAGGAATTATTTTGATTAATTATTACTTAATTCTAATGTGTTAAATTTATTTAATAATATTGCCTGTAAACAATTTTAAATTAAAATTTTTTTTTCTAATTACTTTTAATTGAATAAAATTAACTTGTTTTAAACAAGGACAGTGCTTTTGAACATTAATAATAAAAAATAAGTAGGATTAAATAACACATTAAAATCAGTGAAATTAACCAGATAGAAACATGTAACATTTACAAGGGGTCAGAATCATTTTTTTTCAGTGATTGCTAACCTGTTATGGATCTAAATCGGATTGTAGGTTTTTATTTCTATTTGGGTTTGCAATACAGAGAGATTCTCGAAGTTCTTAGCCATCAGCATGGGATAATAATGTGCCTCAGAACCCTCCAAACCATATTGAGGAAGAATAGGCTTTGCCGGAGGAAGGACTTTACTTATGTGTATGATGTTGCTTACTTTGTTAGTCAGCAGCTTGAAACATCG
This sequence comes from Chrosomus eos, assembly GCA_036326025.1. Taxonomy (NCBI): domain Eukaryota; kingdom Metazoa; phylum Chordata; class Actinopteri; order Cypriniformes; family Leuciscidae; genus Chrosomus; species Chrosomus eos. Next base: position 33,601,372 of record CM070822.1, read on the forward strand.
GGCCAGATGGTTGGCTATAGGATGATGCACCTGAAGTGCATTCAAGAGGGACTTGTTGTGAAAAGGAAAACGGTCAGATTGCTCTTAAATATTTTGGATCCAGTTGGGGTGGCATACAGGTGAGCGCGAAAACTGCGAAGGAGGAGATACCACAACCCAGGGCCAAATTTCATGTGGCATCTCGATTCTTATCATAAATTAAAACCGTATGGCCTATGCATAAATGGATGTGTCGACGGATTTTCACGTCATCTGATGTGGTTGAAAGTCTCTTTTACAAATAGCGACCCAAAGGTGATTGCATCATACTACATTCAAACCGTGAAAGAAAGGAGAGGATGACCTCAAAGGATCCATGCTTATCGTGGAACAGAGAACGTCACGCTATTGGATGAAGGCAACAAATACGTCACACATATCGGACCCCACCCCTGCTTTATTCGCCGGAGAAAGTTACCGATATTATAGTAATGTGCAAAGTATGTGAGTGGCAACAATTTTTATTTGCTTTGTTGAAAAGCGTAGCGGTTACATATAAAAAACTGGCTTATCCATCACCACAGATCGTCTGAAAACACGAAATCTACCCTCGGCCCACCGTCTATAACTCTTCTCGGCCGCTCTATTAAAAACACTGCACTTTATTTATTTATTTATTTAGTTAGTTAGTAATTTAATGCCGGGGTACAATAATGAAAGGTATTTTAGATGTACAGTAGGTTACCAACCAGAATAATAATTTCACCGCTGCCGCTCTGCCGCGGTGGTGAATTTCAGGGTGTATTTGCTGCCTTTAACCGCTACGAGGCGCTACAATCACAGACTTTGAAAAGTGTCCGTTTATTCGCTCTATTGCGTAATCTGCCGCTGCGCCGCGGCTCATTCAGAGCGATTGAAAGCTGGTAGCAGATGAATTCAAGTGATATGTAGTTAAAATAATTCATCACAATACTTAAATTAAATTGAATAAATAATGAAAATATTTCCATATAAAAGATCGCAATAGAAACATATTAGGCTACATCCATGAGGCTTTGCAAGAGCATAAGACGTTGATGTAACAACGTTCAGGCGGTAGCTCCTTGGTTAACGCAACGACACGGAGATTCAAGAGACCCGAGATCGAATCTCAATATAACATTATGTTGGCCGACAGCATTAATCTTTAACCGTTCTTGATGCTTAAATAGGGCCTAACTGTTTATTTGCGAGTTTATTAACTGTTTATTTATTTAAAGTCAAGCGTTGTTTAATTATCAATGGCACATTACAACATTGCTACATTCCTGTAGAGCCGCTGCACAGACGACAAAACTGTTGAAGGAAGATTGTTAGCCGATTGCGTCAGAAAATGAAAATGAAGAAGCTCGTCTTTAGTCTGCTAAATTATTGTGTAATGTAAAAAACACTAAAAATACTTAAATTTGGAACCCCATCGAACAATTCAAGGTTTAAATAACGTGGTGGGACAGTTTAAAAAAAAAATTAAAACAGGGTTGCATTTAGACTTTATTTCCATGCAAAAAAGAAACACAGAATCTTATTCTTGCTACATTTTAAATTTGTTTTGCCAAAGAAATTGCAGCTAAATTAAACACAACGGTAGGCTACAAATCGAAAATAGTCCAAAGCAACATAAATTAAAAACATGAGATTTGCCTTTCTCGCGCTGGATCTCAGCAAGTTTATTTAGTCTCCCTGGCTCAAACATTCTTAAACTCTACAAAACCAGTGGAAACAACTGGATTGAACACTTCAATTTAGATTTGTGTGTGAAAAAAATTTCAATAGGCTACAATAAATAAACTACAATATTTATAATTTAATAAAATATGGGGACACATCGAGAGATGTATCCTTAAAATAATTTTGTCTTTGCCTGCTCATCAGGCTGGCTATCCGACACTCTCATATGAAAGAGGAACATTAACACCTATTGTCCTGCATCTCGCTGAACTGTCCCTCCAAACCCCCCACAGGCTCTCTGAATCTGAGACTTAAAATAAAGAGAAGTCGCAATTCACACTTAAATCGCTCTTCTATACATTAGCATTAGGCTTAAAGTGTTGATAATGAAGGAATTAAATGATTTAAGCTACACATAGTGATATTTCTGTCATAAAAGTTTATTACTAAATATTTCATTATTTAAATAGGCCTAATTTAAGAAATAAAACTGGTTTGGGCCAGCTTTCTAAATATAATCTTCAAACGCATGTTCATTTTGTTGTCATGAAAAAATGCTCAACTCAATATTAAATTCTACAGGGATCTTTGAATCCAGGCATGCAAATTGTGAATTAGTTCTTTTTTAAATTATTATTATTCAAATAAATCTCGGTGCTTTGTGGTACTGCTGATGAACTAAATAACATTTAGATAATAATTATGAACTTTAAATGAAACAATATAGCAACACTTCGACAAATGATTTGATCTGTTTTTACATTTTAATTCAGGGCGATTTAGTCTCTACATTTAATTAGAGCGAGATTTTCACCTTGTCATTTTCTCATTGGGAGGCGCTCACAATCACATCATAAACATAATTTGAGCAGATTCTCTGTACCTCTCGTTTTCATATGGATTACATAATCAGATAACATTTATTAGCCTAAATATTTAGACATTGAAAGGCTTTAGACATAGCCGATTTCCTATCATGACTGAGCTGAGGCAAGTGGCTTTCGGTTCATTTTTGTGACGCGCAGTTCCCGGAGACAGAGACGACAGATAAACTTTTGTCGTTAGCCTAAAAAAAGTTTACAGTTTTGAACGCTGTAGGCTACTCTACTCTTATCTGTATGACCAAAAAAAATCACATAGGCCTATAGCCTATTAAGTTATTTTAGCTCTTATGAGAAAAATAAATCAAATGAACGCGTCGCCTCGTTTGTCGAAAGCTTTACTTACAACCATGTTTTTAAAAACTCTATGTAGGCTATATGGAATAAAACAAATATATATATATATTATATATATATATATATATATATTATATATATATATATATAGGCTAGACCTATAAACATATATATATATTTTTTTTTACAAAACTGCTTTTGAACGATTGATATTATTATAGCTAGATGTAAAGTCGTTCTGTTGGATACTATTTGTTCCTTAGTGTAAAATGGAAATGCATGGTAATTTTATTTTATAAATATAAGCAAAAAAAATATATGGTGTAACAGAGTTTTAGAACTAAACAAATCTGCATTAATAGCCTAAAAATACAATTTTGTTACAGTATGTTTGTTCTGGATTTGAACGCATGTCTTCTGATTGATCGAACCGTCAGTTCTACCACTCGGCCATGTCGAAGCTCACTGAGAAAAGCCCAAACGTTTGTTTTCTCCAGTGTGTGTTCGCTCAAATGAGTGAGAAAACGTTTTGTTGTTAGCCTATTGTGAGTGTAGCCTACTTTTACATAAATAAAATTAGACCTTTTACAGTTTTAAAATATGATATCCTATCTGTATGACCAAAAATTACGAAGTAGGCTATAGCCTATTAAGTTATTTGAGCAGAAAAATAAATTCAAGTGAACGCACCGCTGCGTTTGTCGAACTCTAATTCAATGGCAGAATAAAACCCCATTTTAGAATACGCACTAGGCGTGGTGTGTTCAAAATACTTATAAACTTCAATATTTCGTTCAAAACCACCTCAAAACGCTTTGTGACATTTTAAAAAGGCGTGAATGTATTAAGGCCACTGGAACCAGGATCGTAACTGAAACGCGCTGCATGTTATCTCTCAATACTGCAGGAGCAGAAGCGCCGGTTCAGATTTTATTGTTTGTTGTTTAAACGTGCGTGTTGTATATTTAAAAAAAAGTATATATTTGATATGGTCTACTTAGGGTAGGCCTATAGCATTGATTCGCTACTGTGGAGGGGGGAAATCACCCACCGGCAAATCGCACCCTGCTTAAAAATTCTTTCTGCATATATGGAACCCCGTGAAGTTTTATTTTATTTTATTTTTTTAACAGAACTGTTTTTGAAGACGTAAATTCAGTCAATCTGTTGGATGAGATTTGTTCCTTAGTGTAAAATGGAAATGCTTGGTAATTATATAAAAAACATGTTTATTCGGTTTTCGAACCCATGTTTTTGTACTGCTTAAACCTTCAGCTCTACCACTCGACCACAAGATCGGTTGTTGACTAGTCAGTGTGCGCACACTCTTCAATCTTCTCATTCCTCAATAGTTTAGCGTCATTACGTTTTTCTTTCGCTAAATGTCCCTTTGCGCCACCTGGCGGTCATTTCGCGAATGACTTTGAAATGACACTGGGGTTTTTTTTGCCACGCCGCGGCGGTAATAGGCATTCTGGTTGGCAACCTACTGTATACATAACATTTTTATAAAAATAAGAAAATATATAAAGTTTATAAAATCACATAGTTTATAAATAATCACTCGCGTGGCAAGCCCGCGAAAGAATGCAGAGGGGATATATAAAGCTGCGGTCAGTGCCCATCCCCCACATAGCGGAAGCGCAGCGGACATCTCTTCTGGAACGACGAGTTTTCCTGAGGTAAAGTACCTATTTATCAGATTATTTTACATGAACAAAATATGTAAATTATGTAAAACTAGCTATAAATAGGCTATGACATTTCAAAATATGACCAGAGTAAATAAATTATTTTAGGACACAGTTTGAACAGCTTTTTTTTCTCTCAGCTTATAACAACTAAAAATAAATAACATCCGTTTTCTCAAATTAAACAAATTAAATGGTTAAAAGGTCGTCGGATTGGCTTTTCCACACACAAACAATGACAGGCCTAGTCAGTAGGGTCAGTACAGACATTCTCTGGTACAGTTAAATGTCGTTAAATATGTGTGACATCATTTGCTCCAATAAACCCAAGTGATTTAAACCCCCTCCACCCCTCCCCCTGCGTGACGTCATTTGCGCCAATATTCATTTGCTTCCCGAGGGACGTTGTTTGGTCAAGCACTTTCATGGCGACAGCACAGGAGATTTTTTTTTTTTAATGGGAGCGGCTGACGCTCATAATTAATATTAAAGGTATCGACTCATTTTTTCATTACACAACTCCTGACACAAATTAAGAAATAACTGTCACTTTTAAGTTTCTCAGAATAAAATAGTGGTCAAATACTGAAACTTGAGTCTAATATCTTTTTTATGATGTATAGTTTGTCAAAGTAATAATATTAAATCTAATAGTAACTTTGAACTATTAAAAACAAAGATTGATTCAGTGTGTCGGCGTCCTCGCACATTCAATATGAATTGTCTTTCACTCCAACAAAAGAAAACATGGACTCTAAGTAGGGCCATGGGTCTCCTTCCTCACCGCCCTTCTTGATCGCTTGATTCGCTCAATGATGAGCCAGCTTCATCAAACCTATTATTTTATTTATTTATGAATGCAAATAATTTGATTTTCATTCATGATCACAAGTCATCTGCAGATGAAATGTACAGTAAATAATTGTCCTATCTGTTAGTTACTATTTATTTAAAGATTGATCTCAATGCAAATAAAAATCATTTCACATAGGCTATATAATAGCCCTACCTGAACATTAAGGCTGTGAAAGGACTTTCTGCTCACATAATCTGCCTCATGTTCTCCTAGAGCTGTGGAGATTGCAACATGTGTGCAGTCTATTACTCCTATGACTCTAGGGAATCCTATCATAGGAATTAAAAATATAGATTTAAAATCATTCTTAACGGGTAGCTACTGCAGACTATTGTATAATAGATTTCTAAGTGTGAAATATGCTTTTTTGAAGAAGAAAAAAAAATAGTGTGAAATGTGATGTCACCCTATCAAGATATCTTACCGGCAATTTTATAAAAGCCCTCTTTTATGGACATGGTCGATAAATATCCAGGGAACACAATGAAGCTATTTATGTACCCTTGCAGAGCGAGGACCACCTTGTGAATGGTCCGACAGACCGTGTTTTTCCCTAGATTCTCTGCATCACCGACTGCATACAAGTATGTACCACTTGCAAAAAAACGCAACGCAATACATACCATTTGCGGTACAGTAAGTGCATGGCTTCGACGAGTCATATTTGTTATGTGCGGCTCAAGAAGTTCACAAAGATAAGACATTCCTTCCGTGGAAAATCTGTATCTTTCATACAAGTAAGTATCAGGAAAGTCAAATGGATTTTGTCTGTCCCTAAAAACTCTTTCTCTACGAAGTGCTCGTCTAATAATTTGCGCGTAGATGTCCACAGGATTTGGGAGAAAAGGCGAAGCCATTGCAACAGAGAACAGACGCTGGGAATTAGTTACCTCACACATTAATATACATATATAAATATATATGTTTCTTTGCTCACAGCTGATTGGTCAAACTTCAGTCTGAGATCTTGAATCCAGAACATAATCTGCCCCGGAGCAGGTTAGCCGTGCAGCGTAAGATACCATGGTGACGAAGACCGATTAAAGCCAAGCTACTTTCATAGTACCTAAAACCCAGGGTTGGCGGAAACTAAACTGGAACATAGCTGGCTAGCCACCTAAACCGGCTTCATGGTATAGGCCCCTGAAGTTCTTAAAGTTAGTTCACCCAAAAATGAAAATTCTGTCAGTAATTACTCACCCTCATATTGTTCCAACCCCGTAAGACTTTCATTCATCTTCAAAACACAAATTAATATATTTTCTTCTGTGTGGGCCTCTGAATGAGTTCACATAGTGTAACAGCGCAGCACTTCTCTGTTGTACGTCAGAACATAGGCTCACACATGACCTGCATCGGCCTTTAGTGAGCCTACATTCTGACGTACAACCCAGAAGCGCTGCGCTGTTACACTACGTGAACTTACTCAGAGGCCCACATAGAAGAATGAATAGTCGTTATTTTTGTGCACAAAAAGTATTCTCGTCGCTTGATAAACTTATGGTTGAGCCACTGTAGTCACTTGGACTCAGGGCTCTCAAGTGTCACACATTGAGCATGACAGTCACTCATTTCGGTCTTTTGTCACACACTCCTGCCACACATTGTATTTCTTACGCAGAAAAAAACTATTTATAATATATTTAATATTCTGCAGCAAAATTTCTCAGGCCGCGCCGCTCTCACTATGGAACCAGCAGGAATCAAGCGAGTCTCCCCTGGAGTTCTTAGTCAAGCCCGCCAATTATCAGCCAATCAAAAAAAAGAAAGGGTCTACTCAATAGCCAATCAGAATATAGCACTATTGTATCTGGGTAAGATTTAGTGCAACAACCAATGAAAAAAAGCATATCCTGGAAATGTTCACGTGATTCTTGTCAGGTCCGGGGGCAGAACTCAAACGCAGACCAGAGTTTCAGTTCAATTAATGGTGAATTTATTAAACAAGTGCAAACAGAGATGTGAACTGAACGTAATGTTCTGGAAGGGAAGATGGTTTGTGGTCCGGGTTCCAGTGCTTTGTTCCGTGGTGCTGGTTAGGGATGGCTGACGCGAAACAGTCGTTCCGGAGCTTTGCGAGATCCCGAAGCGCAGATGTTTCGAAACACTGATCCGAAGCGGGATTCAAAACACCCATGTCACGTGACTTCGGCTAAATGAAGCTTCTGAGTGTTTCGACAAGTGGCGTGCTCCACCGATTCAGCGTTTGATTGACAGGGTCGGAACAGGCCACACAATCGCACATCTGTATAAAAAGTTAAAACAACTCATCTTGACCTCGTGGGTTTTTGTGAGAGGATTTTTTTGTGAGAAGACTGGAGAAATTATCTGTTAAAAAAAATAGGCTAAGTCCTTCCAAAGAAGAGAAATTAATTTTCATAAGAATCTCTAAAAAAAAGTGAGACATTGTGGCTTCTTTTATTAATATTCATTTTTCAGGACCAAAATAAAATTCTGCACAGTGAGGAGCCTACTCCTCACTGTGCAATCTGAAAAATAGCTACAATAATCAAAAAACACATTTTTTAATGGCTCATTGTCAAGGTTGTTTCAGATCAACACTAGTCTCGCGTAGCCAGACCTTCAGACTGACGGCTGAAGGTCTGGAATTCATAGCAGCTTTTTTGGCCAAGGCCCGCACATAAGGCCGTTTGACCGACATGTCAAACAACCAGTTACGTTTCGTTCAGCGTCACGTTTCGGGACGTGGAAATGTCCCCACAACAACAGACCAGCGTGCAACAAGTCAGTCAGCATAGAAATTCCAAGAAGGAGAAGAAAACCAGCAGTAAGTCATTGCTGATTATGTTTACTGATTACTACATTTACTACGTTTAGCTGATCTTGCTAAATGCTCATTGTCACTCATGTAAACACAACAGTTTTTCTTCCGCAATCGCACGTCTGCGCTTTGTTTCCCGGTGGACCGAAAATAAAGCGACACTCGCGCCCCCCGGAAATCCGATAAAATTCAACCAATCAGTTGACGACTTCGACATTCCTGAAGTGTTTCCAGTTAAGTGTACCATATGCATCAGACGTTTAGCCAACGTTCCGTGGGCGTGACGTCTGAGGCTGAGACTAGATCAACACCTGCAAGCGACCACTAGGTGTCACCGTTGAGACGGGTGTCGGATTGATTTGAAGCCTCGACACAATATGGCACATTTGGTTCAACTGTTTCATTGCTTCACGAAGCCTCTATCTGCCCATCACTAGTGCTGGTGAAAGATCTGAGTCTGCGATCAAGACAGGGAAAAAACAAGTTAGCTCTCAATTCCTCAAAAAACAAACAAAGTTCAAATAGTCCCGAACAAAGGAAGGCTGGCATGTAGTCGTACTGCGTTATACAACGATCCGGCGGGGACTGGAAAGTTGATCTGGCTTTTATAAGAGAGTAGATTGCCTGATGAGGAACAGGTGTGCTTTATTGACGTGATGAGCCTCAGGTGACCACGCCCACCAGCAATCTCAGAGCAGCAAGAAAGCCAGGATCACGACCGGGGATTCGTGACAATTCTGCTACAACATCTTCCAAAAGTTTTGTTCACCCACAGAGGAGCCACTGGAGCTCCGAGCATCACTTTAAGCACAGAGTAACTCATGATCTCCTGTTTTAATGTTACAACAAATTCACAACTTGTTTGACACAAAAATGTCAACTTGACTGCTGTTAGAGAATGTTTCCCAGATAATTAGCATCAGTTTTTCACGAGTGTCTGTAACTTAGCCAACAGTTTTACAGCCTGTCAAAGTCATTTTAGGCAAGCCATGCCACTCGGCCGCCATCTTGGCTTTGCCCCAAAATAAGGTTTAAAACCCCTTTTTCCCCACAGGTTATACTTTTACTATGAATGCGCAAGGGTTCACGACACCAACTTCATTTACGTCTAACCAGAATGCCGATGTTGTGCCGAGCACTTAAACAGAATGTAAGGTAACATATTTGTGGTCGGTCGATATAAAATACTTTAACTACCTTGGTAGTCCGGTGCCTTCGTGTTGTTATCACCCTCTTCCATATGGATTCCATCTGATCTTGTATCCGCTGTCGCAAACCTCAACTGTGCGCATGCATCAGTGGAACCAGACGATAGGCTTAAATGTTTCCTGACTGTTAAAAGCAGACGATTGGGTTTCCAGCGGGAGGGGCGGGACATGTGCATACAACCGCCATCTTTGGCATTACGGGCTTTCCCTATATAGTTGTATTGAGGATTGAGGAAGTGGCATGTCTCTATATAAATTGTCTCTGAGCCTGTTCACTGACAACACCTGCTCAGAACAAGTAGTCTAGGCCTAGTCATATTTTCGTTACCACACAATGACTGACATATTGTCATGAAACAACCCCATTCCCGCGACCCGTCCACCCGTCGGGGGTGTCACTCTTGTCTTTATAACTTGAGAGCCCTGTGGACTATTTCAAACATTGTCTTTGCTAACTTTCTGGGCCGGCAAGTTTCAACATAGAAGCCTATGCGGGAGTGAGACAGCTCTCAGATTTAATAAAAAATATCTTAATTTGTGTTCCGAAGATGAAAGAAAGTCTTATGGGGTTGGAACAACATGAGGGTGAATAATTAATGACAGAAGTTAGATTTTTTTGGTGAACTAACCCTTTAATTATTTGCTTGAGTTGTGTCTGAGCAGAGTTTGAGCTGAACTTTGCAGGTAGGTAGATTTTCAGGAACAGGACAGGGCACCCCTGCATACACCAATCTTCTAGAGAAATAGTACTCAATTTTACATTTTTGAACAAATCAAGACTGTTATATACAATGAGCTATTGAGACTAAGTACAAAATTCTTATCTTTTGACTCCATCCCAACACAATGCCAAAAGTGAACATACACTAAACACCTTTTTATGAGCAATGGTGGTAAATTTTAAACTGAATGGTTTGTGATATTTTATCCATTTTAGCTGGAGTTGACTATATGATCAAGAGTTAAGCAGCTTTTACTACTTGCATATTATTTGAGTTGTGCAATAAAGAAAAGTTCTGAGAAAAAGTTCAAAAATTTCCCAAAAGCATCACAAGCCTAAGTTGATCAAAGAGACCATTATTGGCAACGGTTCTATGATTAACTTAGGCTTACGATGCTTTTGGTAAACGCATTTGGACTAGTTGCCTGTCTTGTCTCTCTGTAGTGTCATAGATGGAGGGTGTGTTCTTGCCTCTTTTATTAAATTAGCTCTTCTAAAAATGAGCCAGCTTGACGCGCTGGGGGAGTTATGAGCCCAGGAGTGCGAGGACATTAAGTATGTCCAGGAGAGTGACCTTCTTCCCATCCTCATGCCAGTGGAAGCAAGGACACTCCTGTCATGCTTCAAATCCACAAGTATGTGTTTGAATTTCTATATAATGCAACTCATATTTAAACAATAAGCCCTGCGAAGCCATGTTTTAACACAATTCGTTGGCTCTGACTTGTCAAAACACCATTCAAACTGCTTGCTACTGATGTGAAATACACTGAAAATCAAACCTGATTCAATTTTTTTTGTCACTAATGCTGATTATTCATTGATTCGTTTGAATTGAAATATGTAAAATACTTTTACTGCAAAAATTATGTATGCGATTAATTTAGATTAATTAATCACAGAGTATGTAATTAATTAGATTAAAATTTTTAATCGATTGACAGCCCTAATATATATATATATATATATATATATATATATATATATATATATATATATATATATATATATATATATATAATATAAAATATTATATTAGGGGTGTAATGTCACGGCATGTCAAAACATCTCAAGGACCTCAAAAAGATGGTTAATCTTTGTTCTTGCACTTCAGCAAGCATAACACAGAATATATCCAAAATGCAGTTAATGAAAATATCAATAAATACTGTACATTAATTAAACTGGTCTCTATTAATTCAATTAATGTAAAGTCGCAATAACTGTAACTAGGCAAGTCAGTTCTTAGAAGTGCAGTCCTGACTCTCTACCTGACTTTGAAGGCAACTCTCTCTCCTTTACCGACTTGCGGCCAAATGAAAGCTCTTCTGGAAAATAAAGCAAATAAACACTTCAACATTTTGGCGGACTGTAACCAAAAGCATCAATAGCCGCGTTTCCACTGCCGGGAGCTAGGGCCGGGCCAGAGCTAACAGCGAGCCGAGCCGAGCCCGTGGCCTCGGGCATCAAGCACCGGGCTCGCGTTTCCACTGCCGGGCCAGTAGCCCTGCAGCGCTGCCCTAAACCCCGCCCCAACACGCCTTTCTGGATCAAACGTCATACAATACAATACAACCCAACCCATTTCAGCGAGTATTATAAATGTATTTATAATAGGAAGATAGCGTGTATATTAACTCACCGGCCGTGGCTCTAATAGTGTCCGATTGTCTCGCGATTGTCTCGCGAGTGGACGGTGGTGGGTCACCGTACATCAAGTCAAACCATGGAAAGTCCCTTCTCTGAGCTTCGCTTTGTCCATTGTGCGTTTTAATCGCCTTGTACAATATACTGCGCCCGCGACTTGTTTATTTTTCCTGAACTTGAAGCGTTGCTCGCTGAATGCTTAGCTTAAAAAGTTCAGCATGGATGCATTTTATAACGTCCTCGTTTCTTCATACGCCGTCATTCTTCTGCCCAAATGCTCAGAAGAGCTTGGTATCTTCCACAGACCAGTACAGGCGATTCTCCATTTCGAGCAGCGATTATTTTTCGCGATATAAAACAGTGAAATGTGCATCTTGCTTCAGATCATAACGTTCCATAACACCGATAAACTCCGCCTTTTACCTTGAGCACGCCTCTAGCCCGAGCTGGCCCGCTTTGGCCCAAGGTATTCGACGGGCCAGAAATCCTGGCCGTTGGCCCCGAGGAAGCCCCGCTCAAGCCCCGGAAGTGACAGTGGAAACGCGACTGGCCCTGGCACGCACCAGCACGGCTCGGCCCTGGCCCGGCAGTGGAAACGCGGCTAATAATGATGACCATTCAAAGTCATTCTCAGAGCACGGGTTTGCCTTTACCTGTAGATGTTGAAGGGGACTGATGTTGCTTCTTTGGCTGAGGCATCTCCCTCTCCCTCGAAGACTGGCTGCCAACTAAAGATTGCTCCGAAGGACAGAAAATAAGACTTTAACCGTACACCATAAACAAAAGCTAGCAATTAAAAAATACAAATGAAATACAGGTTGTACTAGGCAAGACAAGGCCAGGCCAATCGATTCACACTACATATCGTTTATATAAACAGTAAAGGGCAGAGATAGCAGTGGCCATTGCCTGAATTGGGTGGCATATTGACGTGGTCAGAGAAAGACAACTGGTCAGTCAATCATGACACCCAGGTTTCTCGCAACTGATTTGGATTCAGGTTGTCATTCTGTGAGAGGAATTCAGAGATCTGTTTGAAAACTGCTCTTTTCATAGACTTTGGGCATAAAAAGTTTAGAAATAAAAATGGCAAAAGTGAAATCGGCTAATATTTCTTAACTTCAGCAGGACTGAGAGAAGGTTTGAGCAGGGGAGTTACCCAAGCCTGTTTGAATGCGGTATGAAATGTTCCAGAAGCCAGTAAAACATGTGTGATTGCTGACACAATGGTAAAAGTTATGGCTTGGATGAGGATTAGTAAGAATGGGGTCCAGCAGACATGCAGTCGGATGGCCACAAGTCAGTGAGCGAATGGTGGAAGTGATGCGCAGTTGATGGGGAAGACAGGTTGTTTCCAAGTGGCTCTGAAAAAAGTGGCAGCCATTAGTGACCAATTGTCTGTCAAGAAAGCAGCAAACAGAGATTAATGGCTTTGGTACATCATTGTAGAAAACCATTTTAGCAGCACTAATGCTGGATAGGAGTGCAGGGTAACCCTTGAGATTAGTTGGATCACTACAATTCTGACATCTCTCAGCAGCTCTGAGATCAATATGCAGATTTCAGATGGTAGAATCAGCCATGGGTGAGGCTGGTTTGAGCGAGCAGGTTTGGTGGATAGAGGACACAGCCTGTCTAGACATGAGCTTAGTGTAGAGCAGAGCTCCAGTGAGAGCTCCAGTGAGACCTCCAGTGAGGAAAATGTGTCAATGTAGAGTTGGGGCGACCATTGAGAAGTGGGTGGGAGACAAGAGGTTGCAATAGAAATAAACCAGTAATGGTGGAACAGAGAATGAAATTAACCGAAGGAAACAGTGGTCAAAGATGTGCAGAGGCGTGACCAGTACGCATTCTGTGGCACAGCTTGGGTGAGAATGAGGTCAAGTTCCTTACCTGGTTTGTGAGTCAGAGGGTACTTGTTTTATCAGGGACAGACATACAGATTTTTATAATACAAATAGCAAAATCTAAATCTTTATCATCCCCCCAGGAATTCACATCAGAACACAGCTGACCATACCTGTAGATGCTGAAAAGGACTGACGTAGCTTTTTTGGCTGTGGCATCTCACTCTCTTCATCAACAACAACAACAACCTTTATTTATAAAGCACATTTAACACAATACAAATTGATCCAAAGTGCTGTACATAGTGCATAGCTGAACTACGCTACAAAAAACAATTACAAGTTTACAAAAGCTAAAGAATAAAAATGTGTTTTCAAAGTAGATTTAAAAATATCCAATGAAGGAGCAGACCTCACATGATAAGGAAGAGCATTCCAAAGCTTAGGCCCAGCGACAGAAAAAGCCCGATCACCTTTTAATTTGTAGCGACATCGTGGCACATTTAAAAGCAGGTGATTTGACGATCTAAGTGCCCTAGCAGGACAGTATGGCACAATAAGATCACAAATGTACCTTGGTGCACAGCCAGACAACGCCTTATATACAAACATAAGGATCTTAAAATCAACTCTAAACTTAATGGGAAGCCAGTGAAGGGATGCCAAAACAGGAGAAATATGATCCCTCTTTTTAGACCCAGTCAAAAGTCTTGCAGCCGCATTTTGAACAATTTGCAGGGTTCCCACGGGTCCTTGAAATCCTTGAAAGTTTGTGAATCTGAAATATTTTTTTCAAGGCCCTGGAAAGTTTTTGAAAATAACCATTCATAGATACAGGTCCTTGAGAGTGCTTGAATTTATTTTGTGCAATAAGTTTTCTGGGAAAAATGCCATTTTGTTCTCTCCGGTCCGCTAATGTGTTATTTCGCCAACACTTCTTGGCTTGAGCATAATAGCTTGCTTGATTTTCCTTAGTTACGCGCATTTATGCATTGCGTTAAGTGTTTCCCACGTGAGGTGCTTTGTGTTGTATGTTGCCAAGACTTCACGTGCGCACGAAACTTCTACGATGGTACCTCAACGTTTCACAGACACACCGTGAAACATTGCAAAAATATGCTGAAACAGCTGAAACGTGATGCCTGGAAAATGCAAGTTTCAAGATATTTGTAATGTTTTATAATGATCTGCATTATGTTGTGATATGTTTTCAATGCTTACACCGAACCCAAATATAGCCATAGTCAATAGCCCTATTCAGACGATAATGGTTTCTCATGGGTTCGTAAGGTATTTTCATCATTTACAGTGGTTGGTCTGTGATTGTATTGCCGTCCGAATCCAGAATGTCAGTGTTTTTCTCCCACCACCCGCGTACATTTTTTTTGATAAACACCAAGGTCGTGTGATGGTTAAATTGCCATCCGAATCCACATCTCAAATTTACAAGAAGAGATCACTTAAAAAAATTCACTGTTTAAATTCTTTTTGATCTCTGCCGATCACCATACGTACGATAACTGTTGAGCTAAACTGTAATTTTAAAGATGTACCTATTACTGAAATGCTGGAAAGTATTTACAAGAAGTAGATTTAATTACCCGCTCCACCTCAGTGAACAAAAAGGAGAAAAAGAAAAAAACATGTAAACATTTGAAATGGGCTGTTATTGTGACTATATATGTAGAATATATGTTCCAATTTTAAAATATGTAGGCTATTATCCACAACATAAAAAATAGAAACCATGCATCTTTATTTTAACTTCAAGAGGCTGCATTAACTTCTTTAATTACATCCTTTTGAGAAAAAGCAAGAATATAAGAACAATTTTGAATATGGCATACGCGCGTCTAGCTTCCTATTTTTATAAATGAGAATTAAATAATTAAATGATAGATTATTTTATTGAATAAAATACAAATTTATTTGTGTTATTCCAAGCATATGACATTTTATTTACAGCAGACAGTCATGTGACTGACCACGTGAGCAGCGCGTTTGTGTGTTCATGGACTTATAAAACTCGCTCTTCCACCGTCTATAAATCGCTGCCCGAATGCATGAGTTTTATCATTGAGGTGCCATGCATGATGCAAATTTATTTTTACAGACGTACACAACACATGAGAAACAATTAACATCCGAATAGAGTTTGTACATTGTTTTCAATAAACATAAAACATTTGTGATAATATTGTAACAGTTTAAATGTTACCTGAGTTTTTTATAGTTTATTTTCTGACTATTGCCTGAAATTACCTGGGTCAAGTGGTAGTACCACTAATATCCGCTTGGGGGCACTAGTGAGTGTGGGCTGCTAGATATAAGCCTGGTAAGCAATGAAGAAGTCAGTTCGTTTGGTAGAGGGAAATCAAATGGTTGAACTCATGCTACCTTCTTGCTCCTCTAAAGTCCTTTGTTGAGAACTCTTTGAGTTTCTGCTCAACTAAAGGATTTTTTATTCACTTGTTCTGTTGTGAACATTGATTGAAGAAAGAGACAGAAAAGCCAAGTGCAATCTCCACTGGCAACGAGGCTACAGCACATGGCCAGCAACAGGGCACGAGGAACAAACGATTCACTGAACACCGTGGTGTATGATCTTTTCTCACATTGTGGATAGGTGGATTAAAACCATTGCATCGCACTCAAAATTGACCTTGTGGAGTTAATTCTCATTTCATCGTCATCATCATCATCATCATCATCATCATCATCATCATCATCGCTACGTATCAAAAGACAGGACATTCCAGAGTTAAGTTTTCTTCATTGCATGGATTCATTGTTGAAGAGACAGAGATCTTGAGAGTGCTTTGCAGTTTGTTTATTGTGTGTTTGACACATTTAGCACAGTGGTGGAAAATAAAAGAGGTTTAATGTTAATTTGTTTGTGAGGATATTTATTTATCAGTACATGTCAAAAATCTGTTGAACCCCTCAGAGTAACATCTTTAAAACAAAGGAGGTGTTACAGATTGGCGCGCCGAACAGGGACACTGAAATTAAACTTTATGGAGTCCCTTTTATTTAAAATATAAATTTTGACTGTACTGATTAATCTTCACAAACAAATAATATAAACCATCATTTGCAATGGCAGAGAGCGCAGCCGTCACAGATTTCTCAGATGAAGCTTTTGCTCAGCACAGAGACCCTGTAGTTAATCTCATTGATACCTTTAGTGAGTTATATTTGGACTCTGAGGAAGAGAGAGAGTCTAGAGATATAGCCACTGATCAGAGTCCCGATGACTTGCCATTACCTCCTCCTCTTGAGTTTCATGAAGACCGACTGCAATTCAACAATGAAGAAGTTGACCAGCGCATGTGTAGCATTGAGGAACATCTTGCTGATCTCGAACATCGTGTCAGTGGACTGGTTACCACTGAAACTATGGAAGCAAAGTTGCAAGCATGTGAAGACAAGATTAACTACTGTCTGCAAAGAGAGTTGGATCGTGTTAAGCAGTTGTTCCTTTCAAAAATCGACGATATGAGTCAAAGTATTGTGGATTGCTTAAAGCGACGAGACCGACAATTAGAGCAACAGTTTAAAACCTTCAAACCTCTTATTTCTACTCCCATGCACACCAGTACTTCAACTACTCATAGGATGTCTCAATCTCCATCCAAGATTGATCCAGCTACACAAAACAGCTCAAAGCAAGTAACATATTTTTCCTCATCTCCTAATCCCCCAGTTAAACTTGAACTGCCTACCTTCAGTAATCTTGATTCAGAAGACCCAATTGATTTTATTGATCGATTTGAAGAATATAATGAGCTGAGACCTCTGTATTCTGAAGAGCTGTTAGCCTCATTATCTGTGAGTCTGAAAGGTACTGCTAAGAGCTGGTGGAGAGCGGAGAAACAAAAAATAAGAGACTGGGCATCTTTCAAAGAAAAGTTTCTTTTTTCCTTTCTAAATGAAGATCATAAAGAAGTTGCTGCCCAAAAATTAGCAAACTATCGTCAAGGTGTTAATGAGAATATTAGAGATTTTGTTTTTAATTACAGAGCACTGTGCCTGAAGAATAATTCTCTAATGACTGAAACTGAGATAGTTCAAGCTACTTTAAGAAACTGCAACCCTCGATTGGCTTCGTTGTTAAGGGGAACAGTGAAGACAGTTGATGATCTGGTCCGACTCGGTACGCAGATAGAGAAGGATTGGGTTGAGAGTAAAAAGAGATGGAATCAAGGAAAAGAAGAGGAACAGAGGAAGAAATCTTCTGGGGGAAGAGGGCAACAAAATCACCTCATGCTCGTTGATCCAACTCTCTATTCTCAATATAATAATGTGCTGCAAACTCCAATAATTTTAAATCACTCTTACTTTAATGCTGTAATTGACACTGGAAGCACCTTCTCTTTGATGCAGCAGAAAGTTTGGAAGAGGTTGAGAAGAAATGATGAGCATCTGACCAAAAGTACTCAATCTTTTATGCTTGCTAATGGACAGAGTCAGTTAACTCAGGGAAAGGTTCTCTGGGAATGCGAAATATATGGAGTGAAACTTGCTGTAACCTTCTACGTGATGAATGATGAAGACTTGGCTGTTACTATCATCCTGGGACTGGATTTCCTAAGGGAAGCCAAAGTAACCATTGATTTTAATTCTTCACGTGTTTACTTGCCCGATTCCAACGCCAGTCACCCCATTTGTTTTAATGAACTTTATGAGAACGCTGCCATCCAGTTTTATGCTGCACAAGATAATGTCGAATTGATCTCAAAAAAGGAAGACTTGAAGCTCATTGATCAAGCAGTGGAAAATTCTCATGCATCCCTCAAGGTAAAGAATCAGTTGAAATCTCTCATGTGTGATTGGCCTTCAGTTTGTACCACAAATCTAGGACGTACAAGCCTGATCAAGCACGAGATTAAAACTATTGACGAACTTCCTATAAGAAAGAGACCGTACAGAGCTTCGAAAGTGAAGAATGATTTCATTGAAGAGCAAATTAAGGAGTTGCTTCAATTAAAAATCATCAAACCTTCTACGTCTTCGTGGGCTTCACCTGTGGTGGTAGTGGATAAGAAAGATGGAGGATCCCGGTTTTGCATTGATTACCGTGGACTGAATGCAAAGACACACCTCGACGCGTATCCGATGCCTCAAATCACGGATATTCTTGATTCTCTCCAAGGAGCCAAGGTGTTCAGCACACTGGATTTAAAGAGCGGATACTGGCAAGTTGAAATGGATTCTGCAAGTATGGAAAAGACCGCTTTCATTACTGCTTCAGGGTTATATGAATTCTTGTGTCTTCCCTTTGGCCTTAAAAACGCCGCAGCATCATTCCAACGGCTGATGGAGCAAGTTCTCAGAGAGCACAAGAACAAATATTGCATGGTCTATATCGACGACATCATTATATACTCCCCAGACATTCAGTCTCACATGCACCATCTCGAGCAGGTGTTCCAGAGTTTACACAACGCCGGTCTCACGCTCAACCTCACAAAATGTAAGTTCATCTGTTCTTCACTGGACTACCTAGGACATACTATCACTGCAGATGGAGTAAAGATGAATGTAGACAAAGTGGATGCGATCAGGACATTTCCCACTCCTAAGAACTTAAAAGAGGTTCAGCGATTTCTGGGTCTAGCAGCTTGGTACCATCGTTTTATCCCTGATTTTTCTAGTAAAACAGCACCATTGCACGCACTGAAGAAAAAAGAGGCGAAGTGGAAGTGGACTAATGAGTGCCAATGTTCGTTTGAGCTTATTAAAGATGAACTCACTAAGGCTCCTGTTTTAACCACACCTAATTTCGAGGCTTCTTTTAAAGTACAGACTGACGCAAGTGATGTGGGCTTGGGAGCTGTGTTAACACAGGAGGTGGATGGCCAAGAGAGAGTAATTGCATACGCATCCCGTTTGCTCAGAGGTGCAGAGAAGTCCTATTCGACATCAGAAAAGGAATGTCTAGCGGTAGTGTGGGCTGTAGAGAAGTGGCACCATTACCTAGAGGGTAGAGCTTTTGAGGTGATCACTGATCATGCATCCTTAGTCTGGCTTTTCCAACATCCAAAACCCTCATCCAGACTGGAAAGATGGACGATCAGACTACAAGGGTATCACTTTACTGTACGGTATCGGAGAGGACAATGTAATGTAGTGCCTGACGTATTGTCCCGAAGGTATGCAGCTGAGTCACCAGCTGTGTTGTTGCACACATCTGTCACATGTGATCTGCCAGTGGATTTGGCACAAATTGCAGCAGAACAGAAACTAGACCCAGAGTGCCAAGAGTTGATGGTTAAAGCCGAAAACCAGAAATCCACTGACTTGAAGAGAACACACTATGTTTTCAAGAACGCAGTTTTATTTAGGAGTGTACCAGACTCCAAAGAAGGTCAGAGAATCCAAGTTGTCATTCCTGCAAAGTTGAAGGAAGCAATTTTAACTTATGCACATGACAATCCTCTGAGTGGGCACTTGGGTAAATTTAAGACATTGATGAGACTTTTAGAGTTCGCTTATTGGCCCTCAATTCGTACAGATGTATGGCAACACTGCAAGAATTGTCAGAAATGTCAGCAACACAAGCCAACTAACTTAAAACCTGCTGGGGGCTTACAAAGTGTACCACTAGTTGAACCTGGTTATATGCTGGGTATGGACATCATGGGACCATTTCCACGAAGCACTCGCCAGAATAATTATCTTCTGGTTATAGTAGACTATTTCACTAAGTGGGTAGAGGTTTTCCCAATGAGAGCTGCTAAAGCTACAACCATTGTGCGAATTCTTATAGAGGAGATTTTCACAAGATGGGGAACACCAGCCTTCATCGTGTCTGATAGAGGTGCACAATTCACCTCAAACCTCTTAGCCCAGTTATGTAAGCAATGGCAAGTAACACAAAAACTCACCACCGCATACCATCCTCAGTCAAACCTCACTGAACGGGTCAATCGTAATTTGAAAACTATGATTGCCACGTACGTCGACCAAAACCACCGTACCTGGGATCAGTGGTTATGTGAGTTCAGATTTGCACTAAATACCGCATGGCATGAGAGTACGGGGTATTCACCTGCTGAGATAGCCCTAGGACGACAACTGAAAGGTCCTCTGCAGAGAGCCTTACAAAATCCACCAGATCCGGACCAACCAGCTTACAGTCTCCTGGAACGCCAAAAGGTTCTGTACGAGTCAGTAAGAGAGAATGTAGAGAAGGCGCAAACTAAACAAAAAAAGTACTACGACTTCAAGAGAAGAGCTCAAAACTTCAATGAGGGGGATTTAGTTTGGGTGCGAACACACCCTCTTTCTAGTGCAGATGATGCTTTCATGGCTAAGATCTCACCTAAATGGAAAGGCCCAGCTAAGATTGTGAAAAAGCTAGGACCTGTAAACTACAAGGTAGCCATGTTGTCTGATCCTGTTCAGGTAGACACTTATCATACCCAGAATTTAAAAATTTACCATGAGTCAAATTTTTAGACCACGGGGAGGGGTATGTAACAGTTTAAATGTTACCTGAGTTTTTTATAGTTTATTTTCTGACTATTGCCTGAAATTACCTGGGTCAAGTGGTAGTACCACTAATATCCGCTTGGGGGCACTAGTGAGTGTGGGCTGCTAGATATAAGCCTGGTAAGCAATGAAGAAGTCAGTTCGTTTGGTAGAGGGAAATCAAATGGTTGAACTCATGCTACCTTCTTGCTCCTCTAAAGTCCTTTGTTGAGAACTCTTTGAGTTTCTGCTCAACTAAAGGATTTTTTATTCACTTGTTCTGTTGTGAACATTGATTGAAGAAAGAGACAGAAAAGCCAAGTGCAATCTCCACTGGCAACGAGGCTACAGCACATGGCCAGCAACAGGGCACGAGGAACAAACGATTCACTGAACACCGTGGTGTATGATCTTTTCTCACATTGTGGATAGGTGGATTAAAACCATTGCATCGCACTCAAAATTGACCTTGTGGAGTTAATTCTCATTTCATCGTCATCATCATCATCATCATCATCATCATCGCTACGTATCAAAAGACAGGACATTCCAGAGTTAAGTTTTCTTCATTGCATGGATTCATTGTTGAAGAGACAGAGATCTTGAGAGTGCTTTGCAGTTTGTTTATTGTGTGTTTGACACATTTAGCACAGTGGTGGAAAATAAAAGAGGTTTAATGTTAATTTGTTTGTGAGGATATTTATTTATCAGTACATGTCAAAAATCTGTTGAACCCCTCAGAGTAACATCTTTAAAACAAAGGAGGTGTTACAATATGTTGCCCAAATATTTTATGTAATGTTGAATTGCTTTGCTTGTTAAGATAATGTAAACCCATGAGGCAAGAAAAACTTAAAAGCATATTCATATATCTTAAAGGTGCATTGTGTAAGGAGGATCTGTTGACAGAAATGCAATATCATATACATAACTATATTTTTAGAGGTGTATAAACACCTTACATAATGAACTGTTATGTTTTTATTACCATAGACTTAGCCGTTTCTATTTACATACATTGCGGGTCCCCTTACATTGAAATATCCATTTTGTGCCACCATATTTCTACCATAGACTGTAAAAAAGATGGACGACGCCCCTTCGCTCACTTCCGTTGGTGAGAAGGGAAGCCGCCAGTGTCCCGATATGGCGCTGACATCTTGGGACTTGAGTCTGCGCAGTAGTGATCTCGGGACCAAACCTGCGCAGTAGTGAGCAGGAAGTAAAGCCGCGAAATCAACGCCCCGCCCTCACTCTCACGAATGCACTCTCCCTGCACTTTTTTTTAAAGCGGCCTATGTCTGCTCCGTTCCTCCATTCTGCTCCTAAAAACAAACTAAAACAAACTTATTTTAAAAACAAACACTTGAAATTACATCAGCGTGATAAAAACTACAGTAAATGACAGAAACTATCTTTGGAAAAAAGATATGTGAAGTGTAACTTAATTGTTTAGTTGGTCTCACGTCCCGTTGAATAACATGGGGAGGCGGGGTTTATGACCTCTACTAGGACCGGTCACCAGGTGCGATCGAGACGCTTTGGCTTCACTTTTCAGTGCTTGTACGGCACACTTGGTTTCTACAGGAGCCCTAAACAGACAAATGCGTTTTGTCACTGTTGTTCTTCGTGCAAAGCTAGCTAAAGTCAGCTAATAAACACTGACACAATGATGAACAAGTAACAATAATGTTCGCAATAACATAACATTTTACTGAATATTTAAGTAAACAATCTCTTAATTTATCTTTGTCTCAGACAACCATAACTTCTGTTGGTTGCAATTTGCAACCTCACCACTAGATGCCGCTAAACATTACACAGTGCACCTTTAAAGGGATACTCCACCGGTTTTTCATATTAAACTGTTATTCCCTTAACTAAGACGAGTTGATACATACCTCTCTCGTCTCAGTGCGTGCACTATATCGCTCTGTATTGCCGCAAAACTGAGTAGTGAGCAAAACTTGAGTAGTGTAACTCGACCTAGGCTGGTGACACAAAATAAAACGTTGCGCTTTTCTAAGCGTTTAAAATTGATGACTATATTGTATGGCGGAATACCATAACAAGTGCTTTTGAGCACTTCGACTTGGCGTAATAATATCTTCACTCGTGAAAAGTCGTCTTGCCGGCTCCCGCTTCCTATCCCCCTCCCTCTCATTTCCGTAAAAAACGAATATTCTTTAGTTTTAAGCAAAACAGTAATACGACAAATAGAATATTAGATCTCTGTCGTTTGACACAAATTACTGTAAATTTAACAATGTATCTTACAAGGTAACACGATGTAACCTTGCTCTCACTTGAAATGTGTTGCTACATTAAGTCCTTGAATTGGAGGGAATTGGACCTGGAAAGTCCTTGAAAGGTCCTTGAATTTGAAGTTAACCAAGGTGTGGGAACCCTGAATTTGTAATCGCGATAGTGTAGATTGAGGAAGACCACAATAAAGAGAGTTGCAATAGTCTAATCGTGATGTTACAAATGCATGAATTGCAACTTCTAAATCTTTACTTGAGAGAACATTCTTCAACTTTGCAAGTGATCTTAAATGGAAAAAGCTTCCTCTAATAACAGCACTAATTTGTTTGTCGAAAAATAGTGAAGAGTCAAAGATCACTCCAAGGTTTTTGACTTGTTTGCATACTTTTGTTGAGAGAGGACCTAACTGGGCTTTCAGAGCAGTAGTGGAATCTGCCGGACAACCCAGAAGTAAAACCTCTGTTTTATCCTCATTTAACTGCAGAAAATTATTTGTCATCCACCTCTTAATATCATCTACACATTCCAATAACACATCAAATGAAGCAGTGTTGTCAAGCCTTACTGGAAGGTAAAGCTGAGAATCATCTGCATAGCAGTGATATGAAATGTTATACTTCTGAAAAATGAGGGCCAAGGGGAGCATATAAAGGGAAAACAATAAAGGTCCCAAAATAGATCCCTGGGGCACACCAAATAAAACAGGCGCAGATGATGAGGAATAATTTCCTAAATTGACAGAAAAAGTCCTCTTTTCGAGGTAGGAAGCAAACCATTGTAATACAGTGCCCCTGACACCCACCATATGTTCTAGCCGTTCAAGAAGAATGTTGTGGTCGATGGTATCAAATGCAGCACTCAGGTCTAACAAAACCAGCACAACACAAGAGCCTGAATCTAAAGCAAGCAAGATATCATTCGTTACCCTCAACAAAGCTGACTCAGTGCTATGTAATGACCTAAAGCCAGATTGGAACATGTCCAAAATATTAAAAGAATTCAAATAAAACTGGAGCTGTGAAAAAACGACTTTCTCTAAAAGCTTAGAGATAAAAGGCAGTTTAGAGATCGGTCGATAATTACTGCACATTTCTGGATCAAGTTGAGGTTTTTTTCAACATTGGATGCACAATTGCATGTTTGAAACTAGCTGGAACGACACCTTTGGCTAAAGAGCTGTTTATGATAGCAGTTACCATCTGACTAATGGTAGAAAAAACATCCTTAAAAAGACGAGCCGGGATAATATCCAATTTAGAACCAGAACACTTCATAGTAGAGACTATATCAGCTAGCTGAGTTGGAGAGACAGTCATCCTCACTTTCAGACACATCACTACCTATATTCACTTTCTCTGTAGAAAAAGTGCGTAGAAAAACATTTGTTTCCATGCACCATATAGAGCTCCTTGTAACTGAACTAAATAGTGTCAATATATAATATGTATAAGAGCAAACATTTTAATGCCATGTGTTCTTACCGTAAGGCTCAAGGTTAATTTCATCAAGGTTTTTCCCCTTGAATTCTGGTACTCTTCCCTGTTCATTCAAGGGCCATCAGCACCTTTCTGATCTTTGCTAGTTGTAACGTCCCTTCTGGCAACTGGTAAAACTTTCTATGGACTCTTATATCATGTCCCAGAAAATCTGCTAACTGGTCCATCTCAGTATCTCTCAGATTAAGCACTTTAGAGAATGTTGCAATATGTTTCCGCAGCGTTGTAGATGACAAATTCTTTGGATGTTTGGCTCCACACTGGTGGGCCACCTTCCTGATGCAATCTGTGCAACGGTAGAATGAGGTCTCAGTCATGGTCTTTGCGGGGGAAAAAAATAATTCATCCAGTACACCACATGTTTGATGATTCTTTACAAGTAGCTCCATGGAGTCCAGCATATGGGGTCAGGAGTATTGCCACCTTTCTGTCTCGCTTGCCTCTAATTTTGATGTGTTGGAAATGCTGACAGAGCTTCTGCTCAACTTCAGATAAAGCATCACTGACATTGGAATGTAAAACAGATTTGTTTCAGAGAACATATGAATTCAACCTCATTTTCGAAACTTCTCCTGCGATTAAACAGAATAACTTCACACTTATGAGTTATTTGAGCAAGTTTTGACCAGTTCTTCTAACTTTTCTCTAGTTTGAGCTTTTCTTGGTACAGTTTAGTTGGATTGCTGAGATGAATGTGCCATTTTTTAACATCCTCAGTAAAAGGGAGAAGTTCTGGAGAGTTCAATTTTCGCTTCATTAAGCGTCTACAAGGTTGAGGATGACATATTCATTCCATTTTGTGGCATACATTTGCTTGAACATTTTTACATTTTGGACATAATTTCCCTCTCCTGCGATCATTGCTTCACATTCTGCAATATCGGACATTTTTTAAGGTTGTGGTCCAGTTTTAAAGGAGTAGTTCACTTTTAAAATGAAAATTCTGCCATCATATACTCACCCTCATGTTGTTTCAAACCTGTATGAATTTCTTTCTTCTGCTGAACAGAAAGGAAGATATTTAGAAGAATGTCAGTAACCAGGCAGTTTCTGGTTCCCATTGACTTGCATAGTATATTTTTTTCCTACTATGGAAGTCAATGGGAACCAGAAACTGCCTGGTTACTGACATTCTTCTAAATATCTTCCTTTCTGTTCAGCAGAAGAAAGAAATTCATACAGGTTTGAAACAACATGAGGGTGAGTATATGATGACAGAATTTTCATTTTTAAAAGTGAACTACTCCTGTAATGTCATAGATGGAATTGTGAAGACTTCATCTTCATCTCGGAATTCCGGGGTATCTTTAACTGCCTTGATAACATGATAGAAGTTTGAGGGAATGAAAAAGTATTTAATACTCTGTAGATTTCCCACTTTCCTAGCACACACCAACAGCCTTCCAGCCTCACGCATTTTAGTTCTGATGTATTTGTGCTTGGTTTTGTTGCACAAGTGTTCTCCAAATTTGATGATACATGTATAACTTTTAACCACCTGTGTTAGTTCATCTTGCTTCATGTCACTGATCAGTTTCCGTATTTTTTTTTGTTACTCCTTCAGGAACAGGCTGTGTGTAAGCACAGAGTGCTTGAACTCTGGATCTACCTTGTTTTGTGACCTAGCACTTCTTGGCAGTTCAAACACTGCATGTAGTCCTTAACATTCACATGTTTAGCAGTGGATTGCTGACGTGGCACCAACCCTCCCTTGCCAGCTTTTAGAACAGTTGTGTTGTGTACACGGTTCCCTTTATTCCTCAAAAGATCCAGATTAACACTTTGGAAAAGAAAGGGCCTTTGCTACTTCTACCTCATTTTTATGTACTTGGGCCAAGTGTCTTGCCATTTTGCAGAATGGTTTGGAGCAGTAAAAGCAATTGTCACAAGGTGACGAAATAGAGGCGGAACTAAACAGTCCGTGGAGGGATGTTTCTACCCGAAGCGGTTTAAACCAAACACCCAGCCAGCCTTGGATACGTCGCTGCCATGGCAACAGCAGCCGCTGATGGCAGATTGACAGCGGGTGTGGCGCATTAAGCAACTGTGGAGTGATTGGGACACAAAGCTTTTAGGAACAGTTAAAAGCAAAGCTTCGAGAGAACAGGTGAGGAAGAGCAGCACTGGCAGCAGCATATTGGGAAGAGTCCACTGCACTTGGAGCACTCACTTGCTGTTCAGGCGAGGCCCTCTTCACAGCTGTAAACTGTCTGCACCTGAGAGATCGAGAAGAGTAAATTCTACTGGGAACCCGAGAAGGGTAAACCGTGCTTAGAGTACTTGCCTGCTGTCCAACCTACGTCCCTTCCACAGCCGTAAGCTTCTGTACCTGCTATACCGGGAAGAACTCACAGTACTTGGAGTACCTACATTGCTGTCCAGTCAACGCCCCTTCACGGCCGTAAGCTTTCTGCACCCGAGTCCTTGGAGCACTCACTTGCTGTCCAGTCGACGTCCCCTGCAGCCACTGGATCCTGAGGAGAAAGGATTTTTTTAATTAGGACTTAAAAATTCTTTTAAGTTATTAAAGTCTGTTCAATTTTTACTCTCCCTTGTCTGCTTGGTTTCTGGTCTGCTCCTCAGTGGTACACTCTAAAGGGAGGGGGTACACCTGGTTGACCCTCCCAACCTGTGACAGAAATCTGCCGTAGTCGGCAGGGTACCATCTGAGTGGAGCCACCAGTAGCCGGTATGGCAGATTAAGTGACAGTGGATTTTAAAGCCCGCTGCATTCTGTTTCATCATTGATGCTGTTTTGGAGAACGGAGGAAATCCAGTTATCTGCTGTTCTGAGTGTTCCCATCTGAAGCCTGCTGCATTCGGTCTCATCATCGCTGGTGTGGAGGACGGCGGAAGACCAGGTATCTGTTGTTCTGAGTGTTGTACATTCCAAGCCTGCTGTGTTCTGTTTCATCATTGATGCTGTTCTGGAGAACGGAGGAAATCCAGTTATCTGCTGTTCTGAGTGTTCCCCATCTGAAGCCTGCTCTGTTCTGATTCATGATTGATGTTGTTCTGGAGAACGGAGGAAATCCAGTTATTTGCTGTTCTGAGTGTTCCCTATCTGAAGCCCGCTGCATTCTGTTTCATCATCACTGTTGTGGAGAGCGGAGGAAACCCAGGTATCTGTTGTTCTGAGTGTCGTACATCCAAGGCCTGCTGTGTTCTAATTCATTATTGATGCTGTTCTGGAGAATGGAGGGAATCCAGTTATCTGCTGTTCTGAGTGTTCCCCATCTGAAGCCTGCTGTGTTCTGAGGCATCATTGATGCTGTTCTGGAGAACGGAGGAAATGCAGTTATCTGCTGTCCTAAGTGAACCGAGAACGGATTGGCGGGGGAGTATGTCACAAGGTGACGAAATAGAGGCGGAACTAAACAGTCCACGGAGGGATGTTTCTACTCGGAGCGGTTTAAACCAAACACCAAGCCAGCCTTGGATACGTCGCTGCCATGGCAACAGCAGCCGCTGATGGCAGATTGACAGCGGGTGTGGCGCATTAAGCAACTGTGGAGTGATTGGGACACACAGCTTTTAGGAACAGTTAAAAGCAAAGCTTCGAGAGAACAGAGGAGCGCAGAGCAGCACGGGCAGCAGCATGGTGTGAGCAGGCGGGAACCGCGAGCGCAGCAGCGCGCTCCCCGCGACGAGGTGGGCTGAGAGTTTTCTGTGGGACAAATCGGCTGGTGATATCGACCCGCGGAAGGGAATCTACTACGAAGAACTGGGTGGTGTGGTACAGAGAGGCAGAAGAGAAGTCATCTGGAAAGTATTAAGTCCCCTTACCTGGGTGAAGATAAGTAAAAACCTTCTACTGGCCATATTGTATGTGATTAATCACCAAAACATCAGATGTGAAGAGAAGTGATACAGGAAAAGGAGCCTAGACACCGGAATGAGAAGACCGCTGTTGTGATGCATGATTGATGTCGCTAAATTTCTTCCGTCTTATCGCCCCCACTGTTCAGAGCGAGGAGGTGGGCCGTGGCCCTAAATTTCACGGAGTGGATGAGAGTGACGTGTGTAAATGCTGTGTCCCACCGAGTGTGGTTGAGGTGAAGTGCTGCACGCATAATGTAAAGAATCCTGTCACGACATCACCAAGATGGCGCCGCGGATGGCTGCCTCGGTGCGGAGCTCTCCAGTTATTGTGTTGTTTTTGTTTGTTTGTCCTGTGTTTAGTCATTATTTTCCTATCAGCTTCACCAAAGACGAACTACTGGACATTAGGAAACACACACCAGATAACTTTTCTACAGTTTTTGATAATTCAGACGTTTTGCTGGACATTCTCGTCGGAGGGGCAGCGCTGTTGTTCAAACGCGCGCTCAAACGCAAACGAGGAAAGCGAGCGGGCGCGCTGGTGAAACTCCGCGAGCGCGGCCTGCGCACTGCACTCCCTAGTATTCATCTTGCGAATCTCCGATCCCTTCCTAACAAAATGGACGAACTTCTCCTCCTCACCCGGATTAACAAGGATTTTTTAAACTCTGCTGCTCTGTGCTTCACTGAAACCTGGCTAAGTGAAGCCATACCGGACAACGCAATACATCTGCCGGGCTTCCAGCTGTTCCGAGCGGATCGCATCGCGGAGCTAACGGGGAAGACGAGAGGTGGTGGATTGTGTTTCTACATTAACGAAAGTTGGTGTTCAGATGTAACAACACTGAAGAAGATGTGCTCTCCTAATTTAGAGGCGATCTTCATAAACTGTAAACCTTTCTACTCGCCACGGGAGTTTTCCTCTTTCATTCTCGTGAATGTTTACATCCCTCCAGACGCGTGCGTGAGCGCGGCACTACAACAGCTGGCTGAACAAATAGCCGAAACGGAACAAAGGTACCCAGACTCTCTTTTAATAATTCTAGGGGATTTTAACAAAGCAAATCTTTCCCGTGAACTTCCAAAATACAGACAGCACGTTACATGTCCCACAAGAGACAGTAATATACTGGACCACTGTTACACCACAATAAAGAATGCGTATCACTCCGTTCCACGAGCAGCTTTGGGGCTCTCTGATCACTGTTTGGTTCATCTTATACCGACCTACAGGCAGAAACTGAAATCAGCTAAACCTGTAATAAGGACTGTAAAAAGATGGACTAATGAAGCAGAGCAGGATCTACAGGCCTGCTTCGATTGCACTGATTGGACTGTTTTTGAAGCTGCTACCAACGATCTGGATGAGCTCACAGATACTGTTACATCATATATCAGTTTCTGTGAGGATACATGCATTCCTACCAGGACATTCTTATCATTCACCAATGATAAACCATGGTTTACTGGGAAACTCAAACAGCTTCGTCATGCCAAAGAGGATGCTCACAAAAGTGGGGATAAAATCTTGTATAACCATGCCAAGAACAGACTGACAAAGGAGATCAGAGTTGCTAAAAGAGCCTACTCTGAAAAGCTGAAAAACCAGTTTTCATCCAACGACCCATCATCAGTCTGGAATGGCCTGAAGAACATCACCAATTACAAGTCACCATCCTCCCGATCTGTGGACAATCCACACCTGGCTGATGATTTAAACTCATTCTACTGCAGGTTTGAAAAGCCCTCATTCACACCTCTCACCGGCTCTGACCTGCAGTTCACACATCCACCATCACCTCCTACACCCCCTCCTCTCCCCCCTCCTGCCATCCAACCTGAGCTTAAGGTCTGTGTGGAGGACGTGAGCCGAGTCTTCAAAAAACAGAAGACTAGGAAAGCCTCAGGCCCAGACGGCATCTCGTCTGCTTGTCTAAAAGCCTGCGCTGACCAACTGGCCCCGGTCTTCACGCAGATCTTCAACAGATCATTGGAGCAATGTGAAGTTCCCTGCTGCTTCAAACGCTCCACTATCATTCCGGTCCCCAAAAAAACCAAAATCACTGGACTTAATGACTACAGACCTGTCGCTCTCACGTCCGTGGTCATGAAGTCGTTTGAAAGACTGGTGTTGGCCCACCTGAAGGACATCACTGGACCCCTGCTGGATCCTTTTCAGTTTGCTTACAGAGCAAACAGGTCTGTGGATGATGCAGTCAACATGGGACTGCATTATATCCTGCAACATCTCGACAGACCTGGGACTTATGCAAGGATCCTCTTTGTGGACTTCAGTTCGGCCTTCAATACCATCATGCCTGATCTACTCACAGACAAACTGACCCAGCTCTCCATTCCATCCTCGATCTGTCAGTGGATCTCCAGCTTCCTGACGGACCGGCAGCAGCTCGTGAGACTGGGGAAACACACATCCAGGACTCTCACCACCAGCACTGGCGCCCCCCAAGGGTGCGTTCTCTCCCCACTGCTCTTCTCCCTGTACACTAACGACTGCACTTCTAAAGACCCCACTGTCAAGCTCCTGAAATTTGCAGACGACACCACTGTCATCGGTCTCATCCGAAACGGTGACGAGTCTGCTTACAGACTGGAGGTTGAACAGCTGGCTGTCTGGTGCAGTTATAACAACCTTGAGCTGAACACGCTCAAAACAGTGGAGATGACCGTGGACTTCAGGAGGAACAGCCCAGCACTCCCCCCACTCACCATCATGAACAGCACTGTGGAAGCAGTGGAGTCATTCAGGTTCCTGGGCACTATCATCTCTCAGGACCTGAAGTGGGACAATCACATTGACTCCATTGTGAAAAAGGCCCATCAGAGACTGTATTTCCTTCGCCAGCTGAGGAAGTTCAACCTGCCACAGGAGCTGCTGATTCAGTTCTACTCAGCCGTCATCGAGTCTGTCCTATGCACTTCCATCACTGTCTGGTTTGGTTCAGCTACCAAATCAGACATCATGAGACTACAGCGGACAGTCCGGACTGCAGAGAGGATCATTGGTGCCCCCCTGCCAACCCTCCAGGACCTGTACTCTTCCAGAGTGAGGAAGAGAGCAGGTAAAATCATCACAGACTCCACTCACCCTGGACACCACCTGTTTGAACTGTTACCGTCAAGACGGAGACTCAGATCACTGGCCACAAGAACATCTCGGCACAGGAACAGTTTCTTCCCACAGGCCATTTCCCTCCTGAACAGTTAACATATCTCCCAAGGCATATGCCTTTAAGTGCAATACCCCCACTGTTTAGTGCAATATCTCCTAAACTCAGGTTATTTATATTTATTCATACTATTCAAAATACTGTATATATGTTCATAATCCGAAAATGTTTATTCTGACTAAACCCAACCGTGGCCTTATATTTTATATTTTATAGTATTTTCATATATATATATATATATATATTTTTTTTTTTTTATAATTTTATTTTTAGATTTTGTATTACTGTTTCTTGTTGTATTTGTATCTGTATATGTGCACTGGAAGCTTCAGTACCAAAGAAAATTCCTTGTGTGTGCAAGCACACTTGGCAATAAAGCTCTTTCTGATTCTGATTCTGATTCTGACGTGTTCATCGTCCGTGTCTTGTGTTACAGTCTGGAGTTTCTGAGGAAGAGATTAAGCATGTGAAGCCTGAGCCCTCTGCATCTACTGCACAGGGAAGAACCGACCGTACTCGAAATACTCACTTGTCGACGCCTTTCCACAGCCGTAAGCTTCTGTACCTGCTATACCGGGAAGAACTCACCGTACTTGGAGTTAGGGGTGTCACGATTCTCCAAATCCTCGATTCGATTACATTTTCGATTCTAAGGTCACGGTTCGATTCGATTCTCGATTTTTACATTTTTTTTTTTTTATAAGCACAGTTTGCGATGCCATTTTTAGACTAGACTTTTATGTAATATAATATATGACCTTTGTTCGCAATGTACCACACTACATTGTCAAATTTAAAACATTTATTAACAAAATAATGTTACAATAACTTATATCTTCAGTCAATTAGAAACTTAAGCAAAATAACCTGCCATGTAGTTTCTCTTTTGTAACTGCAGTCTTATTCACAGAAGATGACATTCAAGTTCACAACAAAACAAACAAGGTTTAACAGATACATCTATGTTTTCCTTGCTTTACCTCGGTCTTAAAGTACAAACATGACTGTGAAAAATATTAGTATTTAATGTAGAATTTAATTAAATGCATTTATGATGAAATTACAACATTTTCGTGTCATGTTCATTTTGACCACGAACTGTGCGCTGTCACTTTAACTCGGCGCGTGCAGCAAAAATAGACTAGGTGCGGAAATGAACGACACTTGTCTCATTCGTGGAGGTGGAGAATCAAGTTATTTGTGACATGCTAGATTTATTGTATAAAGATTTATACTGTTCTGAGTCTGCTGTTTTTGTCAATTTAAAGTTTTAATTTATAAAGTGGAAGAATGGTACACGCACTGACGCACATACAGTAGCAGAGCTTGCAAACTGTGGCTTTTTTGAAGCGCGAACTTTGAACGCGAATGTGAACGTTGTCAACATAACTCACTGGAAATCAGAAATACTCCCACTGTCCCACACCGGCGACTTTAGTGAAAGAGGAGGTCAGAAGTCCTGTCGATGGGTCTCCTGCATCTGCAGCCATGCTATCTTTTGACTGGCTGTAACTGAGATAGAGGAATCGCAGCACTTCAACGCTGTTTTTTTCCGCTTTGCAAACCGACTGGACGTGACATGGGGGCGTGGCAGTATCGACGATTCCCTTTTTGAATTCGATTATCGAGATTGTGACTTAATTTAGATCGATTTCGATTTAAAATCGAAATCGTGACACCCCTACTTGGAGTTAGACCCCGAAGCCGCCGCCAGGCGCCGCCATTTGGAATTTCAGCTGCCGCCAGCCAATAATTTCGTAAGCCAAATTGAGCCGCCATCTGATAAAGTTTGGCTGAGCCGGCTAGAATTATTTGTATCAAATAATAATTATATCACATAGAGACATACACACACGAAATGTAACAATACACGAGATCTATTTTCCCTCTGGATTCATAACAGTAACTAACAGCACAGTCTTGTGCTCGTTGCTACGAGGGGTGACACACCGTGTGCTGACTCGCGATCTTCGCAGTAGACGCGCAAGAGAGAAATGCACATTTTATACGGATTACATAAGAAGAGAGTAGTAGGCTAGTCTGTTTTCTTTCGTTTTGAATTGTTCTGTTTAAAAGTAGACATGTCTGTGAGGCAAGTAGCCCATAGGCTTCCTTTATACGCCGACTTTCGGTTCATATGAGACGAGCTCCAGTTCACGCGCTGGCGTTTCGTAATAATCTACCGTCTGCTATATTTAATTATTATGTATTAAATCCAGGCAATTGGTTGATGAAAAATAGATTGAAATTAAGATACAATTAATACAAAACGAAATTAATTTTAAAGAAAGGTTTTGTGCTTTCTGTTTAATGTTTTTGTGAAAGTTTTAAAGCATCTTTTAGTGCCGCTTTCAGAGCGCTCACGTCCGTAACGGAGAACTGTCATCGTGTACCATTGTTTTTTCCTCATTTAAATGCGAACAACACTAAAAATAAAATAAAATAAAATAAAATTAATATTTTGTTCTGTGGAGACTGAAAGCCAACCCTTCTTCATCCGATGCGTAGCCTAGTATTACTTTGGTTTGCGCAGTGTAATTCACATAATTAGCCTACTAAACAATATTTTAGGCCTATAAAATTCAGCCCATATACATGTGCATTTTCTAAGCTTAGAAAATGGACAACATTCATTTAATTCTAATCATAATGTAACATTATTGCGAAATTGATTTCTTATAGGCTATTTGCATTTACATTTACATTTACATTTACATTTAGTCATTTAGCAGACGCTTTTATCCAAAGCGACTTACAACTGAGGACAAAACCAAGTGAGTCATCGTGAAAAGGCAAAAACAACGCAAGAAGTGCTCAAAGTACAAAGTTCACACATAGCTCGGAGTAGTATAAGCCAAGCAAGGGAGGATTTAAGGGAAGGGGAAGTTTTTTTTTTTTATTTTTTATTTTTTTATGTTAAGTGCTCCCTGAATAGATGAGTTTTCAGTTGTCTTTTGAATGCTGTCACGGATTCTGCATTCCGAATGAGGCTGGGCAGATCATTCCACCAGCATGGAACTGTGAATGAGAAAGTTCTGGAGAGTGATTTTGTGGCTCGCTGTGATGGTACCACGAGCCGCCGCTCATTGACCGATCGTAGGCTTCTGGTAGGGATGTAGACTTGTAATAGCGAGTGAAAGTAGGAGGGAGCTGAACCTGTGGTCAATCTGTAAGCAAGCGTCAACACCTTGAACTTAATGCGAGCAGCGAGTGGTAGCCAGTGCAGAGAGATGAACAGAGGAGTGACGTGGGCCCTTTTGGGCTCGTTGAAGACAAGACGAGCTGCAGCATTCTGGATCATTTGTAGAGGTTTAGTTGCACATGATGGAAGTCCAGCAATAAGAGCATTGCAGTAATCAAGCCTAGAAATGACCAGGGCCTGGACAAGAAGTTGTGTTGCATGCTCAGTTAGAAAAGGCCTGATTTTCCTGATGTTGTGCATAGCAAACCTGCATGATCGAGCTGTCTTTGTAATGTGGTCGGTGAAGGTCAGCTGATCATCAAAGATTACTCCAAGATTTCTGACTGACCTTGATGGGGTGATTGAGGAAGAGTCTAGCTGGATAGTGAAGTCGTGTTGTAGAGACGGATTGGCAGGGAGGACGAGAAGCTCAGTCTTTGCCAGGTTGAGCTGCAGGTGATGTTCCTTCATCCATGCCGAGATGTCCGCCAGACAGCTTGAGATCCGTGCCGTTACTGTGGGATCATCTAGTTGAAATGAGAGGTAGAGCTGGGTGTCATCAGCATAGCAATGGTAAGAGAAACCATGTGCCTGTATGATGGGTCCCAATGATGTGGTGTAGATAGAGAAGAGGAGCGGTCCAAGAACTGAACCCTGAGGAACCCCTGTGGTCAGTTGATGTGCTTTGGATACCTCGCCTCTCCATGTGACCCTGAAGGACCTACCTGTGAGATAGGACTCAAACCAGTGGAGGGCAGTTCCAGTGATGCCCAGTGATGAGAGGGCGGACAAGAGGATTTGATGATTCACAGTGTCGAAGGCAGCAGACAGGTCCAGGAGAATGAGAACTGATGATTTGGAGGCAGCTTTTGCGATCCGCAGGGCTTCTGTGACCGACAGTAATGCAGTCTCGGTAGAATGTCCTTTCTTGAAGCCAGATTGGTTGACATCCAGCTGGCTGTTCAGAGACAGGAAGGATGATACTTGGTTAAAAGCAACTCGTTCAAGTATTTTCGCAATGAATGGTAGGAGAGAGACAGGTCTGTAATTCTCTAGAAGTGATGTGTTTGATGTTGGTTTTTTAAGCAGTGGAGTTACCCGAGCCTGCTTAAATGCTGTAGGGAAAATGCCAGTGTGGAGGGATGAGTTTATAATGTGTGTAAGAGCTGGTAGAAGTGTGGGAGAGATGGCTTGTAGAAGGTGTGAGGGGATGGGATCAAGAGGGCAGGTGGTAGGATGACTGGAGAGGAGAAGTTTGGATACTTCTTCCTCGGTTAGTGGAGAGAAGGAGGAGAGAAGGTTATTGGCTGTGGGAGAGGTTAGTCTGGGTTCCTGTGTGTGTGAATCTGAAAACTGACTGCTGATAGTTGTAGTTTTGTCAGTGAAGAAGTTAGAAAAATCATCAGGAGTTAGTGAGGAGGTGGGTGGTGGTGGAGGTGGACAGAGGAGAGAGTTGAATGTCTTGAACAGGCACTGTTGATCTTGTTGTGGAAATATGAAGATTTTGCGGTGTGAACTTCAACAGAAAAGGCAGAGAGCAGAGATTGATACCTACTGAGGTCAGATGTGTCTTTTGATTTGCGCCATTTCCTCTCCGCTGCCCTGAGCTTGGTCCGGTGTTCACGAAGAACCTCAGATAACCAGGGGTTAGAGGGAGTGGCGCGTGCTGGCCTAGAGGAGAGAGGGCAGATATTGTCTAAAGAAGAGGTTAGGATGGAGCATAAAGTATCTGTCGCAGTGTTCACATCCAGTGATGAGAAATGCGAGGGTGAGGGAAGAGAGGATGACACAGCAGAGGAAAGATGGGACGGAGAAAGTGAGCGCAGGTTTCGTCTGAAAGTAAATGGCGGGGAGGTTGCTGGAGCATGGGTAGTGAGTTGTAGATTGAAAGTAATGAGGAAATGATCTGAAACGTGGAGAGGTTTCACCAAAATGTTGTCAGTGGTACAGTTGCGTGTGTAAACCAGGTCCAGTTGGTTGCCTGACTTGTGAGTACCGGAGGTGATGAGCCGTGTGAGATCGAAAGAAGCTAGGAGAGAGCTGAAGTCAGTTGCATATGGTTTTGCTAGGTGAATGTTGAAATCGCCAAAGACTACAAGTGGAGACCTATCATCAGGGAAAGAGGACAGCAGCACATCTAGCTCCTCTACAAAGCTTCCTAGTTGACCAGGGGGGCGATAAATAACTACAATATGGATCTTAGTGGGAGTTGTAAGTGTAATAGCATGATATTCAAATGAGGTGTTATTGCATAGAGAAGAGAGAGTTGAGTATTTCCAATTGTTAGTAATGAGAAGACCAGTGCCCCCACCCCTCCCCGACTGGCGAGGGGTGTGAGAGAAAGAGTAGTTGTTAGAGAGAGCAGCAGGGGTTGCTGAGTCTTCTGGACGGATCCAGGTCTCAGTCAAGCCCAAGATATTAAGAGTAGAATGAGATGCAAAGGCTGGAATGAAGTCAGCTTTATTGACTGCTGATTGACAATTCCATAGACCCATAGAAAGAGTGAGAGGTGAGTGTGAGGATGAGAGAAAAGGGCGCAGGTTAGCAGTATTGCGCTGCCTTCTGTGTGCAGTGAGAGAGCGTTGTCGAGAGACAACAGGAATGTATTGAAAGCACATAATGATAATAGGGGAATAAGATAAGGGTAGGAGAGAAAGGGTGAAGAAGATACTTTAGTTGCCTT
Source organism: Chrosomus eos (assembly GCA_036326025.1). Classification (NCBI taxonomy): domain Eukaryota; kingdom Metazoa; phylum Chordata; class Actinopteri; order Cypriniformes; family Leuciscidae; genus Chrosomus; species Chrosomus eos. The sequence goes on from CM070822.1 coordinate 33,639,099, forward strand.
ACAGGTGTCCTTGCTCGGTGGAGTCGCGCAGGTAGAGTCGATGTCTTTACCCGAGTCGGTCTTCACACGAGGAGGCTGAATGCTTCCGCTGACGCTTCCGCGACAGCGCACACACTACATAGATATAATGCTTACAATCACCTAAGTGAGGGCAGCTGTGTCAGCCCTTGCTATTAGCACAGCAAAAGCAAGTATCCTGATAATGGGCTGAATCGAAACTAGCTGTTGAACAGCGCTACTTAAGTGCTACAATAAAATACAGACTACAACCCTTCAAGACGCACGGCAAATATTCAAAATAGGTTGCGTCTAATTAAAATACAGATATTTAGTGAAGACAAAAATTATAAATAAGCCAAGATTCGAAAATAGCCCTACCTGTTTGACAAATAGTAAACAGAGCAACAGGAGAACTAGGTATTAAGAAATAAACAACTCACGCGCTCTTGCCGTTCTCACAGAGTGACTGCTAGCTTGTTCTGGCTCTCTTTCTGAATTTACTCTGGTTTTATATCTGCTTAAATAGCCCTTTTATATTTGCTATTAGTAGTCTATAGTATATCCTTATGTTTTTATCCAACTAGGCTATGTGTGGGCCTTAAAATACGGGACAAATCGCGTCCGTTATTGATTTGATTTTACCCAGACTTTTGTTAAATCTTCCGGGCATGGTTGCACAAACACCTGAATCAAAGATTGATGTTATGAACCAAATATTCAGGAACGGAGAGATTTATAGCACTGGACGTGAGTAACAAACCACCGTTTCCACATTGATAGCCTAATTCACGACGCATGCTTCAGTGTAGGCTATATTGAAGGGAAATGTGCAAAACTTTGTCCAAAATAATAATGATAACAGTGTGTGTTTATATTAAGGCGAGACACGGCAGGCAAAAACATCGTTTTTTTTACTGGTCAATTTGCTATTTTTGGATATTTGTCTTCAATAACAGGTCTTCTTTCAGACTTGTGGTGAAAAAAAAAACGAAATACACATTTAGCTCTTTTAGCCTACTACACTTCGTCTGTTTGCGTCTGTAGATTTCTCATAAATTCAACAAAAAGTTTGCGTTCTTAATCAGTGAAGTGGCAGCTTCAGCCATTTGCAGCTATGAAAAGTTTGGCGGCTGCAGCAGCCATTTAGGTTTTGGCTGAGCCGGCTAGCCAGCCAATAACTTCACCAGCCAGCCATTATTCTCAAAACAAATGGCTTCGGGCTTTACTTGGAGTACCTACATTGCTGTCCAGTCGACGTCCCTTCGCGGCCGTAAGCTTGCTGCACCCGAGTCCTTGGAACACTCACTTGCTGTCCAGTCGACGTCCCCTGCAGCCAGTGCGGATGACGCGTCTTTTCCAGGTACTTCCCACTTCCTTCCGTTGTTAATTGAAATACTCCATCCATCCATTCACGCAAAAAGGAAAGTGAAAGTAAAACAAACAAATGTCGTGGCACAGATTCTCTTCACTGCCACAAGGGTATCGGAACATCTCTATTATTCGTCTCCACAGTTAAAAAAAAGACAGAGTTGACAATTCTAACTATACTTTAGTTATTTTAATTAATTTTTAATTTTTATTTTATTTAAGGCATTTATTTAGGCATTTTGCACATTTGCTCTGCACATTTGTTCCTTGATTGACTATTTATTTTTTTATTCTTATTTATTGGAAAGTTATTCTGTTCTAATCTAATTCTGTAAATTATTTTTTTTTTTTTTTAGTTCGTTAAAGGGGGGGTGAAATGCTGTTTCATGCATAGTGAGTTTTTTACACTGTTAAAGAGTTGGATTCCCATGGTAAACATGGACAAAGTTTCAAAAATGAAGTTGTAAGTTTGATGTAGTAATTCTGTTCCAAAAATACTCCTTCCGGTTTGTCACAAGTTTCGGAAAGTTTTTTCGAATACGGGCCTATGTGACGTCAGAATGGCCGGAATTTCCTTATACGGGTCTTATGGGCACTTCCCCCGGAAGGGCGCGCGCAGCTGTAGCCTAGTGCGTGCGAGAGTACGCCTATGCCCGTCAGAGCTGGGCTCGGCTGCGCTGCAATAAAAAAAATGGCACCAAAAAAGTGTGTTTTTGGTTGCCAGGGCAAGACAACACTGCACAAATTTCCAAAGAACCCAGCGTTAGGGGACCTGTGGATGGATTTTGTTTTTCCAGAGCAGCAACGGAGTTGTGCAAGTGTTCTTGTTTGTTCCCTTCATTTCGACGGTAATAGTTTTATAAACAAGGCCCAGTTCGACGCCGGATTTGCAGATCGTCTAATACTTAAAGATGGAGCAGTCCCAACGATAAAGGTTCACGGTCGTGCGTTGGAACCGCAGGCGGTGAGTAAAACTGCTTCAAATGTCTGTGTGTTGTTAACTATCGGCGTGTAAGCACAGCAAGTAAACAACATGATCACTTACTGTTAATGTCTATGGAGCATGCGGTGTATGGTGTGTGTGTGTGTGTTTGTGTGTTTAAATACATTTGTTTAGCTGGCCACTGTAGGTGTCAGTTTGTTTACTGTAAAAATAAATCATGTCCTCATAAACCACAAGTCTGTCTGTTTACAACACACGCAAAAGCTTCGCGCGCTCCCGCCCACACGGCACGCCTCCACCCGCTCGGGTTTTTCCGGAAAGACTCGGTACAGCCTATCTTTCTTTTATAAATATAATAAAGAAGTATGTGCATGGTTCATACAGGCAGGAATGTTGCAATTGGCTCGGATGATCTGTTGCACACCAGCGACGCGGGAAGTCATTTTCGACAGGGGGTGCGGGGTGCTTTCTTGCGCGGGGGGGTGGGGGGTGGGGGGGGATTGTTGTCGACCAAGCAATTACAGGAACGTGGAAAAGTCCACTTCTATACAGATCTATGAATTACTAGTACCTAGAAAAGCGCTATATAAATGCAAATGCAACGAATTATTACTACTCTAACCTCAAAACCTTTTTTCCCATTTGCATTGATGCAAGCACGGCAACGATCTTTATACCGTAAAACTTAAAATAATAGCCGAGTCCCAAATAGACGCCTGTCTCTTTTACACGCCTGGTGTGGCGACAGGTTTGGGTAAATAAAGGCCGGTCTCAAATAACCGGTCTGTTTTTTTTAGTTTCAGGTTGTAAAATACGTCGGATCGTCCGCTTTTTGGCGGCCGCCAAAGCCTTTTTTGATCGGTGAGTGTTGCTTTGACAGAGAGAGAGAGAGAGAGAGAGAGAGAGAGAGAGAGAGAGAGAGAGAGAGAGAGAGAGAGAGAGAGCGCCCGGCCGCACGCGCGCAATCTCACGTCTTCACACAACACAAGCGCTGTCTTGCTCTCTCTCTCTCCCTCGCGTATATTAATCAAAGTCAATAGACATGATAGTAAAAGGTTAGTTTCTTTATAATAGGCATGCTAATTACAATCATATAGGCTACCATCTGGGCCTGCACAGCGGCAGGAAAAAGACGTAGATGTAAGACACCGTGTCTCTACCTTACGATGATTTTGGTACACCAAAGGTAGATTCCCGCTCTGGAGTTCGGCTGATAAACTCTGCCATAAGCTATAATTATATTGCTATAGCGCTGATATTGATATAGACTAACGTTATCTCACTAGCAGCAGTTTTTTAGACTAGTTTATTTTTTTTTTGTGCTGTGTAGGCTGAATCGTAATCGCGTGATTCGCGTCAAGACACCTGATTGGCTAATACTACACACTGAAGATAAATTAAATAATTTTTAATTAAATAATCACTAAAAATATCCCTCTCTTCATCCCACACCCCAAACATGACATACAAAAATTTGTGGAACAGAAACAACAACCAGAGATATATTTATAAACTATCATTTTATTGTCATCAGTTTGCCAACAGGGGGTGCTGCAGCACCCCCAGCACCCCTACTTCCCGCGTCCATGTTGCACACCCCTCACAGTCTTTTTTCAGCTTCTCGTCAATGAGATGTAGCAGCAGTACAATTGTGGCTTTTACGATTTTGAATTCCACGGCTCTGAAGCATCCGTCAGTAGCATCGAAACCAGGTTTAGCAGCGGTATCACCACAACTACACACATCTCTTCAGGAAAGTCAGGTTGCGGTATCCAAGTTCCATGCAGAATTCATCCAGCCAGCCTTTCTGAGGGTCGGACGTGTCGGGCCGTCTGCTAGAATATTGTCAGTAGCATTGTCGTCAGGATCGGCAAGACCATAGTTGAAAGAGATACCACAGCTAGACATGTTCTGAATCTGCGTCTCGAGACATGGCTTATAAAGAGGAACTGTGAGGAGGGATCAGACTTACATTGGTTTATAATATACATTTCTCAAGCCACTCTTGTTTTAGATTATTATTATTATTGCATACGTTTGTCCTTCAAAGATTATTCACCCTGTCTTGATTCACAAGTATGAAAGATGCTGATTTGGATGACCAAATAACGAACTGTGACCGAGAGCCTGTATGCCTGTTGAGAGAATGCGTATACTGCTTTATTTATAACTTTGGAATATATATATTTAACTTCGAAAAACACTGCAAAACAATGATTAGGCTTAAGGGTGTTATCAGAAGGGGCTCTCTAACAAATAATGCATATTGGTTAAATTATAAAAAGATGCTTTAGAAATATGCTACAGTATAAGTGTATGGAAATGCTGTTTGGAAAAATGGTCATTGACTTTCAGGGCTTGAACAGTTATAGTTAACTGTCTAAATAGGCCCATTTAAAATATGCTGTAATTATTATATGTAGTTGTAGCCTATATTCTGAATAAACATTGTTCAACATGTATTTTCACATTAAAAACTGCTATTTACAAGCCTAATCTAGTTAAGTTCTGTGTGTTTGAGCAAGAGTATAGGTGTTAAAGCCAGTAGGTGGTGCTAATGTCCAATAATTTACGCGTTAATGCATAATTTCATTAAATAAAGACAGTTTCACACGTTTTGGCCCTTATGGCCTTCCATAGTTAAGATGACAGAACAAGACGACTGAACCAAATGACAGATCAAGACGATAGTTCAGTAAAGACGACAGAACAAGACGACAGTTAAGATGGCAGAACAAGACGACAGGAAAGATGACAGAACAAGAGGACAGTTAAGATGACAGAACAAGACGACAAGATAACTAGGCAATGACTGTTGACGAGGACAAATGTATAGTACAAAGCAGTCATTTTTGGCACAAATGGAACCACAAATGGAACAATGGAGTCACACATTGACTTGGTTCAAAACAACAAATTGTACAACTTCACTGATCTGGCTACAAGAGTTTATCAAAGCGGAAAAAAAAAAACACTTTACAACAACACGAAACATCATTACTGCATTGGCCACACCAGTACCATTCAATCTACCTTCAGGCATGGACAATACCACACTCCTGCACTTGACTGCACCACTGGAAAGTGCAAAAATAAAGATATTCAAACAATGTCCAAAATGCCTCTCTGCTCAACCTAATTTCAATACAAAACAAGAGTTCCACCGATGCTACAAATGCAAATTTCTGAGAAAATCGAGCAACAAAATGTCATGGTGTCCTGACATTCATGATAAAAAACAACGAAGTGGAACTAAAAATCACAAATTCCCTGTTCAACAAAATCATACTATAGAAAGCCAACATCTCCCACATGAACGAACAAGACATTCGTAAAATAAAAGTGCAGAACTTTTAATGTTACCTATACACCTGACTTCTACATCACATCAATTCAATAGCCAAATACTGCCTCTCCAGAACTGCAAGTCAAGCAATACAAAAAGCTGTCAACTTCAACAGAAGACATACCCACTAATTCACCAAGCCCAACTGCTGAAACCACTGCAGAACTGCAAAGCCCATGCTCAATATGCTCAACACAAAAAAGAAAAAATGATACTGACTGTTCTGCCCCACCAAAAAAAAAAAAAAAGATGAAGAAATTCCTGCATCACCTTCAACTCCAACTGAAAACATGACATTGGACGACTTAGCAAAATTATTTGAAAACTAGTTAATACAACTAACTCATATCGCAGAAGAATCAAACAATATGCAAAAAGCAGTTTTAATTTGACTATTGTTCTTTCAAGACTTCCTTTTCTGATATTGTAACACTCAGTTACATCGTTAACATGCGATGTTCTTTTCACATAATACTATGTTAACCAAAGTCAATCTACAAAAAGCCAACATTTCCCACGCGGATGAACAAGACATTGAAGAAACCCTCAAAAAAGTGCAGAAATTTTGATGTTACCTACACATCTGACTTCCACATCTCAGTAATTCAACAGCCAAATACTGCCTCTCCAGAACTGCAAGTCAAGCAATACAAAAGGCTGTCAACTTCAACAGAAGACACACCCACTAATCCACCATGCCCATCTGCTGAAACCAATGAAGAACTACAAAACCCATCCTCAACAGAAAACAGAAAAAAATGAAACTGACTGTCCTGCCCCACAAAAAAAAAAATTAATAATAAAAAAAAATAAACAAAGATGAGGAAATGACTGCATTACCTCTAACTAAAGACATTGGACAGCTTAGCAAATTTATTTGAGAACTAGTTAATACTAACTCATATTGCAAAAGCATCAAACAATAAGCAAAAAGCAGTTCTAAATTGAGACTATATGTTCTTTCAAGATTTCCTTTTCTGCACTTTTTCAACACTCAGTTCATATTCTTTTTACATAATACTAGGATAACTACCAAGGAAAACATATATGGTTCTATGCTAATACAAAACATATACTGTTTATTACCCTATACTCTTTCAGATTAAAAAATAAATATAAAAACATATTATTATTTTTTTAGCAAACTTATTTTTCTTATATTGTAACAATTAAAACAAACATGTTCAATTGTCAACATATGATGTTATATCTCTGTATTATTCCTAATAAAACTACTTTACTGGTGTGGCGAGCAAGACGAGGCAGAGGGACGTGAGAGAACAGTGCGAGGCCGGTACGTGATTGATAATGACCTGCGAGACGCACCGGT